>OZ010794.1:313550660-314207993 GCA_963932465.1 Maratus speciosus
TTCAGAATGACGTGGGCTGTCGAGCAGAGATACGCCATAAAGTTTTGTGTAAAACTAAACAAATCGGCTATTGGGAGGCTTCCCAGCACATCCTTAAAGTGACACGGTTCCTGGCAAAATACAGCGTTACAATCATAATCTGTCACTGAAGGGTTTTTTTGTACTCCCTCGGCTAAAATAGAGCTTAGCAGGACATCGTTTTGACAATCTGAATAACTTGCAGAAAAACGTGACGCACGTTTTGAGCAGCATTCCAGTTGAAGACTTCAAGGCGGGTATAAATTGGTAACAAAGTTGTTGACAACGGTGTATTGATGCATCAGGAGGCAATTTTAAAGAATATTAAGTGTCTGTAAAATTATCTTCAAATAAACAAATTTTATAAAATCAATCTCATTACTTTCTGAACAGAACCTGTATTTCACTAAAATAAAATTATTTATATACATATAATAGATTTTTAAAGAAAGAAAACATTTTGAAATTATATTAATTTTAATAGCATTATACAGGGTGTCCGGTCTCAATGGTGTCCAATGGATAATTCCTAAACCGTTAGTCATAGACATATAGTTCCAATTAGAAAAATGCTTTAAATCAGATAAAGAAATATTTTAAAGGTGATTTGGGCCAATAAAAACATTTCTTAAAAAATTACGAAATTTAAATTTTTATACGGTCCTCCGGTCCTATAAGTTATATTTTGTAAAATTTTCCTATTACACTGTGAAGTAAGACAAAAAAAGTTCCATTCATATGACACTAAAATTGTGCGAGTTATGAAACTTTAAAAATGCATGACTTACGCCACTTTTCTGCTCTGAAAACAAACAAGTTCGGCTTGGCTTTGAAGGGTCATATTCCAAGTGCTTAAACTATTCGAAGATCTCATTTCATGTGTATTTGCGCTTTGAAAAAAAATCGTACAAGTATTACGATTCAGTTAACATTTATTAAGTTTCAGATTGGCTGAAATAACATATGTTTTATTTTCTCAGGATTTGAGACTGTTTCTTTTATGATTTCTTTTAATAAAATTATGTTATTTTTATAAGATTTTATGTTACTTCAACGATCTTATGTATGTTTTTCCAGTTCAAAATTTGTATTTGAATTTTAACCCACTTTCAAATATCCGAACGAGATTACATTTTACATACTGGCGCAAATCCGATAACAATCTAATATTATTATGATTTTCGGTGGTTACCATTGATACTTATCTTATAGGATAACACAAAAAAATTCGATAGATTACCGCCAAGAAGTTTATGAAAAAGTTTTAGATTAGATAATACAAGATGGAGATTGTTGGGTTTTTTAACTTTTATGTATTTTTTAGCACTGAATCCAAAAATTGCCTTCATTTTTAACCATCATGTCAGGATATTTCGCAAATCATAAATTGTCGAATTTAAAGAATAACAAAAATCGGATACTATAAAGTAGAGGAAATGGTTGTATTTTTTAACTTTTGATAATTGATTTTTACGTACTTTTTAGCACTAAATCTGAAAATGACTTTCATTTTTAACCATCACGTTCGAAATTTTTTGCAAATGTGTAAGTTAAAATATAGCGAAAATTTCATACTATAAAACATATGTAAAACTTTTTTTTATTTTATTTGATACAATAATTTATTGCTTATCTTGGGATTCTTACAGCTGGGTGGTCTGATGAGATTGGGGAGGAGATTAATTTTATCTTTGAACTTTTTAACTTTGAAATTTACAATTTGCGAAAAATCTTGATGTGATGGCTAAAAATGAAGGTCAATTCCGGATTCAGCGGTACAGAATACATAAGAATCAATTATCAAAAGCTAAAAAACATGAAATAACCCAACTTTTGCATGCTAGTGTAATCTAATAATATTCTAAAATACGTATCATTTTGTAAAGAATTGAGGCTGTTAATTTAGCATCATTTTATTTAACAAAAATTCTGTATTTTTTTTTCTTTCTTCTTAAATGCGTATTACAAATTGTATATTTTGTATTAATATGTCAGAATGACTAAAGATTTCAAATTTATATTGCAATGTTAATTTTACTCTCAACCATTTTTTAATACATCTGACGAAATTATATTTCGGCTAAATTTGTGAATGACCCCCAATTTGCAGCAAAAAATATGCTCCAACTTTAAACAGGTATTACTCGGTCAATTTTAATCGTAGAACAACGGGACTTTTTTCGTATTACTTGTCAGTGTAAAAGGAAAAATTTACTAAATATAACTTATTGGACCGGGGAACAGTATAAAAAATTAAATTTCGTAATTTTTTAAGAAATGTTTTATTGACTCAAATCGCTTTTAAAATATTTCTTTACCTGATTTGATTTCAAATTTATATTGCAATGTTAATTTTACTCTCAACCATTTTTTAATACATCTGACGAAATTATATTTCGGCTAAATTTGTGAATGACCCCCAATTTGCAGCAAAAAATATGCTCCAACTTTAAACAGGTATTACTCGGTCAATTTTAATCGTAGAACAACGGGACTTTTTTCGTATTACTTGTCAGTGTAAAAGGAAAAATTTACTAAATATAACTTATAGGACCGGGGGACCGTATAACAATTTAAATTTCGTAATTTTTTAAGAAATGTTTTTATTGACTCAAATCGCTTTTAAAATATTTCTTTATCTGATTTGATTTCAAATTTATATTGCAATGTTAATTTTACTCTCAACTATCTTTTAATACATCTGACGAAATTATATTTCGGCTAAATTTGTGAATGACCCCCACTTTGCATCAAAAAATATGCTCCAATTTTAAACAGGTATTACTCGGTCAATTTTAATCGTAGAACAACGGGACTTTTTTCGTATTACTTGTCAGTGTAAAAGGAAAAATTTACTAAATATAACTCATAGGACTGGGGGACCGTAAAAAAACTTAAATTTCGTAATTTTTTAAGAAATGTTTTTATTGACTCAAATCGCTTTTAAAATATTTCTTTACCTGATTTAAAACATTTTTGTAATTGGAACTATATGTCTATGACTAACGGTTTAGAAATTAGCCATTGGACACCGTTGAGACCGGACACCCTGTATAATGCGATTCTAAAGTCACTATACAGAATTTTTTTTATTGGATTAAACGGAATTTTTTACACAATATACAGTGGTACTGCAACTGTATATTGATGTATACGGACTGGGGGACCGTAAAAAAACTTAAATTTCGTAATTTTTTAAGAAATGTTTTTATTGACTCAAATCGCTTTTAAAATATTTCTTTACCTGATTTAAAACATTTTTGTAATTGGAACTATATGTCTATGACTAACGGTTTAGAAATTAGCCATTGGACACCGTTGAGACCAGACACCCTGTATAATGCGATTCTAAAGTCACTATACAGAATTTTTTTTATTGGATTAAACGGAATTTTTTACACAATATACAGTGGTACTGCAACTTATGTTACAATAGGGCATATTTTTGATACATTTCGATGTGACCACTTTGCATGTATAGAGAGCGCTCCACTGTATACCGAAAAACCTACTCAGGGAGAGCTGTTGTAATTTCAGCAGATGCGGCTAGAATCCCTTGCGTTAAGTGTTCAGTGCTACGTATCTTCATTTGGAAAACCTTAAACTTGATAAACCCCCAGGCATAAAAGTCTAAAAGTGTTAGGTCAGGAGTGCGAAGGGGTCCACATCCTTCGCGAGGCACGACCGATCCATCTTCGGACAGTGTTGCCAGTAGGCTACTTTTTTTTAAAAAAAATTAGATTTTTGATTGTCGCCACTTTTTTTTTTGAAGTAGCAAAATTCCTATTATTTTTCCCTTACTTATTATTATGTCATTAAATAAGGCAATTTTTTCCATTTCAAAAATGTGGTTCCAGTCCAGAAATCTGGGTTAAAAAAAAAAAAAAGTAGCCAACAGGCAATAATGCTTCCGGGAACAGCTTGATTCAGATAATTACGATACAATTAGGAAATAAATAGAGTGGTGCCACATCCTGTTAAAAAACTACAGTATCCATAAACCCAACAAACACCAAATGGGTCTCCAAAAACTGTTTCAACATATCAAGGTAAGTGTTTCCACTAACGGTTTGTTCTGTGAACATGAAGGGCCCGTAAACTGTTGACTACCATATCCCTATACAACCATTCACTTTTTCTGTATCTCTTTGTTATTCCTGTATCAGACTTGGTTGTTTGGCTTTGCAGATCCTTCAATTGTGCCTGTTCACATGTGTATAAATGTACAGGCAAAGTCTTCCCACACCTGTCCATACGTGGTTCCGCAATGAAGAGCAGAAACAGCAGCGATTGGTTCTCCTATGGCTACTATTATGTTGTAATACCTACAAGAAAAAAAAACTATATCACTTAAATGTATAATGAATTTGTAATCTGCCTGTATTGTAACCATGATTTGTATGTTTGTATGCGTGAGAAAATATGATAAATCCCAAACGGTACTTCGAAATAAGCTCGTTTTCCTGAATATGTTATTGCCCAGTATCAAAAGACGTGCATATTGCATAGTTTTTCGTAAAAATCTGCTGATATATTAGATTTTAATACACTTTTAACCGTGATCAAATAATTTTGACACTTAATGCTATAGGAAAAATCATCAAAAATTTTTTACTCATTATAAAATATAAAAATTATGTTCAATGTAATCAAGCATTAATGGCTCGGAGATAACATTTTCAGTTCCTATACAGGTGGATAAGGGATCCAATCCACACTATTCTATGAATGAATCAGAATTTTATAAAAAAAAAAAAAATCATAAAAAAATCTGTATGTACACCAGTGTTCTGAGACCCGAGTCAAGTAACTCCAAGCTATTTTAAATGCAACAAATAAAAGAATGCTCTTGAAATGATTATTTTTATATCAGTGAAAAGACATGTAATGATAATTACATTAATAAACAACGAGCGTCTTGTTCAGCGATATATGAATGAGGAAGATGCCCGAATTTACCTTCTTTATATATATATATTCATTAAAGATTCCTGAATCAATCAATTCCAATGAAATAGTCAAAACAATTTACTGATTCTCAAAGTTAAAATTTCACTTTCATAACTGTTTGTGTTTAAAAAATAATAAATTAACCATAAATAATAAATACAGCACATCATTCAATTAATTTCTTATCATGAGGTCAACGACAGAGTTAAAATCTTTTTAAAGAAATAAAATATCGTAGCATTATTTATTTTTTACTTCTGTTTGTAACTTAAATTCTTCATGCGAAAAATCCTATAAAGTTTTTCGAGCATACCTATATGATATCGAACAATATAAATCACGTATGAATTTATGCTGAATGAATTCACAAAAGCATATGAAAAAAACAGTGTTCTATATTGATATTTCTTAAAACGAAAATAGAAGAAAATATTATTTTTTGCTTCACTTTATTCAACTTTTTCATACTGAATAATATAGGGATAACAGTATTGAAGATAAACTTGTATGTTAAAAACAACTTAGCTAAAACTAGGACTTCCCTCAGAGGGATTAGTCTGAGCGATATTGTTGAAAACATAGATTTAATAATAACATGTGGAAGCAAAGAAAATGAGATGTTATCTTTAATTGTCCATATACTGCGATAAATTGAAATGATGAAAATAAACGAATCGTAGAATTACAAAATCTTATATATAAATTCGAATACACTGTTTAAAGAAATGAGAAATCAATCCATGCAAGACAGCCATGCATCGATATAAAATTGAAAATACGTAATATATTAAAAGTAAAATAGAAAATGAAACACTAAATTATCTTATATCGGAATTTTAGCTGTATAAAATGATGTCAAGAGCATAATCAGACGCTCCGCACCAATTTGAGCAACTTTAAATGGCAAATATATGATGTTTAAAAAGAATGGACTATACTTTATATAGTGTGGACTCCCACGGAATAGTTAATATTGTACAATATCTGTTTTCCACGGATGCAATGAGGTTGTTGATAACATTTAAGGAATTCCCTCCTCAAAATCTGATATAGTAACAAAGTACCGAATACATCAACAGTGGCATGCAATGCTTCGTTAGAGTGTGTTTTAGATATGCTCGATCGGATTTAAATGATGAGTGTATGCTGGCCACTACATACGCTGTACTGTTTTGTTTTCAAGCATATTCTGCACAAGTTGAGCTGTATTTAGCATGTATTAAATAAAAGAAATCGGCAATGATTGCAACATAATGTATGACACAAGATCTGAATATATCGTCTGCATAACTTTTCAGCTGTGAAAGTGTCATTTGAAGTAATTTACAAATCCATACATATTTATTCAGCAAATCATGCAAGCTAAAATACGCCAATATGAACCCGATTATGAAATTTCACCAGAATAAGTTAATATATAAAAAATCTACTAATGATAATTGAGAATATGACCCTATGATAAAATGTCTAGAAAAATGAATCAGATAAAAAATTCATATCACATTTAAAACGGCACTTCCCTCTGTTAGTGGCCTTGGCGAGAGAGAGAAAAGCCTAGAGAAGGAATACTTTAACAAGTACTTTCGGGCAACCTACTCACTGTTTCATACAGATCTTTATTCAATATTTACACAATTTATTTAATGCTAGGTGGGTATCTGTCAGTTTTGTTGCATTTAAATTGCATGTTTTGCGGAGGAAATGCAGCATTATGAAATATTTAAAGTTGCTATACCCAATAATTCCAAATTAATGGTAATTGAGATCGCTTTCCGTTAATTTCATCTTTTTAAATTTTAAATTTTTTAGAAACCATTCAAAGAGACAATTGTATATTTTAAAACTAACCCGAAGCAAAATATCAATATTTTGGGCTCAGCAGTAACACAGAAATAAAAAATTTCGAAAGTTCTTTGTTTCTGCACTGTTTTATATAGCTACATTTTTAGAAATTGTTCTATTGCGAGAATTTACGTCATGATAAATACAGCCATGTCAATTTTCATGTTTATATTCCTAACAATTCCATATACTTCGTTACTTAGATCATCTTTAGATATTTTTTCCTTTTTGTTTAGTGTTTCGATTTTTTAGAATTCGTTCTACAACGAGCATTTACATCTTATAAATTACTACCATGCCAAAGTTCTAGTTTCTAAACCCAACAGTATCGCAAAAGTTTCAGTATTCTAAATAAATCATAGTTTAGAACCATTCTAGAAATTTATACATTTATCCGTCAAATTGAGAGCGTTCATTAGGAGTATTTGCGTCTTAAAAGTAACTACCGCACCAAATTTAAAGTTTCTAACCCAATCAATATCGCAAAAATCGCAATTTTATAACTTTTTTGCTCCTGCAGCGTTCTTGCACTGACATAAAATACAGACTTTTTTTCGGAGCAGAGATAGCCACCAACATTTTTTTAAAGTTGGCTATGTAGTTCCAGAGATAACACCTCACAAACGTACAAGCGTTAATAATATTATACACTTTATAATATTATAACGCTTTATAATATTAGCATTAGATGTACAGATACAAAAGCCATTTATCTGTTACAAACTAAAGTGCCCGACGTTGCCCAGAATTTGAAGGATGTTTGTTCTGAAAAATCAATTCCAAAATTTAACATACAACACAAAACAAACATTAAAAAAAGCAGTTGAAATGTTGTATGAAAGAATCATATGAAAACGTTATATAAAAATGTATAAATGTATATAACAGACGCAAAAGAATACAGCTATAAATGAACTTATTTCAATTTATAATTGGAGCAATAAAGTTTAATACGCCAATATTTCACTAATCGAGTTTTTATCATGCTTCAATACATTTTTCACACCCATATGACGTTATACTATATCTACCACGTCCTTTATATTTCCAATATGACGTAATATTTTCCTCTTTCACGTGGAAACCTTGAAATAGAAAAGTTATGAAGTTATATCCACTTTCATTTAAATTCGTCAAACTATTTATTTCATTTTCATTTTTCACGTGGAAACCTTGCAATAGAAAAGTTATGATGTAATATTCACCTTTTTTTAAATTCGGCAAATTATTTATTTCATTTTCATTTTTAACGTGGAAATCGTGCAGTAGAAAATTAATTGTAGTAGTAATAATTTTATTGTGTATTTTAATTGTTGGCAACTGCTTTAACGAAAAATGTTTATATTTGATAAGAAATTGCTGTTAAATTGGTGGTTTTTTATTAATTAAACATTAACTATAAATTATTTCGATTCCGGATTACTTTAGTTGCCTCGACCATGTTTTAATACACATGTACGTATCTTTTCACAATTTTGGCTTCCAAATTGTGAATTTTTATAGAATTACAAACAGACAGATAGACAAGTTTTCATTTTTATATATCTCTCTATTCTAAAAAAAGTAACTAACGCTGTCACCGCCGACGCCGCCGGTTTTGAATTTTTTGTGACCGGAGGTGTTTCTTCGTTAATATTAAGAAAACTATTGCATACAAAAATATGAAAATCGGTGGCATTATAGAGAAATGTTTGATCAACAAGCTGATGTATATAGTTTTGAAATCGAAGAATTATTTTAAGAGATATTTAATGTTAAAGTTGAACAAAATCGTTCCATTGAAAAAGTTTTATAGGAGCAAAAACTATACATGGGAGTTAAATCATTTTTAGATCATTTTATTCAATAGAAGATACCGGTGTGCAGATTCCATTAATTTTTTTTAATTTGACTTATTTTTTTAGGTTTTATTTCTATTTTAAATTCAAATATTCAGCATTTCGGCATATATTGTTTACATATTTTAGAAATTGGTATTAATTTAAACTGTTGCCAACTGTATAAACAGCGCAAACAATAATGTTTGCTTCAAATAAAAAAAAATATATATATATACACGTTACTATTATAAACAGAAAAAAAACCCTTCAAATTAGAATTAAATAATTAGGTATAAAAAGCAGGCATTTATTGAAAATTACGCCATAAAAACTATATATACATGTGAATTTTAAAAGAGAAAGGGTATTGTAAAATAAATTCATTAACTTGCGTTAGAAGTCTTACATAGAAGAAATTACATCACATTACACTTATTATGCAAAATGAACAAAAAATAATATTGCAAAACATTTTAAATTTAAAAATTGCGTGAGACAAAATATCAGAGGGTTAAATATTAAACCTTTTTCAAAATTTTATTATTTGTCGTTTGATGTGAGGTGTTCAGCTATAAGTATGCAAAATTTCATGTCTTCAACTTGATTAGGGGCTGAGTTAGAAAAATTGCTTAAAATACGCAAGTTAGAGCCCAGGGGGTTAAATATTAGACTTTTTCAAAATTTTATTATTTGTCGTTTGATGTAAGGTGTTCAGCTATAAATATGCAAAATTTCATGTCTCCAACTTAATTAGGGGCTGAGTTAGAAAAATTGCTTAAAATACACAAGTTAGAGCCCAGAGGGTTAAATATTAGACTTTTTCAAAATTTTATTATTTGTCGTTTGATGCGAGGTGTTCAGCTATAAGTATGCAAAATTTCGTGTCTCCAACTTAATTTGGGGCTGAGTTAGAAAAATTGCTTAAAATACAGACTAGAGGGTTAAATATGACTTTTTCAAAATTTTATGATTTATCGTGTTATCGCAAGTGTTCAGCTATAAGTATGCAAACTTTCAAGTCTCCAACTTAATTAGGGCATGAGTTAGAAAAATTGCTTAAAATACATAAGTTAGAACCCAGAGTGTTAAATATTAGACCTTTTTCAAAATTTTATTATTTGTTGTTTGATGTGAGGTGTTCAGCTATAAGTATGCAAAATTTCATGTCTCCAACTTAATTAGGGGCTCAGTTAGAAAAATTGCTTAAAATACACAAGTTAGAGCCCAGAGGGTTAAATATTAGACTTCTTCAAAATTTTATTATTTGTCGTTTGATGTGTGGCATTCAGCTATAAGTATGCAAATGTTCAAGTCTCCGACATATATAGTTTCTGAGAACGGGCTCTGTGACAGACGGACAGACAGACAGACAGACAAAGGAGTGAGACAGGTAGGGTTTGTTTAGATGAACGAAACTCTAAAAACATGCTGCGGATGACTGTAACAACATTCTAAAATTACATTCCCATCAGCGATCTACCAATCCCGAATTTAGTTTATATTCGTTTTATATATTCTTATTCTTTTGTGCGGCCCTGTAAAATAACTATCAATAATATATACAGTAAAACCTCTGAATAGCGGACACCTCGAGAATGCAGAATTTGTCCTCTTTTTGGAGGTGTCCGCTACTGAGAGTAAAAAATGTACAGTTATTTAAGTGTTGGTAATCGAAAAAATGCCCGCTAAATAGAGGTGTCCACTAATCGGGTGTGTCCGTTATGGAGGTTTTACTGCATAATAGAAATGCTGCATCCTTTACAAGAAAATTGCATACTGTAGGATAGACAGACAGACATCCAGAGAAAGATTACCTAAAGGAGAAATGAACACTCATGCCTTTTCTTTTAATCATCCACAAAATTTCTAGATTTCGTTATATGAGTATTAAAAAAATCTGTTAATTTCCAGTCGATAGGCTGACAACTATCTTTTAGCCTGAGTTTTTAGCCGGATTTAGCCTGTTGTACAGATTTTATACAACAGGCTAAAAACGGTCACCGTGGTACGGAGTACCGTATTATTATTTGTTTGCCCATCAAAACTGGTTGCCACGGGTTGTTGCAAGGTTTGTGATCACGTGGTTGAAACTGATCTATTCAATATTACTGCGTGTGTATTTTTTTATTATTTGCTCCATGTGTTCAAACCAGTTGTCCACGAAAACATCAACCGGTGAAAGTGACGCACACGAAATTTCTGTGACGTATGCAGATAAATTGTGCTTTTTTATCAATTTTTTTAATATAATTTTTAAACGGTTTGGAACCTATTTTTCATAGTAGGTGCATTCAGTAGGTGGCCCTCATAGGAACCTTCTGGTGCAATCCGAAACGAAATCCGACAAATATTTTTTGAGTTATGCTTGACGAAAGGTTTTTATTAGGCTTTTTTTTTAGTAGGACATGGCGTGAATATCCATCGTAGTTGTAATGTCTCCTGACAGTAATATTTCGCTGAGTATTAGCCTTCGCTTCGCTCAGACAATTATGTTTTGTAAACTATATAGTTTATTTTTATTATTCAACATTCATCATAACATTATATTTTCATGGGAAATAAAGAAGAAAATCTATGATTATGTTTTTAATATAACATTTAATGCACATAAAACCCTTTAAAATATATTTTTGTATTCAAAATGAAGTGTATAATAATTATAGTTTCTTTAGAGGAAATCACATAAGAAATCCGTAACATTAAGGTATATGGGAAAAAATCTTTTCCTTAGCGTTTTAATAAAGATACTAAAATACAAGCATAATAAAATTGATATTCATGAACTAGAACATACTCTGTATAGAGAAACCAGCAATTGAGCCTTTATCACAAGGGAAATTACAACACTGCCAAGGAATGTATGTAGATATATAGCAATCAGAAGCTTAGTAGTTGTGACAGAAATTCGTAAATGATTAATTTTGCTTACAGATGGTGCTATGAGGTATTATGATAGTGGCTATTAAAGCTAGAAGATGGTTTGTCCTATTTATACTATCGTTTACCGATTGCAGCAGAGGGGGATTGAAGAATCATCGAATATGCGTTATAGACATCAAAGAGTACAGTACCCTTGTTCCGGCTAATTTGCAAAACAGGTAATTCGCCAGCGCAAGCACTCTATCAATTATATTTTGATCTGAACTGAAACGAAATAATCTGTTGCATCGTTTTATACCACCAATACATTTTCTTAAAAGTTGTTTTATGCATGCAAATGTACGTTTTGTGCAAGTAAAGTGGTTGATTAGTACACTGAAGAATAAAAACTGAGAGTAGAATAGATTTCTCCTTGAATTTTAGATTAAGTTTATTCAAATTCAAATATAATAGTATATTCCTGACTACCTTTGGTGCATAAGAAACCAAAAATGAACTTGTGATAAAGATGTTACGATTTTTTCTTTAATTTAATGTATTTGATTCCTTTGTTATTATAATTGCAAAACTGAATCAAAGTATACAAAATAGATGTGTCATATGCATCGCAACTTATCAAGCAAATGTTTTGGACAAATTGATCATTATTAACAAAACGCAGCATATTCTGAAGAATAGTTAGAGGAACTTATTGATAACGTAAATGAAGAATAGAAACTATCAAAACTCTAATATCATTATAAATATCGTAAAAGCGAAAAGTGTTGAATTTGATCAGAATTCGAAAAATCGATATCATATAAATCGAGATTAAACTTTATGTTTAAAAGTTTGTATTCAAATAAAAATATTGATTTTTTTAATATTACTGTTTATGTACTATCAAGTTATGTTACTAATAAAATAAAATAACTAAACCATTGAAATTACAGATAAATAAGTTTTTTGGTGAAGCAAATCCATTTCTAGTATATTGGAATGAGTTTGAAACCATTATAGTTAAATATCCAAATATAAATGATGTCGAGAAATGTTTATCTAAGATTTAAATTTGTACCTACCTTTGTAAAATGCGTTTTAAAAATAGTGATATTACTCGATATTAATCTCTCACATTTTTATTTACTAATACACTACATGGCCAAAGGTGACTGGTCACTTGCGATTTTAGACGCTTTGTTAATTTTTTTAGAAAAATACATGAGGAATTAACCTGAAACTGCAGGGGTGTAAACAGTATAGTATAGGTCATATATTTACGTGAAGATTTTTTCCAAAAACCACATAGGGGACCGTCAACAAATTGAAAAAGAACGAATATTTTTTGGATAACCCTGTACTAACTGATGTAGCAAAAGCATTCAAACTCGAGATTATTAATAAGTGGCTTATTGCAATGCACTGTGTTCATTTTATTAGGATAGCATGTATACTCGTAGAGCAAGTAAGTTTTTTTTTTATAAAAACAGTCCAAAATTTCGCCAGGATTTTTGCTTATAATTTGTACAGTTCTTAATATGAAAAAAAGTTCTTTTCAGAAAATATGACAAACAATATTGTACAATACTCTACAATCAGAATTAAAAATAATAAAAATTGGATGAAAAATGCGCAGGTTTACTAAAATATGTTTCACTACGCGTGTGCGGACGTAATCAAAATATAATGTGCATAATGTATTAGCTAAGTATGTAGAGCAACTTTTGTGAAAGTTTCAAAATCATAGCTTGAAAATTCTGAAAATGACTGTCTATAGAATAAGCTAGAAACCCGTTGTTCCCAAAAGGCATCAAAAGATGATGGGTTGTATCCAAATATAGAGGAGACTAGGGAGGGTTGACCCACTTTTTACAAAATAATTTTTAATTTTTTAAATATTGAACGTAGAATAAAGACGTAACGTAGAATATATCATTTTATTCGTTATACAATCAGTTATCAAAATAAAATTGC
Source organism: Maratus speciosus (assembly GCA_963932465.1). Classification (NCBI taxonomy): domain Eukaryota; kingdom Metazoa; phylum Arthropoda; class Arachnida; order Araneae; family Salticidae; genus Maratus; species Maratus speciosus. Next base: position 313,564,124 of record OZ010794.1, read on the forward strand.
TACGTAAATGTAATATATAAGAAATTTGAAGAAGAATCGACTTTAACCATGAGAAAACAAATGATCAAGGCTCCCCACATATGGGAGGCTTGACCCACTATATGGGAGGCTTGACCCACTTTGTTTTATATTGAAATATTTGTGTAGCGAAATAAAGTCTGTTTAAAAAATGCAATATAAATTTATGCTAGATGCTTTAATTGTTATAAAAAAACATTTTTGAAAATATGATGCTTAAACAAACCTGTTTTGATGCAATCGCAAGTCAGAGAAGAAAAATTTTGTTTTAAACAGAATTTCTTCTGAGCAGGTGTAATTGTACAGCAAGGAAAATGGAATTTTAATTTTTAAGACAGTTAGAGACAGAATCCATTTGCATAGGGTTTCATGTATTACTATGCCCGGACTTTATATCCACTGTTCACTTTTTTTAGTCTCCCTTTCTTGCTTTTAGTGACACTCAACCTGACAACTCTAATTGTCACATAGTTTGGCTTCATCTCACTATATTCATTCTGGTGAAATTTGCCTACATATCTTCCAAAAATATTTTATCAATGTTATGTTCTTTTGCAGCCGCATGTGCACTTAACTGATCACTATCTTCTTTATCACTATCAGTGGCAAAGTACTTTCAGTACTAAAATGTTCAAATAAATGACTGGCACCGGAATTTACGAACAAATTTCTTTGGAAATAAGGAAAAAGAGTATATTTCACATACATATTAAATGGAAAAGAATTTAGAAAACTTCTGGTGCCATTGTGGTGTTTGGAAATTACAATTAAGAGGTTTCATAAGCATACAGCCGCCCTTAATAGGTTTAAATCTGCTGTTTTCATACTTTCTAGTCCTTTCTACTCTTTTACACTGTTTCTATTTACCTATTGTAGTAATATTTAAATGAAAAAGTTCCTATCAACTTTCCCATTTATATTTCATTTATTTTTTTTCTCGCAGTGAATATTATAGAAAATTTTCACATCTTTCTTTAATCTAAACATTTTCTTTTCCATCACCCTATTTTATCGTGACTTTACAGAATAAATTTACATTCTTTTTTTATCTATAACCATCAACCTTTCATTATCCATAGTGTATAATATAAAGATTTTCTCTGGTCAACCCTCCCTCACACTGACTGGGTCAAGACATAGCCCTTTTCTAAAGAATAACACATTGTTATGTTAAGCCTAACTTACTGTACAATCTTTATGCCTGGAATGAAAGCTCGATATTGCTGCATTATTTAAAACCTACTTACTTAAATTGCTATGATATATTTTATCTGAAAAAATCTTTCAAAATATTTCTAAAAAACACAAATTTTAGGTTGAAAACGCCTCACAATTGATTTTTCCACACCTATTTCGATTATCTGTATGAAACAAAGACTGTTGTTTGAGCATTCCAGTAGCTTTGGTTGACACCTAATGATAAAACTCTGAAACTATTTTAAATATGAAAACTGATGGGTGGGTTAAGCCTCCTGTATGGTCAACCCTCCCTAGTCTCCCCTAGTAGTACGTGCAATATTGTGTATGCTATCTTGGCACTAATCAACAGATATTTGACACAACCCCTCATATTTTTGCTTCTTTTTGAGAACAACGGATTTCGAGCTTATTCTATCGACGATAATTTTCAAGCTATGATTTTGAGATTTTCATAAAAGTTGCTCTATATACATATATAATACATTATGTATATTTTATTTTCATTGCATTTGCAGTGAAACATTTTTTAGTAAACTTGCTTATTTTTCATCCAATTTTTATTATTTTTTAATTCTGATTAGACAGTATTGTGTACAATGTTGTTTGTCATATTTTCTGAAATGAACGTTTTTTTTAATATTAAGAACTCTGCAAATTATACGCAAAAATCTTGGCGAAATTTAGGACTGCTTTTATAAAAACCTTAATTTCTCTACGAGTATGCATGCTATCCTCATAAAAAGAACACAGAGTATTACAATAAGCCACTTAGTAATAATCTCCAGTTTGAACGCTTTTGCTACACAAGTTTTGACAGGGTTATCCAAAAGATATTCGTCCCCTATGGGGTTTCGAGAAAACATCTTCGAGGAAATATATGACCTATAGTATACTGCTTACACACCTGCAGTTTCAGGTTATTTCCTCATGTATTTTTCCAGATATTTAACAAAGCGTCTAACATCGTAAGTGACCGGTCACCTTTTGCCATATAGTGTATGTCACCTGTGATTGTGTGTGTAATATTATAGTTTTCGAATATTTTCATAATACATATATTTTTATGAATTAATGTTCTAGGATCTTCCATAAATAGACTTTGGTCGTAAACAGTTATTTTCAAGTTTAATGTACTAGAACCAAAAATTGAAATCAAAGTCCATAGTATATTCTTAGTAAATGTGTTTTTTTAAATGTATTTTTAGACAAATAAAACAGAAAACGACATAATATATAATTATGATTATTTTATTTATTTTTTCGTGTGGCCCCATTGAAAAATCAGAAACGCTTTTTTTTTAATACACTTTACTATTTTCCAATCATGTGATGTTATAGTAGAAATAGCCCTGGTTACGAAATTAGACTTATAAATTAAACTTTTGGAATATATTTTTAACGACTATTCGATAGTTGCTCCCTAGGGTGATATTAGAAATTTCGATACGGATAGAAACAATTTATTAGAAAACTTTAGATTGGACAAAACAATTTCTATTTTTTCAGCGGTATATCATTGATTTATTGATATATAAATGTACAAAAATAAAGAAAATCGTATATTTTTAGTTTTTTTTATTTAATTATTTATACATCACATTTTAGAAACGAAAATTCTTGTAATTCTTTTCATCAGATAAAAGAACTGCATCGTTCCCTTTTAAACGTTTAACTTTTTTAGGCATAATCCTATTTCAACCAACCATTTGGCGGTTTTTGAGAAAAAAACATTCCAAAATTTCGATTTTTTAACTGTTTATTTGCATTTAACGTACACTCTCAAAAATAATTTACTTAAAAATGAGAATTTCCATGTGCTCGTATTTTTTTAAGTACAGTTGTTTCAAAAAGAAGTACATTGCTAAAAATAGTCTACTTAAAAATGAGCGTTTCTATGTACTCATATTTTTTAAGTACAATTGCTTCAAAAAGGAGCATTAATCTACTTAAAAATGAAAATTTCTTTGTACTCCATTTTTTTAAGTACAATTAATTCAGAAACAAGTACATGATATTTTGAAGTTGTGTATACTTATACTTGATTTATAAATGTATGCAGAAATGAATGCATATATTTTGTATTTTAAAGTCTTAATATTCATGTTTAAATTCTATGTGCTCCAAAATATGAGTTCTCTGATAAACCCTTTTCTTATAGGGTCATTCCATGTAAAATGAGCAAATTAGCTGTGGCAGACATGTCACAGATTTTAAGGAAAATCAGTCTATAAGTAGATCATGTCTATTTATGAGTAAATGTAAAATAATATATTTCAGGATTGTTTATTTAAGTATTAAAATTTACATTAATAGATAATGCAAAATCGAGGTATTGTCTACGTGCTTAAAATTTCAATTTTGATTATTAGCCTTAGGAAAGGAAAGTCTATATTAAAAATTATTTATAATTAGGAATTAATAATAATTAACAGACTGGCGTAAGTAAGTACTAATTGTATTTTTATTCCGTATCGAGAAAAAAATTATTTTTCAAAAATTTTAAGGTAAAAATGCAAGATTTCTATTTCTCATTTAAGCATGAAGGACAGTTTTGACAATTTTACATTTTTTTGGCATTATAGCTAAAAGTATATATTTTAAATATCGAAAGTTTCATTCTTGCCTTTTTATTCCTTAATGAGAAAAAAAATAAAAAATAAAAAATATTGAGGGTAAAATGCAATATTTCTATCACTTCTATTTAAGTGAAGGAAGGCTTTAGTAAACTTTTAAATTATTTGATATTATATATAACAGTGTATATTTCAAATATTGAAACTTTTATTCGTGCTTTCAGTTTATTTTTGCCTGAAGAAAATTTTAAATTAGAGTATACAGAAATGACTGTGAACAAAAAAAACTATACATTAATTCGAAATTCAAGTAAAAAAAAAAAAAAAAAAAAAAAAAAAAAAAAAAAAACTAGATGACCACTCTAAATTTGTTTTTCCATGAAGTCATGCAATATTTAAACAAACTCGGTCGAATTCAAAGAGGTATAGCGAATGGTATACTATTTTTAACCCATTTTTGTTATGTTAGGAATCAAAAGGCAATCTTGAATTTTTTGGAGCGTATCATGGACTTATTAATCTTTATTTTTTGTGCAATATTGTTAATGTCGATCCTGTCCTTTATTTGTTTTTTTGCTTATACAGAAGAGGAAAAATTATTATTTTGTAATTTTTTTTCAAGTCTCTAAATTTTTTTTAAGATGAAGGAAATAAATGACGACTTTCAAACTTGGGGAATTCGATCTCCATATGTCATACTACATCAGGCATTAATTTCACAGATGTTTTTTTAATTCCTTTTATTTTTATAACGTTTCTAATTTTCTCAAAATTCATAAAAATTCAATTTTTCCAACCAATTTATAAGTAATCATGGTGTTACTAGATTATTATTACTCAGTTCATAAGAAGATAATTTGTCAGAGTTTACAAAATTATAAAAAAAAAATTCCTTTCTGTTAAATACACTGCTCAAATCAATTAAAGGATATTTGAAGTTTTATATAAAATAAAAATATAAACGAAATTTTTTTTTGCCGAAAATAGAAGAAGAGAATCACAAATGCAAATTTTTCTGGTTTTCAAACTGTGGAGTATGCAAATTTTGAGTTCGACGTCAAAAACGTCGCTTCAGCGGCAGCGAATGAAATTTGACTTTCAACTGGATAAAAGAGAATGAAGACAAGGATGATCGGCATTCAGTGATTGCTTTGTTTTGATGAGTACGATGTCTCAGCGAAGTTATTTGACAGATTCAGAAGATTGAGAATTGTTGGTAGGATAGAAGGGGCCAAACTCAAGCCGAAGTAGCGCAAGCCATTGGAGTGTCACAAAGTGTCATTTCCAGGATCTGGAACCGTTTTTTTGGAGAGTGGATGTGCAGGCCGAAGACCAGGGCAAGGTCGTAGACGGGCAACAACGCCCAATGAAGATCGGTATTTAGCGTTAACAGCTCGGAGACACCGAACCATGAACGCTACTCTTCTCCAACAACACCTTCGCTCGGTTACAGGCACCACGATTTCAACTCCGACTGTCCGAAACCGGCTCTATGCTGTAGGTCTGTATGCTCGCCGACCGATGGTATGTGTTAGATTAACATCAAGGCATCGTCGCGACCGCAGGGAGTGGGCAACCGAGCATGTCAACTGGAGGAGAAATGAATGGAGCAATATTCTGTTTTCTGACGAGTCCCGTTTTTCTGTGCATCCGGATAATAGGCGTATTTTCATCTGGAGGGACCGTGGCAGTAGGAATAATCCTGCGTTCGTGCACGAAAGTGTCAGATTTGGCGGTGGAGGTGTGTTGGTGTATGGTGGCATCTCTATTGACGGGCGCACTGACCTCTACATCATTCGAGATGGAGCTCTGACTGGTCGCCGATATAGGGATGAGATCCTCAGACCTATTGTAGTCCCTTACGCTGCAGTAATCGGAGATAACTTCATTTTAATGGACGATAACTGCAGGCCACATCGTGCAAACCTGGTGGAGGATTTCCTTTTCGAGGAAGGAATCGTTCGAATGGAATGGCCAGCGTGTTCTCCAGACATGAATCCAATCGAGCACGTTTGGGACGCTCTAGGAAGACGAGTTTCTGGCCGCCAACAACCCCCATAAACTCTCCAAGAACTGAAAAGAGCTCTTCTGGAAGAGTGGGGCAGAATACCCCAACTCGTCATTAATAGCCTCATTGAGTACATGCCTCAAAGGTGTTCAACGTTGCTGGCCGCCCGTGGAAACCAAACCCCCTACTGAAAATGATTTTCTTTGAAGAAAACACCTTTTCTTATTCTTTTTTTCTCATATGCACAAATTGTGTTTTTTTCCTTTAGTACACAAATGCGCAATAAAATGCATTTTTTCTGCCAAACATGTGTAATTTATTCTCATATAACCTACTATGTCTGTCGACCATGTATCAATCAGCTAAACAGTTTACCAGATACAAAATCCACCTAAAACTGCAATATCCTTTAATTGTTTTGAGCAGTGTAGTTCAAGATACAGAACTTCAATCTTGCAACTTTGAACGATTGCGCTCATGCCATTTAATATCACAAGTTTTTTAAATGTCCAAAACTGCTAAAAAAATTTATTTTTTGTCAAGATATTTTGCAGAGCATTACTTGAATATGAATTGAACCTGTGCATCGAATTTTATTAAAATTGGTTAGTATGTAGCCACGACTTTTTTTTAATTTTTGCTCAATTTACGTGGAATGACCCTATACCTAATTGAGAGTAGGGATTTCCAAGCTTTTATTTAAAAATATGTCTATCTTTGTTATAATTTTTAATTTATAATACACACTTTTCAAATTTATTCACAATTTCATTAGAAATGTTAAAGAAGAAAATTTAGTTTAAAAATTATTTTATTAGAAATTAGAATATTTAAGAAAGGGAAATTCATATCTGCTGTTAGCGATCTTCCGTCGCTGATTCATAAAAGGTGTCATTTTGAAACAGCTGCTAACTGCTCTTATAGCACAGTCAGTGCAATACTGATCTTCTACCTAGAGGACTCGGGTTCAAATCACGGGCAGCGCATACGCAAAATTTCAAGAATTAAAATAGTAAATCCTTTGTTCTTTTCTCAAAAAGTTCCTCGCAATTCAATTTCGAGTCCATGTATGTACTCAAAAAAATGAATACATGCGTTTTTCAAATTTAAGAGTTAAGTACTCGAAGCTATTTTAAGATCGGGAAGTGCTCAATAATTAGTACAATTTACTTATTTTTTAGAATAGTGATTTAACAGTGTAATGTAAACCCAATAAATAAAAGGTAGAATGTTGCCATCTTTAATTTTTAAATACAGTTATTAATAGGACAATAATGGTTTTAGAGATAAAAACGTCACTGGAAAGCAGATTGCCTTTACATGATCGTAGAAACAAACCGAATGTGAAATTTGATTCGTTCAGACAATTTTGAACAAAAAAATGATAATGGACATACATAATTATCAAATTAAACCATAATCGAACGGGTGATTCTTTTTAAATCTTGCATTTTTGAGTTAAATATAAGTATTTTATTTTACAATTTTAATAAGATAGATATAAAAAAGGTTATATGAGCGACAAGAAATTAATTTTTGATACACGTTTTAGGAAAATTACAGAAAATGTAACAATTAATGTGAAGATTTAAAACAAACTAAAGTACCCGAAAATCATTAATGCAGTGATCACTACATCGCACTTATGAGCACATCGTGTGTATGTAAATTTAAAAAAAGACATCGTTGGACGCAGCAACCTCTTTGTATTGGAATCGAAAAATACATGAACATTGTTAATGCAGCGATCCCTTTGCCACACGATTGTGCGCTTCGCGACCATGAAAACTAGAAAAGAATATCACTGGACGAAAACTTCATAGTATTGGAATTGAAACATACACGGAAATTGTTAATGAAGCGGTCACTTTACCGCACGAATTAGCGCTTCGTGCACGTGAAAACTAAAAAAAAAAAAAAAAAAAAAAAAAAAAATCACTGGACGCAGCAACCTCATTGTATTAGAATCGAAAAATACACGAAAATAATTAATGCAGCGATCACTAAATCGCACGTATGAGAGTTTCGCGCACATGAAAACTAAAAAAAAAAAACATAACTTAACGCAGCAACCACCATGCATTGGAATCCCAAAAATCCACGAAAATTGTTAATGCAGCAATCACTTTACCGTATGTATGAGTGCTTCGCCCACATTAAAACTAAAAGAAAATCAGTGGACGCAGCAACCTCCATGTATCGGAATCCCAAAAATATCTGAAAGTCGTTAATGTAGGGATAGCTAAAACATCGACTATCGGTAATTTTCATCAATAAAAAAAGAAAATGAAGTTACGTTTTGTATATACAAGCAGACAATGATATTTTTTCAATGCTTTTCCTCTTTTAATATCATGAGTTAACCGATTAAAGACAAGATGTAATTATTTATTTGTATAAAAAAGGAAAAAAATATGTTTGAAATAAAAAAGAAGATTCTGACTTTTTTCAATGCTTTTTATATTTTAATATAATGACGTCAGCATTTAGTGATGTAATTGTTATTTTAATTAGCCCAAAAACTAATAAATCATTAAAATTCATTAAAAATACACATAAAACGTTGAATTATGAATCATTTTGAAGTAACAAACACGAAGTCACAAAAATATCATTGCTGAAACTTTCCAACAATAACAGAGCAACATCTGGCTGACTCTTGACAGTTTGGCAAGATTTCGCCAAATGGTCGGTTGAAATAGGAACTAACACTTTTTTAATATTATTTGCATGATTCTAGTAACAGCATTGTCAAAATCATATTTATGAATTAGAAAAATAACCTTTTTATTAGCTCTTTTTAATGTATTTTATACAGCATTTTACTGAAATTTTTCACTGGTGCACTATGAAATGAAAATTCATAATTTTGCAATTAATTGAAGAAGCATTTTATATGGAATTAATTTATAACTAATTAATGCCGAATATTTAATATTACTCCTTTTATAAAGAATAATAACTGCTAAACTAAAGTCTGTGGCTATGCAATGCATGAAGGATCTGGGCCAACAGTGCCCAACTCTGTTTTCTTGACCCTTTACCCCTAGGTGCTATACAAAGGGCGTCCTGGCCAGGTGGTCAGCCCTCGGTGTTTAGTTTTCAAGCAAGCTTGGTACTCATTTTATCGACCCCAAAGGGATGAAAGGCTGAGTGAACCTTGCCAGTCGGGAGTCGAATACTCGACCTGCGGTGCGGTAGTCAGATGCCCTGTCCACTGCACCACTGGGCTTATAAAGAATAATACCATGATTATGATTAGTACAAGGTTTATGTATTTTTAAAAATCTAAGTAGAATTTTAAATACAACTAAAACCAGAAAATTTATTTGAAAACAATTATGTTTACTTAATAATGGATTTTTTTTTTCAAAGACCGAGTCGTGCAAAGAGTCTCTTTCAAGGCCGTAGTCTGCGTATATGGAATGAAGCTACGGTAGCTTGGTTCTTCGCTGGTTGCTATGCACCGCGTTTGACTTGACGTGGGAGACGCAGCCCAACGGCTAGTTGTTTACCCATTAAACTTTAATATTTTTAACTTCATAATTTGTCTTCTTTAAATAACTAAATATTTTTATTTATTTTTTCATTTGAGCTCAAGAATTTGTTTTTTGCCCCCCCCCCCCTCCGCCCCATCAATGTTTTCTTCCCATTGCTGCCATGATTCAGTTCGTGCTAGTATTTCCATTGTAAGGTATGTCCCAACGAAATATAGCCACCGTAATTCTATGGCGTAACTGGACACGAAACAAATATATTAAGAAAGTCTATATACAAACACATATTTGCCAGGAGTAACTCACTCCCTGCCCCAATTGGGCAGGAGAAAAGGACAAATGTGTAAAAAAAGAGTGGGAAAAGTGTCCCGCCGAAATAAAGCCATTGCCAATATTAGTATTTATTGGTAACTACAGACATTCGAGCTGCTGCAGTTCAATATGTTTATGACGTCAGGACGTTGTAAAATACTTTTTCTGTGCCAGTCGAACTTTGTGCAGACTTTAGAAGGTTGTATTTTCTATTTCTCCTGCACTATTGCAATGTGAAAGAAAACCCAGCTATGAAAGTTCGAGAAAGGACAAAAAACAGATTTTTAGGAACAAGGTCTTTCACATAGAAGAATATCTAAGTAAATCAAACGATCTAAAACCCTAATAGACAATTTTTTTAAATATGGGCAATACGTACGGGTATAAAAAAAGGAGGTGTACATGTAGAAAAATGACTTTCAGGCAGGAGAGAGAATTTTGCGTCGTCTTTCACGAGGTGATATTTCCCTAAAACAGTTGGCCAAAGAGGATAATATCCCTGTGACAAAATAAACCCAGTGACGAATTGAAAACGTTTAAGGATCATGCGATATAAGAAAAAGAAACAGCCGCCACTGTTGAAAGTTATCCACATACAAAGGAGAGTCGATTAGACCAAATATAATCAAACCTGGAAGTCCCGTGGCGTCGTGTTATAGTCTCAGATGAGAAAACAAATAATTTGGATGGGCCAGATGTCCTTGCTCTCTATTGGTATGACATGAGGAAAGAAGAGGAAATTTTTCCTAAAAGACAACAAGGTGGAGGCTCATTAATTGTGAGGGGAAGCTACGACTATTGAGGTAAACATAATTTGGCTTTTCTCTCTGGCTGCATGAAGGCTACCAATTACCATTATATGCTAGAAAACCATTTACTGCCATTTGCAAAGAGGATTGGTGGGCTAAGTTGGATTTTACAGCAGGTCAAAACCTCCATTCACGTTGCAAAATCCTATTAGGAATGTTTTTTGGATAATCGAGTGCATGTCTGGAACAGCCTGCACTTTTCCCTGATCTCAATCCTCAAGAAAATGTGTGGAGTATTCTCAGTAGGGCTGCATATGCCAATGGCAGACAGTTTCAGTCTGTGGCAAAATTGAAGGTCGTCATTATTGAAGAGTAGGAGAATATTGATGCTACTGTACTCCAAGAGTTGGTAAATGGTATATCACATCGTATATTCCAAGTCATATATAACCATGGCGGATATATTGCCTAGTAACAGTAGTGGCTTTATTTCGGCGGGACACTTCCCCCCCCCTTTTTTTTTTACAAATTCATTTCTTTTTCTTGCCCAGGTAAGGCAGGGAGTGGGTTACTCCTTGTAAATATGTGTTTTTATTAGACATTCATAATTTATTTGTTTTGTTCTTATTGCTTTGTTTCGTGTCCACTTACAGCACACAATCACGGTGGCTTTATTTCGGTGGGACACACCTTATTACTCTCGGGGATGTGAAGCAATTGGCCTCGGGCTCCTCGGTAAACTGTCCGAAGTCTCTTTTTCAAAGAAATTTATCAAATTAAAAGTAATCCAATCTACACTATAATGCAAAATTCTAATGAAACGAACTTCGAAACAATTTTATAAAATGACTGATTAAGTTTCACGACTATTTCTATTAAAATATGAAAGTTTTGGGGGGAGAAATGAACACCAAATATCCGTATTCATTCAAAGATGTAAAATCTGGTAATAGAATTTTAAAATTTATATTAGTTTTCGAAATATATTTTTTTTTCTAATTTTAATTTCATTTCTGTAGTGACAATCTGCAACGGCAACAAATTTACTCACGTATTTTATTTTTTATTTATTATTTTTTGGGGAGAACATTGGAAAAACTATAGGGGTTATTAGATTTCTTTTGAATCTTTTTCAAATTGATAATTGAAATAATATCTTTTATTTCGATTGTTAGTAAAACAATAATGAGATTAAATTATGTTTTTCAGGAAAATTAAAAAAATAAAACATTTTCTCACATTTCGGTCATACGGAATCATTTGATTTTGGAAAACAAAAATCGGCTGTCAATTTCAAATTCCATAGATGAAAAAAAAAGGTTTTCTTTTCAATTTAAAAAAGAAAATGACATCAGTAATGTAAAAAACAGAAAGAAATTTTTAAATTAACCCATTTGTGCCTGGCGTCCTAATTTTGGGACGCTTTCTTAAAAAAATAAACCCATTACAAATTGAATTATGATATCCTTTCAAAACTTAGTAAAATATATCCTTAGTATTTGTTTTCAATATTTATCCATAAATGGGAGTGCATTTTTAAGAATAAAAATGTGAAATAAATGTTTATTATAGCGCAAAGTTGGATTTTCTTGAAATAAAATGGCGCGTAAGAAAATGTAAGATATTTCTTTTATTTTTTTATCAATCATTTTATAAGTGGTATTATTTATAAGACGAAACATTATTTTAGAATACGTGTTTTTGCATTTTTTTCAGATTTGCATTTTTTTGTTCGAATTTGACCCTCTATATATCGTCCCAATTTTGGGACGCTAGGCACGAATGGGTAGGGGTTTTCTCCGTTACTGTCTATGCATTAAATGTACGTTTTTTGCCATTTATTTTGTTAAAAAATGGTTATATGCCATTCGGATTATTATTTGGTTATAAAATTAATATTTGGATTATTATTTGGCCATTCTTTGTTTTTACTATAGGGAACAGAGGCTGGTCTCCGTTCAAGAACAAGACACACACCTTTCCCACCCTTAGCTATTGACTTGGTGAAAATTTATATCATACCATTATATTTTGTACTAGTTTAGTATTTGACATCCAGAAGTTACTAAACTATGTACAGCAGAACTTCGATTATCCGACGTAATTGGGACCGAACCGACAGCGGATAATCAAATTTCCGGATAATCGACAATTTATGAATAATCATCTAGTTTAATATGCAACATCGCCATCGAACTGCTATTAGTACTATTTAATCTGTTTAATAAATATATAAATTTAAATTATACATGAAAATAATGTTATTTGTTTAGACCAGGGACGTGTACACGAGAGGGCGGAAGAATATAATTATCCCGGGATCGGATCTTGCAGGAGCTCAAGCTAATCTCAATGGAATTCGAAGAAAGGGGAACCAAAATGCTTATCTCTACTTGTGGTGTGGAAAGGAACACTTGCATACACATAAAATGTGAAAGAAAAAAGAAAAAAAAAAAAAAAAAAACGGAAAAAATTCAGGATATTGACATTGGTTTACAGAGAGTTGCGGTTACACGACGATCGGGTAATTGAAATTCTACTGTACCATATATACACGTGTTTAAAACGAAGAATTTTGACAATTTTCTGCAAATAAATTGGGGGGTAGTCTTATATGCCAGTCAATTACGAAAGACCAAAAAAAAAAAACAAAAAAAAAACCCTTCGAATACTGTAAAAAGTCTGATTTTTTAATGTGTATAAATAATAAAATAATATATAAAATATACAAATAACAACAATTTATTATTAAAAAATATCAACTATTTGTTTTTGTTTACTTACTAATTTTTCGCATTAGTAAGTGAAATCTTTGGTTTGATTTTGTGCGAAATTGAAGTAAAAAGTTCGGGGGTTGACATACACGAGTTTTTATTTTTATTTTTTGCAGAATTTGCATTCAAAAGTTAATGGGTTGGCGTATATGCGAGTATATACGTACATATACTTTATTAGTAATTATTGATTATCATAAATTTTTACTATATAAATTTCTATTATATAAATTTTTACTATGCCAATAGCTAATGATGAGGAGGAAGGGGGTCTTGTCCTTGAGCCGACCACAGCCCTATCCCCCCCCCCTTATTTAATAATGAAATTTTTATTGTCAAATAATAACCCGAATGATATATAACATTTTTGAAACATATTAAATGGCAGAAAACATAGCTATAATGCTTAGACAGTAACGGAGAAAACCCTACCCTTTCGTGCCTAGTGTCCCAAAATTGGGACAGTTAGATTTTGTACCATAAACTGCTATGGCCAAAAAATTATCACATAGATACTGTGACTGTTCTCCGACCGCATCGAAATGTGGGAAAAGGCTCAATTAACACTTAAGGTATGTCTAGATTATGTAGACAATTAACACGTGAAGAATATATAGTGCGGAAATCGGCTATTTTGGTAATACTTAAAAAAATAAAGCTGAATTATTGAATCCCTTAAACGTCGAACGATGCTGAAATCCAAAGAATCCATCGCAGCGACATCTACAGTATATTTTCTAAAACTCCAAGACAATTTAGTTTAGATGCTGTAATAATAAGATGTTTACAATGAAATATGAAAATATACCACAGATTTCGCTGGAATCTGCCCTTTGGATTTCAGCATGAATTTAAATTTAAGGAGCACAAATTTTTACACTCTATGCATTGTAAGAGCTATACTTCAGTTCTGTTTCTGTACTAAACTGTTACTAAAACATTTTGAGTAACCTTTAAACAAACATTTTCAAAATCATATTTATCCTTCTATATATATATAAAAAAAGTTTTGATTTGGAAATGGACCAATGAAAATCTGCGTAGATATTCCGAGTAGATCCACATCCAATTTGAATGCTTAAGCATGGCCTTTCATCGTTAATATTAAAAAACCTGTTGCATACAAAAATATGAAAATCGGTGGTATTATAGAGAAATGTTTTATAAACACGCTGATGCAGATAGTTTTCAAATCGAATAATTATTTTAAGAGATATTTAATGCTAAAGTTGGACAAAATCGTTCCATTAAAAAAACATTATAAGAGCAAAAACTATACATGGGAATTTAATTATTTTTAGATCATTTTATTCAATAGAAGAACCCGGTCTGCAGATTTCATTAATTTTTTTTTAATTTGACTCATTTTTTGAGGTTTTATTTCTATTTTAAATTCAAATATTCAGCATTTTGACAGATATTTTTTACATATTTTAGAAAATGGTATTAATTTAAACTGTTGCCAGTTGTATAAACAGCGCAAACAATAATGTTTACTTCAAATTAAAAATTTATTTTACACGTGACTATTATAAACAAAAAATATAAAAAGCAGGAACTCATTGAAAATTACGTCATAAAAATAATAATTACACTTGAATTTTAAAAGAGACAGAATATTGTAAAATAATAAATTCATAAACATGCGTTAGATGTCTTAAATAGGAGAATTTACGTCACATTTACGTCACATTATACTTATTATATAAAATGAACAAAAAATAATATTGCAAAACAGTTTAAATTTAAAAATTGCTCGAGACATTTATTTGATATTTTAAGATGATCATAATATTTCATTTCTAACAAAAGTATTTTTACGTGAATATTAAAAAGAAAAAGAAAGGTTTGGTGAAAATTACGTCAGATTATAATTCTCAGATTCAAATTATAATTCAATCTTCCGAAATCTTTTTAAAGCCGATTAAATTATCGTGCTGTTAGAGTCTGCGGTGTCTGAACGGGGGTTGACGAGCGTAGCTCGTAGGGGGCAGAGCCCCCTAGTCAATTATAATAAAGTCTGATAGATAAGTGAAATGGAAATCCATGTACACTACACATTCTTTTCTGTAGCATATATTATTCTTAACATCTTCTGCAGGCACTATGTAGAAATTCATTATGAATAATGGTAGTTATTCTTAAGTTAATGTAAGACTTTACCCTTGGCATGTATTAAGTTATGTTAATAATTTGTAATCAGGAAAAAAGTATTTATTTTCTAAAATAAGATTAAAAATATAAGATTAAAAATTAGCAGTTATAACATATTTATCGTATGGATAACATGGAGATTACATGTTTTATGTTTTCACAATATACCAGATTATTTTACAGTTTTATTCTATATTCATTCTTTTTATTTCAGTTTTCTCTACCAACATTTGTAAAATACTATAATAATTAAGGAATTTACGTTGTAACATTGAATACTAAAACAAAATAAAATTGATCGAGTTCCGTATACATTTTACTCCGAAGGTTTTGTGATCCCCTTTATGTTTATAGAAGAGTCATTTTCCTCATGACTAAACGTCGATTTTATTGACAGACTAGAAGAACATAAAAATGATTTGAAGTATAATAGATTTTCCACAGCTCTCTCAAGGAATTTCGGTAAGGTATGTATTTCAGTTATCGACTTCAATAAAGCTAGGATAATTTCGAAAGAAGATGTTCCGTAAATGCAGTTATCCGTGAATCTAATGCAAATCGTTTAAGGAAACAGGAAATCTGTAATAATAGTGTTTCAATACTTATTGCGGAAGTCTAAGTCGGCATTTTTTAAGGACAGTGATGTATACATATTTTTTACTCCCCCCCCCCCCCGTTATTTTATTTATTTTTAATAACAGATGGTGCCACTGATTTTTTTAAAATAATTTTTGAAGTTTCGCTTTATTTCTTACTGTTTGGATGTAATTTTTGATAATATAGCATGTAGATTGTTTACTGCCGATTTGCGTTTTTAGAAAATTTTACTACTGAATATGGTTTTGAAGATTAAACCGAAATGTAGAGTCTTATTTTATTCAGGTGTTTTTATTTTTGCATCATCTTTAAATTTATGATTAAGGTATATGTTGGATAAAAAGCAACCTCTATTTTGTAATATGTTTAAATATTGAAAAATAACTTAAGAAGAAAGAAATGATTAGTACAATTTGATTTGATTTTTATTTTATTTTGTATTTTTAAGATATCGTTATTATTTTTACTGATTTTATTTAAAAGAAATTTTACGATGTAAGTTTTCTTGAACGACTTACTATAATTTGAACTATTTCTCCTTTCAACAAAAATAATAAGATGCAACGACGAATTTATTTAAGGTACTGAGAATGGATGCAGTGCATGTATGAAATTATCATACTTGTAATCACATCAAGGATTTCGTTGTATGCTAAAAACAGACTGATATATTTTAAAATGCGTTAACATGTTTGTTTAAAGAAGCAAGCTATTAAATATCTACTAAAAGATCTTCTAGAAATAATTTATTTTTCCTATTTTAAGTAATATTTTTATAACTGTTAAAATTATCTCTGATAATAGTTTCTAACACACTGATATAAAGTACTTATTTCAAAGATTCTTTAAATATTCTTACCAGAGTTGTCAGATGATTATATTTTTAAACTCTAATTATGTCTGGCAGTAAAGTAATAAAAAATGGAGAAAAAAAGAAGATATTAACTATAAAAGAATATAAAGTCTCAATTATAGTCTAAGAAATTTTTAATTTGTCAATAATTTAAAAAGAAAATTGATTAAGTCTGTTAAAATGTTTTTCGAAAAATAGAACTAAATTAAACGAATACTTTGTTACGCTGTGGAGATACATTTTCCATACGTGTCTGCATGATTGAAGACCTGAATGGAACAATATATGTTAGGTAACAAAATTTAGAATTCGAAAACATTGAAGTAAAAGTTTTTTGTTGTAATTTAGTTAGTTATTTAATTTCTTCTTAGTAGAATATGTTTTAATGTAAATAGGTTATACTAAACTCTCCCAGAAAAAAATATTAATAATTAATTATTAAGTATTAGAAATCATAATCATCATTTAAATGATTCAATATAAAAATATTAAGTATTAAAATATACTGTCTCATATCTTCAATACCAAGTAGAATTTTAGTATTTTAGCTTTACCATATGATATAATACCTCATAACGTTTTCATCCATAAAATAAAACAATTTTAGGGAAAATGTATCATAACATGTTCTTTTTTCCACGAAGCTCTTCAATTTTATCACGATGAATAAATTTTATATTGCGTCATTGAAAGTACTTATTATAACACTAGAACCACAGGCTGTTTTACCACAGTTTTATAAAAAGAATTTTACACCAGAATTTTTATTTAAAACTATTTATCATATAAAATTAGCCTATTTTCGTGTTGATACATTAAACATATCTTATGAAGAAATTTCTGGTTCGAATCGACAATTATCAATTTGGCAGGGGTCAAAATAACCCCTAATTGCGGTTTTAGTGTTAATAATGTATGTATTAAATGACAATAAAATGAAACTAATTGTGTTGTACGTATGGTTCATTTTCCATTCGTGATCACATATAATTGCATAGAATAAATATTTAGATTCAACTACCATGTACATACTGTTTTCAAAGTCGTCAGACAAATTAATGAAATACTTGTAATTTTAACCCTTTCGGGACCATGGGAGCATATATATGCACCCTCAAAAAGAATATACATAATTTGTTTTAGTCACTAGTAAAAAAGAAAATAACATTTAGTTTCTTTAATTAGAGCATTTTCGTGATTGTTTAAGCGAAGGTAACTTTTAGAAAAAAAGCGGTGCCAACCGAATAAAATATGTGTAAAAGCTGCCGGTCCCGAAGCGGATAAATCGGACGTTTTTATTTCCATGTTATTGTAACTCATAAAAATTGAATAAATATATTAATTTATTTCAAAGAAATTGTTTTTACATTTTTTGGAATCTGAACTTTTCAATATACGACTTAATCTACAAAGAAATGCATGCATGCTGTTGAACATGAAATAAATTAAAGTGTCAAATCGATGGTGATTTAAAAAATACCCGTATGATTAGTTATATCTTTGACATATGAAACGTAGCATTTCATTAAGATTTCTTACAGTGAAAAAGGCACATTAATAAAGAAAATATCCCTGCCGGCCCGGCCTACAGGCAGAGGTAGATTTCGAAGTTAAGAATACTACTTTCACCAACAAAAACTAAATCATGATTAGAGATAAACCCACTTTAATAATTTTATCTTACCGCTTTTGACGAGTTTTTATTTAATTTTTATATAATAGCTGGTTTTATCAGAATCATGTTAAGGCGGTATTAAAAAAAAATACATTTCCATGCTGAACAACTTGAAATTTTCCTTTTTAATAGAAAAATATGAAACTCGCTGACGTGATTTTTGAAGAGATTTATAAGCGACCTGTGTTTTTATTTTTCGTTCAATGAATTAAAACTTGATTTATAAACAATTATTTTCTCAATAGAACAGTATTTTTGATTTCTAACACAATCGCTTCGGTAAATTCTGTTCAAAATGTCCACTTTGACATCCTTTTTTGAAATATATTCTGCCTCTATCAAAAAATCGATCATTAAGGTACATTATATAGTTTTTGAATAAGAGATTCTACCAATTAGATGCGTTTGAGAGCAAAGATGAATTTAAAAATGAGTCAGAAATTAAGCAGTTTGGATTTGAATACACCCTTAATAAGATGATTTTTTTTCTTCAACCGCTATGAATTTTTAATTTATTTTTGCTGTAAGAATTGGTCCTATTAAAACTTGGCTGTATAAATGTTATAGACAATATTAAGAAGATATATGATAAATTCATAAAGATTTTATATCTTGTGAATTGACGGAGTTATGGATTTTTTTCTTCTTCAACCCCTCTTTTTGTTTTCGTTTTTAATTTTTTTTGCGGTACGAATTGGTCCTATCAAAAACTTGTGAATATAAAAGTTGTAGATAATATTAAGTAGATTTATAATAAAATTAATTGGATTTGATATCTTGAGATTTGACGAAGTTATGAATTTTTTTCTCCCCAAAACCCTATTTTTTGCTCCCCTTGAGCCCATTGTTAATTTTATGAAAATTCTGTGATGCATAAATTTTTGCGCCTTTTTTAGAAGTTATAAAAACTTTAAATTGATTTGATATGTATAAAAATTAAGAGTTATGGGGTTTTTTCAGTTTTCACAAAACCCCTCCCTATTTCCATCCCCTTGGCCCGATTTTGCCCATTAACGAACTTGACCGAGATTTTATGCCCATTGATTTTATGCATCAGTTTGGAAGAGATTTGTGCAGAATTGTGGAAGTTATCGTGTCCAGAAGAAAGTGATATATATATATATAGTATATAGATAGATAGATAGATAGATATAAAGTTTTTTACTGAGTGTGGTTTTATGTTCTAGGGGTCATGATCGGTGTAGATTTGCAAAAAAATTTCAGAAATTCCAACATAGGAACGATCCCAATAGGTAGTATTTCATACGAAATCTACCTAAAAAAAATCCCTGCCGGCCCGGCCTACAGGCAGAGGTAGATTTCGAAGTCAAATATACTAATTTCACAAACAAAAACTAAATCATGATTATAGATAAATCCACTTTAACAATATTATCTGGCCGCTCTTGACGAGTTTTTATTTCATTTTCATATAATAGCTGGTTTTATCAGAATCATGTTAGGGCGGTATTCAAAAAAATACTTTTCCATGCTCAACAACTCGAAATTTTCTGGCATAATTCCAGATTCATTTTTAATTTAAAAAAAATATGAAACTTGCTGACGTGATTTTTGAAGAGATTTATAAGCGACCTGTGTTTTTATTTTTTGTTCAATTAATTAAAACTTGATATATAAACAATTATTTTCTCAGAAGGACAATATTTTTCGTTTCTAACACAATCGCTTCGGGAAATTCCGTTCAAAATGCCCACTTTGACATCATTTTTTAAAATATATTCTGCTTCTATCTAAAAATCGATTATTACGGTACATTATATAGTTTCTGAATAAGCGAATCTACCAATTAAATGCGTTTGAGAGCAAAAATGAATTTAAAAACCAGTCAGAAAATAAGTAGTTTGGATTTAAGCGCATCCTTAATACAATGCTTTTTCCAACACAATCCGCTTCGGTAAATTCGGTTCAAAATGCCCTTTTTAACAGCATTAAAAAAAATATATTCTGCCCCTATCAGAAAATCGACCATTACGGTACATTATATAGTTTCTGAGTAAGAAAACGTACCAATTGGAAGCCTTTGAGAGCAAAAATGAATTGTAAAATGAGTAAGAAAATAAGCAGTTTGGATTTGAATACACCCTCACTAAGATCATTTTTTACTTCAACCGGTATGTATTTTTAATTTGTTTTTGCTCTAAGAATTGGTCCTATCCAAAACTTGTCTATATAGATGTTGTAGACAATATTAAGAAGATATATGATAAATTCATGGGGATTTTATATCTTTTGAATTGACGGAGTTATGGATTTTTTTCTTCTTCAAACCCCTTTTTTGTTTTCGTTTTTAATTTTTTTTGCGGTACGAATTGGTCCTATCAAAAACTTGTGAATATAAAAGTTGTAGATAATGTTAAGGAAATTCATGATAAAATTAATTAGATTTGATATCTTGAGAATTGACGAAGTTATGGATTTTTTTCTTCTTCAAACGCCCTTTTTGTTTTCGTTTTTAATTTTTTTTTGCGGTACGAATTGCTCCTATCAAAAACTTGTGAATATAAACGTTTTAGATAATGTTAAGGAGATTTATAATAAAATTAATTGAATTTGATATCTTGAGAATTGACGAAGTTATGATTTTTTTTCTCCCAAAAACCCTATTTTTTTGCGCCCCTTGAGCCCATTTTTAACTTTATCAAAAATCTGTGATACATACATTTTTGGCCCTATTTTTAGAAGTAATAAAAACTTTAAACTGATTTGATATGTACAAAAATTAAGAAGTTATGGGGGGTTTTCTGTTTTCAGAAAACCCCTCCCTATTTCCCTCCCCTTGGTCCGATTTTGCCCATTAACGAACTTGACCGAGATTTTATGCCCATTGATTTTATGTATCAGTTTGAAAGAGATTGGTGCAGAATTACGAAAGTTATCGTGTCCAGAAGAAAGTGATATATATAGATAGATAGATAGATAGATAGATAGATAGATAGATAGATAGATAGATAGATAGATAGATAAAGTTTTTTACTGGGGGTGGTTTTGGGTTCTAGGGGTCATGATCGGTGTAGATCTGCAAAAATTTTTCAGAAATTCCAACATAGGAACGATCCCAATAGGTAGTATTTCATACGAAATCTACCTAATAAAATGAGCATCCGAATAGAGAATTTTCTTTTTGTAGTACTTTAGAAAAATTTGAAGATTTTTTTTACAATTAGTTTATTTAATGACGAAATTGCAGAATTCTAATTTTATTCAATCTTAATAATATAATACATAATAATAATAAAATATCACAAAAAAGCAATTTGTTCATATGAGTTCTGACAAAAAATGAACATTTTCATTTCAGCTGCATATTAAAGTTAACGTTAAATTTCAAAGATTGGCGTTATTATTTAAATATAAAAACAATGTTTTGCAAATTTTATTCGGAATGTTTCTTCGCATCTGTTATTTCCATAGTAGAAAGTTTTAACTTTTGATCTGCAAGAACATTTTTTAACGCACCTACGTGTATTATTTGTTCGTTAAGTACTAAGGAAAAATGTAATTATTTCCTTGAATGTTTAAAGATAAATCACTTTTTATCAAAATGCTATTGAGCTGTGTACTGCAAGAGTACATGGAAATTGTTTAAATAGATTTTTTGAATTATGGTGTCAGGTACCCTTTAATGTGTCCAAAAATCGATTTTTTAAAAAATCGATTATAATTAAATATGACTTTTTAGAAACATTAAAAACAAGCTCCATTCAAAAATTCGCATTACAAGAGAAGCTATGTCAAAAACACAAGCCTTTTTCTTTAACATCAAGGGATGTTTTTATTTTTAATGTCAATTTTCTCAAAACTGCGATTTTTATCCTTGCTCGCACGAATTTTGAAAAATGATTGGCTATTGGAATTTCACGAATTGTTTTCTGAATGTAATAAACGCACAGTGACACAAAATGACGTATTATTATACTTCTCAAGTAAGAAGATTATAATTCACGATAACTTTTGTATAAAAAGCATCTCGATAGTTTTAATATCTTTTTAGAGATCTATGAGTTTTATTTTTTTCATTGCAGATCCTTTTAAAGCACATTATGTAAAAAATATATTGATATGTTTTAGCCATTCAAGTAAGAAAAAACGTGCTCGCAATGCATGGAAGAATAATTCTTTCGCAAAAATTGCATTATCTATTAAAATAAATTTAACTACTATTAAAAAACTATTAAAAAAATCTTTATACATGGTGTATACTTTTTTATAGCTTTAATTGATAACAGAAATCCTTCTTAATGTGTGTTTTAAATTTATAATTAAAAGTAAATTAGTTATAGATTGACTGCAATTCATATAGAGGTCACTTTTTCCTATATTTTGTTAGTTCAAAGTGTACCTGACCCCTTATATGTGTAATAAGTTTTCATGATATATTTTTGGGGGAAACATGGGTACACCTGCATGTGAAAGGAATGCCTTATGTTAATTTGTTAATTTATATAGAATGATGGATGATAAAATATTGCGTGCTTAATACGTCTATGAGTGAATGACCACTCCTAATTTTCCAAAATCTCCAACCGATACGATTGCTCTTTGAGACTTTCAAACATTTATTTTGTTGTTTTGATTAATGACTATCATTAGAAGAGTTGTCAATTGTAAATAGTGTACATGATATATTCATAAAATATTAAATCTTTTAATGATAATCTTGCAAAGACGGTTTATCAAAATCTCATTTCGTAAAAAAAACATTTCAGTATCTTAATTCTCAAAATAATATTACTTAAAAATTATTTTTGTATCTCGCTTATATTTGCCAGGCATCAAATTTACATATTATTTTCTTTTTACCGAATTTTTTTTCCCACGAGTTTATATGATGTTGAGAAAACAACAATTAAAAAAAAACAATAGTGATAAAAGAAAAAGGAGCCCAATTTTGAAAAAAAAAAAAGGTATTTTTAACCTTTTGTGGCATGTCTTCGTGAATAGTAAAGATCTTTTTGAAGTTCAAACCTTCCAAATTTTTTCATTGTAATAAAAGAAAACATGAATATTTAAGAAAACCTATAATAATATTATTATTCTAGGACAGAGCTTTATATAATTTTAGACAGTTGTACCACCAAATGGAAAAGCTGAAATATTCATTCTTCAGTGCTGATATTTATGCTATATGATTATACTATTACTAAAATAATACTTAACTTAAGTAATGTACATGGTGTTTTGAAAAAACTTTTAAAAACTGACCATAGATCTGATTACTGTATAAGAGAAGAGGACTGACTGCATAACTGGAATTGTATTACAGTATACTGTAAACAAATGAAGATTAGAAAAATGTTTTCCGTGAAATTTTGATACCCAAATTGGTAAATTTTAAGTTCAAATACCTATCTTACATTGAATAGTCATAAATAACCGACTGTCAAGAAAAGTTATGTGTTTCACGCGTATCTGGGTATGTGGATTTCTTTACACGCTGGAAACATCCCAACGGCTGGGTGGATTTCAATGAATGAGGTCTCTATCGATTCGTCTTAATCGTCCGATGGTTATAGGATAGGTTTTGTTTTTATAAATTCAAAATGTTGGCCGCAAAATGGCGGTAGGGACGAAAATTTTTTTCGCGCACCATATTGAGCGGCATATTATTGGATAGGTCTTTCAAAATGAAGGTGATGTTTCATTGACTATTTTACATTCAGAAGCTCCGTTTAAATATTACACAACCTGGAAGTTGTGTAGGTAGGATCACTAGCTTTACTGCAACTCTAACCTTCAAAGACATCTATAGGCCTTATCAAAACAGTGTTTGTAGATAGGAACCAACAATTAAACACAACTTAAAAGTCGTCAATACAAGTAAATAAAAAATAAATGGGTAAGTAATATAAAAAATAGTTTCACATTGGTGAGAAATAATTAATTAGTTCGCTTTTTACGCAGTCGGGTTTTTTGATTATTTTAAATTTAATTTTTACTTGTTTTCTAGACTTATTTCAAGCACTTCCATGAATATACATTCCAATACATTCCAGTTTACAAAAATTATAAAAAAAAAAAAAAAAAAAAAAAAAAAAAAAAAAAAAAAAAAAAAACACTTAGAAAATTAGTAATAAGTTAAAAACCATGTAAGAATGAGAATGCTTTAGTCTCCAAAGTTTTCCTATCTTAATCTATTAATTTCGCCAAACCAGGGAGAGAAGCCGGCTAAGACAGAAATAAACAGAGCGCTGCAATGTTATTACAGACAGAAAATTAATAAAGAAAACAAAATAAAAGTTTAATCAGAGGAAGTAAATATATATATATATTTATTCATTTTCTAATATTGCCAAATCCACATTAATAATAATAATAATAAAGCAATTTAACAAATTACAACGACAATTTGGAAAATGATTTTTTCAAAGACTAAAATGTAAGACATAAAAAATCTCACGGTGTTGATCATGCATTGCGTACGCCATGAATTAAACATTAATAGTGTTATTACACGTAAAAATTGCAAGCGACGAAAATCGCCTGCGACGAAAATCGCTTGCGACTCGTCAGATTTCCTGAAACTTACGTATTATCCAAGCATTTCATTGGCTGTTCGGGAAAGCTTTTCCATCGTCCAAGGAATCTGACGACCCTTTTTAAATGAAATTCCATTCTTAAACTTCTAAACATCCCACAATATTACTTTTTACACCGTCGTTAGAGGGAAAAAAAATGTTATTTTAAATGCAATCTGTTGTAAAGCTGAATCTCAATTTGTTTCTGAGTTATTAATTTTTTTTGTAGTTTTTAATACTTTGTTGTCATAGTGGCAACACAAGTATCCATCTTTGTTGAAAGTAAAGGGAAATTGCAGATTACTGTATAAACCAATCAGAAAACGAATAAAATGCGGATTCAACTAATAAAAAGCCTCAGATATGTTTTTGATTCCCTACCCTGACGAGGACAATAACCATTTTTCCAAATGTTTAATAATCCTGTTTGAATTGTAATTGCTGGATTTTTGCTATATAAGGCAAGAAAACAAGAGATTTAAATACTTTCCAGGTCATTTTTCACACCCTTAGTTTCACGCTTTGTATAGCAAATTTCATCATTCATAAATTAAATAGTGTTTCTAATGGCGTATGACATTTGTAAAAATTATGTATATACAGTAAAACCTTGATTATCTTAAACAATTGGGACCGACCTTCTTTCGGAAAATCAAAATTTTCGGATAGTCGAGAATGCTCAATTTTAAGATATATATGCAATTGAGAAATATATGCAATATTTCTTATTATGGTAACAATCGCTTAATAAAAATAAAGCAACAGCAAAATAGAAACTAGAATAAATTAACTGAATTTTAATTTTGAAATTAAGTACCTTTTACATGTATCACAAAAGTTTATTATTATTATTATTATTATTATTATTATTATTATTATTATTTTACAGTTTTGATAGCCTTTACTTTGAAACTCCATCACGGAGTTTTTTAATATTATTAGTACATCAGAATCACAGTCTATCTGCTGCTCCAGCCATGCCAAATCTTTTGCAAAACATTCAAAAGCTTCAAAATCGCTAATTTGTTCGCTTTTTTCGTTTCACTCCGCATTTTACGTGAGCTCAAGTTAAGTTCAAAGGCACTCTAAGAAAGGGGATCAAAAATATTTATATGTACGCGTAGTTCGGAAGGACCACTTGCATACAGGGGATATAACAGTTTAGAAAAAAAAAAAAAAAAAAAAAAAAAAAAAACATTAAAAATTGATTTTTTACAAAAAGAATGTGATAGAAAAAAAAGTCTTTAAAAATGGATTTCGGTTAACCGAGTGTTTCGGTTAAAAGAGTTCGGATAAGAGAGGTTCTACTGTAATCATATTTTTTTATGTTCCTGATCTTTTAATTTTCCCTTTAAATGTAATGTGTAATATTAATTAATTATTTATAAATTTACTACCATATGTAACCATAAAACATATTATAATTCTGACCTAGTAAAAGAAATTTCTATCCTAAGAGTTGCACATTATTTATATATTCTTGCACACCATTTATATAATAAAATGTATTTCATGTATTTTCTTTGTATAGGAGAAAAGTAATAAAATCCACAGTATACATATAAAAAGAAACGCACACAAAGAAATCTGGTTTGTTTCTAATAATATTTACAAATAATTAAATAGATTGATGACAATGATCAAGAGTAATCCTAAATTGAACCAAACACGATTTTTATCTTTTCTTTTGTACTATATATGTGTTATTTGCGAAAAATATTCACCTTTGTTTATTATGAGAATGAACAAATATTTGAGAAAAGGATATGTTTTCCAAACCTTTGTTTTTACGAAAAAGTAACAGTAATCAATTATCATTTTGACCAGCGCTTCTCTTTTCGTATAATTATTATGCCTATAGAATCATTAATTTAATAATAAATTTTTGGTTAACGAATAAAAAATTAAATAAATACATTAACTTAATAATAACTTTTTTGTTAACCAATATATAAATACATTAACTTAATAATAACTTTTTGGTTAACCAATCTGTACTAATATTATAAAGAAGTAAAAATTGTGTGTTTGTTAGAGGTAATCTCTGGAGCTACCGAACCGATTTCAAAAGTAATGGTATAAAAATGATGGTGTTCGTCCAACTTGGAACAAAGGCTATATTTTATGTCTGTGCCACAACCCCCAAAAAATTGCAGGAGTAAAAAACGTTCTAAAAATGTGATTTTTGTGTTACTGGAGGACCTAGAAATAATTTGGAATATTAGTTACTTAAAAGATATAAATGATGCCTAAGAATATTTTCTAAGCAATTCGAAATTTAAAAGGGGTGAAAATGCGAGAAAAGCGTTCTAAAAAAGTTCTAAATGGTGGTTTCTACACAATCTCAGGAAATACCAAACCGATTAAAAAAATAATGGCGTCAAACTGATGCTGATAACGCTTGCTCCAAGATAGGCTGTATTTTATATCGGTGCCACTTCCCCAAAGGGGGTGCAGGAGCAAAAAACGTTCTAAAAATGCGATTTTTGCGTTACTGAAGGGCCTAGAAATATGAAAATTGAAATATTAGCTACTTATTGGATATAAAGGATTTCTAAGAACAGTTCTTAAACATTCCGAAATTTAAAAGGGGTGAAAACGCGCGAAAAGCGTTCTAAAAACGTTCTAAATGGTGGTTTCTAGACAATCTCAGAAAATACCAAACCGATTAAAAAAAATAATGGTGTGAAAATGATGATGACAACCCTTGCTTTAACATAGGCAATGTTTTATGCCGGTGCCACTACCCCAAAGGGGGTGCAGGAGCAAAAAAATTCTAAAAATGCGATTTATGCGTTACTGAAGGGCCTAGAAATATGAAATTTGAAATATTATTATGCTTATTAAATATAAAGGATTTCTAAGAACAGTTCTTAAAAAATTCGAAACTCAAAAGGGGCGATAATGCGCGAAGAGTGTTTTATAAAACATTCTGTATGGCGATTTTACTCAATTTTGGGAAGTATAAAATCGATTTCAAAAGTAATGGTTGTAAATTTATGGTGACAGACCTTGCTCTAACATAGGCTCTGTTTTATGTTTGTATCTCTACCAGTGGGTTGCAGGAGATAAAAACGTTCTAAATTATGGGTTTTGTGTAATTGAAAGGCCTAGAATCATGAAATTTGGAATGGTAGTTACTTATATGATATCAATGATCTCTGAGGACATTTACTAAAAAAAATCGAAATTTAAAAGGGGTAAAAATGTGCAAAAAGCGTTTTATAAAACGTTCTAAATTGCGATTTCTATGCAATCTCATGAAGTACTGAACCTATTTCAAATATAATGGTGTTAAAATGACGGTGATAGCTTAGCTCTTGCTCCAAGATAGGCTATATTTTATTTATGTTTGTAACTACCCCAGAGGAGATGCAGGAGCAAAAACCGTTCTAAAAATGCGATTTTTGAATTATGGAAGGACCTAGACTCATGCAATTTTGGCGCGGTATATATTTATTAGATATAAATTATCTCTAACAACATTTCTTTAAAAAATTGATATTTAAAAGTGGTGAAAATGCGCGAAAAGCGTTCTAAAAACATTCTAGATGTCAATTTGTGAGCAATCTCAGGAAGAATCAATCTGATTTCAAAAGTAATGGTAAGAAATTGATGCTGATAGCCTCTGCTCTAACATAGACGCTATTTCATGTCGGTATCACTATCACCTAGAGGGGTAGCATAAGAGAAAAACGTTTTAAATTTCGATTTTTGTTATCGGTAGGGGATAGCAACTTGAAATTAGGCAAGGTACATATTTTTTAGATATAAATGATCTTTAAGAACAGTTTCGAAAAAATAGAAAATTTAAAAGGGATAAAAATGCGCGAAAAGCGTTCTAAAAACCTTCTAAATTGCGATTTCTACTCAATCTCAGGAAATACCAAACCTATTTCAAAAGTAATGGTTGCAAATTGATGGCGACAGTCCCTGTGCCGACATAGGCTATATTTTGTGTTGCTATCACTACCATCTGGGGTTGCAAAACATGTTTTAATTTGTGTTTTTTGCACAACTGAGGGGTCTAACATTTTGAAATATGGCATGGTATTTACTTACAACATGCAACAGCTTTCTAAGAACAGTTGACAGAAAATTGCAAATTTAAAAAGATGAAGTGTGCGAAAAGCGTTTTAAAAACGTTCTAAACTATAATTTTTATACAATCTTATCATATACCAATCCGATTTAAAAAAACAGTGGTGAAAAATTGTTGGTGATAGAACCTTCTCAAACATAAGCTATATTTTCTGACTGTGCCACTAACACCAGATGGTTGCAGGAGCAAAAATCTTTCTAAATAGCGATTTCTGTAATACCGAGGAGTTAGAAACTTAAAATATAGGATGGTAGTTATTTATAAAATATAAATGCCCTCGAAGGACTGTCGAAAATAAATTCGAATTAAAAAGGTGTGAAGCGAAATGGGGGTGCGGAAAGCGTTCTAAAAAAGTCCGAAATTACGATTTCTATGCAATTTCAGGTAATATAAACCGATTATAAAAATAATTGTTTTAAATCAATGGTAACAGTCTCTGATTCTACACAGGCTATATTTTATGCCGATGATTCTACCACCTGGAGTTCACAGGAACAACAAACGTTCTAAAAAAGGCCTTTAAAAGCTTTCTAAATTATGTTTCTGTAGAATATTAGGAAATAACAAACCGATTTCAAAATTAAGGTTGGCAAATTATTGGTTACAGTTCTATTTCAATATAGCCCTTTATGTAGAGACAGCTGTTAGAATTTGGAATTTTACCTGATGGTTAATTTTAAGATGCAGGGATGACAGGGATGACCGCCCCGGGAACCCAGCTTTCGCTTTAGAGTATAAGTGCAATCCCCGGGGGGAGACAATTTTAAGATGCAAGAAGATGGTTTCTAAAAAATTCAAAACTTCAAAGGAATTCTGAAATGAGCGTATTAATTGAGCATAACAGTTTCAAAATATTTTCTAAATTATTATTTATTTTGTTTTATTTCTTTTTATTAATTTAAGTCTCATTTCTACATAATGCAGTGTAATAATGAAGTTTATTCAAACTTTGTTTTAAATAGTACTTTTGAATTATTCCTAAAAGTATAATTTCTTCAAAAAAAAATTAGACATATAAATATCACTTAGCATATTTCAACTATTACGCGAGCAAAGCTGCGGTGTTTGCTACTAAATAAATAAATAAATAAAGTTATAATGTTGAAATTCGAATTACAAATTTTCGGATTACATAGTATTAGCAATTTTAAATTTATAGAAATTTATTTATGATAACCACATAAAATATTATATGTATTTGAAATCTTTTTCTTAGTAGAAATAATCAAAATTTTAAGAATAGTAAAAATGTTTCTTAATGAAGGGAAATATAACTACAAACGAAAGTATAGAACTAGAAAACGGGATTTCTTCTTTTTCAGAATTTAGTGTCGTCCCCAATGAAAAAAAATATATGTATATAAATATTGATAATATGTTTTAAGACTTAAAATACACGCTTTTATTTTATATAAAATGACGTGATTTGCATCCACTGAAGAATTGCACATTTGCGATCCGGTCTTAAACAACATCTATAGAAAAGTATGCATAGGATTTCATTATCGAAAAATAATACACAGACCCAGCAAAAAGCGATTCATTCAAGAAACTCGACAAAAAAGAATTTCGTATCACAAAATTCATAAGCCTTCATTTGTTTGTAACATATGTATGGATACTGAAAATTAAATATTGTTTATAATAGATCCATGTGTTATCAGAAATCATTCATTTATATTTTCCAAAATTTTGTTAATGTTATTACACACGAATTAAGGAAATTGCATTATTTCAACCTTTTTGATAGGAATTAAGTAAATGCGGAGAAAAAAAGAAACACTTCATGTAATTTAAAATACATTTTTTAAGCAGTCGATATTCTTATACTAGCATGTATGTAAATTACTATTTTTCAGATTTATGAGAAAATGGCAACAACAATGTATAGTAATCTACTATTTCGCTTTATTTTTCCTTTAGTTTCTACAGAAATTAGGTACTCCAATTTCCACTATTAAAAAAATGGCGCTAACAACTACAAAAAACTTAATGTCTCAAAAATACATTGAGATGCAGTTTTCAAATAAATTACATATAAAAGCACTTTTTATTTCTTATATGACTGTGTAAAAATTGAAAATGTGCGACGTTTAGCAGTTTAATAAATTCAAGTAGATATCAACAATAGTATCATTTTAGGGACGACACTTCGTTTCCAGCCCGAAAGAAATAACATACCGGCGGATAATTATGTCTTTGGAGTTATCCACGATTCTGTAAAGAGTTCTTTATTTTTTTTTTTTATAAACCACAGAAACCGATATATTTTAGATATTTAAAGAAGTCTTTATAAAAACAAAGTTTCGTTTATTGCGGATGATTTTCAAAACGTTTCCATGAATTTTGTATAAGGCATTAATCAGTCATCTACGCCAGATGGCTACGTTTTTCGGCTTTTATGAAATGTGAGGAAAACATTTTTATATTCAATAGACGTGTGTTACAGGAAAACATGATAATTTAAAAGCATTAACATACGTATTAATTTTATTTATTTTTATTCAGCTATGTGGATATGAGAGACAAAGTTGGTTCGTTGGGCGTTTAACAACAGAAATAAAAATGTAAATCTACAGAAACCTCAACATCATTAGAGTAAATGTACCTAAAGTCATCTGAAAATAGAGCAAGATTATAAATAGTTCTGTCATGTAATAATTTTAGCTTATTCAACAGAATTTCTTTTTTAAAGTGAAGCAAACTCAGCTATTATTAGACTATAAAAAGTTATGAAAAGGGTTGTGCTATCAATATCTGAGCAGTTGACATGTAAGATGCCAGGTCTCTCTTTCTAAAAAGCCTTCATCAACATTTGAAACCCTGTAGACCAGGGATGGCCAACCCGCGGCAGGCGTGCCACAGTGTGGCACCGCAGAGTTTTAACAGTGGCACGCGAAAACTTATTGAAAAATTAAAACAATTGAAAAAATAATTGGCAGAAATCCAGATAGAAATTTCCTTGTTAACTGTCCAAAGTTAATTTTCACAATAAATTTAAAAGAAGTCTCTACATTATACTAACTAGTAAATCTGCAGAACAGGATCCTCAACGTCATCTTTGCAAGTCGTTGTTTTTTAACACTCATTGCGTAATATTCAACTTCCTACAAATCGCTTTTTAAAGTTTTCAAATTACATAAATATTTATAAGAATACAAAATACTTCGTAAAGTTTCAGAAATTAAATGTGTTAAACAAGAGGTTATACACTGATGTTCTGAAATTCTGACGAGCTGCTTATTCTGGTAACTTTTTAAATCAAAAATTGCATTTCTTCAGGGAGGCTCTGCCCACCTGAACCCCCCGTAGTCTATTTAATTTTACATTCGTAATTTTTTTATCGATTGTGCGGATGGTTATAGTATATCATAGATTTTTTTTTTTCTTTTTTTTTTTTTTTTTACGCTGTGATTTATAAGGATAAGCATAAGTTTTTTTTTTTTTTATAAATTAATAAATTTAAAATTTAAAATAAAATCCTCATGTTAACTGTACGCAAACAATAAATCTTGAAGTGACGCCAAAAATGTAACCTTAAAATCCGCTACATTCGACCGAAACACAACGGCGTGCTTAAAAAAAGAAAGAAAGAAAAGAAAAATATTTTTAGTAATACAGTTTTTAATTCATAATACAATGAAATGCTACTTTAGAATGCTTAAATATAAGCAGATCATTTTCATTTTACAGAAAAAATGCACGGATGAAGTCAAAGAATTCGGTCCCTGTTCCACGTGCTTGTTTTGTTTGGCCCGAATGAGGGCATTTAAATCTGAGCGATAACGCTCATCATATTGCAAATTGTTTTTACGGCATACTGCATCTCCATCTATCTCTTTCCTCCGTGAATAATAGTTAATTTTAACCAATATCTTTTTATTCCAACATCTTTTTTTTTTTTTTTTTTGATAAATGACGTCTAATTCATCTGCTATTCGTACTTACTCAAAACCTTTCATCTTGTTATATTAAGAAATACGTGAGAGTTTTCTTTTTATTCTCAATATGTCGCCATATTAATTTTTTTTATTCTTAATTTTTTTTTTCCTGTTTCACGTCAAAATCTTTCAATTGAAAATTGTTTAAGAGAAAATATTATTCAGGGTTTTGATTTTCTTGGCAACGATTAAAGAAACATTGATAAATTTTATGAAAAAAATGTCACATTATTCTCTATGAAAATAATGAACTTTTGTAATTTTAAGCAAATTATTTGAATAAAATAAATAAAATATTGCCTATTTTTATTTCTGGGGCTAAAATCCATCTATATGCAAAAATACAAATGCATTAATTCATCTGTTGACGTTGGCTTTACTGAAACATTATAGACGCATTTATACTAATATTATTAAGACCAAATACTTTGCTTGGCAACTGATGAAAGAAAAGGTAAAAAA
This sequence comes from Maratus speciosus, assembly GCA_963932465.1. NCBI lineage: Eukaryota > Metazoa > Arthropoda > Arachnida > Araneae > Salticidae > Maratus > Maratus speciosus. The sequence continues at coordinate 313,597,575 of OZ010794.1, forward strand.
TGAAATATGCATTATGTCAAATTGATAAAACAAAATGCTTTATATTATTGGAAAAGATGCATAAAGTTCCCCCAAAAATTATAAACCTAATTTAAAATATCTCGCAAATATATTGACATAATTTCAAACTAATTAGAATAATTTAATAATCTTATTTAAAAATTTCAGCGTCCAAAATTTACCATTTAAATCCATTTTTTATATGAGCCATTTCTTTCAACAAATGAAAATTTGAAAATCGTCTGACTTGCCATAGAAAAGTATTACAGAGCAAAATAAAATGTTCTATATTTCCCGGACGAATGAACCCAATTTAACCAAAAACTATACAGCTAAGTCCGAGTACCTCATCAACATGCCCAATTAATTTCAAGCTGATCGGATGCTTTTTGCGGCAGTTATCGCGGAACAGACAGACAGACAGACAGACAGACAATCGGAAATCAAAACTTTTCGTGTCTCCACAGTAAGCCTTCACTGACGTTTCGGCAATAACCACATGAAGTCACCAATCAAAAAACATTAACAGCGCTGCAGTGAATTCATTCTAAAAATATATAGGCACTCTATTCCACAAATCATCCGTTTTGTCTGAATTTCACTGTATTGACTGTTTGTTTAATAACTAGTAAATCTGCAGATCAAGAGCCTCAACGTCATCTCTGCAACTTATTGTTTTTAGCAAATTTTGCTTAATATTAATCTTTCTACAAAAACAAAATTTAAACTTTTAAATTACTCAAACATTTATAGAAGGAGAAAAAAATATTTCGATGGTTTCAGACATTAGAAGCGTTAAATTAAACACATTGTTATGTAATGATATTCTGAAATTCTCACGAGCTACTTATTCTAGTAATTTTTATATAATAAAGCAAATTTCTTCAGGGGGGTGCCCCCCCCCCCTGAACCCCCCGTTGTGTAATTTATTTTGCATTTGTAATTTTCTATTGATTGAGTTAATGATTATCCTATATCTTAGATTCATTTTTACACTGCGATTTATAAGGATAAGCAACAATTTGGTCAAGCATTTTACGTTATCCTAATATCCATACAGCAGTATTTACTTGCCTGCTAACCACAAACATCTGTATCTAATGGATAAAGAACTTTTGGAAATGTAAACTGAGACATCTAATTTAGAAATCTAATAATAATTTTGATTACCATTCTGCAATATTTATATCTAAGATCTAATCTAAATATCTAAAAATGTACTCGATAGCATTAACTTACTAAAATCACCCTAAAGTAGGGGGAGTTCTAAACCTAACGGTTAATAATTCATCATCGTGTCCACTTCCAATTGACTAAATAGATAAACGTGATATGGCGCCGTTAAGTATTTTTTGTGATAGCCTTTTAATAGTATCCACATTTAATTTAAAATCGTGATGTTACAAACACCGTTGAAATTTGATGCACACCTGTGTTCAGGTCAAATTACGAAAGGTTAACTAACCTTTTATTTCCCTTAGCCGGGCATTTTGTTTCATTTTTCGTAATAGGGATTATTTTAATAATTTATTTTACACTCTACAAGCTGTTACACGGGACGTTGTTCATGTAGCATTAAAATAGAGATAAATGCATTAAATAAAACATTTCACTCACCACCAGACATGGCAAGTCTCAGGCTTTTTGCACAACACTATTACCTTACAGAAAATGTTGTTCTTTTAAATCGCGCAAATGTTTCAATTAAATAAAGTAACATTTTTTGTATTAAAATACTGGTATCCAGAACGCCGGAGGCTTGGCAGCCCTGCTCCTCTTAATAGAAACATATATAGTTAACCAACACTTTATCACATTTTATAGGAAACAATACGGAATTTCTTATTTGTATGGCCTTACATATACCTCAGTCATAAAAATGTAAAATTTTGTGCCAATTAATATACGCAATTGCGAAAATGAAATCGCAACCAATGAGAAAAGGAAGGCCAAATAAAATCGTGTAAATCGAGGAATCTTTCTTCGTAGTGTGGGAAAATACCACTACAAAAATTAATTTAGGTGGTATTTGGTGTGAAATGTTTATATGTATTCATTCTTGTCCTATTTATCTTTTTTATTATTTGTAATTTGCTGCATTTTCCCTTTGCACGTGAAAATCTTACAAATTAAAATGAACCCTTTGGGAGAAATTGTTATTCCCCCTTTTTTTTTGGCAACAATAAAGTTTATAAAGTTTAATAGAATAATGTCAGTTTATTCTGTATGAAAATAACGAACTTTTGCCTTTATAATCAAAATAGTTGAATACATAAATAAAGATGTTATTCTATATAGTATATAAATACTATTTTCATTTCTGCGTTTAAATCAATTTATATGCAAATATCTATACAAAGGCATTCATTAATTCATTCCTTTTAACTTTGATTTGACTTTAAAAACCATACATACTTTCACATTTATGATATTTTTAGATGAGATATAGTTGCTACGCAACGGTTAAAAGAAAAAAAATGAAATATAAGTAAATTCATAAAATAAAATGTTTTATATTATTCGAACACATGTATAAAATTCCATCATAAGTTATACACCTAATTTAAAAGCTCTGACAAATGTTTTGACAAAATTGCAAACTAATAGGAATAATTTACTACTCTTATTTAAAAATTTCAGCATCAAAAATTTACCATTTAAATCCATTTTTTATATGAGCCATTTCTTTCAACAAATGAAAATTTGAAAATCGTCTGACTTGCCATTGAAAAGCATTACAGAGCAAAATAAAATATTCTATATTTCCCGAACGAATGAACCAAATTTAACCAAAAACCATACAGCTAAGTCCGAGTACCTCATCAACATGCCACATTAATTTCAAGCCGATCGGATGCTTTTTGCGGCAGTTATCGCGGAACAGACGGACAGACAGACAGACAGACAGACAGACAGACAAACGGAAATCAAAACTTTTCGTGTCTCCACAGTAAGCCTTCACTGACGTTTCGGCAATTATTTATAATTAAATGTTTCAAGCTATTCCTTTTTATTTTATACATATAATAATCTGGCAGAACTTTTAAAACTGTTTATTAACAATAAAACCTAAATTTATACTTTTATTTTATTTATTATGTTATTTTTTTAATCTCCACCACTGAGACTTACAAGAAAAAAAAAATGTGCTATTTGCGTAAAAATCACATAATCAGCCTATAAATTACATGTTTTCGCCTTTTTATATTTTTTAGTATGTTGAAAAATTTTAAGTGGCACGCATAATTTTTTTTTCTTCAGCTAGTGGCACTCTTCCCAAAAAGTTTGGCCACTCCTGCTGTAGACGTTAACATGCAAAATATTTTTTTTCCTCTTCTGTTACTATGTCTTCAGGTTAACTAGATATGCAAAATCGTCATTTTTAAAAGGTATAACTTTCCACAAAAGTTGAAAATCTCCATTCTTCTATCCCATGCACCTAAAAAAAAAACCCATAAATAATATATTTATGATTTTAAAAGCGAATATTGGTCTCTCGCTAACAAGTCATAGTAACATTTTTCTTTTAACTACTTTTGCTGAAACAGCAAAGATATTTTAAAGCGCGTATATCAATAATTATTCAGTACTGGCGCACATAAGAACACATACTTCGCTCGTTTTTCGAATGGTAATGTGGAATGCCGGCAAGAATGTCAACAGCATTCTAACAGTATTGCCAATTTGTATCAGGGGGTAAATGCGACATGATAAACGGTATGGAATAAAGGAATGTAGATGATGTTATAAATATTATATATATATATATGTATATATATATAATAAATTTGAAATCACAAATATATGATAAACATGTTTATGGCGTCTCAAGAAATTTCACTGTAACTGGAATGCAGAAAATACTGAATAAAAAATTTTGTCAAAAATAGTACATTTCTGTTACTTTTAGAATTAGAGCTTTATTGTCATTCAGTTTGTTTTTTCGCGAACTCTATTTTTTAAAATTTATTTAAGTTTAGTAAGAATCTAAACGTTAATATGAAAAATCTATCAGTGAATGACAAATAATTTAGTGAAATACAATTAGTTATAACTTGCAAAAAAAAAAAAAAAAAAAAAAAAAAAACCAGCAGCAATCAAAAATCACGCTAAAATAATCAAACTGAAGTTTGCAGCGACTTCATCTGTTCTTGAAAAATATTACGTATAGACACCCCTGATTTCTCAAATAAAATTATTTCAATCATAACAATTTTCAATCATCTGTCAATTAAAGTCATTTGTGTAGTTTAGTGATGTATACAAAAATTACACATAACACATTATGGTATCAAATCATATATATTAATCTTTTCCCCTTATCATAATTTTATTCACCTGTCCTATCTTATAATAACTCAAAGAAACCCCCCTTTTCATTTATGTAATATGTTCTCTTATTTAATATAAGCGTAATTACATTTCAAGATACGATAAATTATCCCTTTTCATACATACATATTCCCTATTCTTATTTTCGTAATACATATATGACCCCATCCTAAATTAACCGTTAGAAGCCATATGCCATGATTTTAGTTTCGATCGTGAACCAGATCTTTTCATGACCATATTTGGTATTCGATGAAAGCCGCTATCAGTTCTTAGTTCTGCTCGCTAATCAAAAATTTATAAACCTTTCCTTATTTGGTTTTTAAACCGCGGTCACAAAATTCCGATATCCCTTCATGAGCCCCTGCTATTGTCTTGACTTAAAATACGTCTACATACAGCTTGAATACAAAAAGTGCGCGTTAAGTATGCCAAAATACCACAGTTCATATAAAACACTTTTCAGAGAAGTACGCCAAATTGCAGTATTATAACCATTGTGGCGAATATATTGGCTATAATTAACGTTGCTCATATGCATATGTTATTTATCAGACTCTCTCTAGCTTCCTTCTTGTACAAGTCCCATCTGAGGGGCCTCCGATCTCCAACGGAGTTTCAATAAATTTTTAGTTGCTTTAAAATGAGCCTGGTAGTAGTTATTAACGGCCACTTGTTGTAATGTCATGTTTATTCCTTTTACTGCCATCGCAATATCTAAAAATCATAAGAGTTATCATCACCCTATCCCAAAATTAAAACATTACTATATGTTATGGTGCTAAAACCAGTCCGTTTTGGAGATGAGGAGATCCCGATCTGAAAAGGCTGCAAAACTCGTCGCAACGCTGCTCGCCTGTCCCGATTCGGAGTGCCATGGATGCTGCAACCCTGTTCGCCTTCTAGATCTGATAAATGCTTCGCCGCTAACGTGCTAATTTTATTCCCAGGACCCGATGATGCCACCCCGCTATGATCTCTGAAACCGGCCGCCTCTTCAAGGATATGGAGATTTTGTTCTCTCTCCAAACATCGCTCTGCGCCTCAAATAATAATAAAAAAAGAACTCTGTTATCTCCCTTTCTGACCAGTTCCTGCTATCTGATTCAAGCACCGCGTGATTTTTCACGATTGGGTCATTCCATGCAAAATGAGCAAATCAGCTGTGGCACACATGTCACAGATTTTAATCAAAATCAGTCTATAAGTAGATCATATCTATTTATGAGTAAATGTAAAATAATAGATATCTGGATTGTTCATTTAAGTATTAAAATTTACATTAAAAGTGAATGTAAAATCGAGGTATTGTCTACGTGCTTAAAATTTCAATTTCAATTATTAGCCTTAGTAATGGAAAGAATATATTAAAAATTATTTATAATTAGGAATGAATGATAATTAACAGACTGGCGTAAGTTAGTAAATGTATTTTTATTTCGTATCGAGAAAAAAATTATTTTTGAACATTTTTAAGAGAAAAAAGCAATATTTCTATTAATCCTTTACACACGAAGGACAGCCTTGACAAGCTGCAAATTGCTACACCTTATAGCTAAAAGTATATATTTGAAATATCGGAAGTTTCATTCATGCCTTTTTTATTCCTTAATGAGAAAAAAAATAAATAGTAAAAAATGTTGAGGGTAAAATGCAATATTTCTATCACTTTTTTTAAGTCAAGGAAAGCTTTATTAAACTTTTAAATTGTTTTATATTACAGATAAATGTGTATACTTTAAATGCAGAAACTTTTATTCTTGCTTTCAGTTTATTTTTGCCTCAAGAGAATTTTAAATTAGAGTAGAAAGAGCAGACTGAGCTAAACGAAAAACTATATATCAATTCTAAATTCAAATAAAAAAAACTAGATGGCAGCACTAAATTTTTTTCCCATGCAATCGTGCAATATTTTAAGATACGCGGGTGAATTCAAAGAGGTATAGCTAATGGAATGCAGAAAACATTACTATTTTGAACCCATTTTTCTTATGTTAGGAATCAAAAGGCAATCTTGCATTTTTTTTAACGTATCATGGACTTATTAATCTTTATGTCTGTGCAATATTGTTAATGTCGGGCCTGTCCTTTATTTATGTTTTGCTTATACAGAAGAGGAAAAATCATGATTTTGTAATTTTTTTAAAAGTTTCTAAGTTTTTTTGAAGATGAAGGAAATAAATGGCCACTTTAAAACTTGGGGAATTCGATCTACATATGACATACTACATCAGGCATTAATTTCACAGATGTTTTTTAATTCCTTTGATTTTTATAACGTTTCTAATTTTCTCAAAATTCACAAATTTTCAATTTTTGCAACCAATTTATAAATAATCATGGTGTTACTAGATTATTATAACTCAGTAAATAAGAAGATAATTTTTCAGAGTTTACAAAATTATAAAAAAAATTCATTTCTGTTAAACAGTTTTCAAGATACAGGACTTCAAACTTGCAACTTTGGACGATTGCGCACATGTCATTCTATATCACAAGTTTTTTAAATGTCCAAAACTGCTAAAAAAATTTATTTTTTGTCAAGATAATTTGCAGAGCATTACTTGAATATGAATTGAACCTGAGCATCGAATTTTATTAAAATTGGTTAGTATGTGGCCACGACTTTTTTTTAATTTTTGCTCATTTTACGTGGAATGACCCGATTTGCCTTATCAATGACCTACTGATTCTAGCACCGCCTGATTTTTCACGTTCCTTTTTACTGAATGCCAAACCAATTATTTGTTTATTTCATCTTATATACCGGCAGAGTTCAAGATTTTTCGCGGTTTTAGTGTTTGGGAAAAGAAGAAGTATTATGTGCACATAGTGAGCCAGCCACTTCTGTGCTTTGTTTTACGGCAGTGTTAGTGCAACAGAAAGTGAAATATGTGTAAAAGAAATTTCCTCACCGTGTACGCGTGAGTTGTTGATCGTGGCAGTGCATCCACTACAAACTTTAAAAAGTGCCTTTTTGAGCACCTTGTAGTCTCTCTGTAAGGATATCATATAATTTGCACTCGTCGAAGTGCACATACAACAATTATCCTTAGAAAAAAAAAAAAAAAAAGAAAAGAAAAGAGTGATTACAAAAGAGAGCTCTCAGTGATTACAAAAAAGTGTGATATTTTAGTAAAAAAAAAATATTTTTCCAGCATTTTTTTTAAGTAATTATTATTTGAATCCACAGTTATGCAATAAGTTTTTTTTTTTTTTTTTTTTTTTTTTTTATCTTTAGAACTTAAATACTTGCTAAATTGAATCAACATAATACGGCATTGAATACTCTATAAACATAGCTGTGAATTCAAAAAAAAAAAAAAAAAATCATCGAAAAGGAAAACAGATTAAAAATACATCATTTTTTGGTAACACTGATTTTACAAAGTTGCCTTTGTTACTTTCTTTTATCTTCAATAGAAGAAAGTATTGTAATCGAAATTTTTTCCGACTTCCGGTTTTTGACGGATTTGCATGTTTTAGGGGTCAGAGATTCCAAAAAACATGTTTATAGAAAATGTCTGTCTGTCTGTGTGTCCGTCTGTCCGTCTGTCCGTCCATCAGTCTGTCCGTCTGTCCGTCTGTCCGTCTGTCCGTCTGTCTGTCTGTCGCCATTGTACCATCAAAAAGTGTATGAAGTTATGTATAGAATTAAACCAAAATTTTATTATAAGTTTTTGGCTATGGCAAGCAGGTCCTCCCAGAATTTGGAAAAAATTCGCCGGTAGGGGACGCTGATATAACAATTTTTGTGCGATTTTGAATATTGTACCATCCAAAAGTGTATGGAGTTATGCATAGAATTGAACCAAATTTTTAGTTTAAGTTTTTGGATATGACAAGCAGGTCCTCCCTGAATTTGGAAAAAAATTCGCCGGTAGGGGGCGCTGTAAATGCGTTTTTTGTGCGATTTTGAATATTTTACCATCAAAAAGTGTATGCAGTTATGCATAGAATTGAACCAAATTTTTATTTTACGTTTTGGGCTATGGCAAGCAGGTCCTCCCTGAATTTGGAAAACATTCGCCGGTAGGGGGCGCTGTAATAGCAATTTTTGTGCGATTCTGAATATTGTACCGTCCAAAAGTGTATGGAGTTATGCATAGAATTAAACCAAATTTTTATTTTAAGTTTTTGGATATGGCAAGCAGGTCCTCCATGAATTTGCAAAAAATTCGCCGTTAGGGGGCGCTGTAATAGCGATTTTTGTGCGATTTTGAATATTGCACCATCGAAAAGTGTATGAAGTTATGCATAGAATTGAACCAAATTTTATGTGTTTATTTTTGGTCATGTCACGAAGGTCCTCCCTGAATTTGGAAAAATTCTGCCGGAAGGGGGCTCTATAATTGCGATGTCTGTACCATTTTCATTATTGTACCATCGAAAAGTGTATGAAGTTATCCATATAATTGAACCAAATTTTTTGTGCATGTTTTTGCTTATGGCAAACAAGTCTTCCCTGAACTTGAAAAAATTCCGAAAGAAGGGGGCGCTATAATTCCGATCTCTGTGCCATTTTCATTATTGTACCATCGAACAGCGTATAAAATTATGCATACAATTGAACCAAAATGTTTGTGCTTGTTTTTGGCTTTGGCCAACAGGTTCTCCTTGAATTTGGAAATATTGCGCGGTAAAGGGGCTCCGTGCTAGCGATTTTTGTATACTTTTCTTGATTTTTCGTAGTTCTATTGTGCATCGGCGGCTCATGCAGCGGCGGGAACTCGCTTCCTGCTATGCCGGCTATTCGCAAACAGCTGATAACGACAGAATAAGGAAAAATTAATAATTTTAACAAATATCATGATATAGATTAAGTCGTTTTTAGTTCGTTTAATTGACTTGAGCAGAAATTTAAGATGAAAATCAAAGTTGGTATTGTATTGAACTAATAATATTGAAGTATTAACATGTGTAACTAGGTTTTGAAATATTAAGATGTATAAGATAGAAGAAAGTTTTGGGATTGGCACATCCAACTAGTTCATGTAATGTTTTTGTTTGGATCCATAGCCATAGTTCAGCAGTTGTTTATAATTTGACTTTTTCTCTCCATTCCTCAAAAAATTTAAAATTAAATAATAGACGCATTGCATATATTTACATGTGGCTATGAATCCAATGCAAGGTGAGTCCTTTTTTTGTTACAAGATAAATAAGAGTATCTAAAATATTTATCTCTAAAAATTTCAGTTTATTTTACATTTTTGTGTGATAAAAAGAGTACAATATAGTTACTGGTTAATAAAAACTTTCGAAGATAGTTTAACGACAGTAAGAGTTTGATCATTTTAAAATTGTAGATAGAAAATCAATCGTTTAGGCTTTAATTTTTTAGAGTATTGTGTCATGATATTTAAACACCACTCTCATTGATATAGATTTTCAGTATTTTATTATTATTCCTTCTTTTTATTTTTATTTTGTTGCATGTTCTTATGTATTTGTGCCGTATGCATCAGTTTAGTACATAGATTTGGTAATTTTAGAATAAGAATTAGTTGCATTTAGTATAATTTAGGCAAACATACACAGAGTTTCATTTTCAGACGAACTATGAGTCAAAAGATAAATAGAAATTCTAAACATGACCAATTATTTGAAGGGAATGTTAAAGAAAATTCTACTGAGCAGACTTATTCGGTTGAAAGCAGGAAACTTTATTCTGAACCAACAGAATCCTTTTGCAGAATTTCTTGGTCAGAAATTTTTGAGGATACTCTAACACGGTATTCAGATTCTATACCTATGGACATAAAAGCTATGTATAATCCGAATAAATTAGGTGTGGACCCAAAAATATGCGAAAAACTAGATGCGTTCCACAAACAAGTTCAATTTCAGTTCCAAGTTCTAGTTGACCAGTATAAATTAGTACAAGCGGAACACACCAAGACTTTAGAAACGAAAGAAAATTTACTGCTGGTAAACAGAAAAATATTACAAAGGCTTAAATTTATAACATCACAAAATAAGCACAAAGACGTAGATGAAGTACAGGTTCTGGATGCGGGTTATAACAACAAAAAATCAAGTCTACTTGTAAACCATCAGTGTACACAAACAAATGTCGAACGGATCTCGATGCTTGAGAGTGCAAATGAAGGCAACTCTCCAGAAACACAATATACTTCTAAATCTAAATCATCTCTGGACATTCATTCAGGATCTCATTCTATTCAGGATAATAAAAACCCTAATGATTCAAATAATTCAAAATTATCAAAAATTATGATTTACAGGGTACCTGAAGAAATTGGAATTCCAGATATAATAAAAGCTGTTAATGATACAGTTCAATGTCCTATTAATTCCGTCACCTTTGAAAAAAAATACAGATTAAGGAAGTCAGGCATACATAACTATGTGTTTGAAATCCCACATAATTTTGCAAATTATTTAATTAAAAACAAATACATAAACATAAGAACTCAGTCTTTTCCAGTTAGACAATTTATTCGTGTAATTCGTTGTTTTCGCTGCCAGGCATATAATCATTTTGCTGACTCGTGCAGAAATACAAGAATTTGTGCTAGATGCGGAGACCCTCACGACTCGTTTAACTGTTATAAGAATCCTAGGTGCATAAATTGCATAATAAACAACAGAGAAAACAAAAAAATTAGTATAGACCACCCCGCATTTTCAATGGAATGTGAGTCACTAAAATATTATATTAAACATGAACGTCGGATTCTGGAGACTTTAAATTAAATTTAATTGATAGTGGAATAGTTATTTATGTAGATGTGATTGGCTAAAAAAAATTACAGTAATGTAGGACCAGTTGACCCAACGCTCATTTCACCACCATTAATTTTACATTTTTACATCCATTGTACACAACATTTTTCATGTTCTTTTAGATATGCATTTTTAAATGCTAGCATTTATTTGTAATGTTAAACAGTACACACACACACACAAAATGTTTCCTTTAAAATATAATCTGATTTAAATTTTAAGTTTTAATTCGGTTTGTAAAGATGCTTTGAGATTTATAAAATCCCATCGTTTGGCTATTTCAAAGGCGCCTGGAATGGTCTTGCGAGGGGATACATCAGTTGAACTGGTAAATTTGAGGTACGGCACCACAATTGTGCCTTGTGACGGTGATTTTATTGATCTCGCTGTTTTAGCTATGCTTTCTTAAGATCGGTTTCATACATTGTACACATACACGTTAGATGATTTATTTTAATGTAAGTCACATTATTATTTAATTCAACATATCACCTCAAAATGGACCTCTCACAAGCTATTTGGTTGGTAAAGTACTTTCGCACTACTTATTTTAGGTGATAACTTAAAAAAAATCATTGCGATTTTATGATGCTTTACCATAGCTTATAGCCACGTTGGTACTATGTAGCGGTATTTGTTTTGCTTCATGTTACACATTTTCATATAATGTTTTCATTTTTACACGAGCACCGTTGCAGATCATATAGGAAATAACTTTGTCTGTTTTTTTTTCTTTGCTGTTTCATAGGTGTCAATGACATTTTACACAATATTTTTTAATTATAATTTTTTTTTTGGCATAGTGTTTGTTAACTCTTATCTGGTTCAGTTAATTTCTGTCGAAATTATTTTGAGTTCACATCAAACACTGTGTTGTGTATAAGATACGTCGATGTTACATACTGTTCAATCCAATTAATGATATCATTCAAGGTTACGAATCAATGCTGTCAATCAATGTACTAATTAATGTTTTCATTCAATGTTACGAATCAATGTTGTTACTAATCAATGTTACAAATCAATGTTGTTACTAATCAGGGTTATTCAATGATGTTAATCAAAGCTGATAATCAAGGTGACCATTCAAAGGTATTAACACGACCTGTTCGTTTCTTTTTCTTTTTCATTACACATTATGTTTAACATTCACACACCACTCTTATATTACCACCATTTGATGGTCTCACAATGTCTTGGTAAGTACTAGTTAAACCATACTTAACGGATTCATAACACTAGTTATTCATACCACTATTGGTAAACAATAGTACTTACTTACCTATTGCATCGCAATAGTATGGATATTATTATAATGGTTGGTTAATGTTATTATTTTTTTTTGCGTGACACCTGAAACATTATTATGCGTTTTCTTTTACCCTTACACACATATCTCTTGTTGCTTGTAAGTTAATTTGAAAATAATATATACAGTAATTAATACATACACATTTTTTTTCTTTAAATGTACATGTTTGTACAGGTTTGAAATATACATTTGTGCATTACTAAAACCATCATAAGGATCAATAAATCATTATAATTTTAGGTTTTCAACTGTAATGCACATTGCTGTCATAAAATTATATGAGTACAGCATCAGATATTTCATTTAGTAAATTAAGTAGTAAATACTTTGTTCACATACATTTACATTGGTAAGAGACTTTTTGTCATCAAAATTATGTCACTGGTACCTCTTTTGCATGTATAAATTCAATCTCTTAGGTATATACATTTCTTTCTAGAACACAAACATTGCACTTTGTCAATCTAAATTTTAGGCAAATTATTAAAGTTGCTCAAAATCTTTAGAACTCGAATCTCACCGATTGTGACAACTATTTCTCATTGCTCACGACAATCTTTTACGCTATGATACATACAGAATATATCAAACATTTTAAAGATTTTTACCTGTTCAATTCCACCTTTGAAGTAGCGGTCGGCTTCAAATTATTGACCCAAAGGACATCTGCTTGATAATGATGAGAGACAATAAAATAAATACACTTGGCGTCTGTGCAACAAACGCCAACTCATTTGCTAGAGCCCCTGTTTATATGTGTGGATATACAAGTTATTTTTTTTTTAAATCATTTATTGTGTTTGTGTATTTCATTTGCATATTTACATAAACTTGTCTTGTATTCGTTATAATTATATATGCAAACAAAGTATTTACTTTTTGTTTCTATCTACACTATGTTTCCGCGGAAAACTTTTCCTTACATTATTGGTATACCAGTATCTAGAAACATGGTACCATTGTGGAATATGCTGAGCTTTGAAGAATCACGCCAGCAAAATATGTGCCTTTTAATAAAAAGTTCCGGAACACATAAAAAAAGGCCATGTAAAATAACTCATAAACTTTTGAGACTTGTTTACATATATGGAGTATACTATGTTACTAAATGTATACTATAATGCTAAATGGAAGCATTTAAATCAGAGAGTCATACAATATATTTATCCAGATAACTCTTTTTTTTCTTTTGTCTTTTATATTTGTTATCTTACTTCGTCATTATCGCCCTTCAATGTAATCTCTGAAAAGTGTGCTTAAATTTTGGCCTACAAAAAAACCAGTTCAAATTCCTGAACTTGCGGGGGAAATATATGATATCAAATCATATATATTAATCTTTTCCCCTTATCATAATTTTATTCACCTGTCCTATCTTATAATAACTCAAAGAAACCCCCCTTTTCATTTATGTAATATGTTCTCTTATTTAATATAAGCGTAATTACATTTCAAGATACGATAAATTATCCCTTTTCATACATACATATTCCCTATTCTTATTTTCGTAATACATATATGACCCCATCCTAAATTAACCGTTAGAAGCCATATGCCATGATTTTAGTTTCGATCGTGAACCAGATCTTTTCATGACCATATTTGGTATTCGATGAAAGCCGCTATCAGTTCTTAGTTCTACTCGCTAATCAAAAATTTATAAACCTTTCCTTATTTGGTTTTTAAACCGCGGTCACAAAATTCCGATATCCCTTCATGAGCCCCTGCTATTGTCTTGACTTAAAATACGTCTACATACAGCTTGAATACAAAAAGTGCGCGTTAAGTATGCCAAAATAGCACAGTTCATATAAAACACTTTTCAGAGAAGTACGCCAAATTGCAGTATTATAACCATTGTGGCGAATATATTGGCTATAATTAACGTTGCTCATATGCATATGTTATTTATCAGACTCTCTCTAGCTTCCTTCTTGTACAAGTCCCATCTGAGGGGCCTCCCATCTCCAACGGAGTTTCAATAAATTTTTAATTGCTTTAAAATGAGCCTGGTAGTAGTTATTAACGGCCACTTGTTGTAATGTCATGTTCATTCCTTTTACTGCCATCGCAATATCTAAAAATCATAAGAGTTATCATCACCCTATCCTAAAATTAAAACATTACTATACACATGTTATAGTATAATTTAACTAGCTGAAAATTTTAAAACCAGGGTTTTATTAATAACACGAGTTTACGCAGTTTTTACAATATATGCCAATGGGCATTTTACATTTGAATTTTACCGAAGTGAAGATTGCTTTGGAGCCTATAGCTACAATCGGTATCGTCTCGAATGATTCTTTATTGTACACACAGAGATAAGTACATATTTTTTTTGACATAACAATTATTCTAAATATACAAGGACGAGAGAGTACAAAGAAATTTACAATATCAAAGAATTACAGACGGTAGCTCTACAAAGAGTGTGCAACGGAGCAAGTGGGAGTCAAATCCACCGACCTCAGACGCTCAACACAGATTAGCGACGTGGTGCCTTAACCACTCGGCCTCGAAGGCCCCATGCCAATGGATGATTAGTTAATTAATGGATTTCAGATTTAAAATTATAACGAAATACTCCATCACGTCACAAGCTTTCACACAGGTACATTTCATGTCTCAGTTTTACTCACGAACTTTAAAGATATAAAATATGAAATTAAAAATAAAAATTTGAATTCCAAACCCTACGTTTATATAATTCCTAAATTACCGAAAAAACTCTCGCTTGATATCCAAAGTTAAAATTTACAGAAGATTTTAAGAAGATATGTGAAGACATAATTTGGTTTTCGTACTGAAAATTCCAAAGTTTGGTTCAACTCCTTTATTAATACTTCAAATGTGATGCCATAATTTCGTTTTGGTATTTAAAATTTCAATGTTTGGTTCAATTTCATTTTTAAAGCTCGCTTTTAACATCAAGAAACTGCACAATCTCTTTTTTAAATGAAATGTCCATAAGAAAAAAGGAAAAGTATTTAAAGAACTATGGAAGGTAAGCAATTAAAAATGAACAATGAATGTAATTGTGAAAAGAGAATACGAATAACGTGTATAGTTTACGTGCAGATTCCAAGTGTATTTGATTAAGTCAAAGTGCGGACACACTGACAATGAGAGGTCACAGAAACTTTTCGACTAATTTGGAGAGTGTTTAAAATGTAAATTTGAACACGCCACTTAACATGCAGAAATTTACGTAAAAGAGAATAAATATAAAATCCATGACATTTTTTTCAATCACTAACTTCCTATTATGGATAACCCATTTAAATCTTTCGAAGATGTTCCCGGGACAATCATAGATGCAAATATCATTAATAACATTTAAATTATCTTTGGTGAAAACGTACAACATTAATGAAAGAATATGAAAAAGTATCAGGAAACTATTTTTAATTGGATGTTACATTATTCTAACGCAGTAATTATCCGATATTATTATATTCTCATTAAGTAGATAGTTGGTATAACGCAGTTTAAAGAATTTCAAAAATCAATATTTATAAATACATTTCCCAAATATTTATATTTTTGCATTGTTTAAGAAAGCACATTTGCTGAAACTCAGTGATAATTCTTCTGAATTAGTTTATGGAAATACAATATTATTTCACTTTACACAAACAAAATGAAACAAAATTTACACATGTAACATTAATTAAAGAATATATATATATATATATATATATATATATATAAAGGAAACTTTTTTAAATTGGAAATTATTATCAAACCTTATTATAAGACAGTAATTATCCGATATTCTTATAATTTCATTAAATTGATGGGCAGTATAACACACTTTAAAGAATTTCAAGAATTATTATTTATAAATACATATCCTCAATATTTATATATTCTCATTGCTTAAGGAAGGACATTTGCTAAATCTCAATGATTATCCCGCAAAAAACAGTTTATAGAAATTTAATTTTCACTTTACACAAACAAAATGAAACAAAATTACTTATGATTGAATGTGAATTTGTATTTGAAAATCTAGATATTATTTTATTTTTCTTGTTTTAGCATATTTAAACCGTTATGGGGGCAAATCAATACTGCATCTGAAACGTTGAATTGATTGACTGATTTAAAAGCAAATTCATCTGAAAATAATAATAGATTTACATCATATGCATTATAAAAGCAAAATATTTTAATTAAAAATTCTCGTTCAATTCCATGGGTTTTGAATAAAAATTTAGTGGGAAGTATATTCCCTGTGTAACGGTTTTAATGTAGAAAATGTATGAAAAGCGACATCATTATTGCAAACACTTTTAAAATGTTTAGAATTTAGGTATTACCACAGAAAAGAGTGCAACTTTAACTTTATGAAATGTAAGGGATTTTAGACAACATGTATATATATATATATGTATGTATTTTTATATATATATACAGAGAGAGAGAGATTATTAATGCACATTTTAACTTTCATGCATAAGCAGTATATTATGTACAAGTATCTGACATATTCTATTCAACATATGCATATAAAAGATATAATTCCAATTAAAGGATCCACACACAAGGGAAAAAAACACAAAATAAAAATGGAAAGTAACAATGAAAGAATTTTCTTTCTGCTTCTTTAGCAGAAAAAAGGCAAAGGGCTATGCTCTAGGGTGAACGAAGTTAATCGAATAAAGAAAAACCACGCCTGCTTTCTGAGAGAACAGCAGGTGTTAAATCAAGCACCTTATGACCTAAAATTACAGCAAATGGAATTTGCTGTTTTCTATCGAGCCATTTAACCTTCTCTTCCAAATATGTATGCTTCTTCGCCAATTGCTTATTTTCCTTGATTTTTTTGTCAAGTTACCTATTAAAAAATAATTTTTAAAGAAATAGCTATAAAACGTTAAAAAAAATAAAATCTTTTATATTTTAAATCAAATTATTGTTTCTTGTATGATAAATTTCCAAAAAATAATCCGAGAAAATTAATTTATGAAAGTTTGGTATGGTTTTATGCTGAATGACTAAAAATATATATTTTAATGATTATCTCTTAAGCTGTTAATGAAAAAAAATATTTATATAATCATTGCAGAATATTACAATTCATCATCAATTTCAAATAAAATTTTTAAATTGAGTATCAAGACATGATACAAATGTTATACTGTTAAATTTGGATAAACAATTAGTAAATTAACTAATCACTATTTTTTTACTAGATCCAATCGCTTATAAATGAAGTTTAAAACACACACACACACACACACACATATCAATATGCATATACTAGGAACCCAAAAAGAATTGGAACGCGAATTAATTTTGTACATGTTGGATAACGCAAGAAATGTAAATTTCAAGACTCTCAAAATAACTTATACGACCAAACGACCGTATAAAAAATATAAAAAAGCACGAGGGATAGTCAGTAAGTAAGTTACAATTTCATATGGAAGGTCGGAAATTAGTGGTTTATTATTTCCAAATATGCCAATAGGTGGTATCTTAATCCAACTATAAGATGCTAATTTCGAATTTATGAGACAACAATTGTACAAGATGAGAAGAGTCGTTCAAATGTTGTTGACGAAGACCGAAGTTGAGTTGAGTTCCATTTGAGATTGCGACAGAAAAATCAATGCGGATGGTTGAGGAAATGGTTGCTATGCTGCTTATTGTTGTTCGCATGTCACCTCTAACCAATTTCTTAACATTCCGCACTGATTCTGTCGAAGTCTCAACTGGACGGCCACTTCGCTCTTCGTCAACAACTTTTGAATGACCCTGCTGACTTTTTAATACTGCTGTCTCATAAATTCGAAATTAAAATCTTATAGTTGGATTATGCTGCCACCTACTGGCATATTTGGAAACAATTTACTACTAATTTCCGACCTTTCATATCAGTTTGTGACCTACATATTGACTTTTCCTAGTGTAACTTTTTAAAAATGAATGGCAGGAATGTAAATCATCAACGTAATATTAAATCCTAACTTATTCTGAACACTTTTGCAATTAACATTGGATACGTATCGTCAACAGGTAAAATTTAAAATCACTTTTCACTGTTTTTGGAAAACGTTGTTTGCGTCTGTGTAGCTAATATATTAAATGGGTAAACATTAATTCTACAGAGAAACGAAATATAAATTTGGTGAATTTTATTGTCAAATGTGTTTTTAAATTGATAGTAAATATTTTTTTTCAGAAGTTATGAAATCATATCTAATTTTTATTTTTATTTTTTTTTTTTTTTATTGTAAAATAAAAAGAGTTTCTGACATGTTATGTTATAAATCAATTTTTTTAAATGTACGGTTGTGAAGGTAAAATTGACAACCAATTTATCATTTTGAACTGAAATAGTTGGAATTTAATCAATAAATATCTTGTGACCTATGGAGATTTTCCTGGCCTGCACTTTTCAATTATTCATTATCTCTCTTTTATTCATTCAGTAAAAAATTAATTTCGGTATTAATAACTGAATAATATTCAGAGTTAATTGTTAATAGTATTTAATAACTACTTCAAATGTATGATAATTTTTCTTGTTTTATTAAAAAATGTACTATATGCGAACTTTAAAATTTAAAACTCGTTTGCTTTATTGCAAGACATGTTTAAAAATTGCTAACGCAATAAAAGTAAGAAATTATTTAATAATTTATTTTTTTTAAATTATGTT
Source organism: Maratus speciosus (assembly GCA_963932465.1). NCBI lineage: Eukaryota > Metazoa > Arthropoda > Arachnida > Araneae > Salticidae > Maratus > Maratus speciosus. The sequence continues at coordinate 313,616,642 of OZ010794.1, forward strand.
TTAATTAAATAAATAATAAATACTTTCTCCACTTTTCTTACATTTTGTTATCGGTATCTGCATTTTGTATAAAAATTGGTATTTTTTATTATATGGAAATAAAATGTAAAACTATACAAAGAATGAACGATAGAGAAAAGAAAATTTTTACTTCACTGAATCCCTTTTTAATTCTGGATAATACACTGATAAAATTTTCCATAAAGTAATAATACAGTGGCAATTTAAAAGCTTATTTATTACGTACACTAAAATGGAAAAGAATATTAATGTACAGTCGTGGAAAAAAAAGTAAACACCCCATTCTAACTCTGCAAAAATTTATCGTAGAAGAAAGTTACTGGTACCACACGATTTGTAATAAAGTCTACTTTTAAATGATGCATACAAAATTTTCTTAGGGGGATCTAGATACTAAAACGAACCATAAGTTCGTTTTTTACAATAGTAGTACACAATTCTGACAGCATAAATGAACTATACACCCTTCAGTTAGCCTAAAAAGAAATTTTTATGCACTTCGAACAATAAGTTTCCGAGAAATTAATTATTTTAAAACGAGGGTATTTTCGGGGCTGCATCCAAATTGAAGTTCGGTACTACATTGTTGACAAAGAGAGCACCCATCTCGATCAAGGCATCTTAAGCGTCACACAAGCAGTCATTGAAGAGTGCTATATTACCGGATAGCATAAGAAATTTCAAAATATCTGGTTACTTCTATCATAGACGGCCCCTTAAACCATAATTTTGCCGTTTTTTAAGTATAATTTGAAAACTACTTGGAAGAAAAATGTGAAATTTTGGATTTCCATAAAGCAGGATCTATCTAAATCCATCAAAAAAATTGTAGGTTGCAATTCGTAATTTTTTCCAGTATTAATTAATTTTTTCCAATATATTAATAATTCATAATTCATAATTCATATCATAAAATTATAAAAAATGCAAATTAATCGTATTTATTTTTGGGTATTTTAGTATTATCGCTACACAAAAGATATAGTACCTTAAGAGCATAATTTCCGGAGATATTAATAAAAATATGAAAATGTAATTTAACATTAGAGGCACTCAATTTTGAATGTCTATAATTCAAAAACTTATTATTCAAATGACTTGAAATTTGGTTTTTAGGCATAGTTTGAACCAAAGATTTTAAATATATTGTTAAAATTGGGTATTGCCATTGAAAAAAATGAAGTTTGGTTTTGTTTTAATGTGTATATGGCCCTCTAAGCAAATTTTATATACATCATTTAAAGGTAGACTTTATTTGCAATCGTTCGATACCAGTAACATCCTTCTACGATAATTTGTTGAGGAGTTAGTAGGGGGTGTTTACTTTTTTTAACCACGACTGTACAAGGATATTGTTTGGTCTGTTAATAAAGAAAATCATTCAGCAATATGGCGTAAATCTGGTTAACTAACCGTAATTAAATCTCTATCTAACAAATGGGGATGCTTCTTATTTGGTTACTTTCTAACTGTCAGCAGTTGAAACTAGCAACTTTTGTCCCTATTGACACTAAATAACATTTATTTTTCAGAAAATATTTTGCTCCAATATCAAAATTGCAAATTAGCCGTTTTTTACGGCGATATTTCTATAGTGCAAAATACTTATAAAAAATTATTTTAACATAAAAAATTAAACTCAATTATTTATATTTTATGTAACATTTCAAGTGAGTATCATCTTACAGCACTGCTCCATTTTTTTTTTCAATATATTACAGTGCATATTTCCCGATTAGTAAAACAGTAGTTCTCATTATTCACTCGATTTTTTTTTTCATATTTTAGAATATGTAAGCTAAATTTAACTTGTTGATGTCTAACTTAAAAAAAAAAAAAATGAAATAACAAAATATAAATAAAAAAAATTTGAAGAACTATATGATATAAATAAATATGTTAATACGTTTCTAAACTAATTATTGAAATGTAAAATTAAAATATAGTATCTGTTTTTTCTTGTAGTAATATAAATATACAAATGATACATAGAAAAAAAAATAGAAAAACTCTGGGTAAAGGCAATTCCTTTTAAATTCATATTTCTAAAAATAAATAAATAAATAAATAAAAACATGATTAATTGTCTGAGCGAAGCGAAGGGTAATACTCAGCGCAATATTACTGTCTGGTCACATAAAAGCTACGATGGATATTAACGCCATGTCCTACTAAAAAAAAAAAAAAGCCTAATAAAAACATTTCATCAAGCATAACTCAAAAAAATATTTGTCGAATTTCGTTTCTGATTGCACCAAAAGGTACCTATGAAAGTCACCTACTGAATGCACCTACTATGAAAAATTAGTTCCAAATCGTTTAAAAATTATATTAAAAAAACTGATAAAAAAGCACATTTTATCTGCATACGTTACAGATATTTGGTGTGCATCACTTTCACTGGTAGATGTTTTCGTAAACAACTGGTTTGAACACAGGAAGCAGGACGTTTCGGTCCCGACACTTCGGTCCCGCCATTTCGGTCCCGCCGTTTTGGTCCCAAGACATTTCGGTCCCGAGACATTTCGGTCCCAAGACATTTCGGTCCCGAGACATTTCGGTCCCGAGACATTTCGGTCCCGAGACATTTCGGTCCCGAGACATTTCGGTCCCGAGACATTTCGGTCTCGAGACATTTCGGTCCCTGGCCATTTCGGTCGCCAGTCATTTCGGTCCCTGGCCATTTCGGTCCCCAGTCATTTCGGTCCCTAGCCATTTCGATCCCTTCTCCGGGAACAGGGGCGCCATTTCAGAATTTTCTTGGGGGGGGGGGGGGCAAACATTTTTTGACGAATGCTATATAGCTAAAGGTATTATCCAGGGGGTCTAACTCCCCTTCCCCGTATGAGAAACGTTTACTGACTTATGCTTACAATAACAGTAAAAACTTCGAATACGGAAACTCAGAACCAATGAAATATTTCGTTTTAGACAGGTTTCCGTCTTAGAAGGTTAAAATTTGAATATATTGAACATGATTTTTTTTCCTTTTTAGACGGGATTCTATTATAGACAAGTTTCATTTTTACAGGTATCCTCCTCACTGGCTGTTAAACCATCCGCTCTATAGTATGGCTCTGAAAAGAGATGCAGTAGAGTAAAACTTGTGAAAACGAAACCTGTCTATAAGAAATTTCTTTCTAGAAGGGAAAAAAATCAAATTTCGTTGAAAAAACATCATACAATTATACTTGCTAAGACAGAAACCTGTTTAAATGGAGCTTTTTTCTAGTCCATTTCGAAGTTTTACTTACAGGGGCGCCATTTCATGAGTTTCCTGACGAAGGACAAGGGAAATTTTTCTTTGAGGAACAGGGAACGTGGAAAATTGCCCAACTTGCAGAACTGCATAAATCACACAGAAAAAAAAAATACCGCACAACAAAACATGCTCTACGTGATTTTGTTTCCATACCCTTCTCATTGCCCTTTCACAAGCATGTGATTATTCCACAATTTTTTTTTAAATTTTCGTGAAAGTCCGCGATTTTTCTTTCTTTCAAAATCCGCAAAATCAATTCGTCAATGGATAGCAGAAAAAAATCGCGAATCTTAAAAATTTTGAAAAAGTCTCATATGGTCGCTTAAAAAATCGCTAGTTTCTTCAAACGACCATGGAAAATATCGCTAATTTCATCAGAGATCGCGAAAAGAAATACAGATTTCGTCAAATGATTGCACAAACAGAAATCTTGAATTTCGTAAAAGGATTGCCAAAAAAATCGCGAATTTCGTGAAAGGATTGCCAAAAAAATCGCGAATTTCGTCAAAAGATGTCGCGAAAAATCACGAAAATTTAGTCGAACAATCGCGCAATAAAATCGAGGAGAAATTCGTCAAACGATCTTGTAATAAGGTCCAAAATTTTGTCTAACTCTCGCGCAAACAAATCACGAATTTCAATAAATGATACTGATAAGGAATCGTGAATTTTGTCAAAAAAATCACGAAAACGAATATCGAATTTCGTCAGTTAGTCGCGGAAAAATATTGTGAATTTTGGCAAGTGCTCGCGCGAAAAAAAAATCCATTTCGTATAATGCTTTCAGAAAAAAAAATCGTGAATTCCGTTAATCGATCGTGGAAAAAATCGCAAATTTCGTCAGATGATCGCGGAAAAAAAATCATGAAATTCAATCAGTCATGAGATAATCAGCCAACGAACGTCATGAATAGGTTACGAAATTTGCAAATTTTGTGATCTGTAAGTATAAAAAAATTTTCGTCAATGATTTTCTGCAAATGAAGGTAAAGCGTTAATTTTTTCGGATTGTGTTTTCCGTATTATGAGATAGTTTCATGTTAATCCAATTTTTCAAAGAAATTCTGAATATTTTTCCGATAAAAAAACTACATATTTGAACATTAATGAATATGTATCTATGTATATATCTTTATTTTTCTACAGAAAAGGTAAAATTTTTAATTAATATTCATATAAAAAGCACAAATAAATGCACAAGAATTACTTTCATGTGCAAACATATAATTTAAAATTATTTAAAATACATTAGAAAAACCCAGAACGTTTTCAGTCTTCACAAGACCGTCATCAGTGGGATTTTAATGTTATTATTTTCTTTGTGCTTATTTGAGAATTGGCTAGAAGAAAACCATTGTGATTAGAAAAACTCGTCAATGATTTTGACGAGTTTTCCCAAGATCAATTTGCACACAGCTGAGAAGCAACTGATAAAAAAAAAAATTCTCGCATGTATTTTTAAAATTGATCAAAGTACTAATTAAAGATATATGTCTCACCTTCAGGGAATTCGAATAGTAAGGCTTTAGGAAATTTTTTTGATAATTATTTATTTTTATGCATAAGCATTTTTTTAATGCGTATGTTTTTATTGCAATAAAATCTGATGAGTTATTTTAGAGTTTGAGCAAATTTCTAATATTTGTTTGAGTCTGACATTTGATTAGGGATGCACCGAATATTCGGTATCTATTCGCTATTCGGCCATACTGCCGAATATTCGGTTAGGCCGAATATCAAACTATTCGGTTTCCTGAATACTTAAAAAACCTCTTAAAAATATTTTTTTTAAACGTTACACAAGTTCTACTTTTAATTGTCAATTAATAAAGATATTCAGAATAATTAGAATCTTTAAATAAAAGAGAATGATTTTATGTTATTTGTTGTTTTAAAAATGTCACTTAAAAAAAATAACCATTAATGACATATCATTTGTTCATGGGAATTAATAAATGTGGAAATGCAAGTTACTGAGTATTGTCTGGTAAATAATCCGTTTCTTGCTTTTTCGCAAACAGGGTGTTTCTAAACAACATGGTAGAAAATTTCAGGGGCATTAATAAGCATCAAAACAGGCAATTTTTTTGTCCAGTAACTCAGGATCGCAATTCACTTATTCAGTCAGAAATACAGTATATCCCCAAGTCAAACTTTAATTTTCTTTTGTTACTTTAACAATAATGAAGGTATTGTAACTATATTGTCAACAGAGTTACTTTAATTTCTGTGAGATATGATAACATGACGAGACGTGCTGGAAATAGTAACCATTCATATCTAAACAGCACTAAGCTAGACATTATTTTATTAAGAATGCATCTAACAATACTTATACTGTACCACTGGCCAAAATCCAGTCTCTTCCAAGGATATCATCACATTCTATACAAGCAAATTAATGTGATGCAAATTTCGCTAAAATATCTTCATTTTTATACAGTTATAAACGAAAATTCTGTTACGGCTTGTACACCTTTCATTTTTGATGAAAGAAGTGGAATGATATGTTGCTTCTTGTTTAATATGAGAGAATTCTTTTCATTTGTTTGAATTAATTGAAGTCATGGAATTTAATTTTGTTATTAAAAAAATTTTAAACCATCCTCTTCTTAAATAATAACTCAAAACATACTTTTTTAGTGCAAAATTTACTTATAAAAATAGTCTTGTTTATCAAAATGGAAGTATCTGTGCTAAATATTATAAAAAATTGTTTAAAATTTAACTTTTTAACGTTAAACACTGAGCTATAAAAGTATTTGCCCAGCCGAATATTCGGTATTCGGCCGAATAGATACTATTCGGCTGGCCTAATATTCGATATTCAGCTTAACAGTTACTATTAGGCTGGCCGAATATTCGGTATTCGGTATACCAGCAGGCCAAATATTCGGTATTCAGCCAAAATCACTATTCGGTGCATCCCTACATTTGATGGTTGATAAATTTTTGAAATATCAAATTCCTTGGGGGGGGGGGGCTATTGTCCCCGCCAGCCCCCCTCAAATGGCGCCCCTGTCCAGGAAGCTGAAATTTTGTGCATTTAAAATGGGGGACATAATTTTATAGGGGACAATGTAGAGTTTTTTAAATAAAGGCCTTAAAATTTTAGTAACAGCTCAAACAAATTTCGTATGGTAATCATTTTAAAAAGTAGGGGACGGGGATTGACATTTTCTATATTTTAATGTATTATAAGTATAAGCTCCTGATAAATTAAAACATTTATAACTCGATCTATAATTATCGCAAAACACTCATATTTTGTATGGTAAACGTAATCTTTCTAAAAGGAGGGACATTATCGGATTTTTTAACTGAACTCCCTAAATTTTAGTATAACCCGAATATAAGGACTCGAAAACGCAAACACTTGTAACACAGATCAAAATTGTCGCAGACCACACAACTTTCCTATGATAATCGTAATCGTTTTAAAAAGCAGGGGTGGGGGGTCTGTTGATTTTTTCTATATTTTAGTGTATCATAAGTATAAGGTCCTGATAAATTAAAACATTTAAACCTCTCTCTATAATTATCGCAAAACACTCATATTTTGTATGGTAAACGTAATCTTTATAAAAGGAGGGACATTATCGGATTTTTTAACTGAACTCCCTAAATTTTAGTATAACCCGAATATAAGGACTCGAAAATGCAAGCACTTATAACACAGATCAAAATTGTCGCAGCCCACATAAATTTCCTATGATAATCGTAATCGTTTTAAAAAACAGGGGGGGGGGGGGGTAGTCTGTTGACTTTTCTTTATTTTAGCATATCTTAACCCTTTGAGTTCTGATGGGTGAATTTCTTCCCACTTGCATTTAATCTCCAAATGTCACACTGACACCGGAATATTCCACCATTTTTTTTTCTTTTTTAATTGATTAACGCATTTTTTCGTGAAAATTATAAGCCGAATCTTTTGATTACAAAATACTGGTGTCAATGTGAAATTTGGGAATTTTGTAGAAATTCACCCCTAGAGCTCAAAGGGTTAAGTATAAGGTCCTGATAAATTAAAACATTTATAACTCGATCTATAATTATCGCAAAATACTCATATTTTGTACGGGAAACGTAATATTTATAAAAGGAGGGACATTATCGGATTTTTTAACTGAATAAAAATTATTTATATGTATTTGTACAATATTGCATTATTATTATGTTTAATTAATTAATTATTACTTCAACTTTATGTTTTTGACTGAATTTCAAAAAATTTCTATTTTATATTTTTGAAAATAATAAATCAAAAATTTTGAATGAAAACTTTAAGTGATGAATAATTGCTATCAATTAATTCTCAAAACAGTTAGTAATTTTAGTATAAAAATTAAATTAATACTTTATTAAATATATATTTTTTAATTTAATGTATCCTTAATTTATTAAATTAACAACATTATTAATATACATTACAAATTTCTACTTTAAAATAAAATCGATACATAATATATTTTATATTCAATTTATCATTATATTTTACAGTAGTTATAAACTGAAATTTATCCTTTACCTGTTTATTTTTATATTTAAAGTTACCGAAATGTAAAACTATTAATATAATTATTAATAAAAGTAAAATAAAAATATATTATTATTTTTCTGGGAAAGCGGGGGAAAAAGGGTAGTATAAAAAAAAATAAATAAAAGAAAAATATAAAAAAGCTTAGTTTTGTCAGTTAAAATTTACAAATAAAATTAATTAAAATAATAGTTACATTATTATATAAAATTAAAAATAATAATCTTATTACAAAGAAATAGGCCCAGATTCAATAAAGTTAGCTCACAAAAAAATCGTCTTCAAAGGGTGAGAAGACTTAAAAAATTGCAATAATTATTTAAAAAAAAAAAAAATGAAGTGGTGGGTGGAGTTTTCTGAAAACAAAATATTTTTCATAGCAGGCCTAGTTACCAAATCACTATTGTTTTCCCAATGTTTATAATGGTAAAGTAACTTACGAAAACAAATTTATACGATGCAACTTTGTATTATAAAAATAATAAGAAAATTAAATTTGTGCTTCAATAAATATATCTTATTTCTGAATTATTAAAGGAGAGGGTGTAGAGGGGTGATTTGAGGAAATATTTGCGTATAATAGCTTATAAGTGTCTAATTGAATTATTGAAGACATTTATGATTAATCTAATTGGAAAAAGAAAAAAATAAGCACAGTTTAATTATTTAATTAATGATAATTTAAACGGTCTAAAAATGTATGAAAACAACCAAAAAACATTGTACGGCAGTTTATAGTACATATAAAATACCTAATAGTAATAATAAATAATAAAACTTAAAAAATCCATTCTGTTTATATCACGTTGTTCAAACAAACAAAGTTTCAGCTCGCTGTGATTTCATAATCACGAGTTATAAAAGTTTAAATTTATCGGACTGTTATATTCAGCTTTTTATAAAATTTGAGGGGGGGGGGATATTTTTTAAAAGGGCCCAAATAATGTTCAAATTGCAGCGTTTGGCGGACCCACGACAATTAGAATCCGAGTTATAAGGCGGTGAGTACCAACATTGCAAGGGACCGAAATGGCCAGGGACCAAAATGGCCAGGGACCGAAATGTCTCGGGACCGAAATGGCCAGGGACCGAAATGTCTCGGGACCGAAATGGCCAGGGACCGAAATGTCTCGGGACCGAAACGGCGGGACCGAAACGGCGGGACCGAAATGTCGGGACCGAAATGTCGTGTACCCTTGAACACATGGAGCAAATAATAATAAAAAAAACCGCACGCAGTAATAATGAAGTGCCATAAAACATATTTAAATTTAATCAAACAGGAAAAGAAATCTGTTTGTTTTTCCATTTAAAAGAAAAAAAGGCATAAAAACTTTGATTTGAGATTTTGCGATATTTAATCAATAGCATTTTTTAATCGCCAAAAGCATATTTTATATTTCGCGTGTAAAAATTAGAAAGATGATGATGTTTAATAAAATATTTTGCTTTATAGCATCATTTCTTCTTATTTTCTTTATTTTTTACGGTTTCGGTCATCTGACAAAACCCTATTCGTCTCGCTCCTCTGTCTGTCCGTCTTTCACAGAGCCCGTTCTAAGAAACTATACATGTTGGAGACTTGAAATTTTGTATACGTATAGCTGAACACCACATATCATACGACAAATCATAAAATTTTGAAAAAGTCGAACATTTAACCCTTTGGGCTCCACATGTGTACTTTAAACAATTCTTTCCAATTCAGTCCTAATTAGGTTGGAGGCGTGAAATTTTGCATACTTATAGCTGAACACCTCACAACAAATGACAAACTATAAAATTTTGATAAAATCGTGTATTTAACCCTTTGGGGTCACACATGTGTATTTTAAACAATTCTTTCTAAGTGAGCCCTAATTAGGTTGGAGGCGTGATGTTTTGCATACTTATAGCTGAACACATCAAATCAAATGACAAACTATAAAATTTTGAAAAGTCGTACATTTAACCCTTTGGGCTCCTCATGTGTATTTTAAATAATTCTTTCCAATTGAGTCCTAATTAGGTTGGAGTCGTGAAATTTTGCACACTTAAAGCTGAGCACTTCACATCAAATAAGTAACTATAAAATTTTGAAAATGTCGTACATTTAACCCTTTGGGCTCCCACATGTGTACTTTAAACAATTCTTTCTGTGTGAGCCTTAATTAGGTTGGAGACGTGAAATTTTGCATACTTATAGCTGAACACCTCACATCAAGTGACAAACTATAAAAATTTAAAAATGTCGTTCATTTAACCCTTCAGGCTCCCACATGTGTATTTTAAACAATTCTTTCTAAGTGAGTCCCTAAGTACGTTGGAGGCGTGAAATTTGTCATACTTATAGCTGAACACCTCACATCAAATAACAAACCATAAAATTTTGTAATAGCCTTGCATTTAACACTTTAGGCTGCCACATGTGTATTTTAAACAATTTTTTCTAAATGAACCCCTAATTAGGTTGGAGGCGTGAAATTTTGCATACTTATAGATGAACAACACACATCATACGACAAATCATAATTTTTTTTAAAAATCATTCATTTAACATTTTGGGCTGCCACATGCGTATTTTAAGCAATTCTTTCTAACTGAGACCCTTATTAAATTGGAGATTTGAAATTTTTCATACTTATAGGAGAATACCTGAGGCCAGGCGAGAAATCATAAAATCTTGAAAAAGTCTTACGTTTAACCCTTTGAGCTACCACATATGTATTTTAAGCAATTCTTTCTAAGAGAGCCCCTAATTACGTTGGAGACATGAATTTTTGCATACGTATAGCTGAATACCTCAAACCACATGGCAAATCATAAAAATTGCAAAAAGTCTTATATTATTTACTTCTCCGGGCTCTAACTTGTGTATTTTAAGCAATTTTCTAACCTCCGCCCTTTTCACCAGGGGAGCACTTTTCCAACTTTTCCCAACACACATTTGACCATTCTTTCATATTATAAATCATAGCCTTACATATTTTAGTTCCACTTTTTACCGCCAGGGGCACCTACTTATCTCGGGTGCATTCTGTCCAATCCCCTCGACTAATATATCTACGGATAGCATATCAAACGGAGTTTCGTTCGGATAGAGGTTTATTTAGAATAGAGTACGCCCCTGTTTGTGAAATGTGGGACTAACAGATTTTTCAAAAGGATAAAGTGTTTTGAAAGGAATATTAAACGAAACCCTCTGTGCGATCTGTGATCACACTTATTCACTTGTTTTTTGCATGCTTTCTTTTAACTCACAATTATAGTTGTCTGTGGTACGCAAAATTTATGATTCATTTTTCACCCACTTCCTGTTGACATAGAGTTTTGAAATATCTATGCATTCCTGAGGGCAATAGATGAATTTGACATTGATTTTTTAAAATTCAATACCTAAGGGGACAACGTTAGGGGGGGGGGGGGTTGATTTAATGGTTACGTTTGATTTTCTATAGAGAAATCAGCATTAGCTTCATCAATGACTATTTGTTGAAAAGTACTAATGATAGGGTTACCACGATATCGCCAAACTTTGGCCACCGTGGCGAAATATCGCGAAATTTGACAACAAGAAAGTTTTTATATCTGAATCCAACCTGGAGATAACTGGCTAATTTGTCAAAATTCCCATTTAAATCCTTTTATCTTCCATAATTGAACTTACCGAATTAAATTTAAACTCAGTGCATTTAAGGTTTTTTTTTCAAGACTTTTCTACTATTTAGTGCTCTTAAAAACATGTATATTTTCTAAATTTTTGTGAATTTTAATGAAAGTATGATTAAAAAAAAACAATTTCCATTTATATTAATTTCTTTTTAGTCTTTAAAAATTGAATTGGTACTTTTTCTGTATAAGGGCCTTGGCGAGGTAGAGAAAATGGGTTTGGCGAGTCAAGTAAGCTTTTTATGCGTATTTTCGTGCAACGTATTCATTGTTTCATATACTCAAGCAATTTTTTAAAGATTTATAAAATTTATTTTGTGTAAACAAGCCACTTAACTATTTTTCTATACAAACAAAAGTAAATTGTATATAGAAAGCAATGATATTATATATAGAAATAAAATGTTTACATTTATGTCACAGATGCCATATACGCACCGAGTTTGGCGTGATTTTTTATGCCAGTTTGTCGAAAACGTCGTTTTCGAATACCAGTTACATATAACGTGTTATAATTGCACGTTATTTTTTATTTCAATATGAAAAGAAAATAAAGTGATAAACAAGACATTTTCTATTACTTTTTAAAAGGAAATAACAATCAATAAGTGATATAGTTATAGAAAAAAATATTATAATAACGTTATATATGGTTACATCAGTGGTGGCTCGTGACTGGCATTTCGGGGGGCGCTAAATCCATAGCTGCCAAGCCAAATTTATTCTTCTCTTACCACTATTGCTTTAAAAGAAATCTTTGCCATATTTGTCGGCGGAATATTCGACCATTAAACAAGGTAAACGATTTCTTTCAAAAAGTAATGGTAAGAAAAGAGTAATACTGCCCGCCATGGATTTAATGCCCCAAAATATGACAGTTACGAGCCGCCACTGGTTACCATGTCAGGCAAAGTAACGCCACTTTGACGGCAATTAGGTACCTCTGTGCGTTTATGACATCTGTGCCATATTTACTGTTAAAAATAAGCATAAACTTTCATCAAGTTTGTTTTCGTAGCTATTTTATATCTTTTTGCAACAAATCTCACTTTTTGAGGCCGAAATTGCACAGAATTTGAAAAAAACTACAAAACGGGAAGTCTGTTTTTTCAGAATTTAGTGTCACCTCCGATGACAAACAATAAATATAAATATAGATAGAACAAAACATATTTCAGTTTTAAGACTTAAAACACACGCTTTTATTTTGTCAGAATGACGTCATCCGTATCCGCTGAAGAATTCTTCATTTACCATCCAATCTTAAAGAAATTCTACAGTAAAGCACGCATAGGAGTATCGCTGTGGATATCGCTGAATAATACACAAATCCAAAAAAAAGATGTCGTCTATAATATACATATATATTTCTGATATACATTTTATCAGAAATAATTTATTTATATTTTTTTATAATAGCACGTATTTTAATTATAAATTTTTAAAGTTGTTAAGGGAAAAAGGCAACAAAAAGGTATAATTACTATTTTCCAACTATTTCCCCCCTACTTTCTACAGATATGGAGTACTTGAGTTGCTAAAATTAAACAAATGGCGCTAAAAAACTACAAAAAAATAATGTTTCAAAAATAAATTGAGATGCATTTTTCAATCAAATTGCATTTAAAAGTACCTTTTCTCCCCAATACGACGGTATAAAAATTGAAAATGTGCGATGTTTAGATTTAAAAATCTTAAAATAGTAGAATAGAGAAGATTAAGTTAAATTGCAGTACAGTATTTGGCACTACATAGTTATCCCGTCGATCAAAAATCTATCTCCGAACTATAAAATTGAATGCCAATAATGGTTGATCGTAAATGTCGCATTCTAAATACCTTATTACCATGTATGTAATGCTTTTCATGGTACTTTGCTGTTATATGGACTTTGGCATTTTTGTGAAAAAAACACGACATTCGGTGTTAAGAAAGTGAGATTTTTTGTCAAATCATATAAATGACTATGAAAATAAAACAGAATAAGTATTATATTGGTTTATATATATATATATATATTTAAAAATGCATCTGCTAACACTTAATAGATAAGTTTTTTATGTTTGTACATAATCTAATACATAAAAATGAAAATTTTTCTATCTGTCTGTTTGAAATTCTATACAAATCCACAGTTTGGAAGCCAGAATTGTGAAAAGATGTGTAAACATGTGTAAACACGGCCGAGACAACTAAAGTAATCCGGAATCGAAATAATTTTTAGTTAATATTTAATTAATAAAATCCACCACTTTAACAGCAATTTCTTATCAAATTTAAACATTTTTCATTATAGCAGTTGCCAACAATTAAAATACATAATAAAATTCTTACTACAACAATTAATTTTCTACTGAAAGATTTCCACGTGAAAAATGAAAAGGAAAGAAATAGTTTGCCGATTTTTTTTAAAAAAAGGTGAATATTAACGTCATAACGTTTCTATTACAACATATTCGTGTGAAAAAGGAAAATGAAATAAATAGTTTGACGAATTTAAATGAAAGTGAATATAACTTCATAACTTTTCTATTTCAAGGTTTCCACGTGAAAAAGTAAAATATTACGTCGTATTGGAAATATAAAGGACGTGGTGGATATAGTACAACGTCACATGAGTGTGAAAAACGTATTGAAGCATGATAAAAACCCGATTATGGAAATATTGGCCTATTTTAACATTATTGCTCCAGTGATATATTCAAATAAGTTCATTTATAGCTGTATTATTTTGCGTCTGTTATATGCATTTATACATTTTTATATTGTGCTTCCATTTGATTCATGTGTACAACACTTCGACTGCTTTTTTTATGTTTGTTTTATGTTGTATGTTAAATTTTAAAATTAATTTTTCAGAACAAACATTCTTCAAATTCTAGGCAACGTTGGGCACTTTAGTTTGTAACAGATAAATGGATTCTGTATCTGTACATCTATGCTAATAATATAAAGCGTTATGATATTATAAAATGTATAATATTATTAATGTTTGTGAGGTGTTATCTCTCAAACTACATAGCCAACTTAAAAAAATGTTCGTGGCCATATCTGCTCCGAAAAAAGACTATATTTTATGTCAGTGCAACAACCTACGTCGCTGCAGGAGCAAAAAAGTTCTAAAATTGCGATTTCTGTGATATTGATTGGGGTTAGATATTTAAAATCGGTGTGGTGGTTACTTTTAAGATGTAAATACTCGTTGTGAAAAGGTTCGAAAATTCAATTTGACAGATAAACGTAAAAATTTCTAGAATGGTTCTAAATTATGACTTATTTGGAATACTGAAAATTCTGGGATTGTTGGGATTAGAAACTAGAACATTGGCATGACAGTAATTTCTAAGATGTAAATGCTCGTTGTAGAAAGAAATCTCAAAAATTGAAAGACTAAACAAAACGTAAAAAGATCTAAAGATTATCTAAGTAACGAAGTACATGGAATTATTAGGAATGTAAACATGAAAATTGATATGGCTGTATTTATCATGACGTAAATTCTCGCAATAGAACAATTTCTAAAAATGTCGCTACATAAAACACTGCAGAAACAAAAAAGTTTCGAAATTTTTCTATTCCTGTATTACTGCTGAGCCCCAAAAACTTGAAATTTTGCTTCGGGTTAGTTCTAAAATATATTTTTTTTCATGAATGGTTTCTAAAAAATTTAAAATTTAAAAAGATAAAATGAACGGAAAGCGTTCTCAATTGCCATTAATTTGGAATTATTAGGTATAGAAACTTTAATTTCATAAATTTCATAAAGCTGCCGTTTTATATTTGATACGAATGTTTTTTCTGATTCATTTTTTTAGGCATTTTATTATAAGGTCATATTCTCAATTGTCATTAGTAGATTTTTTATATAATAACTTTTTCTGGTAAAATTTCATAATCGGATTCATATTGACGTATTTTAGCTTGCATGATTTGCTGAAAAAATATTTATGGATTTGTAAATTTCTTGACACTTTGACAGCTCAAAGCTTATGCAGACGATATATTCAGATCTTGTGTCATATTTTATGCTGCAATCATTGTCGATTTCTTTTATTTAATACGTGCTAAATACAACTCAACTTGTGCAGAATATATTTGAAAACAAAACAATACAGCTTATGTAGTGGACAGCATACACCCATCATTTAAATCCAATCGAGCATATCTAAAACACACTCTATCGACGTATTGCATGCCATTGTTGATGTGTTCGGTACTTTGATATTATATCAGATTTTGAAGAGAGAATACCTTAATTCTTATCGACAACCTCATTGCATCCGTGGAAAACAGATATTGTACAATATTAACTATGCCGGTGGAGCACACACCATATAAAGTATAGTCCATTTTTTCAAACTTCATATATTTGTCATTTAAAGTTACTCAAATTGGTGCGAAGCGTCTGATTATGCTCTTGACAGCATTTTATACAGTTAAAATTCCGATATAAGATAACTTAGTGTTTCATTTTCAATTTTACTTTTAATATATTGCGTACTTATAATTGTATATCCATGCAAGGCTGTCTTGCATGGTTTGCTTTCCCACTTTTTTAAACAGTGTATACGAATTTATATATAATATTTTGTAATTCTACGATTCGTTTATTTTCATTATTTCATTTTATCGCAGTATATGGGCAATTAAAGATAACATCTCATTTTCTTTGCTTCCACACGTTATTATTAAATCTATGTTCTTTGCAATATCGCCCAGACTAATCCCTCTGAGGGAAGTCCTAGTTATTTTAAGTAAGTGAAATAAACAGAGTTTTTTGTTAATGTTTAGTTAATGTCTCAAATTCTGTTAATTTCAGATGACAGAAAATCTGTAAAAAAATACATTTTTTCACTAACAAAATAGCTAAATACATTATGTATATGCATTACATATCCATGCATGTTTTCGAAGACGATCTTTAACACGTTTGGGTATTTCTTATAAGGATGTAATGATATGATAGTAGTACAGTACGAAACTTTAAATAACAGAAAAAATAAAGCAGCAGTTTCATTTAAGAGAAATATTGACACCAGACAAATCTCGGGAAAAAGTTATTAATACAACATTTACAGAACGTGATCCACTATATTTCTGTTAAAATTGAAGCCTTTACTTCAAAAAATAAAGTTAAACAATGCTATCGGTGTCAAGGGTATGGAAATGCCTCAGAGGTGTGCGGCTTTGACGCCAAATGTGTCAAATGTGGGGAATTACACTTAAGCACTGCTTGTGTGCACAAAGGTAGAATTAAACCTACATGCGCTAATTGTAGCCTTGGACATCCCGCGAATTTCCGCGGGTGCCCTAAAAACCCGTACAGACTTGAAAATAAACATAACAGAAAAACTACACGTAATAGCGTCAGCAATCTCTCCTCGGAAACACCAATTCTTGCCGAAATCTTTAAAGATTATAACTACACCAAAAAACCTTCGACTAATGATCCTTCAACCAGTACTAGCATGATAAATTCCGAAACTAATGTTAATGATACCTCAAATACCCTTTCCTCTCCTACTACTGAAAATACTAATAATACTCAAAATTTGAAAATTCCTGTAAATTACTCTAATGATATTAAAGATATACTTACCACCTTCAATGAAATAAAGGAAGTTTTTCAATTTACAAAATTTTTAAGCTGCATCAAAAACATTTCAACTCAAACCGAAAAAATTGATTACCCTATGCAAAAAGTAATGGTGATCATCAATGAATTCGATAAACTTGCTAACCTTCTCAACTTAAATGAAGAATAACTTCATTCCCTCCTAAACTATTTCCTTTTTTCCCTGTCTTTCTGTCTTTTGTGTGCTTAAAAAAAAAAAAACTTTTAAGCTGTTTTTCTTATGCTTTTCAAATTCTTTATTAGTTTTACCTTTTTGAGCTTTAATTACACTATCTTGGTCTCCTTATATAACCTTTTCTCATCGAGTTACCAGACTGGGCGGGCGCCGTCCTTTTTTCCCCTTGTTCCCCTATACATTTTGTGCTTTTTTCAGTCCTGTTAGTCTGAACTCTCCTAAATGTTGTTTTTTATTATTGTATTTTCCTATCTTTTGTGCATTTTCTTATATACTTTAATCTCTCTTTTTTCTTTTTTCTGTAAATATGTAAATACTTCATTTTTTATAAACTTTTGTATCTTACTTTGTTATAATTGTGTTAAACTAATGTATGGTCTCTGAATTGAGTCTTTTTTTTACGGGGCTTCCTTTGGTAGCTTTTTCGCATGTCCTGGACATTTTTGGATCATATGGAACTTTTTTTTTTCCCTACTAGTTATACTAACAATTTTTTCTTTTAAAAATTGTCTATCTTTTTAGTTTACTCTCTATTTTTTCGTGGCTACTAGCCGCGTTTAAACGCTCTTTTTTTCTAAGCCTCCCATTGCATTGTAAAACGATCTACTCTTAGCCTGGATGTAAAGTTGTTACGCAACTAGGGAATCCATACATCAGCTCTATTGTTCCATTGTTCCAAAAATGCAGATGTCGAATTAATAACAGAAAAACAATCAAAATATATTTCGTGTTTTCGTTACTTTTTATTATACAGGAAGTAACTTGTAGTAAACCTCAGCAACGTATATCATTTTCATCACATGTGAAATAGCTTAACATAATTACATTACGCCCCAAAGAATAATTCCCCCAATACTATTATATAACGGAATCCTTTTGTGTGGCCCTGTAAATGAAAAATAAATTTTCTTTGCACCGCATTTTCTACAGAATGTGAACTTTAATTGCACTACATAAATGCATATCAATTACTTTATGTTCGAAAGGGTGTAACATCATTAGAATGCATTTGAAACAATTTTTACCCATTAGCCGTAATGTAACGGAATACTTCTGACTATCTCTGTAATTGATCTATACATCCGATTTTCATAAAATTTGAAATGACTCGACAAAATTCTGCATGAATTTAGATTTAAAATTTCAAAGCACTCGGCTGGGTAGTTTTTGTGCTGTTATATGCGGACGAACAGGCAGATAAACAGGCAGACAGATGGACGAGACGACGACTATAGGTGCAACGATTTATATAACTAGTAAATCTGCAGATCAGGAGCCTCAACGTCATCTTTGCAAGTCATTGTTTTTTAACACGGATTGCGTAATATTCACCTTCCTACAAATCGCTTTTTAAAGTTTTCAAATTACATAAATATTTATAAGCATACAAGATACTTCGTAAAGTTTCAGAAATTAAAAGTCTTAAACAGGTGGTTATACATTGATGTTCTGAAATTCTGATGAGCTACTTATTCTGGTAACTTTTTAAATCAAAAATTGCATTTCCGTAGTGTATTTAAATTTACATTCGTAATTTTTTATTGATTGTGCGGATGGTTATAGTATATCTTAGCTTTTTTTTTACGCTGTGATTTAAAACGATAAGCATAAGTTTTTTTATAAATTAATAAAATTTAAATTTAGAATAAAATATTCATGTTAACCTTACACAGACAATACATATTGAAGTGACGCCAAAAATGTAACCCTAAAATCCGCTACATTCGGCACAACACAACGACGTGATTAAAAAAAAAAAAAAAAAAAAAAAAAAAAAAAAAAAAAACAGAGTAATAGCTTTAGTAATACAGTTTTTAATTTATACTACAATGAAATGCTACCTTAGAATGCTTATTGCTTAAATATAAGCAGATCATTTTCATTTTACAGAAAAAATGTACGGATGAAGTCAAAGAATTCGGTCCCTGTTCCACGTGCTTGTTTTGTTTGGACCGAATGAGAGAATTTAAATCTGAACGATAACACACATCGTATTGCAAACTGTTTTTACGGCATACTGCATCTCCATCTATCTCTTTGGGGTCGTTCAAGTATTACGTAAGCAGTAAGCGGGGGAAGGGGAGTCCAGTGTCTGCTTATTTTTGCTGAAAAGGGGGAGAGGGGGTGACGAGAATTCTTACGTAAGCATTAGACAACGAAGCAGCTATAGTTTAACAACAAAAAGCAAAAGAGCATGATTTGGATGAAAGTTCTGTGGATGTTAAAGGACTGGAGAAAAAAGATATGGAGTAAACATGGACTGGAAACGATGAACATTCCAGCCCACTACTACATTGAAAATATAACAATAGACAATGCAGAAACATGGGTTCAAAGATCTTGGACACCAGACAAGAAATGTGAACGCCAAACACATAACATTCCTATGATTCTTGTTAAAATTTTTAGTTATGTGCCTAAATAAGTTGGGGCCTGTTGTATTTCTTAAAGTTTTTTTTCTTGTTTTTGTTCAATGCGATAAATAATAATATATTAAAAACAATTTTATATTCTATGAATTGTTAAATGCAATAAGTAACAATATAGTAAAACGATTTTGTTTTCCTTCGATACCACAACCCCTATATGTTTATTTAATGTAAATTTGCTGGATTAATAACGTAATGTATCACTAACTGTAATTTTTTTATGACAAACAGTGTTGATGTTAAAATGTCATAAAATCTTACGTAAGCAAAGGGGAGCAGGGTCTAGCATTTGCTTATTTTTCCTTAAAAGGGGGGCGGATGGGTACAAAATTTCTAAAAATATGCTTACGTAGTACTTGAACGACCCCTTTCCTCCGTGAATAATAGTTAATTGTATTTTACCCAAGATCTTTTTATTCCAGCATCTTTGTTTTCGATAAATGACATCTAATTCACCTGCTATGCGTACTTACTCAAAACTTTTCATCTTGTTATATTAAGAAATACTAGAGAGTTTTCTTTTTATTTCCAATATGCCGCCATATTATTTTTTCTATTCTTAATTTTATTTTTCATTTTCCTGTTTTACGACAAAACATTTCAATTGAAAATTGTTTAAAAGAAAATATTTTTCCGGGTTTTGATTTTCTTGACAACAATTAAAGAAATATTGGTAAATGTTATCGAAAAATGTTACGCTATTCTCTATGAAATAATGAACTTTTGTATTTTTAAGCAAAATATATGAATAAAATAAATAAAATAAATGAAATATTGCCTATTTTATTTCTGGGCTAAAATACATCTCTATGCAAAGATACAAATGCATTAATTCATCCGTTTTGACGTTGGCTTTACTCAAACATTATACACGCAATTATACTAATATTATTAGGACCAAATACGTTGCTAGGCAACAGATGAAAGAAAAGGAAAAAAATGAAATATGGATTATGTCAAATTGATTAAACAATATCCTTTATATTATTAGAAAACATGCATAAAATTCCCCCCAATATTATAAACCTAACTAAAAAAAATCTCGCAAATATATTGACAAAATTTCAAACTAATTGGAATAATTTAATAATCTTATTTAAATATTTCAGCATCAAAAATTTACCATTTAAATCCATTTTTCATATGAGCCGTTTCTTTCAACAAATGAAAATCTGAAAGTCGTCTGACTTGCCATAGACAAGCATTATAGAGCAAAATAAAATGTACCATACTTCCCGAACGAATGAACCAAATTTAACCAAAAACTATACAGCTAAGTCCGGGTACCTCATCAACATGCCCAGCGAATTTCAAGCCGATCGGATGCTTTTTGCGGTAGTTATCGCGAAACTGACAGACAGACTAACAGACAGACTAACAGACAGACTAACAGACTGACTAACAGACAGACTAACAGACTGACTAACAGAAACCAAAACTTTTCGTGTCTCCACAGTAAGCATTCACTGACGTTTCGGCAATTATGAACACACCTATGATGCAATATCAAAATATCAACATTAAAAAAGTGTTTGTTCAAATAACTTTGGTTATATATTGAAATAATGCTATATAATAATCCCTGATATATGAAATTAATATCTAAAGTTTTGAAACAAATGCAAAATTTTCTGGATATAAATTTCGCTTAGCGTGTTTATTTATAAATAAACAATTAAATTTAATCAACAAAAAAAACCCGACTGCGTTAAAAGCGAACTAATTAATTATTTCTCATCAATGTGAACCTTTCCTTTTTTAGGGTTTCATTCATCTGACGAAACCCTATTCGTCTCGCTCCTCTATCTGTCCGTCCGTCTGTCTGTCACAGAGCCCGTTCTCAGAAACTATACATGATGGAGACTTGAAATTTTGCATACTTATAGATGAGCACCACACATCAAACGACAAATACTAAAATTTTGAAAAAGTCGTACATTTAACACTTTGAGCTCCCACATGTGTATTTTAAACAGTTCTTTCTATGCGATCCTCTAATTAGGTTGGAGGCGTGAAATTTTGCATACTTATAGTTGAATACCTCACATCAAACGACAAATCATAAAATTTTGAAAAAGTCGTACATTTAACCCTCTGGGCTCCGCTTATGTATTTTAAACAATTCATTCTAAGTGAACCCTAATTAGGTTGGAGGAGTGAAATTTTGCATACTTATAGCTGAATACCTCACATCAAACGACAAATCATAAAATTTTGAAAAAGTCGTATATTTAACCCTTTGGGCTCCCACATGTATATTTTAAACAGTTCTTTCTATGTGAGCCTCTAATTAGGTTGAAGGCGTGAAATTTTGCATACTTATAGCTGAATACCTCACATCAAAAGATAAATCATAAAATTTTGAAAAAGTCGTACATTTAACCCTTTGGGCTCCTACATGTGTATTTTAAACAATTCTTTCTAAGTGAACCCTAATTAGGTTGGAGGAGTGAAATTTTGCATACTTATAGCTGAATACCTCAGATCAAACGACAAATCATAAAATCTTTAAAAAGTCTTACATTTAA
The DNA here is from genome assembly GCA_963932465.1 of Maratus speciosus. NCBI lineage: Eukaryota > Metazoa > Arthropoda > Arachnida > Araneae > Salticidae > Maratus > Maratus speciosus. Next base: position 313,638,877 of record OZ010794.1, read on the forward strand.
CCCTTTGGGCTCCCACATGTGTATTTTAAACAATTCTTTCTAAGTGAACACTAATTAGGTTGGATGAGTGAAATTTTGCATACTTATACATGAACACCTCAGATCAAACAACAAATCATAAAATTTTGAAAAATTCATATATTTAACCCTTTGAGCTCCCACATGTGTATTTTAAACAAATCTATCTATGTGAGCCTCTAATTAGGTTGAAGGCGTGAAATTTTGCGTACTTATAGATGGACACCTGAGATCAAACGACAAACCCTAAAATTTTGAAAAGGTCGTACATTTAACCCTTTGGGCTCCCACATGTGTATTTTAAACAATTCTTTCTAAGCGAGGCCCTAATTAGGTTGGAGGAGTGAAATTTTGCATACTTATAGCTGAATACATCACATCAAACGACAAATCATAAAATTTTGAAAAAATACATTTAACCCTTTGGGCTCCCACATGTGTATTTAAAACAGTTCTTTCTAAGTGACACCCTATTTAGGTTAGAGGTATGAAATTTTGCATACTTATAGCTTAACAACTCAGACAAAACGACAAATCACAAAAATTTTGGAGCAGTCGTACATTTAACCCTTTGAGCTCCCACATGTGTATTATAAAAAATTCTTTCTTAGTGAACCCTAATTAGGTTGGAGGCGTGAAATTTTGCATACTTATAGCTGAACACCTCACATCAAATTTCAGACCATAAAATTTTGAAAAAGTCGTACATTTAACCCTTTGGGCTCCCAGATATGTATTTTAAACAATTCTTTCTAAGTGACACCCTATTTAGGTTGGAGGTATGAAATTTTTCATACTTATAGCTGAACATCTCAGATCAAACGACAAATCACAAAAATTTTGGAAAAGTTGTACATTTAACAATTTGGGCTCCCATATGTGTATTTTAAACAATTCTTTCTAAGTGAATCTTAATTAGGTTGGAGGAGTGAAATTTTGCATACTTATAGCTGAATACCTCAGATCAAACGACAAATCATAAAATCTTGAAAAAGTCGTACATTTAACCCTTTGAGCTCCCACATGTGTATTTAAAACAATTCTTTCTAAGTGAACACTAATTAGGTTGGAGGAGTGAAATTTTGCATGCTTATAGCTGAATACCTCACATCAAACGACAAATCATAAAATTTTCAAAAAGTCGTACATTTAACCCTTTGTGCTCTCACATGTGTATTTTAAACAATTCTTTCTTAGTGAGTCCCAAATTAGGTTGCATGCGTGAAATTTTGCGTACTTTATAGATGTACACCTCAGATCAAACGACAAACCGTAGAATTTTGAAAAAGTCGTACATTTAACCCTTTGGGTTCCCACATGTGTATTTTAAACAATTCTTTCTAAGTGACACCCTATTTAGTTTGGAGGTATGAAATTTTGCATACTTATAGCTGAACACCTCAGATCAAACGACAAATCACAAAAATTTTTGAAAAGTCGTACATTTAACCCTTTGAACTTCCACATGTGTATTTTAAACAATTATTTCTAAGTGAGTCCCTAATTAGGTTGCAGGCGTGAAATTTTGCGTACTTATAGATGCACACCTCAGATCAAACGACAAATCATAAAATTTTGAAAAAGTCGTACATTTAACCCTTTGAGCTCCCACATGTGTATTTTAAACAATTCTTTCTAAGTGAACCCTAATTAGGTTGGAGGCGTGAAATTTTGCATACTTATAGCTGAACACCTCACATCAAATGCAAACCATAAAATTTTGAAAAAGTCGTACATTTAACCCTTTGGGCTCCCACATGTGTATTTTAAACAATTCTTTCTAAGTGACACCCTATTTAGGTTGGAGGTATGAAATTTTTCATACTTATAGCTGAACATCTCAGATCAAACGACAAATCATAAAATTTTGAAAAAGTCGTACATTTAACCCTTTGAACTTCCACATGTGTATTTTAAACAATTATTTCTAAGTGAGTCCCTAATTAGGTTGCAGGCGTGAAATTTTGCGTACTTATAGATGCACACCTCAGATCAAACGACAAATCATAAAATTTTGAAAAAGTCGTACATTTAACCCTTTGAGCTCCCACATGTGTATTTTAAACAATTCTTTCTAAGTGAACCCTAATTAGGTTGGAGGCGTGAAATTATGCATACTTATAGCTGAACACCTCACATCAAATGCAAACCATAAAATTTTGAAAAAGTCGTACATTTAACCCTTTGGGCTCCCACATGTGTATTTTAAACAGTTCTTTCTAAGTGACACCCTATTTAGGTTGGAGGTATGAAATTTTGCATACTTATAGCTTAACAACTCAGACAAAACGACAAATCACAAAAATTTTGGAGCAGTCGTACATTTAACCCTTTGGACTCCCACATGTGTACTTTAAACAATTTTTTCTAAGTGAGTCCCTAATTAGGTTGCAGGCGTGAAATTTTGCGTACTTATAGATGGACACCTCACATCAAACGACAAATCATAAAATTTTGAAAAAGTCGTACATTTAACCCTTTGAGCTCCCACATGTGTATTATAAACAATTCTTTCTTAGTGAACCCTAATTAGGTTGTAGGCGTGAAATTTTGCATACTTATAGCTGAACACCTCACATCAAATTTCAGACCATAAAATTTTGAAAAAGTCGTACATTTAACCCTTTGGGCTCCCAGATGTGTATTTTAAACAATTCTTTCTAAGTGACACCCTATTTAGGTTGGAGGTATGAAATTTTTCATACTTATAGCTGAACATCTCAGATCAAACGACAAATCACAAAAATTTTGGAAAAGTTGTACATTTAACAATTTGGGCTCCCATATGTGTATTTTAAACAATTCTTTCTAAGTGAATCTTAATTAGGTTGGAGGAGTGAAATTTTGCATACTTATAGCTGAATACCTCAGATCAAACGACAAATCATAAAATCTTGAAAAAGTCGTACATTTAACCCTTTGAGCTCCCACATGTGTATTTAAAACAATTCTTTCTAAGTGAACACTAATTAGGTTGGAGGAGTGAAATTTTGCATGCCTATAGCTGAATACCTCACATCAAACGACAAATCATAAAATTTTCAAAAAGTCGTACATTTAACCCTTTGTGCTCTCACATGTGTATTTTAAACAATTCTTTCTTAGTGAGTCCCAAATTAGGTTGCATGCGTGAAATTTTGCGTACTTTATAGATGTACACCTCAGATCAAACGACAAACCGTAGAATTTTGAAAAAGTCGTACATTTAACCCTTTGGGTTCCCACATGTGTATTTTAAACACTTCTTTCTAAGTGACACCCTATTTAGTTTGGAGGTATGAAATTTTGCATACTTATAGCTGAACACCTCAGATCAAACGACAAATCACAAAAATTTTGGAAAAGTCGTACATTTAACCCTTTGAACTTCCACATGTGTATTTTAAACAATTATTTCTAAGTGAGTCCCTAATTAGGTTGCAGGCGTGAAATTTTGCGTACTTATAGATGCACACCTCAGATCAAACGACAAATCATAAAATTTTGAAAAAGTCGTACATTTAACCCTTTGAGCTCCCACATGTGTATTTTAAACAATTCTTTCTAAGTGAACCCTAATTAGGTTGGAGGCGTGAAATTTTGCATACTTATAGCTGAACACCTCACATCAAATGCAAACCATAAAATTTTGAAAAAGTCGTACATTTAACCCTTTGGGCTCCCACATGTGTATTTTAAACAATTCTTTCTAAGTGACACCCTATTTAGGTTGGAGGTATGAAATTTTTCATACTTATAGCTGAACATCTCAGATCAAACGACAAATCATAAAATTTTGAAAAAGTCGTACATTTAACCCTTTGAACTTCCACATGTGTATTTTAAACAATTATTTCTAAGTGAGTCCCTAATTAGGTTGCAGGCGTGAAATTTTGCGTACTTATAGATGCACACCTCAGATCAAACGACAAATCATAAAATTTTGAAAAAGTCGTACATTTAACCCTTTGAGCTCCCACATGTGTATTTTAAACAATTCTTTCTAAGTGAACCCTAATTAGGTTGGAGGCGTGAAATTTTGCATACTTATAGCTGAACACCTCACATCAAATGCAAACCATAAAATTTTGAAAAAGTCGTACATTTAACCCTTTGGGCTCCCACATGTGTATTTTAAAGAGTTCTTTCAAAGTGACACCCTATTTAGGTTGGAAGTATAAAATTTTGCATACTTATAGCTTAACAACTCAGACAAAACGACAAATCACAAAAATTTTGGAGCAGTCGTACATTTAACCCTTTGGACTCCCACATGTGTACTTTAAACAATTCTTTCTAAGTGAGTCCCTAATTAGGTTTCAGGCGTGAAATTTTGCGTACTTATAGATGGACACCTCACATCAAACGACAAATCATAAAATTTTGAAAAAGTCGTACATTTAACCCTTTGAGCTCCCACATGTGTATTATAAACAATTCTTTCTTAGTGAACCCTAATTAGGTTGTAGGCGTGAAATTTTGCATACTTATAGCTGAACACCTCACATCAAATTTCAGACCATAAAATTTTGAAAAAGTCGTACATTTAACCCTTTGGGCTCCCAGATGTGTATTTTAAACAATTCTTTCTAAGTGACACCCTATTTAGGTTGGAGGTATGAAATTTTTCATACTTATAGCTGAACATCTCAGATCAAACGACAAATCACAAAAATTTTGGAAAAGTTGTACATTTAACAATTTGGGCTCCCATATGTGTATTTTAAACAATTCTTTCTAAGTGAATCTTAATTAGGTTGGAGGAGTGAAATTTTGCATACTTATAGCTGAATACCTCAGATCAAACGACAAATCATAAAATCTTGAAAAAGTCGTACATTTAACCCTTTGAGCTCCCACATGTGTATTTAAAACAATTCTTTCTAAGTGAACACTAATTAGGTTGGAGGAGTGAAATTTTGCATGCTTATAACTGAATACCTCACATCAAACGACAAATCATACAATTTTCAAAAAGTCGTACATTTAACCCTTTGTGCTCTCACATGTGTATTTTAAACAATTCTTTCTTAGTGAGTCCCAAATTAGGTTGCATGCGTGAAATTTTGCGTACTTTATAGATGTACACCTCAGATCAAACGACAAACCGTAGAATTTTGAAAAAGTCGTACATTTAACCCTTTAGGCTCCCACATGTGTATTTTAAACAATTCTTTCTAAGTTACACCCTATTTAGTTTGGAGGTATGAAATTTTGCATACTTATAGCTGAACACCTCAGATCAAACGACAAATCACAAAAATTTTGGAAAAGTCGTACATTTAACCCTTTGAACTTCCACATGTGTATTTTAAACAATTATTTCTAAGTGAGTCCCTAATTAGGTTGCAGGCGTGAAATTTTGCGTACTTATAGATGCACACCTCAGATCAAACGACAAATCATAAAATTTTGAAAAAGTCGTACATTTAACCCTTTGAGCTCCCACATGTGTATTTTAAACAATTCTTTCTAAGTGAACCCTAATTAGGTTGGAGTCGTGAAATTTTGCATACTTATAGCTGAACACCTCACATCAAATGCAAACCATAAAATTTTGAAAAAGTCGTACATTTAACCCTTTGGGCTCCCACATGTGTATTTTAAACAATTCTTTCTAAGTGACACCCTATTTAGTTTGGAGGTATGAAATTTTGCATACTTATAGCTGAACACCTCAGATCAAACGACAAATCACAAAAATTTTGGAAAAGTCGTACATTTAACCCTTTGAACTTCCACATGTGTATTTTAAACAATTATTTCTAAGTGAGTCCCTAATTAGGTTGCAGGCGTGAAATTTTGCGTACTTATAGATGCACACCTCAGATCAAACGACAAATCATAAAATTTTGAAAAAGTCGTACATTTAACCCTTTGAGCTCCCACATGTGTATTTTAAACAATTCTTTCTAAGTGAACCCTAATTAGGTTGGAGGCGTGAAATTTTGCATACTTATAGCTGAACACCTCACATCAAATGCAAACCATAAAATTTTGAAAAAGTCGTACATTTAACCCTTTGGGCTCCCACATGTGTATTTTAAACAATTCTTTCTAAGTGACACCCTATTTAGGTTGGAGGTATGAAATTTTTCATACTTATAGCTGAACATCTCAGATCAAACGACAAATCATAAAATTTTGAAAAAGTCGTACATTTAACCCTTTGAACTTCCACATGTGTATTTTAAACAATTATTTCTAAGTGAGTCCCTAATTAGGTTGCAGGCGTGAAATTTTGCGTACTTATAGATGCACACCTCAGATCAAACGACAAATCATAAAATTTTGAAAAAGTCGTACATTTAACCCTTTGAGCTCCCACATGTGTATTTTAAACAATTCTTTCTAAGTGAACCCTAATTAGGTTGGAGGCGTGAAATTTTGCATACTTATAGCTGAACACCTCACATCAAATGCAAACCATAAAATTTTGAAAAAGTCGTACATTTAACCCTTTGGGCTCCCACATGTGTATTTTAAAGAGTTCTTTCAAAGTGACACCCTATTTAGGTTGGAAGTATGAAATTTTGCATACTTATAGCTTAACAACTCAGACAAAACGACAAATCACAAAAATTTTGGAGCAGTCGTACATTTAACCCTTTGGACTCCCACATGTGTACTTTAAACAATTCTTTCTAAGTGAGTCCCTAATTAGGTTTCAGGCGTGAAATTTTGCGTACTTATAGATGGACACCTCACATCAAACGACAAATCATAAAATTTTGAAAAAGTCGTACATTTAACCCTTTGAGCTCCCACATGTGTATTATAAACAATTCTTTCTTAGTGAACCCTAATTAGGTTGTAGGCGTGAAATTTTGCATACTTATAGCTGAACACCTCACATCAAATTTCAGACCATAAAATTTTGAAAAAGTCGTACATTTAACCCTTTGGGCTCCCAGATGTGTATTTTAAACAATTCTTTCTAAGTGACACCCTATTTAGGTTGGAGGTATGAAATTTTTCATACTTATAGCTGAACATCTCAGATCAAACGACAAATCACAAAAATTTTGGAAAAGTTGTACATTTAACAATTTGGGCTCCCATATGTGTATTTTAAACAATTCTTTCTAAGTGAATCTTAATTAGGTTGGAGGAGTGAAATTTTGCATACTTATAGCTGAATACCTCAGATCAAACGACAAATCATAAAATCTTGAAAAAGTCGTACATTTAACCCTTTGAGCTCCCACATGTGTATTTAAAACAATTCTTTCTAAGTGAACACTAATTAGGTTGGAGGAGTGAAATTTTGCATGCTTATAACTGAATACCTCACATCAAACGACAAATCATACAATTTTCAAAAAGTCGTACATTTAACCTTTTGTGCTCTCACATGTGTATTTTAAACAATTCTTTCTTAGTGAGTCCCAAATTAGGTTGCATGCGTGAAATTTTGCGTACTTTATAGATGTACACCTCAGATCAAACGACAAACCGTAGAATTTTGAAAAAGTCGTACATTTAACCCTTTAGGCTCCCACATGTGTATTTTAAACAATTCTTTCTAAGTTACACCCTATTTAGTTTGGAGGTATGAAATTTTGCATACTTATAGCTGAACACCTCAGATCAAACGACAAATCACAAAAATTTTGGAAAAGTCGTACATTTAACCCTTTGAACTTCCACATGTGTATTTTAAACAATTATTTCTAAGTGAGTCCCTAATTAGGTTGCAGGCGTGAAATTTTGCGTACTTATAGATGCACACCTCAGATCAAACGACAAATCATAAAATTTTGAAAAAGTCGTACATTTAACCCTTTGAGCTCCCACATGTGTATTTTAAACAATTCTTTCTAAGTGAACCCTAATTAGGTTGGAGTCGTGAAATTTTGCATACTTATAGCTGAACACCTCACATCAAATGCAAACCATAAAATTTTGAAAAAGTCGTACATTTAACCCTTTGGGCTCCCACATGTGTATTTTAAACAATTCTTTCTAAGTGACACCCTATTTAGGTTGGAGGTATGAAATTTTTCATACTTATAGCTGAACATATCAGATCAAACGACAAATCATAAAATTTTCAAAAAGTCGTACATTTAACCCTTTGTGCTCTCACATGTGTATTTTAAACAATTCTTTCTTAGTGAGTCCCAAATTAGGTTGCATGCGTGAAATTTTGCGTACTTTATAGATGTACACCTCAGATCAAACGACAAACCGTATAATTTTGAAAAAGTCGTACATTTAACCCTTTGGGCTCCCACATGTGTATTTTAAACAATTCTTTCTAAGTGACACCCTATTTAGTTTGGAGGTATGAAATTTTGCATACTTATAGCTGAACACCTCAGATCAAACGACAAATCACAAAAATTTTGGAAAAGTCGTACATTTAACCCTTTGAACTTCCACATGTGTATTTTAAACAATTATTTCTAAGTGAGTCCCTAATTAGGTTGCAGGCGTGAAATTTTGCGTACTTATAGATGCACACCTCAGATCAAACGACAAATCATAAAATTTTGAAAAAGTCGTACATTTAACCCTTTGAGCTCCCACATGTGTATTTTAAACAATTCTTTCTAAGTGAGTCCCTAATTAAGTTGGAGGCGTGAAATTTTGCATACTTATAGCTGAGCACGTCACATCAAACGGAAAATCATAAAATTTGCAAAAGTCATACATTTAACCCTTTGTGCTACCACATATGTCTTTTAAGGAATTCTTTCTAAGAGAGCCCCTGATTAAGTTCGACATGAATTTTTGCATACGTATAGCTGAATACCTCAGACCACACGACAAACCATAAAATTTTCAAAAAGTCTTATATTATTTACTCCTCCGTGTTCTAATTTGTATATTTTAAGCAATTTTTCTAACCTCCACCCTTTTCACCGGGGAGCACTTTTCCAACTTTTGCCGACACCCCTTTGACCACTCTTTCATATTATGCACCATAGCCTTACATATTTTATTTCCACTTTTTACCGCCAGGTGCGCCTACTAATCTCGGGTGCTATGGGTCCAATCCCCTCGACTATTATATCTATGGATAGTATGTAAAACGGAGTTTCGTTCGGAAAGAGGTTTGTTTAGAATAGAGTGCGCCCCTTGTTGCGAAATGTGGAACTAACAGATTTTTCAAAAGGATAAAGTGTTTTGAAAGGAATATTGAACGAAACCCTCTGTGCGATCTGTGATCACACTTACCCACTTGTTTTCAATTCCTACTATTAGCTCACATTCTCGCTATATATATCTTGTTCAAATTTTCAATCGTTAATAAAATACTTATTATTCATCCAATCAAGTTCATATATATATTTTTTAAACCTGTAGTGGATGACACTTGATGTTAATCTCGTTTTCTTCAAATATTAATTCATTAATTAAATTAAATTACTTAATTTTCAATAATCCATAGAGCCCTCTTCTTGATCAAGGCATTTCAGGAAAGAAGAATGGGAGAAAAAAAATTCTCTTATTGAGCTAAGTAGGAATTGACTTAAAATATATATATATATATATATATATTTTTTTTTAATATTACTTGTTTATATTACTTACCTATTTTTTTATTTACTTGTATTGATGACTTTTAAGTCGTGTTTAATTGTTAGTTCCTATCTATAAACACTGTTTTGATGAGGTCTATAGATGTCTATGATGGTTAGAGTTGCAGTAAAGCCAGAGATCCTACCTACACAACTTCTAGGTTGTATAATATTTTAACGGAGCTTCTGACTGTAAAATAGTCAATGAAACATCGTCTGCATTTTGATAGACATATCCAATGATATGCCACTCAATAGAGTGCGTAAAAAGTTTTTTTTGTCTCTACCGCCATTTTGTATTTATAAAAACAAAACCTAGCTTATAACAATCGGGCTGTTAAGACGAATTGATAGAGACCTCATTCATTAAAATCCATCGATCTGTTGGGATGTTTCGAGGGTATAAACAAATCCACATACACAGTTACGCGTGAAACACATAACCCTTCTTTTCAGTCGGGTAAAAAGAATATTTTCAAAAATGTAACGAAAAGTACATTAGTAACATAACAATCTGAAATATGTACTCGCATATAAATATTTAAAAAGATATATTATTAAAATAATCTCCTACCGTCTCTGATACTGTGAAAATAAACTCTGAAGTTTTGAAATGAATGCATAATTTCCTTGAAAAACATATTGCTTTTTATTTTTATTTTGTTGTTGTTGTTTTGCAAAAGGGTCTGCAGTTTACCTTCCACAGTACATTAACTACTGTCAACATTCAAGACATTTTAATGGTTTTTAGAATACTCGTGATATTAAAAATGTTGTAAAATTACAGAAATTCTCTCGCAGATAAGCACAAAAACATTCTTCTAAAATTACTAAAACAAAAAAACCGCAGTGTTTAAAAGGAGAAATATTTTCATTCCAATTTCAAATTAAAACAGCTATATTAAAATACCAAAGTCAAAAGAAATTACAGCTCAAATAAAACTTCAACGTTAATATATATATATATATATATATATATATATATTCTAGGCCATTCTGTTACACGATGAAAAAGCACTTTAAAATTTTTATATCAAAACGGAATATTCTTGGAAAAACATTTTCTTTTAAACAAGAATTGTAGTTTTTCTTTAAAATACATAGAAGAAGAATGTCAGCAAAGTGTTGTGTTATTTTATGATATCCGTTTCCTTCGAAACTGCCGAAGCATGCACAATCATGAAATATTGAAGCTTTTGAAATAAATATTATATTAAAAATACTATAAGTTAATAGAAATTATAAGTTTATAAATAGAAATCCCATAACATTATTTTAAAGATAGAAAAAAGACAGGTGTTTGAACAATTGGCACTTAGGGTCCGTCCCCAAATAATGTGACGCTTGGAGGAGTGAGAGTGTTCGTGATATTGTGACAGTTTGTGACAAGGGAGTGGGAGGGAGTAAGAAGAAGTGTGACATCACACATTTTAGTTAAAATAAAAGTATTAAAAATCAGCAGATTAAATTTTGAAGTTATTTTGAAATTAAAGTATTTTGTGAACACAAACTAAATATTTAAAGACATATAAATTAAATTCAATTTCAGATTCCAAAATACTACTGTTTTCAGTCATATTAATATTTTATTACTATTTTATATTAATTTTTTTTTTTTTTTGTAAACCTTTATCTTATTTCATACAAAATATGTACACGAATCTTTTTTTATTGTTATGCACAGAAGTATCATTAAAATACATAATTAAAATTTAAAAATAAAGTTTGAAATATAATCTATAACATAGTGATTTGTTTCTCACCTGAAAGTATGCAGTTATGTAATATAGCGTGACTTGTGACAAGAGGGGGGGGGGGGGCAAATATATTGAAAAAGAAATGTGTGACATCATTTATGGACAGCCCATTACTTATTATGTGAGTCACGTAGATATATCACCAAAAGTGGCTGTCAATCACCGATTTTGTTTATCGTTGACAACGGCAATCGTGTCAAAAATGAAAATGTAATTTACATTTAATAAATACGTAAAATCTTAAAAATGATAAATACTATAAAATCAAACTAAAAAAAATACAAAACAACACGTTAGTATATTTATTTGATACATAACGTCGATTTAAAGGCTTTTAACAATAAACTATATTAATGATAGTAGTTTTATTTCCAGCGGTTTGTTAAGCTTAACAGAATAAATATATATTATAGATAGGCTGGAAAGCGGCAGCACAAGCAATCACCTCATCGAGTTCACGGCTGAAATTTCAAAATTAGTTAAAAGTCGATTCTCATATTAAAACTCAGTTGGTCTGCAAAGTCATATCTTGGAGGAAAACACATGAAAACTCGATTTTTGCGGTTGACTCGTATGTTTACCATTGTGTTTTCCTGCACCAAAAAGCATATTTTATTTAAAGTTTTTACACGTATGAAGTTCTATTGTTCTTCGAATAAGGATTAAAATAAGGATTATATAATTAAAATATACCACCTTAATTTGATTCTTTCCATTAACTTTATCATTTAAAATAACTAAAATTTTAAAAGTTGTTCTTTTTTTTTTTTTTTTTTTTTTTTTTTTTTTTTACATTTGAAATGTATGTTTACAATTAGAATAAGTTATTATTATTTTTTCAAATTATCAGGTTAATGAAAAAATTTTAAATAAAATAGTATATTTTAGTTCTATGGGCCGACTTTTAATCCATTTCCTGATGCAAATATGATTTAGTTCTTTTAAAAATTGTAAATAATTACACAAATACAAACTGCGTATATTTTTTTAAACTTTTTATTAAATCCACAAAAATTCAGTATTTCAAAATTGAAACAGTATCTGTAAATAAATATAATCATTTAATCATCTGCATTTGTGTCAAATTACAAGAACTGTGTATATATTTATATTTGAATTTCGACAATACTGAAATATTTTTTTTCTCTGAAAACGATAATTTGATTGGGAATTGTATTCAAATAGAAACAAGAAATAAAAATCATGCATTAAGCATAGATTATGAAACACTTTACAACACTTCCTGAATGCTTTAACAAAACTTCGTTATTTAGGGAAATAAGGTAAATAAAGTAACTAAGTAAATATTTTATAAAACGCGTAAAACATTTGAAAAACTGATTTCAGCAGTTATCGTCCATTATGTATTCCAATTCTTTTGTACAGCACTGTATTTGATCTGTAGGTTGATATGAATACTATATAATGGGAAAATTTAGTTTAGCAAGAAAACGCATAACAGGTTGAAATTTCTCTTTCAGTAGTTTATACTAATAGATAGAAAAATAATTGAATACTTTTGTACAGCCCTGTAGTTCACCTAGTACCTTTATTACACGCCTATTTAGTTAATTCAATTCAAACTAAAGTACTCTTAAAACTTTCTGAAATCACATTTCCAGAAATTACCGTCCATAGACGGTCATGTATCCAATTCTTTGCGTGGTCCTGTATATAATTTTATCTATATTTAACAAATATTTCTTACTAAACTAAATTCAGTTCAACGTAAAAATGCATAACTCATTTAAAACCGACATTTAAGCAATTTACGCTGATACTCAGTAACCTTATGAATTAATAAGTACAGAACTTGTGTGAAAATATAAATTATTTGAAAACAACGTTTAAACACACAATAAAAACAAGCAGATTTGACCATACGTATACGTTTCGTGAGTACTAGGACTCACATCCTCAGTGTAAAAACTATAAAAACTTTAAAAAACAATATCCCCCCCAAACTACATGTACGGTGAAAAAACCCAAATGACAAAACATGATACCAAAAGACCATCAAGTTCTAACAGCCAATGAAATTAATGCGGAAGTGAAGTGTCGTGACACAACAAATCCATCCAGAAAGTTGAGATGTATGGTGTACTAGATAAATCATTAACCAAGGAGTCTTTAAATTTATGGATATGAATAGCCTCAAAAAAGTCTAAATCCAGAGGAGTAATGCATTTCTTAATAATGGTAGCTGAGTCAAAATTAAAATTATGTCCCTCCCCCCAGCAATGAGAGGCGATAGATGATTTCTGTAATTCTTTTTTCTTTACATAGTTTCTGTGTTCATTGATTCTGTAACGGAGTTTACGTTTAGTTTGTCCAATGTAGGACAAACCACATTGGCATTGAATGTTGTAAATGCCCCAATAATTATGTGGAGGAATTTGGTCCTTAAGTTGCGAAAAAGATAATTTATTAACCGGCTTAAAAACCACATTAAAATCATAATGTCTTAAGATATTAGCCATCTTAAAGCTAATACTATTATAAAATGGTAAAATGATAAGGTTGGAAATGGAAACCGCAGTAACAGGAGAATCAAGATTATTAACATGTTTATTAAGACTGTGAGAAATTAAATTATTGATATAAGATAAACTAAAACCTCGATCAATAGCCACAGATCTAATGTAATTTAATTCTGTAATAAGTGAATTATTATCTGAACAAATTAAGAGAGCTCTATTAATCAAATAATGAAAAGCCGAAGCTTTTTGGGAAGGGGGGTGACATGAATTGAAATGGGGGGGGGGGAGTGTGACAGCAAAAGGTTTACGATAAACGCAAGTGTCAAAGGTGTTAGTTTGACGTGTAACCAACACATCCAGAAATGGCAATCTATTATCAATTTCAACTTCATAAGTGAATTGAATGACTGAATCTATTGAGTTTAAAATCGTTAATATATTGTCAACAGAAAATTGGGAAAGGTCCAAGAGTGCAAAAGAATCGTCTACATATCTACAATAAAATGGGAAGTTGATAAGGTTAAACATTTTAACCTCAAAGTAATGCATATATAAATCTGCTAAAAAAGGGCTAAGGGGATTACCCATTGCTAAACCATCCGTCATAGAATAATATTGATTAGAAATTTGAAATGAATTTTGTTTTAAACAAGTACTGAATAACTCAATAATGTGGTTGATTTCATAATTTGTGTAGTGAAATTCTTTTAATCTAGTAGTGAGACTTTGTAGTGCACCTTGAACTGGAACATGGGTGAACAGAGAAGTAACATCTAATGAAACCATGCGTAAAGAGGGGGAGGGGATGAAGTTTTTAATCCGATTAACAAAAGAACTGGAATTCTTAATGGTGTAAATATTAGAACTTGAAAGGAATGAAAAGCGTTTAACTAAGTATTTAGCAAGAGGGTATGAAGCAGAACCGATATTGGATACGATAGGCCGGAGGGGAACACCAATTTTATGCACTTTAGGCAGAGCGTAAAAGCGACTGCAGTTCGCAATAGACGGAATTAATGACATTTTAATACTGTCATCAACACAGGGAGAGGTTTTTATAAGTTTTCTGGTACTTGTTAAATCTCTGTCAGAAGGATCCCGATTTAATTTAATGTATGGGCCGGATTGTAAAAGATATTGCACTTTATCCAAATAAGCTGTTTTATCCTGTACCACTATTTGACCTCCCTTATCAGCTTTAGAGATAACAATGTCATCATTAGATTTTACAGAGGATAAAGCTTCTTTAAGATCCTTTGTTATGTTTGGTTTGAAATTCTTAGAATTGTGATCAACTGTGTTTTTAATGAGAAACCTAATGGAATCCTTTTGAGAACTAGATAGTTTGCTAAATTTGAAACTTCTTTCAACTGGTACATACCAATGTTTCGACCGAGTTTGTTGGCCAGCTTTATTCGCCATCTTGTTTCAAAAGGGTTGCCATTTTTAAAAAAAATGTAATTTAAAATTTAAAATGAGGTATTAAAAAATTGGAAAATGAAAAAGATTTTTTTTATGTGTTTGGCCTTGATACAAAGATTCCGGAGCAGTTTTTGTTTCTGAAAATTTGTTCTTTTGTTGATATCTTAAAAAATGGTTGATTTATAGCACTTTGAATTTCTAGCATGGCTAACATTTTGAAACGATCTTGTATTTGTCACGCGATAACACACGTATTCGCCTATTTCGATGTAAGAAGGCATGTGGATAGTATACATCAACACCTCGACCAAGTTTGCTGGCCAGATTCATCAGCCATCTTGTTTCAAAATGGCGGCCATTAAATTAAAAAATATATATATATTTAAAGTGAGGTGCAAAAAAATTAGAAATTGAAAAAGGTTTCTTTCTTAAGTATTTGATCTTGATATAAGGATTCGGGAGCATTTTTTGTTTGTCTTTACCTTAAAAAATGTCTCAGATATAGCAGTTTCAATTTCTATTGTGGGTGACATTTTGAAAAATCTGATTTTTTACATGCGACAGCACTCCTATATATTAACCGATTCCGATGTGAGTGAGCATGTGCACAGCAATTACTAAGGTCTCGACCAAGTTCACTGGTTAGCCTCATCTACCATGTTGTCTTAAAATGGCAGGAACTTTAAGAAATCGCCGAATTTGGCAGCCAAATATAAGTTAGTTTAAATAAAAGCAGCTTGGATAAAGCTCTGACTAATTTCGCGAAATTCTCATTCATAATGATTTAGTATTGATAAAAATTAATATTGAATCTCCTATATTCGGTTTCCATTAAATTGAGCTTCGTGTGTTTGAATAATATAAGTTGGCTTTTTTAAAATAAGGAAAATGAAAGCTACCTCTTCCTCCCGGCACTGGCCGGAAGGACTTTTTTCTTATTCATTATAATTAAATAGAAATTATATTTTCATTTGAATATACTGTGGTTAAGCGTAAAATTACTTACATAAAGTATGTTGAAAAAATTGCACCTTCGACGTTAAGCGTAGCATGAAGCATTTTTGCATTACTAAAACTAAGGAGAAAAATCGATATGATTGTGTAAAAAGAACGTGGTTTTCATTTTATTTTATTCCTAAATTCTAAAGATTAGAATCCTATCCTTTATTGATCGTCGAACTATTTCAGAAATTGAATATTGAATTAAAAAGGAAAATTCATTTGCATATGAAAACATTTGCCACTTTTTAATGTATTTTTCTATACAATACAAACCTTTCAATAATGAAATCTTCATGCTGTTTTTTTGTCTAAAGTCTTACGATAATTAAACACAGATCAACATTCCGCCATTTTTGACGTGCGTTTTGTTCTAGGAATACAATATTAAGATGGCAACTTTATTTACATGCTAAGAAAAATCACGTTAATTGTAAAATACCTTATCAGCGTAATTTTTTTCTGACTTGCTGTAAAAAGCTCTTAATGTTTTTCTACAGATAAATAACTTGGTGATGCGAAGACCTTTTGTCGAGGAGCTCGGGACATATGTCCCACATCCCGGATACTAAACACATGAGGTGAATCACAAGGTGCGATTGCACGGGCAGCAGTGAAAAAATAAAATTTGGGTGTGGGGGGGGGGGGAGCGGTGAGAGTTAGGTTCTTGAGTTCAACAAACATAAAAAGAAAGAAAAAAGTAAAATAAAAAATGGGTTTAATGACTGATAGTTGGAACTCCTCCACCCTCGCCTAGTGCCGGTGGCAACACTTGGCATAGCTTGGGTCATACCACAAAGTTCGGCCCACACCGCTGAACACAGCACTGGTGCGAACACCAGGGTAGGGAGAAATGAGCTCTGCGCACCGAAAAGTTGTGTACTTATAAAGGCTCTATAATAATTATTTACATAAATTAAAAAGAAAAATTCTTAAGAGACAAGCGGTTCGAATCATTTAAAAAGTGCAATGATTTATAACAGTTAGACGTTTGTTTCAGAATGTGGTAATTGCTTGTTATTATTTATTATGCAAAAGTTTCTTTAAAAAAATAACATATTCGCCTTAAAATAAATCTGAGAGATTGACAGCTATTCAAAAATATTATACAAGCATAATTATTTCTTATAAATATCACAAAATGTATTTATAATTCCATTAATAGATTCAAAAGTACACTTACCGTCCAAATAAAAATTATTATATTCTATGTTACTTTAGTTCAGTTATCATATTTGTTTAATAATATAATGCATAATTCCTAAATTCAGATGAAAATTACATTATCAAAATATTAGTTCCAACAAAGTATTTTCACCCACATAAAGCTTCTATATCGACTAGTCTTAAATCTCATACCATTCTTAAAATTTATAAAACTATACTTGAAAATTTTTAAATTAAAGAGATGTTTCACTGGAAAACATATCACTCTTGAAGATTAATATTTTCTTTTACACTGGGTTTGTATTTCCTTTTTCATAGTACATGAAAGAAGAATGTCAGCAGAAATCGTATGAGCTGTGTGTTATTTTATAATACCCACGTCTTATAAAACTGCTGAGGTTTTGGAATTCATGAAATTTTAGTGGGTTTTATAACAACATGCATATTAATAATATTGCATTATAGAACAATTCAAGATACCAACGTAAATTCAGAAACATTCTTTTTAAAATCTAAAAAAGGTTTTTGAAGGGAAAATTATTTAATTATATCATTCTTAGTCATTTAAGACATTTCGTAGAAAATTATGCTTTGTTCCCTTTTAAAATGCTATGAATCAGAAAAGAGTATTGAAAATATTTCTAATAATCGCATAATTTTCTGTATTGTACTTAAATAATTTCCGAATTTATATCTTTAACTAAATTGCTTAAACATTTTTTTTTATCTTAAATTAGTACTCTAGAAGTTTTTAAATAAAATAAAAGTTTAATGATGAAAAAAATTCTCGTTTGTGATTCAATATATATTAACTAGGGAGCTCTTCCCCCTGCAGACTACTCTCGCCTACCACCGTTCAGACACCGCAGAATCTAAAAGCACGCTAATTTGATCGGTATTAAAAAGATTAGGGAAGATTGTATTATAATGAAAACACTTATAGCGATCTCCCTGTAAACGAGTTTCCATTCAATTCCCGCTGATTGCGAAAATTTAAGCCAGAATCAGTTGCTGTTAAGACATCCAGTGGTTATTTTCGTGTTTGTTTAAAGAAGACTATTTAAACATTTGAAAGGAAGCTAAAATAGAATGAATTAAGTAAACAGAGTCTTTACCTCCCGGTATTTTTAACAGCGTTATAAAATGAATGACATAAACAATTTATTACAATTTACTGCTTTAACCCCTTCAAGGGTGGTGGTTCATTTTTGACCACTTAATTTTAATTCTTAAATGCCACATTGACACCAGAATATTGGAATGGAAATTTTCCTTTTATTAAGTAACTGAACAAAAGCATTTTCGTATTTCGAAATTTGTTTGTAAACTCTTGTGCCATTCACTGATTTCAACATTTTACGAATAGAAGTACCTTGCCCCTGAAAGGATTAATCGCATATTAATGTATTTATTATTTTAAAGTTTCCTTTCTCATTTAATATTCACGTGTAAATACAATTTTCAAGACATAGTTTTCAATATTTTCCTGTTTTTAACATTTAATCATTTAATAGTAATTTTAAAGGATTTTTTTGCTGTTTTTAATAGTCGCGTGTAAATAAATATTTAATCGTTAGAAAATATTATTCTTTGCGCTGTTTTTAGAATTGTAAACAATCTCTATAATAATAGCCTAAGTCATGTGACTATTATCAACAGTTCCGGGAAGATCCCTTCACTTTTTACATTCCAGGCGGCCATTTTGGTACTTTAATGTTAGCCAGCCACAACTGTGGTAATTCGCCAAAAAATATTCTATCGCTATTATTTCATTTATATTATAATATTCCAAGTCATGTAACTGCCACAAACAATTACAACCCGTTGCTTTTCATAAGAAAGGTTTCTATTTTGACTAAAGAATCAAAGTCATTTTTTCAAATTAAACTACATAAAAGTTGCCATGATCGCAAAGAATTCTTGGTACTTTTATGTTAGCCGTGGGCAAATCTCGCCAACAGCTTTTTTTAACTCACCAGTTAGCATTTTTTTTTTTTTTTTTTTTTTTTTTTTTGAGTGGTAAATTAAAACAGTACTACTTGGTTATCACATCGACCAAAAACTATCACCAGACTATAAGATTAAATGCCAATAAAGGCTTATCATAAGTGTCAGAATCACTTGACATTAAACACATTATACGTGTTTATTACGTCATCAAGTGCTTTTTAATTCGACGTTTTATTTGTATTTTTATTAACTTTTACTAATTTATTTGTTCTTTCGTTATTTAAAATAAAAATTACGCCAATTTGTATAATTAGGTGAGTGGTTTGGCGATTTATATAATTTGGCGAAATTGGTCGGCGGGATAACTAAGTAGTACCATTAAAACATTGCTTTAAATTTGAAATTAAATGTCAGGATTTGTTGCATTATTTAATCGGGTTTGGCGTGATTTTGTTTTACGACAATTTGGCGTAACACCTCGTTTTCGAATACCAGTTACATATGTATTTTTAAATTATTTGTCTATTATTTTAAAAATGAAAAAACAATAAAAATAATAAAAATAATAACTATAGAAAAAAGCGACTTATAATTTTTTTAAATAAAAATAAAATAAATGTTAATAAACATTTATTAATAAATAAGCAACAATAGCCAATAACAATGGTTACCATATCCGGCAAAATAACGACATTTTGGCGCCATCTAGGTATCCCGGTGCATATATGACATCTGCGCCTAATATTTTCGTTTCGTTTCGTTAAAAAAAAAGAAAGAAGTGAAAGCCATTAATTTTAAACTTTTCAGTTTTAAATGTAAGTTTTGTATTAAATAACATGATAATGAAATACAAAAAAAGCACGGTTCTTAGCTTACATTTAAAGGAGGTTAAACTGCTCGCCAAATTAGTTTTAAATAATAACCTTTACTAAAATATGGAAAAAAAATATGTTATGATAAAATTTGAGTTGCCATCATTAGAAAAATGTATTTAAAATTAGAAAAAAAATTAATATTTCAAAAACTATTTCGAATTTAAAAATTATAATACCTGTTTTGAGATCTGCGGATCAATAACGATTTTGGTGTTAATTTCATCGCAAAGTATTCGATGTTTTAGGAGAAATCGCCGCGAAACATAATCAGTTGTTTAATCAGTCGTTTCATAGAATCGTTTCATAAATTCGTTACATTTCAGTCGTTCCATATATCCGTTTCATAAATTCGTTTCTTTATTATTTTATATATATAGGTTAGATTATACGTATGAATTGTAAATTTCTAGCTGGGAAAACAATGTCCAGATCAGGATTCGAACAATGGATCACTTCACTGAAGCCGCCAGTGTTCTACCAACGGAGCCTTCCTGGACGAACCTGGAGGACATAATTCATACAGCTAACCTTATTGATCGTGAATTTAGGTCTCATATATGAAATTTCTCAACAGAATAAATCACAGGTATTTGAACTCCAGAAAACACTGGATACGTGTTTACTCTACATTAATTTGAAGACAATTATCCTATTTGATTTGATAGCCTAAGAGTGACCACTGAGACAAGGATCTAGTCTGTAGAGCATAGCATCCCTCCCTGTAACGTTTATTAATGTTGAAAAAATTACAATGAAAAAATTACTTGAAGCTAAGCTGACTCAAGAAGAAAATAGTAATTACAAACTATGGTCAAAAACCAGATCGCCTACGTGGCGGCTCTGCCAAGGAAGATACCTCAGCGCGACAGGCGGCAGAGATTGACTAGAAGTTCTTCATTGGGAATTTCAGCAGACGCCTACTAGGTAAGGTTTATAGATCTCTCAGAAAAAAAATATTTTAAGTAACTTTCTGTTAAGGGTGTGTCTATTTAGGATATTGCGAAGCCATTCCTTGGGAGGAATGGCTGGCTTCTTAATATGCCATTGTGCTGTTAGCGGGCAGGTTAGGTAATAATGGGAGGGCGACGACACTTCGCGACGCTCGCAAATGAATGTGACTGCTTATTTAAATTTATGGAGGTAAGTTAGAAAGGGACCATGCCCCATGAGAAACGCTATTGAGTGTGGGGACAGGTTGAAGATACCGATATTTTCGGTATTAGATTATATGCGCGTCGGCCTTTGTCTGTATTGTCCCAGATTAATTGCCATTTCTTGATTATTTTAGCTTTTACTGAACATTTTATGTATGTGGGCGAAAGTGGGAGATGGATATGTGATTTAGCAGTTGCTTCCTTTGCGAGTGCGTCGGCTGTTTCATTACCGTAAACGCCCGTGTGCGCTGACACGTGTCTAAGACATACTCTATTTTGGAGGGACTTTAGCTTAACTTTGATGTCGAGGATGCTTAGTTCTATGAGGATAGATAGCTTGTAGACCAGATGGTAAATAAATCATATGAGTTGTAAATTTCCAACAGAGCGGATCGTTTGTATGAACTTATGTGTGCTATATGTCTGCTCGTGCTATAACTGACGTATATATACGCAGATTGTCAAGAAATAGGTACATCGCACTGGGTTGAAAATTTTAAAAGTGGGTGAAAACAGTCCGCGCTAGGATTCGAAACAGGGATGTATTGGCTCACGCCGCCAATTTTCTGCCAATTGAGCCATCCCGGACGAGTCTAGAGGGCCTAATTCACCCAGCTAACCTTATTGATCATGACATCTAGTCTATTATATGAAACAGCTCAACAGAATAAATCGCAGGTATTAGAACTCCAGAAAACGCTGGATACGTAATTACACTGCATTAATTTTAACACAATTTTCCTTATTTGTAAATAAATTATAGGAGTTGTAAATTTACAACCGGGCTATCGCTGGCTTGAATCCCGGTCTAGACATTTTTCACCCGGTTGGAAATTTGCAACTCATGTGATTTAATTTTTATACACAAATTTACAATAAAATGATACAATTTTTATCGAAGCGTTTTGTTTAAAATCCTCTCTCAAAATGCTATGTTGTACTTTTACAAGTCTTTAAACTTCTGGAGCATCCAATATTTATTAATATATAACAATGTAAAATTACTAAAAAATTATTTTAAGTTATTCGTATCGGCGAAAATTTCTTACAATATAATGTTTTTATACACTAGGGGGCTCTGCCCCCTACGAGCTACGCTCGTCAACCCCCGTTCAGACACCGCAGACTCTAACAGCACGCTAATTTGATCGCCTTTAAAAAGATTTCGGAAGATTGAATTATAATTTGAATCTGACAATTATATTCTGACGTAATTTTCACCAAACTGTTCTTTCTCTTTTTAATATTCACGTCAAAATACTTTTGTTAGAAATGAAATATTATGAACATCTTAAAATGTCAAGTAAATGTCTCGCGCAATTTTTAAATTAAAACTGTTTTGCTATATTATTTTTTGTTCATTTTACGTAATAAGTGTAATATGACGTAAATTCTCCTATTTAGGACTTCTAACGCATGTTACTGAATTTATTATTTTACAATATTCTTTCTCATTTAAAATTCACGTGTAACTATAGTTTTATGACGTAATTTTCAATGAGTTCCTGCTTTTTATATTTTTTGTTTATAATAGTCACGTGTAAAATAAATTTTTAATTTGAAGCAAACATTACTGTTTTCGCTGATTATACAGTTGGCAACAGTTTAAATTAATACAATTTTCTAAAATTTGTAAAAAATATCTCTCGAAATGCTGAAAATTTGAATTTAAAATAGAAATAAAACCTCGAAAAATTATTCAAATTAAAAAAATAACTGCAATCTGCACACCGGGAAATTCTGATGCATAAAATGATCTAAAAATGATTAAATTCCTATGTACAGTTTTTGCTCCTATAAAACTTTTTTAATGGAACGATTTTGTCCAACTTTGGCATTAAATATCTCTTAAAATAATTCTTCGATTTGAAAACTGCCTGCATCAGCGTGTTTATCAAACACTTTTCTATAACACTACCCATTTTCATATTTTTGTATGCAACAGTTTTTTAATATTAACGAAGAAAGACCCCCGGTCACAAAAAATTCAAAACCGGCGGCGGTGACAGCGGTAGTTACTTTTTTTTAGAATAGAGAGATAATAATATATAACAGCAACAGCAATAAACAGTATTTTCCTTGTTATTATTCAGTTTTCCTTCAAGCTAAAATATCTGATAACACAATGTTTAAGGTTTTTATACTTAGTAAAAACAATTAAGTAAAAGTCGTACTAATTAATTCTATTACAATTCATTGTCTAAAATAAATATTAAACTCTCTGGTGTCAAAACTTTTATTCGTATATTACAAAATTATATTTAATTATTACACAAAATTAAATTATTACATTGTTATATTCCAAAATAATAATTTTACTAATCATATTTTGCTTAAGGTGTTTTATATAAATTTGGAGAAAATCATATTTCGTATAAATCTTTAAATCGAATGTTATAATTAATAAAAAATTGGTATTGGTTGTTATTTATTATATGGAAACAGTAAATGTATTTAAAAAGAAAAGTTCTTCAAAAGAAAAAAAATCCATAGATCAATATATATTATATAAATTGACATTTATTTAGGCGAAACAATTGTTTATTATTGACCAATCTCCCTGTCAAACGTGATATAATTCAAGATTTAAAATCTTCAGATATGAAAATAAACTATTCTTGAAATTTTTGGCTTACTCGATATTAAGATTCTGGAAGATTTTCCATTAGCTACTATATTTATTTTATTTAAAGGCTACAAATGAATGTTCTTGTATGTAGGTATGCACTTATGTATGTTAAAATATCAATATAAATATAAATGCTATATATAAGCATGCAATAAACAATGTAAAATGAATATATGTATGTAAGATATGTACATGTAAAATAATACTGAAGTAAATGATATACATTGATATGGAGATAATTAAATTAGTATGGAACATTAAAGATAGATTTTTTATATTTGAACGTATTTATAACTGTGAACCAGTCATTTTCATTAATAAAATTTAAAAAATAGGTAGTTTTATATTATCTCTTTCTTCCTAAAACTTAATTACTTGAATAAACGTTTGAATTACGTGAAACTGCACCAGAATTAGTGTTTTTATGTGTCCCGATTCATGCCAGGTGCCCCTATTTTCGGTGATTCAAGTGCTATCCCGCGGTAACCACAGCGTGAGACTACAAAAGTATCGATTTTTCACGATGCCCAAATTTTTAGACATTTCTTTTAGCAACATGATATTCATTAGACTGCATCGAGTATACCTTAAGAGACCATACTAGACGCGCGGATGAACTCGAACGCTAATGTAAAGTCTATAGATGCGTTATTTTCAAATTTCATGCTTTGATTTTAATATTTTGGTATGATTTTTTTGCATAGGATAGCTGAGGATGATCTACAACCGGGCTAGTTTTTACTTTTGTGATTTCAGTTTCAGGTTTTTTTCTTTTTAATGCGTTATCTTTCGGAACCGGTTCTGAAATTGAAACTATCCTAATATGAAGAAAACTATAACCAAAATCGAAAAAGTAAAAACTGACCCGGTTGTAGATTGTTCTCAGCTATCCTATGAAACAAAAACAGTCAAAAATATTAAAATAGAAGCAAGAAATTTGAAAATACCCCCTCATAGAATTTACATTAGCGTTTTGCTTTTTTGACTGAAATGGGCTCTTAATAAAGTAAAATCTATGAAGACAGAGCCTATCTACAAAGGAAACATTGTATAGTATATCCCAAAGTGTACTTTGCAAATCTATCTCCTTAGGTTTAGGCCTGTCTAAAACAGAATATTTTCAGGTTCCTAGATATTCTGTTTTCACATATTTTACTTTGTTCAGTACACCATGTAAAAACTGAGCTTATTTATAAAGTTGTTCTGTTTAAAAAGTAAAAATTTCATTCTCGCTACAACAGAAATATTACACAATTATGCCTTCTAATAAGAGTTTTAGCCCTTATCGATTCCGCTTTCACAGGTGTTAATATAGAGTGGTAAATCTGTGGATTCTTTTTTGAATTAGCAGGTTATTTGTGTCAGCTGTGATGTGCCATGCATGTATGAACTGTCAAATGTATGCCATTTGTAGTTATGGACTCATTGGCAACACAACAACGGTGCAATAGAATACACAGTTCGCCAAACCATGAACTTATTGAACGAAAAATTTCCAGATTGCGTAATTTCAAGAAATTCTGATGTGAATTGGTCACCAAGATCGTACGATTTAACTCCAATGGATTGTTTCTTTGGGGATTTCTGAAAAGTAAAGTGTACGTCAATGCCCCCCCCCCCCCCGCACAATCCAAGACTTCAAAAGTAGCATCCGGGATGAACTGTTGGACATGAATCCACTCATTCTGGGAAAAGTCATCGAACATTTGATGTTCGGAGGATGGCATGTAAGCGGAGCCGCGGTGGCCTAATGTGCAATATTGTATTCCACACACAAATGGCATAGATCCAGTTTCCATGTTTAATAAAGAATTTAAATTTTCCCTCATAAAAAATGCGTTTTCTTTCATAATAAAAAAAGAACCAACAGATGGACCGCCCTTTAAAAAGGAAAAGTTGTACAGTATCTCCTGAAGATACTTTACAAAACTATCTCCTTAGGTGGAAGCCTGGCCAAAACAGAATTTTTTCAGGTTTCTAGATATTCTGTTTTCACAAATTGTACTGTACTTTGTTCAGTAAACCATCTATAAACGGAACCTGTTTATAAATGTGTTCTATTTAAAATGTAAAAGGTTCTTTGTCCCTACAATAGAAATATTATGAAATTATACACGCTTAATGTCCTGTTTAAAGGAATTTTGTTTCAGTCCCTAGCATTTTCGCTTTCACAAGTTTTAATGTATAAGATTGTTGTGTTTATTTAGTATTATAAAATCTCCTAAGATGGCTACCCAAGGGTTTGATGAAAATTTGGGTTTAATGTGTCTTTCATCTTAGCAGGTTTATGGTATTCCTAGCGTATGCATAATGAAATTTTTACGTTTAAGACATTTTGTCGTTTTAGACAGTTTTTATTTTTCGTATTGTTTAGTGTATATGTTTGTCAAGATAAATAGACGCTGTTGCAATTGTTTTGTCTTTCTGTCCCACTTTTTTGTGACGATGTACGTAGAAACACTAGACAGGATGCTAATTAGAAAATTGCAATTTTTAAATCTTATTTTAATGTAAACGCATTTCGTTTATCTTTTAAAAGATATGTTTTACAATTTGATTTTTACATGCGGGTTCTATTATACATCGGATTTATTTTTAAGAAAACCCAATAACATACCACATGTAACATTTTTCTTAGTAAAAGCTGTATATTTCGTTATCTCTAAGATATAAAAGCTTAATGTCAGCAGAGTATTCGGAGAGTTATGTGTAACATTATGTTAGCGCAGAAGATATAAGTGCTGATACATCAAAAAGTAAGTTTATACTTTTCAAAGAATCTGCAGTGGTATTGATTTTTTTTATACCAGTGTCTAAAATTGCATGAGCGTAATTGAGAAAGTTGTGAAAGCGTTAAATATATTTGAAAGTATATTTTGATAGTTTTTTAAAAGAAAAAAAAAAACAACAAAAAAAAACATTATTTAGGGAAATGATTTCCTTTAACATCATTAGAAAAGACAATTTAATGTATTTATCATGATAATAGTATTTTGCTTTCGTGCCTATAACATTTTCTGTAAGCATTAAATAAAACTGTTATATATATTACTCCCTTCTCCGTAAGCGTTAATACATTGTTTTTATATTGTTGCTCCACATTAAAAAAATCTGCATTATTAAAATACTAAAAACAATTATGAATTTTTTTTAATTATTAAATTACTAAAAACGAAATTTCGTAATTATTAAATTACCTAATTATTAAATTATTAAATTAATAAAATTAATACGAAATTTTCTGTATAAATTTGCAGGTGTCCAAATTCAAATGTTTTGCGCACCTTATACAACTCATCAAGAAGGGGGTAATAAATTTATTTTAAATGTCTTAATTACAATTTCAAAAGATTTTTAATGGATGTAAATGAGCTCTTTGTTTCTAACTTAAAAAGAGATATCGGGAAATATTTTCAATCATTATAAATAAAAATTTTCCAAATACCTAAATCTCTAAGCAATGTAACTTATTCATAAAGCGCTAGAAAGTAGTGGTGCATATATGTGGCGCTTCTCGCAAAGGAGATAATGGCATTTTTAAATTGCATATTTGCAACTAATGTCATTGTTTCATGTAAATAATCTCTTTCTTACTTGCTTAAATATAGATTTTGTGAAATATTGCATTAGTTTTCTAATAAAAGAAAGATTCGCTCTCTCTGCATATGTACCTGTCGGAGATGGCTAGCAAAATCTACTGCACCATCAAGTCCGAAAATTTTAAGGAGGATAGTCCAAGGTAGGTTCTGATGAACCTGAGGATCCGATTTTTTTTTTCATAATCACCTAAAATATTAGACAAACGCTCATCGAAAAGGCATTTTTTTCTTTTAAATCGCCAAACACGGGCGCGTTTGCTGAGCCCCTGCTTCCCTGGGCGTGAACAAAATAATAGCCAAAAGCCTTTTATTATTTTTTTTTTTTTTTTTTTTTTTTTTTTTTTTTTTTTTTTTTTTTTTGCTGCGTATTTTAATTTTCATCTACCTAACCGTTCTGGATACGGAGAAAAAAAAAAAAAAAACATGTTCTTAAATTCTACTTTTACGTCTTGAACGTCGCTATCAGTTCAAAAAATATGTTGTTAACCTTTGAAAAAAGGTTTTCAAAAAGGTTCGTTTTCGCGATTGACTTTTTTTACCTTTCGTTGAGGTTCTCCTAGGTCTTGATTCCAGAGGTATCGACTCATATAAAATACCTATTTATAGCTAAAAGATTTTTCTCCTTTCGAAAGTGCATTCAGTTTTGAAAAGTACAATTTTAACCCTTTCGAAAAAATTCGCGAGTGCAAAGTTACTTCACATCTCTCGATGACGATAATTTATCTTCGTAAAAAATCACTACAGTAAATTCTGTCTAAGACGGACTCTGTGCAAGCCGGAAATCTGTCTACCGCGGAAAATTTTTCAAGTCACGGCGAACCCATAGAAAATTACATTAATTCATGCTGCATAAGGCGGAATCTGTCTAACGCGGAAACGGAAAGGATTTTAAGGTCCCACCGAAACCAAAATTTTACATAAGGCGGAAAAAGGATAATTTGAAAATGAAAGGCATTTTGTTTATTAAACTTTAAAACTGATAAGTCAAATACTCAATGTCGAGCATGTTAGTTAAGTTCCGTAACACTTTGAAAAAGTTAATTCAAAAGAACAGAAACTGATTAAATTTTAAGGAATTTATTCTTATGCCATTTTTTCATATGCAAATTCGCATTTAAAAGTTAATATTTCTAGTAGAATGAACATTTATCAAAATATATATTTTC
Organism: Maratus speciosus; assembly: GCA_963932465.1. Lineage (NCBI taxonomy): Eukaryota > Metazoa > Arthropoda > Arachnida > Araneae > Salticidae > Maratus > Maratus speciosus. Next base: position 313,667,599 of record OZ010794.1, read on the forward strand.
AAAAGTACAATATATTATACTTTAAGGTTGTAATCAAATTCTAAGTTATAGCGTTCTGTCTCATTCTCGAATTTTATTTATTTATTTATTTTTTGTCTGTGTGCGTGTAAACTTTTAATTCGCATATATTACAGTAGTACTAAGAAATTGAATAGCATTTCTCATTTATCTATAAAGACAAAAGCTCTTTCCGAATTTCAGTTTTCAGCCGATTTTCGAGTCAGGAAAATCAATGAAAAAATCATCATCGAGGTTTTCTTTTCTTTTGTGTGTGGGGGGGGGGGGGGAGAGTTTTTTTGCATAAGCCGGAATATTGTCTACCACTGAAAATTTTCTCAGTCCCGATCGATTCCGCCTTAGACAGAGTTTACTGTATTCTGTGGTATTTCCTCACAATCCTTTTTGTGCACCTCAGCACAACGGATTTACATCATCTACGAAAATGTAGGAATTTTTGGACTAGTAGAAGAATTAAAAAAATAATAAAACTCGGGAAATTTTTGCTCAAAAAAACCTAAAACGCTGGCTGATTTGTCGCGGCTTTGTCGCATTTTTTAACAACTGAATATGCATGTTTTTTAGAGAAATTAAAAAAAAAAAAGACTTAGATACAGTCATATATAAAACACCTTCTGAAATTTTAGATAAAGACAATATTTCAGATAAGAATTATTTTTGATATTATGTTAATTGCCTGACCTGAAAAAAAAATAAAAGAAGACATAATTCATTTACATTTAAATATCACTATATTTTCACGAAAGTTTTACACGGGCAAATACTTCTAAAATTAAATATACAGATACCTTCCCTATAAGTTAAATAATACAGTGAAATACGTTTAACACGAAAACGCTTAACACGAAAAATCGGTTAACACGAAATGATATAGCGGTCCGGACAGTATACGATGCAATTTAATACATTTTTGTTCTTTTAACACCGAACAAAATTCGTTTAATACAAAAAAAAATTCTCTTTCAAGCTGGTGAGTTTAAGTTGAAATTGGTGAATTTTGTGTTAAAACGACCGAATTTTTGCTGAAAATCAGAGAATTTCGTGCTGTTTGTAATTTAGCTTATGTTTTACGAGCACAATGGCTGAAAAATCGGTGCGAAAACAAACTGCTATTTCGCTTCAAATGAAGATGAAGCTGCTTAATACAGTTGATGAAAAAGAAGGACGAAAACAGAAATGTGCAAAGAGTTTTGCATTGCCAATTCTACATTATCAACAATAATAAAAAAAAAAACAGGGATCACATTACGTTAACCTTTGAGCGCAGTATGTTTAAGCTTGAGAGAAAACGTATGAGAACTGCTAAGCACGAATATTTAGAGACAGCTTAACTTATTTGGTTCAAACAAGCTAGATCTCAGAATGTTGAAAAAGATATTTGATTTTTTCCCCCGAAATAATATTTTGTTTACATGCTTTTTATCCTAATGGTTACAACTTACTTGTAGTTTAACAGGAAATCGAAATAAAATTTGATTACGTGGAAAATATTTGTGCTTTTTGTTATTATTTTTTTTAAAGAATCTTTTAACGCGAAATTCTTTTAACAAGAAAAAAATTTTCGGTCCTCTCAGTTTCGTGTTAAACGTATTTCACTGTATATCAAAAATTTACTGTTAATTTTTACGTATTATATTTGTTATTATTATAACTATCGTTGACATTATTGTATGGATTTTTAAAAATCTACATGCATAAGTTTATTAATACGTACTGATTGTATTTTAATAAAATGTAAAACGAATTACAAAAAAAAAAAAAAAAAAAAAAAAAAAAAAAAAAAAAATATATATATATATCGGGGAATCAACTTTTAAATGAACGTAATTTTTTGATAATTTTTTATTTCTAAACAATATACTGCCCCAAATCAGTCTAAATATAAATTGCCTAACTATCGTAGAAATTATGTTCCAGGAAACAAAATTAGAATTGCTGCCTTAACGCTCAGTACAATGATCCTCATTCACACTCAGAAATGAATACTCAGCTTTCACGAAATTTTCTTTGTTATTGACAAAACCGATTCCTGGGAAATGCTCCGGGCGAATATTTCGTCAAATTGATGAAATTACTTTCTTCACTTGCTTGACGATATAAATTTCGTCAAAAGTTTCGTCAAAAAAGGCCTGGTGGTGCCATCTACCGAACAGTTGGGAAACTCCTGTATTTATTGACAGGTGGAAGAAGAAATTTACTTCTCGTTTTCCTCGGGGTGATTCGAACCCGCGGGCCTTTGTAATGGGAGACAGTTGCTCTTCCGGCCTCGCTATTGGGGACTTGTACAGATATGCTTTTAGATTGATGTAATAAATTCTACTGCGTATTTATATTTTTATAAGGTAGATTGTAATTTTATTAATGCTGCTATAATTTCTGAAATTTTTAAGTAAGGCTAATTTATTATAGTTTTCTCATAGTCAATGAATAATTATAATGTGCCTTGATTAAATAATTTATTAGTGAAATTTTCTTTGCTCAGTGAATGATTAGAATATGGTCTGGTATTTGTTGCTCACAAATAACGAATTGTGAAGTGCATATTGTGTGATATTTTATCACTTTGAGTAGGTCTAGGTGGATAAGATTTTAACACTTTACTGTTTATAAAGGGGAGGGGGATAAGTTATGTTTATTTTTAATTTGATTGAAAACAGAATATACTTCTTAAATAAATTTTAAAAAATATATCCTGGAAGTTTGAAATTTTATTGACCAAATTTTCTTTTTGAATGGTTTTGAAGAACACGGAAATTTATTCTTTTCGAATTAAAACATAACGAACAACAACATACAAATAAATAAAAAATAATAATAATAACCATTCCTAAAAATTTTAACAACTAAAAAAATAACTAATATAGAAACAATAACTACCTATATTTCAGTGTTTTCTGAAAAGCACTAAAAAGCGCTGTTTTAAAACAAATTATTAAAAGACTAACATAAACAAGCAAATATCTGCTTGCTAAAATCGCAGGATTTGGTTAGGCACAGCAATTGTTTCTTAAAATGCATTGAGTCTGACCGGGATTGAGGTAAAACTTATCAAATATTTGAGAGTTTACGTTTCCTTAATGATCACGTGATATTGATAGGAAATGATCGTCAAAAACGACGAAAAACAGCTCAAGGATTGCTGAATTGTCAAAAGGGAGAGTTTTATTTCTGAGAGTGTTGGTGCATATGGGATTTGCTAACAGATCTAATGAAGAATTTTGATGGATTACAGATTACAGGCAGTAATTTTTTCAAATATATTAATAACATTAGATTATTTTAAATTCACGAAAAAAAAAAAAAAAAAAAAAAAAAAAAGATTTTGCATTTCTTACAAACATTGCAACTTGATTGCAAGTGAAATTGATACGCAGGGAAGAAGGGGACTTGTATGGACAAGCTGTTATTGAAGTCAGCTTGAATAATTCTGCTATTTACCAAGAAAAACATTCTATATAAATCCAGGTTTGTTAGTAACACAGATATCAACTTCAGTGTGTTGGATTGGTGAAAAACATCTTTATAAATCAATTCTAATTTATAAACGAAGATTTTCATAGTGCAAAAATAAATACATTATTTTTTTTAATTACTCATTTAATCTATACTACTTTATTATTATGAACAAAAAAGATAACAAGTAATAAATGCATGCATTTACTATATATTGCAAGTTTTGAACTTTTCTGTGCATGGCTTAAACCTTTATATCACGAATTATGAATTCATGAAAATTTAATCTTCTAAAGCATTTTTCATGAATTTTCAAAACTATATTAGAAGATTTACGCAATCATTTAATAAATTTTAGAAGATTTTTGCCTATTAAAATGAATTAATTAAATTTCAATTTATAGGGATTTTTTGCAATATTTACAACTCCACACAAATCTTTTATTCATAATATATTTTTTAGCACTTTATAGAATTAGGAAATGTACAAATATAATGTTCTTGCAATAGAAATATAGATTTTGTTCCGAAATGAAACTCCACTCTACCCTATTTTTTAATATCAAGAAAGCCTAAGGGATTCAAAGGCTACAGAAATCATCATTTAAAAACCATTTTTCTTTAGAGTAACCAATAATACTTTTGGAACAAGATAAATTAAATTTTCCATAACTCATTCTAAACTGTATAACTACTAACAGATGTATTAAATCAATTTTATTACAGGGTATTTTAATGGTTCTTTAAAGTAACGTCGTGACATAAAGAGTTAAATAGCACAAAAGCAGGCCTAAAAAAAAAATAAAAATGACACAATAGCGCTAGTGTTGATACATCATGATAGGGTTACTGAGGAGATTCTACAATACCGCATTTAGCTTTTAAGGTTGTAAAAATATGGATTGATTAGAAATTCTTATCATTTTAGACGATTTAATTACAAAATATTTCTTAAATAACGGAAAAGTACAAATTAATTTACGCAAATTTGCCTTTCAGTTTCAATTATTTTTAATTAAAGTTAAATTAGACTTTATAATACGATGATAAGTGGGTTATTGTAACATGATATATACCCATTTTTACAAAGTACGGATCAATTGCACTAATGGAATTTTATTTATAACAATTTTGTAAGCTGCTTTTATGTTATTTTATTTTTTGATCCAAAGGACATATAAAAATTTTCAAGAAGCTACATTATATGAAAATTACCATGACTGATACCGTGTTATATCAAAATCTATGTTTTTTTTTTTTTTTTTTTTTTTTTTTTTTTTTTTTTTTTTTTTTTGTAGATTTAGAAAAATTGTCCAAAATTGTCTCTTTCTATCCCTGTTTTATTTATTGGTCTCTTAGCTAGTATAATTCTAGCACGAGGGTATGATATCACATTAATATACCCAAATTGTATGTTGCACAAATAAAACAGAGTAATAAAATGCAAAATCATTTTCTGATAGAGCATAAACGTATATGAACATCCAATATATTTTTTTACTTAGCAAAGTTTCCAAAAAAAAAAAAAAAAAAAAAAAAAAAAAAAAAAAAAAAAAACTTTCATAGTTTCCAAAATAAACTTGGAGATGATCTAATCATAAATATTTTTTAAAAAAATTATGCTATGTACGAAAATTTCTGGATTAAAAGGGACCTTTAGCTACTCGTTAATATTGCAATGGATGTTTTCATTGATTTCGGAAACATAAAGTTTTTAAAGGTCTGTGATTGGATTTTCTCATAAAGGTTTCTAGATAGGGAAAAGGTATCAAAATAATCGATAACTATGAGGTTTAAAGGGAAGATTTTTTAATCTGTCTACCTTATCAAGAATTGTCCTTCAACATTTCAATGTGCATAGAAATTGTTCACTAAATTTCTCATTAAATGGGAGTGGAATTTTTTTTTTCTTATAACTAGTCACAAATATTTTAAATACAAATGATGTTTTAAACAATTTTATAAAAACATCTCGCAAAAAGAAAGATAGCTTTTGTTTGTTTTGGCGTATCTACATTCCCTTATATATTGAAATGAAATATAAAATATTGTTAAAAGTACAAATTCAAATTTAGATTGTAAAACATATTTATTATATTGATGAACAAAAATCACCATGAATTTCGCATTTGAAGCATTTCTCGTTTTTATGTAATAAAGGTATGTTTATGGAGAAAGAAATTGAATACCAGTAAGATTTATATACATATATTACAATGCGTATAGTTAAAAATCACAGAAAACATTTTTGTAATGCAGGTTTAAAGGTAAATTAAAAACCTAGGCGGCCTTGCAACTTTGCATCCTTCTTTCGAAACAAGCTTACGTTGTATAGTTGTTTACAAAATTTTATTACTATTTTAGCAATAATTGTGTCTCTAATATTAATATTTACGGAATAAAAAAAAAAGTTGTTTGGATTGAAAATTGAGGATATAATTCTTAGTCGAATGGATATTGACGTATGACTGTGCGATATTTTGACGATTACAATTATTAGATCATTTATATTTTTGATCCGACTTTACCTGAAAGATTTAAACTTCTAAAATTTCTAAAGTACGAACATCTGTACTCTTTGAATTTTTAAACCTTTTTATGCAAATCTTCTGAATAAAGCATAATGTGATTTGTTGAAAAATGAATTCATTTAAAATGCATACCTATTTTTCCAAATGCTTCAAAAACTGGTATTTAATGGTGAAAATAAAAATTAATAAAATGAATAAACTGAAGACTGAATAGTTACTTTTATTAATATACGTTTATGCCAATTCGCGGACTCTATTTAAGACAATGAATCATATATATATATATATATATTAATAAAAGGAAAAGTAACGCAAAAGAAAATATAAGTGCTAAAAAAAAAGAAAACTATAATAATTTATTTTATGTGTTAGTCAAAAATCAATGTCCTCAGGAAAAAACTTCGGGGAGGAAAGTTAATAGAAAAAAACACGCACCTACTCTTTAAGAATACCAGGTGAGGAATAAACGACTTATTACACGAAAGGCATTAGGAAAGGAAATAGATTCTTTTCATTTTCACGTAATATTTTTTTTTCTTAGAAAATGATTAGGTATTTTTTTAACAGCGTTATAAAACGATTGATATAGTACAATTTACTACAATTACTACAATTTACTGATTTAACCCCTTCAAGTGCGGTGGTTCATTTTTGGACCACTTAGTTTTAATTCTTAAATGCCACATTGGCACCAGAATATTGGAATGAAAATTTTTCTTTTATTAAGTAAGTGAACAAAAGCATTTTCGTATTTCGAAATTTGTTTGTAAATTCCGGTACCATTCACTGATTTCAACATTTTACGAATAGACGTACATTCCCCCTGAAACGGTTAAACGCATATTAATGTGTGTATTATTCTAAAGTTTCCTTTCTCTTTTAATATTCACGTGTAAATACAATTTTCAAGACATAATTTTCAATATTTTCCTGCTTCTAACACGTACTCATTTAATAGTAATTTTAAAGTTTTTTTTCTGTTTTTAATAGCCATGTGTAAAATTTGTAATCGTTAGGAAATATTATTCTTCGCGCTGTTTTTAGAATTGAAAACATTTTCTATAATAATAGCCTAAGTCATGTGACTATCATCAAGAGTTCCTGCGCTTTTCATAAGAAAGGTTTCCACTTTCATTAAAGAATCAATATTATTTTTTCGGATAAAACTACATAAAAGTTGCCATGATCGCAAAGAATTCTTGGTACTTTTATGTTAGCCGGGTTCAAATCTCGCCAATAGCTTTTTTTGGTACTTTTCCGTTATACGGACACCATGCCAAAATGTATGCTAATGCACCAATTATTTCAACCCTGATCGTATAAAGGATTTTTGGTACTACTTATTTATCCCATCGACCAAAAATCTATCGCCAAACTATAAGATTAAATGCCAATAATGTTGTATCGTAAATGTCACATTCACTTGACTTTAAGCAAGTTACACGTGTTTACATCATCAAGTGATTTTCATTTCGACGATTTATTTGTATTTTTATTAATGTTTTACAGTGAAACCTCCCTGTGCGACCACCTCTCTGAACGACCCCTTTTTCATGAAACGAAATGGATTCCCATAGACTTAATACTCATTTTACCTCCATTCAGAGACCCTCCCAGTTGAACTCCCTCCATGAGCGACCCATTTCTTTGAAGAAAATGAAACAAATTCCGTTTTTTCCGGGTCGCTTGAAGAAGGTTTTATTAGAAAAATAATTCCGGAGAGCGCATTATTCATCAAACTTCTAAATTAAGTTTAGAATTTTTTTCTTAAACCGGTAACTTTTAAGTATATAAACCCCTTTGTGCCTTTTTAGGCAATGAATTTAACTCTGATGACGAATTAAGAATTTGTTCCTGTCTAAATAAAAATTGCATTTATTGACTGAACTTCGAAAAGACTTGGAAAGAACAGTTACAAAAGATAAAACTGTAAAACCAAAGCAAACGTCCATGTATTCATTTTTTAAACTCTGCAGTCATTTACATATGTCATTAACTTTTGTTTTGACACTTAAATTTTCATATTTTTTCCTAATGTGAAAAATAAATTTTTGTAATATCGATTGTTACATTTTTTTTTCATAATTAAAATCTAGATTTAAAGAGGACCTCCATTAAGAGACCCCCCTCTCGGAGCGACCCGTTTTTATTGGAAAGGAGCGTGGTCGCTTTAGGGAGGTTTTACTGTACTAATTTATTTGTTCTTTCGTTATTTTAAATAAAAATTATGTCAATATGTATAATTTGGCGAGTAGTTTGGCGATTTATTATATTTGGCGAAATTGGTCCACGGGATAACTAAGTAGTACCTTATTTTTATTGTAAACCATGCGAAACATTGTGATTTGCTAATATTTGCTATACTTTATTGTATAAAAGTTATTTGTTCACTTATTTTAAGAATATATTTGTGATTTAGTAAAAGAGATCGTAAAAGTCTGTACTTTCCAAATGTTATATTTTTAAAAGGCTCATTTTACTATTGACAGTGTTTTTTCTTTTATTTTTCAAATGTTTCAATTCACGTGAGATTCATTTTGTGCCAACTATTACATTTGGCGACAATGGTGTCCGTATAACGGAAACGTACCATTTTTTTAACTCGTAAATTAGCATTTTTTTTTTTTCGAGTGGTAAATTAAAACGGTACTACTTGGTTATCCCATTGACCAAAAATCTATCGCCAGACTATAAGATTAAATGCCAATAATGGTTGATCGTAAATGTCACATTAACTTGACTGTAAGGAAGTTACACGTGTTTATGCCAGCAAGTGATTTTTATTTGGACGCTTTATTTGTATTTGTATTTTTATACTAATTTATTTGTTTTTTCATTATTTAAAATAAAAATTACGTCAACTTGTATAATTTGGCGAGTGGTTTGGCGATTTATATAATTCGGCGATATTGATCATTTGCTTTGTATTTAAAATTAAATGTCATGATTTCTTGCATTACTTAATATTTAACGCAGATATTATATAAGAACCGGGTTTGACGTGATTTTTTTTTTTTTACGACAATTTGGCAAAAACCTCGTTTTCGAATACCAGTTACATTATTTATTTTAAATTATTTTCTATTGTTTTAAATTATTTTCGATTATTTTTAAAAAGGAAATAACAATAAATTTAAAAAAATAACTAATAACTATAGAACAAAGCAATTTGTAACTTTTATTTTTTTAAATAAAAAGAAAATAAATGTAAATAAACATTTATTAATGAATAAGCAACAATACCCGGGTTACCATGTTAGGCAAAATAACGCAATTTTGGCGCCAATTAGGTACGCCGGTGCGTATATGACATCTGAGCCTAATATTTTTCGTTTCGTTTCGCTCAAAAAAAAAAAAAAAAAAAAAAAAAAAAGTGAAAGCCATTAATTTTAAGAGTTTCAGTTTTAAAGGAAAGTTTTGTATTAAATAAAATGATAACGAAATACAAAATAAAGCCTTTTTCTTAGCGAGACTTAAGAGAGGCCAAACTGGCCAAACTCTTCGCCAAATTATTTTAAAATTATAAACTTTTCTGAAATATGAAAAAAAATATCAGTTTTGATTGAAATTTGAGTTGCTATCATTAGAAAAAAGTAGTTAAAATTAGAAAAAAATTAATATTTCGAAAACTAATTCGAATTAAAAAATTCTAATACCAGTTTTGAGATCTGTGGATCAATACGGATTTTTGGTGTTAACTTCATCGCAAAGTATTCCATATTTTAGCAGAAATCGCCGTGAAACATAAGTAGTTGTTTAATCAGTCGTTTCATAGAATCGTTTCATAAATTCGTTTAGATTCAGTCGTTTCATAATATCCGTTTCATAAATTCGTTTCATTAGGATTTTATATATACCCGGGTTTCCTTGTTAAAGAATATAAGTGAAAGCAATTTTTTTTTTAATTGAAAACTAACAATTTTTTTATATGCAATAATTTTTTTAGATTGACCACTTATATTAAAAAAGCATTTTTCATATGGAAAATACGAATTACACAATCAAATAAATTTTTTAAATTTATCAAAAGCGATATTTTCTTATTAGCCGCATGCTAAGAGTTATTTGCCAAGATTTTACTACTTATAGCATCCTTTTATATTCTGATAATTTCAGAGCTTATACATGTTTGGTAAATTTGTGTTTTATTTATGTTATTTTATTTATTTATTCATAGGGAAGTTTTTTTTAAAGAAAATTAGCCGTAAGAAAATGATGAACTCTTTATTTTGTTTTAAGCGCAAACGGATTAATCTTTCGTAATCGAGCTCCGCGCGATATAGATAAATTAAAAAATATTTCATGCTTTAAAATTGTTTTTAAAACCACAGACAATCAGTAATCTGAGATGAACTTTGTAAACAAATTCCATTTGAAAAAAAAAAATCCTATTTGGTGATCTAAAAATTTAAATTGTACGATTACAAATATGTTAGATTTGTGCTTTTCCAATATTATTCGTTTATTTGTTTATAAAAGAAGTATTCATTTCGTTAATTTCTCTTTCACAAATATGTTAGTTTGGTGGTTTTTTTAATATTATTCTTTTAATTGCTTAAAAAGGAAGGATTAATTTCATTATGCAAAAATAATCAGAAGCAAATGCTGAAAAATGTTTGTTGCTTTATGTGCAAAATGTTTATTGTTTTATGTATTGAAACCGGCACGTGATAAGATAAACTTAAAAAAAAAGTCATGCGTAAAAATTATTTTAGAAAATATAATACATCAGTCAATGAATACAGTTTTTAAACAAATTGCATTTGAAAGTAAATTTTTCTTAAAGTAAATTCTAAAAGTAAATTCTAAAGTAAATTCTGAAAGTAAATTCTAAATTATTTTTCTCTTGTCTGCAGCAATGAAAGCTATCTAATTTTCATCATTTTGAAGAAATTTCATAAAATGCTTTTAAAATTAAAATATAAAAGTGAGATATAAAAAAAAAAACATATAGTGCGACCATATCTACAAAGGAAGAGCTTTAAAAAATATATATATTAGTAAAATTGGTTCAGCAGAAAGATCAGGGCAGATGACTTAAAAACACACTTGTGTTTTAAATATATAGATTATATAAAATTAGGAAAAATTAAATTAAGCAAATTATGTTATTTTGATAAAATTATAGTAAGCATTAAAATTTATTATTCGACAGAATTTTCGACAAAAACTTCAGGAACACGATATTATTTTAAACCACGAATTATTTGCTTGCTTGTCTAACTCGGCGAAGCAAATCCATCCAAGCGAGAATCATCAATTTCTGTAATATAAATCGCTATTATTTGCATGTCACCTCTCTTTTATGCAGACACTCTACATTTTTGTAAAACATTGCGTTTATCAGGGTGTGAATTCGATTACATTATTTTCGAAAGTGAAGCATTTTCACCTGTGAAGAATTTCAAAGCAGCTGGGGTGTGAAAATGACGCGCTTCTACAAAACATAATCCAGGTTTAAGAATTAAAATACACGATTTTTTTATAAAATGACGTCATTTGCATCCGCTAAAGCAATCTACTTTTACAACCTAGTCTTAAACTTCGTCTATAGAAAAGTGTGCATATGACGTCATTATCACGGAATAACAGACAATATTCTTGATATAGCCCATATTTTATTTTCAACTATTTTTTCAAGTTTTATGAGAAAATGGCAACAAAAAGGTCGAGTATCTCCTATTTTCGACTATTTTCCGTTTACTTTCAATGACTTTTAATAGAAATGAGGTACTTTTGTTGCCACGATAAGAAAAATGGTATTAAAAAATGCAAAAAAAAATAATATCTCAAAAATTAATTGAGATACAGCTTTCAAACAAATTGCATTTAAAAGAGCATTTTTTTCTTTATACTACGGTGTAAAAATTTAAAATGTGCGATGTTTAGAAGTTTAAAAATTTGCAGTAGAAAAAATTGCAAAACCAAAATTTTATTTCAAATTTCAAATTGTTGCCATTCGCAAATTGACGTATGCGTTACGCACAGATATGTTTGTCCTTTATATAGATAGGGTAGATATAGGGTAGATTTAAATTAGTGTTTGTGAGCAATTTAGATATAGATTAATACATATTATATGGATAAACACTTTTTATGCTAATGAATGCAGAATATTCTCTTAAAGTTTATGTGGTCAAATCATAATTTATAGAAAGTTCTTTTTTTTTAACACTTTCATAGTTGAAAAATTCAGTTTGTCTGTCCTCCCGCGCTTTAACTCGGGTAAATATACACGATTTCCATGCAATTGATTCATATTAATGATGTTCACCATGGCATGTTTGATATTGAATATGGAATATATAGCACTAACATTTACAAGGCCACTCAGAAGTATTCCGTTATGTTATGGTCAATGGGGAAAAAAGTTTGCAGCGTATTTCAATGATATGACGCCATTTCAAATGTAATGAAATTGATACAAATCACTAAATTTCACTACAAGTTGATTTCTATAGAATAGGACATTTATAGCGTTTATCGTTTATTTACAGAGAGACACTAAAGAAATAGGTTACTGTACTGTTTTTGAGTAATAACAGCTGGAAGTGTGTGTTTATATTTCTGTGCGCGCTTTTAATTTTAACTAATTTTTTGCATGTTAATCGTTGTGCATAAATTCGATCCATCGTATACAGGGTTGCACAAAAATATTTCCGCAGCATTCTTCTTTTTAGCGGAAATTGTTGAAGGGAAATTTTCAACTGTAGTATGTATTTCCTAACTGGTTTAAGTTTTCCATGCACGTATTGTATAAATAACAATCTATATATCATATACAAGTCTTCTGAAAAAATCCTATAATTTTCCGACTGTAGATGGTAATTGCGGAAATTGGGTTTTTTAATGTGTTATGTGTTGCTATATGGTTCAATGAGACATCATATTTCAAATTATGAAACGGTGAACTTTTGTTACATTATTCTGAATCTATTGTAAAGTGTCTCATTATCTATGCTTGACGCAACAATTCGTCTTTTTCTTTCTTTCTTTTCTTATTTATTTCTGAAAAGTTATTAGAATTACGACGGCTTATACATTAATAAAATTATATGTTTGAACAATTATATGTTTTAAATAGTTATGACTGACATTTCCTTTTTTTAGTGAAATTTGTGAATTTCTATGAGTAATAAGGTATTGATAATTATAACAATAAAGACAATATTGAATAAAATAATATATTATTAGTACAACAAAATAATTCCTTTTTACATTTGAAGAAGAAATAACAGAAATTTTTGGTATGTAGATCAATCATTCGGTAATTGCAGAAAAATACCATCTGTCGCCGTGAGATCGTCTACGCAAACGATAATCACGTAAGTGCCTTTTTAATATTATAATATTTCCTTTATTGTATGGAGAAACTAATTCACTTACAATAATAAACACTGAAGAATTGAATAATATCTATGGTACTGGCAAGTTCAACAAAAAATTAAAAAGTAGGTTACTGTATGTCCTAAATTAAGAAAAAAAAATCTCACCATACTTGAGCTCAATAAGGTTTTGGGTACACCTTTCCCTTAAACTTATATTAATTAGCCTGGAAGAGCTTCAGCTTGTTGAAGACTTAATGATCTTAAATTCCTAGATAGATAAGGAATAGCCTACGTAAGGCTCATCATTAAATAAATCCCAGCTTTGAGAATTCTAAAAGTTTATCTAGCGTCTGTCCCTTGATTTGATTGGTATGCTAAAATACACCTTTTTAGACAAATCAACAGGAAAGGATCATTCTAGCAATTTCAAAAAATGCATTAACCGAAAATAAAAATACTAATCTCAAAATAACAATAACATATTAAAAAAACTAATTTATTTACATTAACAAAAAACATATCAAAATTTACAGAGAGAGGGAAAATAATATAATAAACTATTATAATGAAGTTTAGTGCCCAAAAGTATCAAAAAGTTACATATGAGGCTCAGATTGTGGTCACGAATTAATATATGCGCCATAATTTAATCACTAGCAATTTGTAGATTATATAATCATACCTGTACATCATTGTACAGAATGCTTACTGATGCCCTGGAGCCATCGACCCCATCTCATCTGCCGCCACGATCCCAAATTTCGAGACTGTTCTTCTGAACCCTCATACGAAGATATAGCAGCTGGTACCTTCATAAACCACAAAGTCATAAAAGCTTCACTCTTTTGTGCCGGTGACTCAAAAACGTCAATTGTCTGACATTAAAGTTCTATTAAAAAAAAAAAAAAAAAAAAAAAAAGTTTAATGGAAAATTTCACTTAAGCTAGTCATAGTACTTATCTGACACAATGCCTATTTGCTTCAAGTAAATAGGCATTGATATTGTCTGTGAAACATGTACATAAAAGTAGCCCATGTATGGAGGGGCTGCACAATGTCAATAATAAGAATAATACTAATAATTGATGATACACTAATAATAACAATACCAATAACAATGATACTCTAATATTAAAAATATGTAGTTAAATATGTATTTATAAACATAAACATTATTTACCAAAATTCTCATCCCCAGGATTTAGAAACAAATAAAAGAATTGTGTAATCACGCCACCACATAGTTTCTTTGTATCTGCAGGGTTTGTTTCGAACCAGTCTTGAAAAAACTATCCAAGCTAGCAAACAGCTATTCTAGCACACAAGGTAAGTGTGCAAATAATAGGCCATATCGTGCCACTTGCTTTTACAAAGGAAATATAACTATGTTTATCACACTTGCAAGCAACTCTTTTCTTTTAATTTTCTTTTCATTAGGCATTTAAATTGAAAATGCGTAATGTTTCACATTTCAGAATTCCGATAGGTCTTTACTGAATGTCTTTTTTACAGAAGGGCAGGAAGAAAATAAACTGAAGCATAAGGATCTTATTAAATTTGCGTTATCCGTTGAAGGGTTGCTCTTTCTTACTTAACATTTTAAGTTTTATGAAATTTTGGAGCTTTCAGGCATTGAAAAATATACTGTCTGTTTTTATTGCTGGTTAACTCAGAAATTTCACATAATTGAACGTGTCATTACTCGAGGAGTTTTCAGTGCAGAAGAATGATACATTTTCTTAGGACAGTATGAATAAATGTTTTTAAATATAACTTGCATAACCAAGAGGATGTTTAAAATACAAAAAGTAAACTTCTGAATAATAATGGCAAGTTATTAATGCATAATCTTACTTCCTACCTCATTTTGAACATATTTGCTTTTTATATAGGTTGTATCAGTACAGCGGTTACAAACATTCAGGACAAGTAGAGTACATCTAGACGATGGAAAATCACATAGCAATGCATGGTCGGAAACGTTTTCCTGCGCAGTAGTGACGACACAAACACAAGAAAGAAAGGATACGAATAGAAGGAGAAAACATGTTTATTATGAAAAAACTAAGGGAAAAAAACTTTAAAGAGACTATGATTGTCATCAAAGTAGATATTAGAAAATACGACCCCGGGCCGTGATGCATGGAAGCGCATCTCCAGCGCTTGGAAGACCTAATGTTCTCGAAAATACCGGTAGTGTGCTGGGCTTCATTAGCAGATGCCACGAGTGCAACAAGTTCCTCAACACTTTCCAGCATTGTTCCGTCATTTTTCAGTACTAAAATAATAAACATGTTTTCTCTCCCTGTTCGTGACCTTCCTTTCTTGTGTTTTCTGTCGTCACTACCGCTCCCGGAATGCGTTTCCGACCATGCATTGCCGTGTGATTTTCCATCGTCTAGTTACACTCAGTCTGTCCTGAAAGTTTGTAACTTTTGTACTAACACACTCTGTATAATCTACGTAACGACAGCAGATAATTACTATAGTAAGTTTCAATCTATTTAGGACACTCTGTACCCTATTTATGATGCTTGTTTATTTACTAATCTTAATTTATACACCTCAATGTTAATGCGAATAAATATTTTGTTGAACAAAAATTTATATCAATACCGGGCTGTTACAATTAAAACATACTCTGACCTCTCGATATATTGAACTACTCACTGTAAAGGTTTCACATTTATGTACGTTCTATTCAAGACATGGGGAAACGTATTAAGCAGGAAAAAAGTTCCAGTAACACCGATAGATGGTGCTGTACAACAGAAAACAGGAAAAAAAGACTAATAAGAAAACCAAAACTGTTTTTCCGTTATATTATGCATTGCCCTACTGGAAGATAAAGGGAAATATGCTTCAACTGCCACTGTAACTGCAGTTTCACTTTGTAAGCGCAACACTTTCCATAAACCCATGTTTTTGATCCATGCTCTGGATATAAATGAAGATAAAAACTGGGGAGAATTATTTCTTCTAAAACATTTTAATAATGACAAGGCTACTAGCCATGCGTTTCTGACAACATGGTGACACATCTCCGTGATTTTTTTGTTGTGGAGACACTTAAAAAATCTTGTTTATTGAAGACTTCTATTAACCTTGCATAACTGAAAGAAGTTGCCACTGTATTTAAGAGAATCATCTCAGCTGACTAGTTAACAATTTCAGTCGGGCAAGTTGTCACAGATTACAGATTTTACATCTTCATGGCGGAAACCATATCGAGCAGCATTCCATGCATAGATAAGGACCGTGTCACATGATTATTTGGTGCTGTCAAATAGAGTTTGTAGAGGTGCATCTAGTATCAAGAGTTATACAGCGCCCTATATTGGGGCTTCTGAAACTATTTTCGTGTTATTCATTTTCCCATAGCTTAAGTAGCATGTGCACAACATTTGAAGTTCATACACTGAGTAGTTCAATATAGAGAGTGAGGTCAAAATAGAGGTGTTTTAATTATGGTCACCCTGTATATATATGGTAATAATTTTTTGTGCAATAATTAACTAGATATCACATAACAAATCGACACTAGATTTTTGTTGTTGTTGTTTGGTTGTGTGGATACAAGCATGGAAATTTTTATAATTTTTATTTTTATAAATGTATCATTTCGTAAAAGAAAAATGTTTCTTTTAATGTATAATTACAGAAATTATAGCCAAACTATATTTATTCCAGTCAAACTATTTATTGAACTGTCATGTATATGATAAATTCATCATTATGTAACTATTAAAATTTCTAACTAATGTATTGACATTATTATATTGGCTAAATTATTGCGCACATAGTTAAAAATATTATATTTAATTTTGAGAAATAATAATAAAAACATATGGCTGTTTTTAAAAGACAGAACACATCTCTAGTATTACAATCAATATTTCAGTGTCTAGTATTACATTAGAAGTTTAAGAAATATTTTCTGATATATGAAACGTTGCACTTATTATGAAAATAACGATTTTTGTATGTAAGAAAAACAAAAAGATTTCGATTCTTTTTTTATATAAAATACAAGCAATGTGAGTAAATCAAGTATGCGATACTATTTATTAATCATTCAATTATCTCTACCATATTTAAATTAAAGTATGTAACATGAAATGCCTGTACAAACTACACATAACTTATATGTTAACCGTGTTAGAAAATTACATTAAATACATCTGACAATCACAGTGAAAATGAATATTTAAAGCCCCATGGAATGAGAAAACGCATTTCTAGCATTACAATCTTCTCTTTTTCTGCATTATATATGATGCTCATTGCGTGATTGAGGGTGAACAAGGTTAATCGAGGTAACCACTCCTGACTGAGAGGATAGCAGATGTTGAGGGCGAGATAATTTGACCTGAGTGAGGTCGAATAATCTTTTATCATTTCACTCTTTCAAAACTGATATTTTTAGATTTTTTTTTTCCTTTTTAAGAATTTTGATGAGTTTATCTTAGCATCAGAAGTGAGATTCCCCACATGCATTTATTTAAATCAGAAAATTTGAAATAGTAACTGTAATATTATAATATCCTGCAGTTTATTACTTACCCAATATACGTAGTATAGGATGAGTCTTGTAATCGTTTTAAAAATCGAATTTTTTTTGACGGATTTACAGACACTGGAGATTCTGAAAAACATATTTTTAGAAAAACAAAATTGCCGTCCGTCTGTGTATGTGTTTGTAAACGCTCTACCTGCCGAACAAATTGAGATGGAGACTTGAAATTAGGTGTGTACTTAGTACGTAATAATGGGAAGAAGTCTATTTAATATCAGTAACTCAGGTTATCCGGAAATATTTTTTTGGACTCTCGAAATTTTCGTTCTGATAAAAAGTACACAAAAATTTGCAAAAAAAATATTTTAAGGAGTGAATGTAATAATAATGAAAAAAAACATCAGTTTTGCATAAAGAATCAAGTTGATCGGATAATTAGTTGCCCAGATATTAGTAATCATATTTTCTACACTCTTCGATTTTTCATGAACCTGTATTTCATTCAAATTTCAATTCAAAGGTATATTTTAATTGGA
Source organism: Maratus speciosus (assembly GCA_963932465.1). Taxonomy (NCBI): domain Eukaryota; kingdom Metazoa; phylum Arthropoda; class Arachnida; order Araneae; family Salticidae; genus Maratus; species Maratus speciosus. Next base: position 313,685,981 of record OZ010794.1, read on the forward strand.
AATGAGACGCTTAATCTAATGCAGTAATCTGTTGGTTAATATGATAATCATTTTTGGAGTTATAAGGATGTTTCTTTTACACAATTCGGCACTACTTGATTATCCCATCGACCAAAAAACTGTCGCCAAACTATAAGATTAAATGACAAGAATGGATTATCGTAAATGTCACATTCACTTCACATTAAACACATTACACGTGTTTGTTGCGTCATCAGGTGATTTTTAATTCGACGCTTTATTTGTATTTTTAATAATATTTACTAATTTATTTGTTCTTTCGTTATTTAATATAAAAATTATGCCAATTTGTATAATTTTGCGAGTAGTTTGGAGATTTATATAAATTTTAGAAATTGATCGACTGCATAATCAAGTAGTAACCACAATTCAGCAATAGAGCATTACTATGTATTAAAAATATTTAAATATATGCTTATATTTTATTTTGGAATTGCAACGCATTTTATAAATAGCTTACACATGCTTTATTATCATATTTTATATTATGTATATCCATGATAGGTAAGTATTACAGTGGCTCCCAACGAATAGTTTTTATTAGCCCCATATATGATATTTGTTTCCTGCAACAATTAAAGTATCGACACTAAAGAATAACGAACCACCTAACCATAAGCTATCCGTAAAGTGAAGCAGGTGTATTATTGTACGGTTAAATACTGATAAACTATTGCAATTTTTTTTTTACTTCTAAACATCACACTTTTCAATTTCTACACCCTCGTATAGGTGAAAAATACTTTTATATGATATTTGTTTGAAAACTGCATCACAATTTCTTTTTGAGATATCAATACTTTTCTAGTTTTTAATGCCATTTCTGAAATGGTGGCAACGGAAGTACTCCATTTCTGTAGAAAGTAAAGGTGAAATAGTAGAATACTATATCTTTTTGTTGTCATTTTCTCAAAACAAAAGAAAAGTGTTTTATCTAATTTGTGTGCTATGCCAAGTCTATCGTCTGCTATAAAAATATATTTTAAAGACTATGTGTGTGAATTATTTTATTCTAATGAACTTAATTCTTATATATATATATAAAAAAAAACTAAAAGAATGCAATTTTATTTTTATTTTTTTACTTTAAAAAGAATATTGACTAATTTGTAATTAATATTATTTTGTGATATGTTTAAGGTTAAGGATTAAGAGAAATCTTCACTTTATACCTTCGTACATCGCGTAAGTATGTAATAATCATACTATTAATAACGAAATTAACCTATTTGCAGTGTTTCATAGATAAAGTTTTCAATATAAATATTTGTTTTAATACACTGATTAATTAAAAAAAAATACTTTATTTAAATTGTTCTGTGTGTCCCTCTAAACGTCCAATAAATGCTACACATTTCATTTCCAATACTACACATTCTACAGTAAACTTCAATAACATATACAAATTTCATGACAATGTGGGTATTTTTATGAGAGTTAGACCACGAACAGAAAGAGGCAGATGGCGGGCACACAAACGGAATTCATAAATAGTTTCAACAATTGTAAAATTTTATCGGAAACCACAATATTATTAAATAGTGAATACACATTAATGAATACCTAAAAACTAAACAAACATTAAAATAACATTAAAATACTTTCTTTTTTTTTTTTTTTTTTTTTTTTTTTTTACTTTTTCATGGTGAAATGATCCACCTTATTTATCATTTTCAACTATAGTAGAATCTATTGAAACTACGTATCAAACTAAACATTTTCAACTCTAAAAATATTTGTCCATTAAAGATAATAATCATAAAGATAATAAAGTTTCAAAAGTTAGTGTTTAGAAGTTCTGATTTACTGTATGAATTTCTTTTAGAAACTCTATATGTCACCAAAAATAAATGTTTCAGAGAAATTCTTCGTTTTGTATCATTTTCTCGGTAAAAGTTTTTTTTTGCGGTATTTTAGGGATAGAAGCTGAATGTCAGCAAAGCATTCCGTTAGTTTTATGTTACATTACAGTACTAGAGCAGATGAAAGTGCAAATACATCAAAAAGTTAATACTTTACGAGTATTTTGAACTGTTACTATTGATTTTTATTTTGTAGGCTGAAACACGTAAAAGGTATTTGTGAAAGATGGACAAAAGTTTAATAAATATTTCTTGAATATATCTATTTATATAAAATCCAAGTCTCTGTGTGTCCCTCACAATTCCGGTAGGACCGTTTCATTGTAATGAGTAATTGTTGAAAATTTCTAATGCAGGGTTAGCAGAGTTGCGCCAAATGTTGACCAACTTGGCGAAATATCGCCAATTTTGACGAAATATCGCGAAATTTGGCGAGAAAAAAGTTGTGATTATGAAGCCAACTTGGCGATAGCTAGCTAATTTGGCGAAATTCCCATTTAAAACCATTAATGTTTCATAATCGAGGTCAACGCAATTTAATTTAAACTCCGCGCTTTTAAGGGTTTTTTCAAAATGTATGTGTGATAATTCAAAGTGTAATATACGAAAATGTACTTCTTTGTATCTTCATCCCGATGCTACTAATAACATAACAGCCAATAGACGGCGCTGTATTGTCTGAGCTCCTAACTGCCCAATTTTAACGTGCTTTAGTTGCTTTTCCAGCATAGGGGCTTTGGCGAGATAGAGAAAATGAAATTCGGTAACATATTTTCTAGCAACTTATTCTCTGTGTTTCATACGCACAAGTAATTTTTCAATATTTATGCAATTTATTAATATAAAGAAGCCATTTAACTATTTCTGTATACAAGCTGAAGCAAATTATACATAAAAAACAACAATAATATAGATATAAGTAAAATGTTTATAAAGTATATAAATAAACTTAAAAGTTAATTAATTTTGCTTTCATAGCCGTTTTACATCTGTGGGATGCCACTGTAGGGTGTTAATGCTCCATATATTGTCTTACTTCTTGCAATGTGCCCAGCGCATTTGCATTTTAGTAGTTTAATTCTTTCAATGATGTCAAAAACTTTCGTCTGACTTCTTATCCAGGTCATTCTCTTTCTGTTTCTTCTAGTTATACCTAGCATACATCTCTCCTTACATCTCTGTGTTGTTTGTAATATTTGCACCATTCGTTTTGTTAGCGTCCATGTTTCTGCTCCATAAATTAGTACAGGCAAAACAGATTGGTTAAGCATCTTTCTTTTCAAACATTGAGGCATGTTACTCTTCAGAATAAGATCGTTCTTCCCAAAAGCACTCCATCCATCTCTCATTTTTCTATTGATTTCATTCATGATACTATTATCCGATGATATTTCCGGTCCAAGGTATACATAACTTTGAACTTCTTTAATCTCAGTGTTGTTGTAGACGATTTTCTTTTTTGATGCAAATGAATTGTACATCACCTTAGTGTTAATTTTAGAGTTGTGTTAAGGTTACAGTTTATTTTTAATCCCACATTAATGTTAGCTTCTGCCAAATATTTTAGCATATTTTCCAATTAATCAGGGCTGTTACTGAAAATTAAAATGTCGTCAGCGTATCGGAGATGACTTAAATCCTCCCCATTTATTCTAATTCCTTTGTGTTCCCAATCTAGTTTCTTGAAAATATTTTATAAGACAGCAGAAAAAAGCTCAGGCGAAACGGTGTCCCCTTGTCTTGGCCCTCTTTCAAGTTTGATTTTTGCCTCTCCTTTGTCCAAACAGATGGTTGTTGTTGCTTTACTGGAAATCTTCTTTATTATATTGATGTAAGGTTTGTGTATACCAATGTCCTCTAGAGAATCAAATACTGCTGATATGTAGACCGAATCAAATGCTTTTTAATAATCAATAAAGGTAAGGTAAAGAGGTAAATTATATTCCTTATGTTTTTCAATGAGTTCCCTTACCGTTTGGGTATGATCCATTGTACTGAATCTACTTAGGAATCCTGCTTGTTCTCTAGATTGAGCTGAGTCCAGAACTGATTCAAGTCTTGTCGTTAAAACTTTGGTGAAAATTTTTATAAATCACTGATAGTAAGCTGATTGGGCGGTAATTTTTATATTTTTCTTTCTCCCCTTTCTTGCAAAGTAGCACCATCACAGCATTATTCCAATCTTCTGGTACATCTGACTTCTCGAGACATTTGGAAAACAATAAGGATAGCATTTTTGCAAATTCTTCTTCTGCTTCTTTGAGAAGGTTGTAATTCCATTTTCATCAGGGCATTTACCTTTTTCATAAATTTAATGGCTTGTAAAACTTCATCTGTCATCACTGAGATTATCTCTCCAATTTCTGTTAAGTTTTCTGGTGGATCATGTAGGTTGATTTCAATTTTATCTTCACATTTATATAGATTGTTATAGCATTTTTCGACAATGTGTACTATTTCGTTATTGATTTTGGTGATTGTTCCATCTACACTCTTTTGTGCAAAAATACCTTTTATTCCAACACATAGTTTGTGCTTAGCTAATTTTAAAATTTTGTTAACTTCTAGAACTTTCTTGACAAGATCATTGTTAAATTTTCTGATATCTTCTGTAACACATTTTCTTACCTTTTTACATAATTCAGTATATTCAACACTCGATTTAGGATCTTTTTTCTTCATTTTAAATTCTCTGCATTTCTTCATCAATCTTCTTGTTTCTTCTGCAATTTTCTTTGTTTGCTTTACTTGTCGCCGGATATTTTCTTTGCAAAATCTTATAGGTATTGCTTAGTTTCTTGTTCACTACTGCAACATCTTGCTTTTCTATTAAAGTTGATTGAAGTACTTGGATATGGTTCCGAGTCCAAATTTCTTTATATTTTGAGAGATTTATAATATAGATTGTTTTCTTTCAGTGTTGAAAAAGCTCCATTCTTTCCACTTTAGTATTTAACAGCAATTTCCATCTAACCAACCTGTGATCGCTTCCTGTATTGAAGCTATTCAGAATGCTGCAATCCTGAATAAGATGCTTTTTGTTTGTCTAGATATAGTCGATTTCACTTGATGAGCCATTTGCACAACGCCATGTCCTTTTTCTTTGTGGCTTTTTCTTGAAAAATGAACTCATGATATACACCTGTTCAAATTCTGCAAACTCAATCAATCTGCTTCTTCTTTCATTACGCAACCCATATCCATGATTTGCTACTGATAACTCACCTTTCTTTTTTCTCCAATTCTAGCATTCCATTCTCCCATTCTTAATTTTATGTAGCATTTTCCCTTTTGATGCATTGAAGTTACTTCTTCATAGACATCCTCAATTTCTTCATCAGTACCTATAGCTTATTGTTGGCGCATAAACTTGGATAATTTGTAGCTTGTATCTTCTGCACATTTGTATTACTAACTTTACAACTCTATCTGATGCACTATCATATTCTACGATGTGATTCTTCCACCTTTTATGAATCAGAAATCCTGCAACGCCTGTTTTTACATCTTCTGTGCATCTGTAGTATAATACATGTCCGTCAATATCAATCTTCTCTTCTGCTTTTTTTCTTATTACACATAATTCTAGGATGTTCCAATTGATTCTTTCTAATTCTTCTTGAAATTCTTGTAAACGATTTTCTGAAGATAAGGATCGTCCATTATACGTAGTAAATGTCATGAACTTATGACAGCCAAGTCAAGCCCGGTGATTCTTAGCACAACGTGTCTTCATGTCGTTCTGATTGCTGCTGTAACCAGGAATATGCAGACAGTCGGAAATTAAGGGTCGACATTTGTTTTGTGAATTCATGGTAAAATAAGGGGGGGGGGAGGTGGCCAAATTTCTCCACGCTGGCCAAGCGGGTTAGAGGAACCCCATCCGCGTTCGTTCCCCATGCACTAGGCAAGTGTACTAACAGGCTGCACCGGTGGAAGGTGCGGATTGGACATTAAGCCTCCACTCCGAGTCGATTACGGCAATTAAAGGGTTTTCTACTGGTTAATAAGCAGATGCTGTTAAACAGCCCATATATATATATATATATGTGTGTGTGTGTGTGTGTAATGTAAAGTTTATTATGTACAAATATAAATTAATTGTATCTAAATTTTGAAACATACTTGAAAAATAATTAAAAAATTACAACACATATTTATTTTGGATGGAGTTATAAATTCCTAATAGTAAAATAAATTAATAGTAATATATCATCTCAAAAATTATTTCTTGTAAAAGATAAATGTCGTAAAACTAGATCAATAATTTAATTATAAAATTATTCAGGGTGTCCGGGCTATAAGTATCAAAAATTTAGGACTTTTATTACTGAACTACCCATTAGAATATAACAGACTTTACCTCCGTGGACTGCAAACCCCTCGGAGATTTTAAAACATTGACCAAAACCAAAAACTGAAACTATGGATGAGTGGGAAAAGCGTATCATAGAAGGAATTTGTCTAATAACACCTGATATGCTACGAAACATTTGGGGAGAACTGGATTACTGATTAGATGTTTGTCGTGCTACCAAAGGTGTACACATCGAAGTCTATTGATAGTAAAACTTTTTGAGATGCTATTTTTATTTAAATATACAGGGTGCGATATGTTATCTATCGCCAACATTTAATTTCTCAACCGTTGGTCTTAGACATATAGTTCCAATTACAAAAACGTTTCAAATGAGCTAAATATTTATACTGTAGCATTTTTAAATTAAAAAATAAATTAGATAAAAATTGCGAAAATTATCTTTTTATATGGTCCCCCAGTCCCTATGGTTATATTTAGTAAAAGGTTACACATATCATAACAGATATAACACAAAAGGTTTCACATATGTACTACAAAAATTGACACAGTTATTAAATTTCAAAGTTTGAGACTTTTGCACATGATTTTGTCTTTCATTGTGGGATCAGTTAAAAGATGAATTAAAGTAATTCGAAATCAAAATCAGGGGGCAATGTCCTTTTTACGGTGAAGCCACTTTTAGCCGGTATCGTCGGTACTTTTGAATATTGTTCGACCCATAAAAGTTAGCTCAAATTTTTAGATGAAATAATCCTATTTGGTGATTCCCCGATTTGGTGATACCGGCTAAAGGTGGATTCGCCGTAAAAAGGACATAGCTCTCTGATTTTGATCTCGAATTACTTTAATTCATCTTTTAACTGATCCCTTAATGAACGACAAAATCATGTGCAAAAATCTCAAACTTTGAAATTTAATAACTGGGTCAATTTTTGTAGTACAGATGTCAAACTCTTTGTGTTATATTTGTTATGATATGAGTAAACTTTTACTAAATAAAACTATAGGGACTGGGGGACCGTATAAAAAGTTAGTTTTCGTAATTTTTATAAAATTGATTTTTGACTTTAAATAATGCCACAACATGAATATTTAGCTCATTTTAAAGGTTTTTGTAATTGGAACTATATGTTTACGACCAACGGTTGAGAAATTAAAGGTCGACGATAGATAACATATTGCACCCTGTATATATTTTTAATTCTAATGAGTAGTTCTATAAAAATAAGCCTTAACTTTTGGATACTTTTAGTCCGGACAACCTGTATATAGATCAAAAAGCATACGGAAAGTTTATTTTTTTTATAATTAAAAATGCAGATACACCAAAAACTTAATAATTTTTAGGAATACGACTGCGTTATCTTCAACAGTAGGCTTTTTCTATTGTAATATGTTTTAATATTCAGTTGTCAGGATACCGCCTTTTGTTTAAAAAATGATAATTTTTTCTAAAAATAATTCAAATTTATTTGAAACTTGTGTTATTTGACATCAAATAAACAGTAAAAGCAGTGCCACATAGCTTTGTAAGTATTAACTATGAGGGCAGCCGGGTAAATAAAATAAACATATGCATTAATACGGCGATCACTGTAATGAAATTTGTGGATTCGCAATAATAAATCGTTAACAACAACAAGAATAAATAACGTTATTTTGATGCAATCGCAGTAAAATCTCTGAGCTTTATTAATGAGAAATGGCGGTTTCCATTGACATGTGTAATAGAAATATGTAAGATTTGCTTAAAAATATGCAAAAATGCAAACAATTCAACCAAAATATTAATTAAAATTCTATATCGTATGGCCTTATATTAAAATGGAAAATTATATTTTAATTCATAAAAACAAAATCTATACCGTTGACATGAGAATGACGTCTTTTTTCTCACCGTTCAAGTCATGACTTTCGGTATGATTTTTTTTTTTTTTTTTTTTTTTTTTTTTTAAGAAAGAAAGCGGAATTGGAAAGCAGGTTACTATGTTTCATTTCCCAGTTAGTTTAAATAGTATAAAATGTTACTAATGCATCTAAAGTATAAAAGAACTTAGCTATAAGGTATAACTGCTTAAAATACCTATACAAAACTGAATAGGAAATAAAACATCGCAACCTTTTTTTAGAGTCAGTTTACATGTCAAACGGAAAGCTTCTCATACAAAGTGGCGTCATATTTAGAAGAATATTATACATATATATGTATTTTTTCACAGAATATTTTTTTCTGAAGTAGATTCTTCATATTTTAATGTTTTTTTCTCCAAATACATCTGAATTATGACCCTACTCCTTTTTAACCAATTTTTATTGTAAGATTTTTAAATTTTACAACCGAAAAATGCGTATTAGCTGATCCGAATGGAGTCAGTTTAGGATACTATAGTATAGCGAGTGGATCTGAATTTTTATTAGCTTACTAGCAAAACCCAGGGCATTGCTCGCATAATAGTTTAAATATGCAAAGTGATACAGTAGACGCTCCATTTTACGAACCTCTTTTTTACGAACTATTCGTTTTTACGAACTGAAGTACTGGACCCAACCAGCATCCCATTGAACTAATGTTACTCCCATTTACGAACTTTCGACTTTAAGAACACATTATATGAGTCCCATCGGGTTCGTAAAATCGAGCGTCTACTGTATTTGTATGTCTAATTTCTATTAGAAGATGCTTAATTATTATCATGGAATGGATATTTCTTCAAAATCTTTTAGCCTCTCTAACCGGCTAGTAAGACATAGTTAAATAGCTCGATTGAAGAGGTATACACTGTCGAAGCTACTTCCATAAAATGTCATTTAAATTTATTTAGTATTTCTGCTTAATTTGACTGGTGTCCAATTTTCGTATTTAATTTTTTTTTTTCAAAAATATTAGAATACAAGTCACTACTTTAACCCGCGGCTTTGCGCGCGTAATTGTTGAAATATTCCAAGTTATATTTGTATGCCAAAGTTTAATTAGAAGAATTTGCACTTATTGGAATAATTCAAAAATTGTTAAGTAAGTCACAGTTTGACTAAACTTCATGATTACACTGCATTAGGCAGAAATGAGGCTTAAGTTAATAATAATAACAACTAAAACTAATTCTAAATAAATGATAATTTAGAAAGTATTTTGAGGCTTTTATGCTCAGTTCATATGCTCCTTTTTTGTACTCATTTGAAAATTTTCAATCAGGTTTCAGACGAGCGGGAAAAGAGTTTCGAGAATCTTCTGGTAACAGCCGCGACAAGTCGAACGAATCAATTGGAATAAAATTATTGCGACTCCAAAAATGGAAAAAAAATACGCGAAGAATCCCATACAGAATTAGAAAAGAAAAAAAAACGGAATTAAAACATTTAGAGATGAAATTATAGTAATTTATAAAGGAAGGGGGAGGGGGTAGAATAATTTTAAGATAGGTTAATGTATCTAAAAAATACGTAATCATTCAAGTATTCTATGGCTTAATAAAAATTACAAAGTCCCGTAACAGCGCCATCCATCTTCTTAAGTAAATATCATGTTTAATATTTTAGTTAACGTTCCTTTTCAATTTTAAAGCGTTTCTTTCAATAATAAAATATCTCTCAATTCCTTTAATAAATCGCTTACCCATAAAATGTCCTTACGTAGAATCGATAGAACTTATTCTTTTGTTTGGAATTTCAAATCTGAATCGATTTTTATATATTCAGAAGGAATGAAAAAACGTTCTACAAGGGAGAAATTATTCAGATAAGGTTGATAAATGAGGAACATTTAGCCATTGTCATTTATTGTTTTCAACGTAAATTCATAGATGATCGCAGAAGTTGACGTATATAAATTTCCCGTATTTTCAATGATGTCGCATCAAGTTTATAAAAAAGAAATGTATTATATTATGCAGTAGCGCCAACTTTTCCAAAATATTAGGTGGGCTCAAAACTTTTTGAATAAAATAACACATATAATTTTTGAGTAAATTAACATATATTTTCCCCATATTGTGTATGTATTTGGAAAGAGAGAGGAGGGAAGCAAATGACTAAAGATGATAATACGAAATGAAATTGTGTTTTTTACAATATATATATTTTTTTAATTATTGTAATTTAACTATAATTTTGTAAATCATTTTATTAAATTATATTCTTAGAATTTTTCCTTTATAAATATATAAATATTTATTTTAAATAACATTAGAATTGCTAACTATTGAATATGCAAAAAACTAAATGTCAAGAAAAGCATACATTTTAATCACCTAAGTGCTTTATCAATTCAAGACATCAGAACAGATGGCAAAATTTGTAGACTACACATCCGCTGAATAGGTTTTCAGTACTCCTGTAAGTCTATTTGACGTCCTTACTATTTTTCAAACGAAACAGTTTTAAGAACTTTAAAAAAACAAAATTTTATTTCAGCGATTAAATAAGAAAAATAAATGCGAATTAAATAATTGAAAATGGGTGGGTGGAGAGATCAAATTATTGGGTGGGCTCGCACACCATGGACCCGCCATTGGTGTTATGTGTTTTTAAATTACAATGAATAAGTCGAACTGCTGAAGACTTTTTGAGAAACAGTTGCTGATTAACACTTCAAAATATCTGGCAACATTTTAGAATTGATTCTCATTTATTTTAAATGAATATTTAAAATGTTTAGCAATTTTATGAAATAAGAGCAATGAAGTTTTTTGTTTAAAGAAAAATTTGAAAATACTAATTTCGGTAAAACACTACAATAAAAAAATGTTTCGCCAAAAGATTTTCATATTTTAATTTAGTCCTTGTTGCATATGTAAAACGCCACCGCTTCTAGATAATATATTATTTAATAATACTATTTTTGTAAATTATTTTTAAAAAAATGTAATATTTAAAATACATGCGTCAAAAATATATGTAGAGTGGGGTAGGCAGAATTTTTTTTTTCATCTCTATCTTTTTTTCATATCTATTTTTTTCATCTCTATAAGAGTTAAAAATTGTAGTGACATTGGGAAAAAAAAATCTAAGAAATCTATAATCATTTGCCAATCAGGTATAAGCATAACTTTCATGAAAATCCATTATATTTTGTTAATTTTTATTATTATTCAACATTATAATATCAGAAAGCAACAGCATTAGTCGTCAAGTTCTGAAAACAAGTTCACCAAGTTCATTGAAAACAGCGGGGTTAACAATCACTGAAATCAGACGTTATCCGACAACACATAAGCTGTAATTTTATGTTAAATATTAAGGACTGTCGTTCACGCGTACATATGCTTTGTGCCCTACGCTTGCCTATCTTTCTCTAACGCTTTGTTGTGCTGGCAGTTGGCAGATACTTTGTTGCAATATGGTAACTATTTGTTATATATTTCGTCCGCATAGACGTAAAGAATCACAAAACTGAATTTTGAATGTATTATCATATTCCAAATTACTTTGAAATATATAAGTTAATAAAATTATATTAAGCTCAATTTCACTCTCCTCTGCCAAGGGATGGATTTGATAGCTCATCTTCAAGTCCTTCATGATGCTTCATTTACATAAAAAAATACAGGGAGTTTACAAATTAGTTGGGCAGAAAGAATGATTTATTGAATGGAATTGACAGGGGAAAAAATAAGTACATATTCTTGTAAGATAGAGAAATAGTTCAAGTTTACCATTATCACCCTTATGTTAACGTAATTGCACAGCAGAATGAGTTTCATGAAACCAAAGACAGTACTTCGCTTTTTCAGCACCGTTGTATATCTCCATTATCGTAATACCAATACCGAACAAGAATGATTACCGCTCACTAAGCGAAAGCGTATGTTATTGTATGTATTACACCTTCGCCATCTATGAATTAACTTCGGCAATATTACAACTAACTGACTTTCAACTAGTCAATTTCTATTTAATTTTTCGGAAGTTCTTAACTTACGAAATTGCCCAACTAATTTGAAGATATTATATTTGTTTATTATATTTGTTTATAATATTTGTTTTCAATTAAGCCATTCGGGGATCTGGATTGTTTGTATGACTCTGGAAAAGTTCTTTGCGACAATTGTTTTATCTATCATAATAAGGAAAGAAGTTTGTGTCTTTGTCGATGGTGTTCTGAAAAGACTACTCAATGTAGAGCTACAACATTTTGTAGGAAGATACCGCTATGTATGTAGTTTTGAACATTGAAGACTGATTTTGAATTTTTTCCTAGATTCTTTTTTTATTTAATTTTTTAGTATATTTTAAACGTTTTTTTTTTTTTTTTTTTTTTTTTTTTTTTTTACATTTCGAGGTGATTTTTTCCTTTAATGAAACTAATCCGGTTTCAATATTTTAGCCTAGTACAGTAACATTGCTTGTCTTTTCAATAAAGTTTACAAGGATTTCATGCAGAGAGTTTTAATTTTTTGCAATTATTTAATTCGAGTTTTAATGTTTTTCTCAATTTGCTTCAAAAGTACAATTGTTTTCATCTGAAATTAAATCTCCTGCTTTTATTTGAAAACACAGACGATGTTATTTTCTAATTTTCGCTAATTAGCGAAAATTGAAAAAAAAAACTATATGATATATTTATTTCAAACGCGGTATATATACGTAGAAAATTTTCTGCATGTAAATATATAGTTAAAAAAAATGGTAGGTAATTTTTCTTAAGTTTTGCAAAAAAATTGAAGACACAATTAAAAATTTAAATAGGCAGTGCTCGAAAGTCATTAAAAACTGATATAAAAATAAATCTTTTTGCGCCCGATACCTTCATTTACATTCCAAACATATATATATATACATATATATATATATATATATATATTCACGAAAATTGAAATAACTAATTAAAATATAGATTTTAAAATGGAAAGAAAAAAAACTGAACACTGAAGATACTGCTATAAGTCAAAAATTGCTCTGACGGTTTTCACGAAATGAACATCACGCTTGTAGTTTGAGCACGAGTAAACTATGTATCTAGTCAGTGCTACCAGATTGGGTACTTTTATAATTCAAATTATTTGACTGTCACCACTTTTATAAAATTTTATAATTCGCCTTATTTTTCCGAATTTTTAATCTATTTTTAAATAGACCGGATATTTCTATTTCAAAAAAGCGGTGACTATCAACAATCTAGGGACAAAAAAGTGCCCAATCTGGCAACATTGAGCTAGGTCCAGAATACGAAAAAAGTCTTTTTGATAGGTTAAATTAAAGTTAACAATGAAACTGCCCCTGTAAATCGAAAATCGTTCATAAGATTTTTTTAATGAATCTTATATACCAATTTAATTACCAGAAAAAAAAACCAAGTCTCGATGTCAGAAAAACCCGTTTTTTGACTGATTTAAACAATATTTTATCGTTTATCTTCTGTAATCGGAGTTCTCGTCATTACAGTTTTTCTTTAACTATTGACACGATTTGGAAAGTATTCTACTGAATGGATATACAATGTAAGTCCTAATTTAGTTTGGTCTGCAGAAGGATAGGGCTGATTGTGCACTGGCAGACCGATTGTTTAGTAAACGAGCAATATCAATGCTTGAACAGAGATGAAATTCGATGATTTAAGTATTTATGTAGATGCATTGTAGTTTAACAGCAACAACAACAAAACATAAATCCATTCTTGTTCACTGATTTGAACAAGAAAATATGAGCACATGACTGTCGATTTCAGCTAATTTCAATAGGTTAAAACAATTTTAACACTAAACATATTGCATCGTAAGATCATTCAAAACGAAGTTAAAATTGAGTGGACGTCAATTTTGAAGACATAACGAGTTGCAATAATATTCTGTTCAATGCAAGTAATCTTATGAAATCCATGCTTTTGAAAAACTGCATTTGACAATGGCAGTGTGAAGCAATATTATACGAGGCGCAATGTGCACATCAGCTGTGGGAATACCTGTCATAGTTGCACTCAAATGAAAATAAAGTTTGATACTTTGAATGAATTATCCATGTTCTGTACAAAAATATTTTTTTTAATAATTAATGAATGATGCATTATCTGTATTATATTGATTTTTCTCTTCCGCCCGTACTGAGATGGAGTATATATACTCCAGTAAGTAATATATACTCCATAAAGTATTGGTCTTCAATCTTTGAATATCAAGTTTCACTTTTCTATGTTTATTGGGAAAAGAAAAACAAATAAGAAATATTTTAGGTACAATGAAGCTTCCATATGAAGTGAAAACTTATTCAAAAGAAATCAACACCCATAATAATTGCTTCTAAATAAAGATAGTTAGTCATTTTAAATTGAATAGGGTTTTGACATTGTGTTACTTCAAATTAGGTAATATGTTGCTGACTGACAAAGTACAATTGAAATTATAGATAAACCAAATAGATGAATAGCCAAATGTTCCCCTTGCTTAAAACCGGGTGTAACGTTAAAGGTTCAACACGTTTATGAGTATGACGTTTTCTGCTTATTCCATGGTTTATGTTTATGTCTATGTTTAAGTTTTTTGTTAACAGCTTATCATGTTGATTAACAGCATCGCTAACAGATTCGTTAACAACATGTCTATAACCGTTCGAATTCATCAGCGTTGTTTTTTGCGAACTATCATATTTACCTATTTTTATGCCTGAAATGTTCTCTGTTGATTTTTATCAGGGTTTAGAGGCGAAATAATTTTAAAAATCTTACAAGAAATTCTCGTTACGTATATATATATATATATATATATTTTAATATGAAAAGAAATACTGAATACCCTACGGAAATAAACATATCTTATTTTAGCTGGTAAAATATGGTGCTAAATCGTAAATCATAACTGCTAACACCAAGAATTTGAAAACAAAATAATAGATATAGAAAAAAATATATCGCAAGGAGTCTTACTAACGTTTTTAGCAATAAGATATGATAAGTTTATGTAGAAAAAATAATAAGATTGTTTCTTCACTTAAATATATCATAAACATATAAGAATAACAGAGCGATGCTCATATCACAGATTCTACTTATTATTTATAAAAGTAATGTACTATATTATTAATAATAAAAGCATTCCACTCTAATAAATAAAGAAATTGTTCATCTCACTATAAAAATAACTATTTTTCGCGTTTCACAAACAAATGGTTGAGTATGTGTGTAACATAGATATTCCATTCCTTTAATCTGAGAAAACACCAGATGTTACCCAACAGATCTACACATGATGCATTAGTGTAAATGAATTGTCCTTGTCAATAAATGAATATAATAAGTAATATTTATTGTTAGTTTGTGTTTTCATGTGTGGGAATTGTTTGTTTCATCTGATATATTAAAATGGTTTACTGCTATTTTTTTAATCTAGAAAGCCTTAATTTATTTTGTAAATCTGTACATGGTGTGACAGAAAAATATTTCTTTTACACAGACAATCATAAAATAAAATTATGTTACTATGGAAATTTAAGGAGATTACTATTTTGTTAAAGTACTAGAAAATACACTAAACCTTTGAAAAATGTATGACTTATTAGTGATGTTCATTTATTTAAATTACCGCAATTTTTTTCTCTGAATAGCGAATTTTTGCCTTATTATTTTTTTGACACCAATAAAATTGTACGGGTTACAGAAAATATTTGACGTCTTAAGAGCTGTGACCGCCTAATTGAAAAATGACTTAAAATTAATGTGTCAGTTTTTAATTCAGTCTCAAAAGTATTACAATGTTTATTGTCGTCGGAAATACACCACTGTACAAAATTTACACAATTTCAGCCTAACAAGAAGTGCACTCTCAAATAAAACTTTCTTCAATTCGCGTAAATTCTACGGGCAGCAGCGCTGCCGGCATATTTCCATGATTTGACGAATATACGCTTCTTTTTCTTTTTTTTTTCTCTGTTACAAGAGGTAAAATATCTGTCAATTGAAGAATGTTGGGAAAAAGCGAAACCGGATGGCGTTGGATTCGAACCAGCCATCTGAGCACTACGAGACGAGAACGCTAGCACGGAGTTACAGTTGTACAGTAAGGATACTCTTTGAAGTAAATATATTTGCTTCAGATAGGTATGGATAGCTCAATTTCATTAAAAACCTTTTAATTTTGAAGTTCATTTTGTCACTTTTTTGAAGATTTTGTCTTTAATGAGATTGTGGCTGGGATTTTTATACTTCATCAATAATATAGCATAAAAATATGAATTTTAAATATTTTTACGTAGCTTGCTAGAAGTAAAATACGAATATTAATATTTTTATTCGATAAGATTTTTTGGTATTTTTCGGTTAGCCGGGCGCCAGTGTTATATATACATACATATGTATATATACATGTATATATATATACATATATGTATATATATGTGTGTGTGTATATATACAATATATGTATATGTCTATACATGTATATTTACATACCGGGTGTCCCAAAAAGGACTGACTGATTTTAAAATTCAATAACTTCCAAACGGTGACAGATATTAAAAAAATTCTTGCAGGAGGGTTATGCATAAAGTCAAAAGTTTTATTACAGTGATTTTCGATTTTAGTTCGAATTACAAACAATAGACACTGTAAGCAATAGTCGCTAAATACAGGCTCGATTTTTGGTCCTTTCTGTTGTTCCATGCAGAAAAAGGAGATGAAAATGTATTATCCGGGCCACGAAGTACCAAAAATCGAGCCTGAATTTAGCCTCTATTGATCGCCGTGCCATCTATTGTTTGTAATTCGAACTAAAATCGAAAATCACTGTAAAAAAACTTTTGACTTTATGCATAACCCTCCTGCAAGATTTTTTTAAATATCTGTCACCGTTTGGAAGTTATTGAATTTTAAAATCAGTCAGTCCTTTTTGGGACACCCGGTATATGTATGTATATAAATATGTATATATAACACTGACGCCCGGCTAACCGAAAAGTACCGATTTTTTTTTTTTTTTTTTTTTTTTTTTTTTTTTTTTTTTTTTTGTAATATCGATTTTTCTTCATTTAATTTTCTTAATTAAAATATCTTTTAATTATGTTCATTTAAAGTATATTTTGAATGCGAATATTTATTTATAAACAGTTTTATAAATTCAAATTTATTTAACTTTATTCAACTTAAAAAAAAAAAAAAAAAAAACATAAATTGTGAGTACTTTTGAATGAATGAGAAAAGTAATTGTTATTTATTTTGAATTTTGAAAGCTTTTTTTGTCTTTATTAATTAAATTAGAAATATCAATTTATATAATTTTTTGTTTTTCATTTTTTAAATAAATTCGGATATATTATTAATAGACACAATACACATGCGTGATGAAATGAACGGAATTTCTCCCTCTTTATTCAGACATTCGGGGATAATTCACGGCTAAAACATGTTTTTCTAGGAGTACGGAAATTATTTGTTAAAAAATGAGGAATAATTTAGTGTACATTGACGAGTTTTTCTGACCGTGTGGGGTAAAAATTAGATTTCAAAATTCAATGTTTTCATGCAAAATCAGGTTGAGTGCAAATGCTGAAAAAAACTACCGAGCGAGGATCCGCCTACCAGGTAGAATATCTTACATCAATACGTTAAATATATTATCAAGTATATTATTTTAATGATTAAAAGTTCCTATACAATATATACCCAATTATGATTTTAAAATCATTAAGATGAACTGAAAATATTTTACTTTTCTCTTGAACAATCTGCTTAAATTTTATTTCAATAAAATAATTTTGTAAATAACATGCAGTAGCATTTACTAAAAAGGTTCTTGTATTTGCATAACTGTATACAGTAGAGCCTCGATCCATCGCTTTTCAAGGGGTGCATGAAAAAAAACGATGAATGCGGGAAAACGACGAATGCGGGTTAACGTCAAAACACAAAAAAAACAATGTTTAGTTATTACTAATACATGCAATGTATACGGTGTACTAATAAATACTAATTTGTTACTTACCAAACTATGGCAGAAATAAATCGAAGTTGTAGAAAATTTATATTTATTTTTTATAAAGATCAGTCATTTTATGTTGGGTTTTTCGTTTATTTTTTTAAACTAAACAAAAAATTTTTGAGATGTAGAACATTTTTTTGGTCATTTTCTGTAATTTCATGTGCATAAATAAAAGTTCGTACAGTTTCAAATGCCGTAATTGCATCAGCCAGATTGGACACTGGTTTAGGTCCAGCTTCATCAGTATGAACAATATCCTCTGTTTTTCGCCATTATTTTCATTTTTTACATCATCGTACTATGCTTAGGACACCACATGCCGTAACGTCTGGATCAATAGAAATGTAATCGCTAAATTGCACACCAGATACATCCTCTGCTACTTACAATCACTCTTCATCTGCATTATCGTCACCATCATGATTATTTTGTTTCCCTTCTGTTGAGCCTTCTTCATAACTTTTTCGCACAAAATCGCATTTCACGAAACATTTCTGGATAGCTGAAGAGGTTACTTCATGCCATGCTGAAAGCAGTGCTGCGGAGTGGGAGTCGGGCCCATTTTTGAACGAAAGAGTCGGAGTCGGATCTGTTAAAATTCCCGGAGTCGGAGTCGTCCATATTTCCCATCGACTCCTCAGCCCTGGCTGAAAGTACAAAATCAATAGCCTGCAAAAGGGCTATTTTTGGAGTAGGGTCTATTACTTGTTCCATGAAACATAAAGATCTTTTCACCAGCTTTCTCCTGTAAAATTTCTAAAAACAGTTGATTATCCCGGCATCAAGAGGTTGTACGACAGATGTATAGTTAGCTGTTAAAAAACTGACTTTTATATTTTTCAAAGACGACGCACTAGCTGGTTAATAAGCTGAAAAATTGTCAAATAGAATGATTTTCATTTTTTGAGGGCCAATTAATCTATCAAACTCATGAAGAAATTTTGTAAAAACATTATTTTTCATCCATGTTTTTCTAATCGAATGATAGAGAACCAGACAACTGGTTGTCTAACCAGAGTTACCAATAACGAGGGATATTCGTTTATTAGAACCGTCCTTATTTCTGCGTAGTAGCTCTGTAGGCCTTTCTTTGGAATGTTTACCAGCATGACAAGACTCTTTTGTCTCCTTTGAACGTTAGCGTTCTCTTTGGCAAGCATTTAGAAAACAGGCCTGTTTCTTTCCGCATTCGGTTATTTACTGGTACATCTATGTCACAATATCAGCACTAATCCCTGAAACAGTACAAATGAGTTATTTTATGATAAAAGAAGTAATTCAAGTTTGTATGTCATATGGATCCGCTTGAACTTCAATTTCCTGTCGGTGAGGAGATATATTTTACAACGATGAATGCGGGAAAAGGACTTTTTGGAGAACGGTGCATGCGGGTTCCGTTAACATTATTTAAATACAATTTGTGCAGAAACCATAGAAATAAAACGATCAATGCGGGAAAACGATGGATGCGGGAACGATAGATTGGGGTTTCACTGTACTTAAAAACGATAAAGAAATTTACATCATTAAAAAAAAAACGTTATTAATAAAGCAACGATAATATACGAAACTAAAATATTTAACAATCATTTTAAAAGTTCCATTAGTTTAATCATTAGATCAGTAACATTGTATATTTATTATTTTCTCATTGGACATTACTTCTTATAATTTTGTAAATATGTAAATGATATCGTGTAGCTTCTGACAATTAGAAAAAATAAAAATTTATCACACAAATTCGATATTTGTAGAAACAATAAAATTTTCCATTGCAATTTAGTAATAAATGCCCTGTATTTTATTTTATTACTAGAAAGTAAATTTTCACTTGCAATCTCATTAGTTAGAAACAAAAAAAAAAAAAAAAAAAAAAAAAAAAAAAAAAAAAAGAAGAAGAAGAAGCCATATCATACACAATTAAAGTAATATGTGATGATAGGTCGCGTAACGTCAAAGATCATTACTAAAAGACGTGGCTGGCTGTCACAGTCATCAGAGAGATGAACACCGTAATAAATCCGATCACCCACCTCCCGATAGAATATCATTGGAGTTACTGCTAAAGAAATTTCAATAATCTGGATAAATCTTGAATACGCGTTTTTTGTATTTGAAATCTTTCACGGTTATCTTTTCTTATAAGATTTTTCAAATTAATAATTAAATAAGGAGTGTTATATTCATTATTTAAAAAAGCTCATGCTACAACTTAAAAACTCTACATATGCTACAACTGGAAAAAAGAAAATAAAACAACAAATTCACTGTTAAAAATTTTAGAAATTAATTTCACTGCTAAGGAAAATTAAAGAAAAAGTTATATCAATTTAATAAGAAAACTTTTCATATACTTTACTGGCTTAAAAAAGAGAATGTATTTTCATCAAGTAAGCTAAAAAAATATGGTATGTAAAAAAAAAAAAAGTAAAATGACCGTCTATTACTTAACAAAAATTGCGCATTTTCACACAAAAATCCATTTTTCCATTATAATTATTAGTAGTTCTTATACCAAATTATGAATAATTTTCTGTATCCCGTTTTGGAGTAATTTGATTTTAGAAATAGCATGTTTGTAACTGTAAAAGCTAACAAATACTAAAAGTAAATGGGTTTCTTTCGTTAATTTTATTTAATTTTATTTTATAATTTTTTGCTTCATTTAGGCAATGTGCTGTGTTAAAATGAAACTGTGTACTAGTTAAATTTGTGGTCTCCTTTATTACCACAAAACAAATAAAAGTGTATTTATACTCAAATTATTCAGCGACGCAATAAATTGAGCATGGTGTGTATTATCAAAGGTATTTGTGTTTTATATTCGAACTATACTTATGTTGTCCCTTAATAGGTATATTTACGTCGGTTAAACCTTTAGCGAGCGGTGTCCTCAAAAAAGGACACATAATTTTAATTCCAAAACTGACAAACGGCACCAAGAACATTTAATTAAAATTTTCTTTTCATAAAGTACGGGGAAATAGCAAGTTTTTATTTTCTAATAAATTCATTTGTACGCTCTGGTGCGAGTCCATAATTTAATCATTTTACAAACAGACTTACGCCGTGCCGGAAAGGGTTAAGAAGTAAAACATACATTTTAAAGGTTTTTTAATGTAAATGTATATGTGTATATCCAGGGTTCTCGCTGCCGATTGACATTGTGTAAAAGTTTGACAAAATGTGTCATTTGGTGAGAAAATAGAAGATTGGAAGTTGAAAGATATATATATATATATATATATATATATTGTCGCGAATACCTCAATTATGCTATTAAAAAATTTAATGATTTTAAATATAAGTTTTTATTTGTAATTTGAATTTTTTCATAACTATTTCAGAGTAAAACCAATATATTCATTTATTTATTTGTTTTCATTTAACACACTAATTTGCTATACTGAATACAGAGTTAATTTTGTTTCTCAGAAGTATTTAGAAATATATGGGGCTACTTTCCCCCCCCTCAACTTTGCAAAAGCATCTGTTATACACTTGTTTTTGTTGGTGTTGTTTTAAAATATAAAAACAGTGGATCAATTAAAAAAATCTGCTCTAAAAAATTACAAAAATAAAACACATATTGAACAGGAGGGAATTTAAAGAAGATTTTTGAATCAGTGTTGCACAGCGGATCTATTGCTTACACATTTTTCTTTTCTTTCTTTTTTTTTCTTTTACTTCTTTTTTCTTTTGTAATTAGTCATTCCCTATATCTAAGATCATCAAGATACAGTGATTACACCACCATACACAAACGAACTCTTCTTGACATATTACACAGTCACTTATAGACAATTCCTATTCTATATTGTAGATCTTTTCTAATATAAGTGCTAGGCATATCTGAAGAAAAGCAACTACATAATTTGCAGGTTTGGTTGTAGATTTACACCGCACACCTAAACTACCTTACATTCTAAAAGTTAGAATTACGTACTAATCACTAAAATTTAACATTAAGCTTTTAAATAAAATAATTTTAGACAAATGTGATATAAATTTACATAATTTAGAAAGCTGTAATTCAGACTTTTGTAAGAAATCGCTTTTGAAGTGAATGCTTGTGCTCACAGACTTATATAGAGATTCCAGCTAAACTTACTTTTTAAGAGAGTAATCATTGTTATATAAACATTATCAAACTAAAACAATCAAAAACGTGTTATAAATTAAATATATATTTTTTAGAAAATAAAAATGAAATTTATACCTCAGATTCAACTATACTTCTGACCCTTTCATAAAAAAAATGAGGAAGGAATTATTAATTTTCTTTTTAACAATTTTAGAAATAGTTTATATTTCTTTTTTAAATTAAATACTTATGAACTGAATTGGAAACCTTATACTAATTTAGAAATTATACTTTACATTGATTTTACCGTCATAAAAGAAAAATAATTACTTTTCTCACGTAATGCATAAAATATCTCTGGCTTTGAAAAACGCATAAAATGGCATTCGAATATTTAACAGAAAACAGACAGTTTTTTTTTTTTTTTTTTTTTTTTTTTTTTCACAATAAACCATTACTTAACCCATTAATGACGAGTTTCTTTTACACATTTTTAATACCTAGGTACCAGTTGACACCAATTTTCCCATATTGTAATTTTAACTTATTTGCTCTCTCAAAGTTTGATATTAATTAATATGAAAATTTCCTTACTAAAATACTGGTTTCAATATTTAAAATTTTCGTATTACTTACATAGTAGATTTTCGTACCAACCGGCATTAATGGGTTAATAAAATTATTAGAACTGTTCCTACTAATTTATCAACAAAATTTTCCATTTTATTTTATTGACTTCTCAGAAAAAGAAAGTACCGTCGTTACATAAATCATTACTTATAAAGGGGAAAAAAATCGTACACGGCTTAAGGCACATGCCGCGCTGCCCATCAAATTAAATTAAGATATGATGATAGGTCGTGCAAGAACAATTATTCATTAATAAAACACCTGCCGTTCAAAGTCATCAGAGTGATTAACACTAAAATTAACCCAGATAACCTACATCGCGATAGAGTAGCAATAGAATTCTGCAGTATCTTGCGGAATTCGAGAATGTACTTTTAATTAAAATCTTGCACGTAAACATTTCTTATGAAAATGTTTTTAATAACTAAACAAGGAATTTTATATTTATGCTTCATGTTATGTCTAAACTGATATCCTTTCATAACAAAAGAAGAAGAAAAAAACTTAAATTCACTTGTAACAATTTTAGAAATGAACTATATTTTAATTAAAATTGAATATTGATGAAAATTATAACAAACGTTATTTCAAATTATTTTTTAAGTTTGTTTCTTTTATAGTCTTTAAATGAAATAAACGGTCAAGTCCGAGTATTACTCGCGCTCAGACAGTTCCTTACTTGAAATATGAGAATTATTAACTGTATTATTAGTGATATCGTTGCTAAAATAATAATAAGACTTTATAAAAAAAAAAAAAAAAAAAAAAAAAAAAAAGTGTAAGCTGTATATACTAGAAAAGTATGAATGGATATACCATATAAAAGTTTAAAGAGATATGAAGCCTAAAATAATATCATATATTGCTATTATTAACCATTTGGAAAAATGGTTATTGTTCTCGTCAGGATGGGAAATCAAAAGCATATATGAAGGTTTTCGCTGGTTTAATCTGCATTTTATTCGTTTTCCGATTGGTCAATACAGTAATCTGTATTTCCCTTTAATTTCAACAACGATGGATACCTCCTGTTGCCCCTATGGCAAAAAAGTAATAAAAACTACAAAAAAAAAATTAATAACTCAGAAACAAATTGAGATACAACTTTCAAACAAATTGCATTTAAAAGTACATTTTTTTCTCTATCCGACGGTGTAAAAAGTAATATTGTCGGATGTTTGGAAGTTTAAGAATGAAATTGATTTAAAATTGGCCGTCAGATTTCTTGGAAATCTGACGATGGAAAAGCCTTTTCCCGAGCAGCCAATGAAATGCTTTGATATTTACGTAAGTTTCAGGTGGATAATACTTAAGTTTCATGAAATCTGACGGGTCGCAGGCGATTTTGTTGGTTTGCAATTTTTACGTGTAATAACACTATTAATGTTTAATTCATGGCGTACGTAATGTATGATCAACTCCGTGCGATTTTTTATGTCTTAAATTTTAGTCTTCGAAAAAATCGCTTTCCAAATGGTCGTTGTAATTTGATAAATTACTTTTTTTTCTTTTTGGTATAACTCTTTTTATTTTATCTTATTCTAATCTGTCTATGATGAACTAAATTGAAAACTGACAATAAAAGTAGTTAATATTTAACTCCTTGCGCTTTGGGGTTGTCAGCGGATGTATGTCACTAGCCATCAGTGTTGCCGCATCTTGCAGATTACTGATAATTTTGTTTTACTTTATTTGTGGAAAATTCATCTTCTAAAGCAAAAATAAGAGTTAAAACACTCTGGTGAGAATTCGGAATCTAATTAAAAATTCGGCCATATATCATTGTCGGAAATGGTCAAAATAGCATGATGTGCGCTGTGTACGTCATAGAACGCAAGATGTTAAACTTCATTTGGCATTTCATAAAACTAAATTCCCCGTAGTACTAATCTTTTCTTTTTACAGTGTAGCTAAAACAAATCCTTGTTCAAAGTTTAAATTTGGCCTTGTGCTAAGCGCGCTTCGAAAGAAGGTCACAATGTTGCAACTTCATCTTGTTCCGTTTTGCATTTTCCCATGATTTTAATAAAGTTTTAAAGGCACGGGAAGCGTATTTCCCGTGTAATTCCGTATTTCCCGTATTTCCCGTACGTATTATTCCGTATTTCCGTATTTCCCGTGTTAACCCAATGCAAACTGGTCGCGAATCGCATAGTACTTATGTGATTAATTCTAATTAAATTAGTCTGTTTTTAACAATTTGACGTTTATTGCTTTTATTCTGCTATTGGGCATTGCATTACACGAGCTTTACAAGCCGATGGTACAGTCGTGGAAAAAAAAAAAAGTAAACACCCCCTACTAAGTCTCCAACAAATTATCGTAGAAGAAAGTTACTGGTACCGAACGATTGGAAATAAAGTCAACTTTTAAATGATGTATATAAAATTTGCTTAGGGGGCCATCTACATATTAAAACGAACCATAACTTTGTTTTTTTCAATAGCGCTACCCAATTCTGACAGCATAAATGAACTCTACACCCTTCAATTAGCCTAAAAACGAATTTTTATGCAATTCGTACCATAAGTTTCCGAGAAATTAATTATTTTAAAACAAGCTTATTTTAAGGGCTGTATCCAAATTGAAGTTCCGTACTGGATTGTTCACCGAGAGAGCCCCATTCTTGATCAAGGCACCTTAAGCGCCACTCAAGGAGTCAATGAAGCGTGTTAGATTACAGTACAGCAGAATAAATTTCAAAATGTCTACTCACTTCCATCATAGACGGCCCCTTAAACCATCATTTTGCCGTTTTTTAAGCATAATTTGAAAACTACTTGGAATAAAAATGTGAAATTTTTGAATTTCCATAAAGCAGGACTTAATAAATCTAAATCCATAAAAAAAATTGTAGGTTGCAATTCATAATTTTTTCGAATATTAATTTCATAATTCATAATTCATATCATAAAATTATAAAAATTGCAAATTCAGCTTATTTATGTTTGGGTGTATTAGTATTATTACTACAAAAAAAATAGCACATTAGGAGCATAATTTCGGGAGATATAAATAAAAATATGAAAATGTAATTTAACATTAGAAGCACTAAATTTTGAATGTTTATAATTCAAAAACTTATCATTCAAATGACTTGAAATTTGGTGTCTAGGCATAGTTTGAACGGAAGATTTGAAATATCTCGTTAAAATTGGGCATTGTCATTGAAAAAAATGAAGTTTGGATTCGTTTTAATATGTAGATGACCCCATAAGAAAATTTTATATACATCATTTAAAAGTAGACTTTATTTCCAATCGTTCGGTACCAGTAACTTTCTTCTACGACGATTTGCTGAGGAGTTAGTAGGGGGTGTTTACTTTTGTTTTCCACGACTGTACATAGTGTACGCCGCCCCTGTCATTATGTATTTCCAAACTGTCCGTGTCTTTAAAGGATGATATCTCGACTAATTACCGACCATTTTTTCTTTCGAAAATCATTATCAACAATGCTTTTATACTTCTGCTACTTATGAGTACCTCAAGCGCCCCTCAACACCGTTGCTGAATGCCTGCAAATCAAAATTTGTGTGCAACGGGAAAATGCTTTTTTCTCAAACATTCTGTGACCTAGGGTAATAGCTATAATTTTCCTACAATGTTTAACTTAACGTCTACTACCTCTGATTTTTTTTATAATTTTAGTTTTAGTATATTCGGAAATAGAGGGGGGGCGGCATATTTTTGCACTACATTTTCGGCGATATATTTTTAAATATAATACCTAAAATTAGAAGAAATTTATTTTTGAGTTCAGCGTTACAAAAGCTTTTACACGATACCTCACACAATAAACGAAGTAAATCTTTATTTTTCAAGTAACTTAATTAGCCCCTCTACATTTTTCTTAAATATTTTTGTGACTGTTTAATAATCTGTAAATATGTGGGTCAATAGTGTTTATTACTTTCCCCCAATTTGAGCTTTCCACGTTCAATTGTTTACGAGTAAAACGGCTGTGACAGACGGACAGACAGACAGAGGAGTGATCTTATAATGGTTCCGTCTTTACTTTTAATGTACGGAACCCTAAAAAGGGACAAAATATACAATATGAACTTTAAAAAACCCACCGTTTTACTTAAAAGGCGATGAAAAATACCAAATACACGTTACAAGTGTAAAATAATCATTTTATTTAAAACTTCTTAGTACTTTCGGCCTGCAATTCCCGCGGCCATCAAAAGGCAATTGCAGGCCGAAAATACAAAGAAATTGTCAATAAATGTATATTTTTATCTTGTAGCATATTTTTTTATTATTTTCTTTGCCTTTAAAGTAAAACAGTGAGCTTTTTAATGTTCATATTGTATATTTTGTGAGTGATTCAAGTTGGAATAATATATTTCGTCTTATGATTTTATTTATTTACTTTTAAAATTATTTTCAATATATAAGTAAAAAAAAAAAAAAAAAAAAAAAAAAAAATCGTATATCCTAATTAATACATGAATTGACTTTCCTCAATTTAGTAAAAGTTTATGTATGTTATGGAAATATGATAAATAAAAAACGTTCAAATTTTTCATATATAAACATAGAAATACAATTTTTATACCTTATTTTGCTGCAGTACTTAAAAATGAACTTACTTTCCTCACATACGCCAAAGAAAAAAAACTTATTCTGAAAAATATATCAAATGACCTTCCTCAATTAAAAAAAATATATATATATATAATTTTTTTAAAAAAATCTGTTTTTTTTTTTTCTATAAAACTTCATATCAATTTACCAAGAAAATTCCGTATTTCATTTTAACATTGAGGGAAAAAGAATGTACTTTTCTCACGTAAGCTATTAACCACAGTCTTACACGCAAAGAAAAACACTCTGCTTCATCGAATTAAATAAAGATGCGATGATAGATCGTGCATAAGCAATAAGTTATCATTAAAACACCTGGCGTTAACTCCATCAGAAAGATGAACCTTTAAATTAACCTTGACAAATTACTGCCTCGACGCTCCCACCCCCACCCTGCACTACTAAATCATTTTTAGAGTTATGAAGTAACTCAAAAATTGTTACTGTTACATTACAGTAAGATTCTAAACAAAAGAAACTGATTTTCACATTACCTACTTTAATTATATTTATGCTATTTCTATCTTATTCAAGGATCATTAATTTAGTTTACTTAATAGCATTTCATTTTTCCCATTGATTAAATTACTTCTATTGTTTTATCTAAACGTTGTAATTATGCAATATGCATACATTTGGGACACAATGTGCATGTGTACAATTGTTTGTAAAGATTTTCACCTTATTCAATCTCAGAAAACTTGTACAAAATCGAAAATTATGTACGAAATTACAAATTTGGCAATATAAATATTAAACAGAAAAGTTTGACTTGAAAAATTGGTGCCAGCATTGACCTATCTCACCCAGACATAGAAAAATAAGTCCGGCATAATTTAAGTCCCAGTATAATTTAAGTTTGGTGAAAAAATAAAAATTTAAAGATACTTAATAATTTATATATCTATAATAAACGGAAGTAATGTCATTATAAATCTTTAGTGATAAAATTCTTTATAATTTAATAATTTATATATCTATAATAAACGGAAGTAATGACATTATAAATATTTAGTGATAAAATACTTAATAATTTAATAATTTATGCATCTATGATAAACGGAAGTAATGATATTATAAATCTTTAGTGACAAAATATTACCATAAAGACAAAATCATTTTCTTTTTCGCTGGCACAATGGAATTGAAAAAACAACTCTATAAAAGTAAAAAAATTAAAAATGTCTTTGAAAAAAATATATAGATTAATATACTGATAGTTTCGACCGTGTGAAGATCACATAACAAATTCACTTATTCTTTCACGAAAGAAAACCGTCATCATAACACAAGCTTACTAGGGATAAAACAGTTTTTTCGCAACTTTTTTCTTTTATTAATGAAAAATGTGTTGATACCATTTACATAATTTTTAAAGCACTATATACAGGATGTTTCAGAACTATATGTAAAAAATGTAAAGGCAGATAGAGGGGTCCTAAATAAGCAGATTTCTTATAGGAATATGGGTGCAGAAATGCAGCGTTGAGGCAGTAGAAGCTTCTGTTGAGTTCGGAGGATGAAAGTGCTTTGCTGGTTTGAATCGTCAGTTCATCGCGGATTTCGAGCAACATGCATCGTTACACAAACGCGGCTTGCCGACATGCGTTTCGTGTATGGGGATGTACAAGGAAATGTCTCACGCCCAACGCATGTCCAACAGATTTTGAGCTTGTCGAAGTAATATCCCGTGCTGTGCGTAATACTGCTTCTACCACAGCAGGATTTCTGTGATATCTTACAGTGCCTTTATCACGCCTGGAAGTATAAAACGCTTCTGCAGCAATTCTGTTTCTGCATTTTGCTTTTTATGTTTTACTTTTCTGTTAGGGGAGGCCTGATATATACTGGGTCGGATTGCAAGACGATCCAATGCTACTAGTTATGGAAGTGCAATCTCCCGGATTTGCCCCTCAGCTGGGTACCCTGTTTTGTCTCACATAACTTGTCTGATTTATAGACGATGCAAAAGAGGGAAAACCTAGTATATTAAGGGTCCATTTATAATTATTGTTTTAATAATGTATTCCGAGTGAATGTTTATAGCTTATTTAAAAACATCCAATTTATAATCTACACAGAAATTTATATTTGTTGTAATACAAAAAATTTATAATCGTATCTATATTATAAAGGACAAACATATCTGTGCGTAACGCATACGTCATTTTGCTAATGGCAACACTTCGAAATTTGAAATAAAATTTTGGTTTTGCAATTTTCTCTACTGCAAATTTTTAAACTTCTAAACATCGCAAATTTTTAATTTTTACACCGTCGTATAAGGAAAGAAATGCTCTTTTAAATGTTATTTGTTTGAAATCTGTATCTCAATTTATTTTTGAGATATTAATTTTTTTGTAGTTTTTAATAACATTTTTCTTATCGTGGCAACAGATGTACCCCATTTCTATTGAAACTCATTGAAAGTAAACGGAAAATAGTCAAAAATAGGTGATACTATATCTTTTTGTTGCCATTTTCTCAAAAAACCTGTAAAAAAAGTTGAAATTAAAATATGGGCTATGTCAAGAATATTGTCTGTTATTCCGAGATAATGACGTCATATGCATACTTTTCTATAGACGAAGTTTAAGATTGGATTGTAAAAGTGGACTAATTTAGCGGATGCAAATGACGTCATTTTATAAAAAAAGCATGTATTTTAATTCTTAAACCTGAATTATGTTTTGTAGAAGTGCGTCATTTTCACAGTCCAGCTGCTTTGAAATTCTTCACAGGTGAAAATGCTCCACTTTTGGAAATAATGTAATCGAAATCACACACTGATAAAAAGCAATGTTTTACAAAAATTTCGAGTTTCTTTATAAAAGAGAGGTGAAATGCAAATAATAGTGATTTATATTACAGAAATTGTTGATTCTCGCCTGGATGGATTTGCTTCGCCGAGTTAGACAAGCAAACAAATAATTCGTGGTTAAAAATAATATCATGTTCCTGAAATTTTTGTCCAAAATTCTCTTGAATAATAACATTTTAATGCTAATCTTTAGGACATTCTACTATAATTTTATCAAAATAACATAATTTGCTTGATTTATTTTTTCCTAATTTTATATATAATCTATATATTTAAAACGCAAGTGTATATTTTAATCATCTGCCCCGATCTTTCTACTGAACCAATTTTATTATTTTTTTTTTAAACTGAAAGCTCTTCAATTGTAGATGTGATCGCACTATCTATTTTTTTTTTTAAATATCACCACTTTTATATTTTAATTTTAAAAGCATTTTATGAAATTTCTTCAAAATGGTGAAAATTAGATAGCTTTCATTATAGCAGCCAAGAGAAAAATAATGTGGTATTTTTATCTTTATTCATGCTATTTTCTGATAAAAATGCAAAATTGTTGATAAAAATTGTTGTATAGGGTGTAGTGTCGCAAAATCCCATTAGGAGCAGAATATTATATTAAGGGAATAATAACGGAAAATGACATACTGCTTTTGAAAACACGCATTTTTCCTCATAAATTTTCTATATTGTTTTTCCTTCTGCATGTGTACTGATACTAGGTTTCAGACACTAGGCGAAATGCTTATTTGAGTGAAAATGAAGTCATATTTAAAAGAAAACGGTCATTTTCCTAGGTAAAACTAAACAAATGCTTTTAAAAAACATAAATTACGTAAATTTTTACTCTCCGGAATTGAGATTAGAATCTCAAGTAAAGAGTGCGTCTGTTCACATAAAATATGTTTCTGACAATCGTGACTTCAAGTTTTGAGTTAAAATGATTTTTAAATGATCAAACAAAATACAATTTTTTTTAAATGATGAATTTGGATATGAGAAGTGTGTGTGCAAATTTTGAGAAGGTGAAAATTGCTGTTTTTCATTCCGGGATACCAAGCATAAGAGCCTCAATTGATAACCACATCCTATTAACTGATCTTTATTATATTTAACTGATTAAGTATCTATATTATAAAGAACAAACATATCTGTGCGTAACGCTGATGCCATTTTGCGAATGGCAACCCTTCACGACCAAATTTCGGTCTTGAAATTTTTGGTAGTGCAATGTTTTAATCTTCTGACCATCGTACATTTTCAATTTTCGTCGCATAGGGGAAAAATTTACTTTCAAATGCGATTTGTTTAAAAACTGTATCTTAATTGACTGATGTATTATATTTTCTAAAATAATTTTTAAGAATGATTTTATTTTATGTTTATCTTATCACGTGCCAATTTCAATACATAATAATAATAAACATTTTGCAGATAAAGCAAAAAACATTTCTCAGCATTTGTTTCTGACTATTTTTGCATAACGTAAATAATACTTCCTTTATAAACAAATAAAAGAGTAATATTAAAAAAACCACTAATCTAACATATTTGTGAAAGACAAATTAAAGAAATTAATACTTCTTTTATAAACAAATAAAAGAATAATATTGAAAAAACACAAATCTAACGTATTTGTAATCGTACAATTTAAATTTTTAGATCACCAAATAGGATTTTTTTTTTTTTTTTTCAAATGGAATTTGTTTGCAAAGTTCATCTCAGTTTACTGATTGTCTATGGTTTTAAACACAATTTTAAAGCATGAAATATTTTTTAATTTATCTATGTCGCGAAGAGCTTCATCATTTTCTTACGGCTAATATGTATTAAAAAAAACTTCCCTATGAATAAATAAATAAAATAATATAAATAAAACACAAATTTAACAGACATGTATAAGCTCTGAAATTATCAGAATATAAAAGTATTCCATAAGTAGCAAAATCTTGGTCAAATAACTATTAGCATGCGGCTAATAAGAAAATATCGCTTTGGATAAATTTCAAAAATTTACTTGATTGTATAATTCGCATTTTCTATATGAAAAATGCTTTTTTAATGTAAGTGGGCAATCTAAAAAAATTATTGCATATAAAAAATATATTAGTTTTCAATTAAAGAAAATATGTTTTCACTTATATTCTTTAACCCGGGAAACCCGGGTACGATCCCCTAGTATTTATAATGTTACTTTTGTTTTATTGCTAGTTAGATAAATTTGTATTCCTTTATTTTACAATATTTCGCTGAAAAATTTCTTACAAAAAATATACATATAATAATAATGATAGAGCAATTAGCGATTGAATTTTCTATTAATTGAGGAGATTTTAATTATTATCAAATAATTTGGACTTACTTTTAAAGTTTAAGGATTTATTTTTTTATTATTTCATCAAATTAATGTTTCGAAAATTTAATTTAATGAGATTATTTTAAGAATGATCAGATAAACAACGTATCATTTATGCCAAATAGAGGAATTTTAAATTAGATAAATTTTTAATCCTTTAATGCTGGCATTTTAATTAAATTTGACAATAAAAAGCATTTTTAATTCTGTTAAGCAATTTAGTATTTATAATAGATTTCAATACAATTATAATTAATAATTTTAGGCCAAAATAAATGCCAGAATCTTTCACTTTGTAATAAATTTTAAGCAATAAATAAAAATTATAAACAGAGATTTAAAAAAAAAAAAAAAAAAAAATCTTTATTCGTTTAACTCGGCTTTTGATTGAATTATCTTGTTATTTATTACTTTTTAACAGAGTTATAAGTTAATTTGTCATGTTCATATTAATATTTTACGGTTTAAATACACTGTTGTACTATGCATGTTATTAAAGCAGATTTGCTTCCTCAAGCACAATAAAAATAATGATTTGTAGATAATTATCATTCTGATATAAGAAATGTCAATCTTTAAAAAAAAAATAAAAAATAAAAATAATGTAATATTATTATTACTAGGGGATAGAACCGGATTTCGCGGGTAACAGAATATATGTAAATATCATCATATATATTATTTCTAATGCCTATTATTTTCCTCTGCACATTCTAAAAACACAGCAACGAATGAGGTATTTTTTGAAAAATTCTGAAAGAGGCTTTTGGTGTAGTATATTGAAATGTCGTTAAAACACATTATTAAAAAAAAAAAATGCAGTTAATGGAAAAAAAAGTATCAAGAAATAACCTCCACGTTCGCAGTGAAAAAACCTAGCACAGATCTACTTTTTTTTTTTTTTTTTTTTTTTTTTTTTTTTTTTTTTAACTCTGTAAAAAATCTAACTTTTGCATTTAATATATTTTTTAGAATGCCCATTATCAATACTAAAAATCATATTTATTTGAAAACAGCAATAATACGTTCAAATAAAATTTTGAAATGTATCAAAAGTATTTTTTTTTTATGGTATCACTTCAGAATTTAATAAGAAATTAAATTTAAAAAATGAAAAAACCCGACTGCGTGAAAAGCGAACTAATTAATTATTTCTCATCAATGGGAAACTATTTTTTTTTCATATTACATACCTATTTTCTTTTAATTTTCTTGTATTGATGACTTTTAAGTTGCGTTTAATTGTTAGTTTCTATCTATAAACACTATTTTGATGAGGCCTATAGATGTCTATGATGGTTAGAGCTGCAGTAAAGCTAGAGATTCTATCTACATAACTTCCAGGATGTGTAATATTTAAACGGAGCTTCTGACTGTAAAATAGTCAATGAAACATCGTCTTCATTTTGAAAAACCTATCCAATGATATCTCACTCAATATGGTGCGTAATTGTTTTTTGTCTTTACCGCCATTTTGTATTTTACAGCCACCATTTTGAATTTATATAAAAAAAAACCTAGCCTATAACTATCGGACGATTAAGACGAATCGATTGAGACATCATCCATAAAAATCCATCCAGCCGTTGGGATGTTTCAAGGGTATAAAGTGAGTATAAAAGTTTATAAAGGGTATAAAGTATACGCGTGAAACACATAACCCTTCTTTTCAGTCGAGTAAAAACTAAAGAAATTTTCAAAGATCGCTAAACAGTAAAAAAAGATTTTAAAAAATCTGTAGTTCTGCAGATGTAAAGTTACATCCTTGCTAAACTTTCATTCGTAACTGTACAAAAAAAGCTGTAAATCTACAAAACTAGTTTTTGTAAAGCTACAGAAATATATAGCTTAACAAATGAATCTGCTAAAATTACAGTAATCTTACTAAAATTTTATCTGTAACTTTGGTTGCAGTTACATGAAAAGTTCTAGGCATGCCATTTTCCTAAACAATTCTTTGTGACCTTACAGATTTTTTGATTTTCGGTGCAAAAGTGTATATCTTACTTGAATTTTTGTTGTTGCCGTTACATAAAGAGTTCTAGGAATTCCAGTTTCCTAGAAAAACTTTTGCAACTTTACAGATTTTTTTTTTCAGTGTATGTAGAATAAATCTTTTTGATTCGGTTCAATTCAGTGGTTTAACAGCGAAATCCAATTACATGACTTAAATTTGTGTTTTGTTTATATTTTATTGTTTTACTTATTGATTAATGGGTTTTTTAATTTCGTTTTAGAAATAAGCAGGAAATAAATTATGAGATATTCATATTAACTTAAGTGCAAACTGATTTATATTTTACAGTCGCTAGAGATAGATTTGACAAAAATATCATGCTTGAAAATTGTTTTTAAAGCAATAATATATAAGTCAATGGAGATACGGTTTTCAAACAAATTTGGATATACTTTTCAAACAAATTGCATTTGAAACCTTTCAGCAAATTTTATTCCCTTTTCGTCGGCGTAAAAATTGAAAATATGCAATGGTTATAAGTTTAAAAATTAAAAATAAAAAAATGCAGTAAAAGTGGAATTTGATTGTCTGCTGTTGTCATTCGCAAAAAAGAAATTCAGCAGCCAGTTTCCATGACGATTCACAGTAGATTCTTCTCCTTTCCACCATCTTTTCTCAAGAAAAACATCAAAACAACTATGCTACAAAAATGGCAGCAAGAATGGGACTACGCACCTACGGGACGTTACACGCATAGTCTCCTCCCAAAGGTATCAGAATCACTTCTATTACATCTTCGGAACATTTACATATTTTCAACGAACCACGGCCCATTTCCATCTAATTTGTTCAAGTTTGATAAGGCGCCATCCCCCCAGTGATTATGTGGTCAACTGGGCACATCGCTGCACTATATGCTGGACTGGTACTCTTACATCGCATTTCCATCTAAGAAAACCACGTACAACATCACTGTCTGCATGGTTCTCATATGTAAGAAAAAACCCAACTCTGCTACAAAAAATAATTGACTGTGTTAAACTAATAGAACACAGTCAATACATATTTCAAAATAACGTGCCACCGTTGGATCTTGCAGACTAATGGTATATATATAATTTTTAAATATTGTTCCAATCCATTGATTTTATCGTTTTAATACAAAAAACATTATTACCACTGACATTATGTACATAGACGCCCTGCCAGCATGCACGGTGAAGAAAAAAACTTTGCTATTGTTAATATCCATATTAATACCTTAATTAAGATAATTGTTATATCTTGTCTATTTCTAGTACGTAATCTTTTAATAATTACCATTTATGTCTCTTTTTTTTTTCCTAAGTTTTTTTGCATAATTGATCATAATCCTATGTTGTTCTGTAAATATTCACTGTTTTATTGTTAATGGTATTATGTGCTTCGAAATATTCATAACCAGTAGTCATATGTAAATATTTTCTGTTAGAGGTAGTGTTGTAAAAACTCATATGGATGTGTGGATTGTGCAATTTTATAATAACTAGTGTTCTTTTTTTTTCTTAGTTCTTATATAAATTATACCTCACATTGTATAGTAGCACGCTCAGACAACTGGGTTGCTATCTGAAATTAATATTGTTATATCTTTTTTAAAATCTTTAAATTAAGGAGACGAGGGACCTTAAAAATATTTTTTTTTTTTTTTTTGTAAATTTCACCTTAAATATTACTCAAAGGTACATTATATGCAATATGGCATGCATTTATTACAAAAAAAGATTTTTTTTAAAGTCATTTTTGAGAAAAAAGTGGAATTTTATGCGTTGTTTTAGAAATCTCCGAAATGCCCCATGCGCGTTCCATATCAATGAAAATCTCCAATATTTTTATAAAAGTTTGGTTTATATATATAAAAAAATCTGTGCATCGAATATTATATATTTGAATATAAAGGTTAAAAAAAATTTTTTTTGAAAAATTTTGAAATTTTTCGAAAAAATTTCAAAATTTCAGAATTTTTCATTTTTTTTCTTTTTTTTTTTTGCAAATTTAACTTTAAATATTACTAAAGGGTACATTATATGCATTACGGCATGCATTTATCACAAAAAAAATATATATATTTATTTTTGAGAAAAAAATGGCATTTTACGTGTCGTCGTAGAAATCTTCGAAATGCCCCCTGCGCATTCCATATCAATGAAAATCCCCAATATTTTTTATAAAAGTTTGGTTTATATATATAAATAAAACTGTGCATCGAATTTTATATATTTGAATATAAAGGTAAAAAAAAAAAAAGTGAAAAAATTTCAAAATTTCAATTTTTTTTAATTTTTTTCTTTTTTTTTGTAAATTTCAATTTAAATATTACTCAAGGGTACATTATATGCATTGTGGCATGCATTTATCACAAAGAAAAATTTAAAAAAATTTATTTTTGAGAAAAAAATGGCATTTTACGCGTCGTTGTAGAAATCTTCGAAATGCCCCCTGCGCGTACCATATCAATGAAAATCCCCAATATTTTTTATAAAAGTTTGGATTATATATATAAATAATTCTGTGCATCGAATTTTATATATTTAAATATGAAGGTGTAAAAAAAAAAAATCAAAATTTTTTGAAATTTTTTCAAAAAAATTTTGAAATTTGAATTTTTTTTTTTTTTTTTTTTTTTTTACCTTTATATTTAGATATATAAAATTCGCTGCACAGTTTTATTTATATATATAAACCAAACTTTTATAAAAAATATTGGGGATTTTCATTGATTTGGAATGCGCATGGGGCATTTCGAAGATTTCTAAGACTCCATTTTTTTCTCAAAAATATTTTTTTTTTAATTTGTTTTTGATAAATGCTTGTTATAATGCATATAATGTACCCCTGAATAATATTTAAAGTGAAAATTTCAAAAAATAAAGAATTGATTTTTAAGGTTTTTTAAGGTCCCTCGTCCCCTTAACAGGAGTCTAAGTAAACATAATTAGCCAGGCACGGCTTGTTGAGCTCAAGCCATTAGGCAGGCCTCCCTGCCTGGTCAGAACTTGAACTTGAACTTGTCATTCGCGAAATGACATCAGCATTACTCACAGAATTCGTTCTCCTTTATAAAATATATAGACAGATGAAAAATATATTATAAAAAACGCGATAGAAGTATTATTTAAAGGCCGATTTACATATAAAATCATGAATAGCATGGATTCTGATTTTATCTGCAAAAGTCATATTATTCCATATTATGTTAGTGGACACTGCGGTTTTCCAGTCGTTGTTAATAAAATAGGGAAACGAGACTCTCCATCTTGACCATGTGTGAAGGGGGTAGGAGACCCGATCCATTACCTTTTCTCAAAATGTTCATTAATGACACATACCTTTGACTTTAAAAGAAAAACAAACTTTACGTTTTAACCTTAAAAGGATCCCATTTGACCCAACAAATTATGCCAAGTTAAAAGCCAACTTTAATATTTTAAACAAACATGCTTCATAAAAAAAAAAAAAAGTATTTTAACGCTCATCTGTATAATGAAATTTTTACTTCAAGTCGCTTATTACACTGTAACTTAAATATTTTACTTTATTTCGTTTCATTTTGTCATATTGTTTATTATTCATTGCGTTTGTTTTGTCATTTGAATCAAGCTGTGCCATATTAACCCACTAATTATCGTTTAATTTAAAAATTGTCCTATCTTAAAATTTATGTGTAAATGCTCACATTTTACATGTTAAATTACTAAATAATTAGATGTAATTAAGTACTTATATGAACTTTATTTTATAACATTATTTTAACTATTCATCATCAACTATAACTGTAAAATTTCTCGGGTTTGCCCTATAGTGCAACCCATTGTGAATTACCTTATTTAATCTTATAATTTCCATTAAATAGGGTCTTCCAGCCTGCTGGGACTTCTAGGCTGTTTCGCATATACTGCACTGTAAAAAAAAAAAAAAAACTGTAGTTCTACAGATGTAAAGTTACATACTCACTAAACTTTCATCTGTAACTGTACAAAAAAAAAAAAAAAAAAAAAAAAAAAGAAAAAAAAAGCTGCAAATCTACACAACTAGTTTTTGTAAAGCTACAGAAATCTGTAACATTACAAATGAATCTGTTAAAATTACATTAATCTTACCAAAATTTCATCTGTAACCCTAGTTGCAGTTACAATGAAAAGTTGTAGGTATCCCAGTTTCCTGAAAATTTCTTAGTAACATTACAGATTATTTGATTTTCGGAGCAAAAGTATGCCTGTTACATGATTTTTTGTTGCCGTTACATAAAAAGTTCCAGTATTCTCAGTTTCCTAGAAAAACTTTAGTAACTTTAGAGATTTTTTTTTATAGTGTGGGGTGAATATGTGTTTTCCCCTCATGAACTAATCAGCTCTTATACCGGAAGGTTTGCTGTCCACGAGTGGGTGATTAGTGAATAGTAAATCCTTTCGTGCACGAAATTAAACAAAAATTATGCATCCAATAAAGAGAGAAATAATTCACAACGTTTATAAATGTTGTGACATATTTTTATCATTAATTTTAATTCCAGAAAGTATCAACAAGTATTATGAATCAGCGGTTGAAATAGCGTGATGTGCGAAGTAAAGCGGTCGTGTGTAGCTCATCAATCTAGAGGCCGTGTGCACCTCATTAAGAAGTTAATTTTCATTCCGCTTTGCGTGGAAATTTCCGTGATGTTCAGACCACCCTGTATCACACGTCATTTAAAGTAAAGATGAGACGTATATGTCTTGATAAAGCTTCATCCTGAAATAAATAATTACACAATGTTAAGAGTTTCCT
Organism: Maratus speciosus; assembly: GCA_963932465.1. Taxonomy (NCBI): domain Eukaryota; kingdom Metazoa; phylum Arthropoda; class Arachnida; order Araneae; family Salticidae; genus Maratus; species Maratus speciosus. Next base: position 313,725,328 of record OZ010794.1, read on the forward strand.
GTTAAGGATGTTTTTCGTGATACCATAATTTCGAAAAAGATGTTATTAAATTTTATGAATAAATTAAAAAGCAAATTATTAACTAAAAAGGAAATTATTTACTTTATTTTGATTCTGAGTTTTATGTACTTGAAGTATTTTATGTTATCATGCGTAGACACACTAGACTTAACACACTAACTTTAACACTAGAAAGACACTTTTTTTTTAAAAATATTTGACACCAGAATTTTTATTTTAAATTATTAACTTGTTTATTTAACTAGTTTTTTTTCTTTGTATTTTTTAAACTAGTTTTATAAAGAAATTTCTGGTTCGAGGCGAAATATATTCATTTGGTAGCGGTTAAAATGACCACTCGCCGTCTTTCTAGTGTTAAGAAATGTGCGACGAATTATATACAAATTCTTTGGATCTGTGCAAATGATTGTTTGAAAATGAATAATTGTTGAATTTGATATTCGTAATTAAAATCACATGTTTCGTCTTCTTTATTTTATTTTATCATTTTAGATTTAGAGCTTGATCATGCAATTTAAAGTATTTTTAATTTTTGCTTTCTTCTATCAATTTAATCATGGCCAGACTAATTCATGGGCATGTGGGGCACATGCCCCACCCTTCACCCCCCTCATCCTTCCGAAACCAATCACAAAAAAGGATGAACTACATCATTAAAAACTAATGATTAAAATTTTATTTTAACAACATTCTAGTCAATTGTTTTAAAAAGAAATTCATTATTAATATTTTCCTCGTAACGAGACAAGTTAAATTTATCAATGCCGATGGAAAAATATTTACTTCATTCTATGTTTACAAGAAGAAAGTATTGGACTAATGTAAAATTTCGACTCCCGGTTTTCGGTGGATTTATACGTTTTAGAAGACCCTGATAACAATTTGATTGGTTTTTCTAAATGTCTGTCTTTTGAGTCTGCGGTTCTCTGAGTCTGTGCTTGTACGTCTGTATGTGACAAAAATTTCTGGGCTCTCTATCTCAAGAACTAATGCACGTAATTTGATAAAACTTTAGATTCAGTTAGTACCTGATATAAATTATTGCAGATTACTTTTGGTGGTAAATCGCCTTACAGCTGGCGCTTCTATGCTGCATTATTCATGATTCCCGCAATAGATATATCTCAATAACTCATGCACATATTTACATCAAACTTTAGATTACGATATACCTTAACACAAGTTGGTGCTGATTACGTTTTGTTGTGAATCACCTTATAGGTGGCACTTCTAGACTGTATTTTTCTAGATTTCTGCAATACCTCTAGGTCAAGAGTTAATGCAGGAATTTTTCCAGTTAGCCCGTGATATAAATTGGTGCTGATTAGTATCATTAGACATATTTGCATCAAATTGCAGATTCAGTTAGAAGTGGACATAAGTTGTTGCTGATTAGGTTTTGGTGTAAATCGCCGAACAGGTGGCTCTAATATGGTGAATTTTACAGAATTTACACGATTTTAGCGGTGGTCATATCGCAATAACTAATGCATGCAATTTCATATCTTTAGATTCTTCATGATGGGCATAGATTGTGAATTAATTTTGGCACTTTGATAGCGAATTTTTAAAGTACAGTAAAACCCCGGTTATCCGAAAAGCATGGGACCAAAGCATTTTCGGTTAACCGGAGTTCCATAGATTTAGAACATCGTTGTAATAAAAATCTTGTGGTACGGTATTCAAAGCACCCTGAATGACAAACCAAAATTGCAAGTCGCTCCAACAGCATAACAATCACAACATATATTGTAAAAAAATGAAGTGTCGTACGTGTCGATCTAATAAAGTGCCCGAAATTACGCAATGGACTAAATAAATAAGTTGCCTGTTTACTTATTTCACAACGGACATGCTTTTTTACGCTATTTCTACCAGTGTCCCATAATACCTTTCAAATATTTGACTTTTGCTTATTTTGCTTCTAATTTTTAAAGCTAATAGGTATTAAAACAACTGTTCACTGTATTAATAAACGTTCAAGTGCGAGTATTACTCGCGTACAGAGGATTCCGTACAATAAATATATGAATTAGTAACTGTATTATTAAAAAAAACCGTTGCTAAAAGAATACTAACACTTTGTAAAAAACTATGAAATGCAGGGTTGGGTATAACAGTATATACTAGAAAAATGTAAATGGATATACCGTGAAAGTTCAAAGAGATATGGAACCTAAAAAATATCAAATACAGCCATTCTGTATAACTCATTTTTACTTTGTTCTATCTAAACAAGAAGAAAATTTCGGTTTTCGACGGATTTATACGGTTTAGGGTACAGAAGTAATGAAAAACATGATTTTACAAAATGTCTGCTTGTGAGTCTGTCTATCTGTGTGTGACACAAATTTTGTGGGCGCTCTAAGAACTATAGAACGGAATTTAATAAAACTTTAGATTCAGTTAGTCCCTGACATAGATTGGTGTTCATTAATTTTTTGTGTAAATCGCCCAGCAGGTGGCGCTATTATGCTGCAATTTTCCCGATTTCCCCTATAGCTGTATCTCAAGAACTAATGCATGAATTTTCATCGAACTTTAGATTCAGTTAGTCCCTGATATAAACTGATCCTGATAAGCTTTTGGTGTAAATTGCACAAGAGATTCCACTGCAATTCAGAACTTTTCACGATTTCCGTAATAGGTCTATCTCAAAAACTAATACACGAGTTTTCACCAAACTTCAAATTAAATTAGAAGTTCACGAAAGTTGTCCCTGATTAGATTTTAGTATAAATCGCTTAACCTTTGGCGCTGCTGTGCTGAATTTATCAGGAAGTATTGACATGTATGAGATAGAAGAAAGTTTTTTGATTGACACATCCAACTATTTTAATATTATTTTAATCCCTTTATAATGAACTTATTTCGGTACTGACAGTAAAAGAAATGCATAGTTAAACTTCATTTGACATTTCATAAAACTAAATTCAGCATACTAATAACCTTTCTTTCTACAGTGCAGCTAAAACAAAACATTCATTCAAAGTTTACATTTGGCATTGAGCTAAGCGCGCTTCGAAAGGGGGTGGGGGTCACAAATTTGCAACGCCGCCTTGGTCCTTGCCTCGTTTTCCAAATACGTTTTTAATTAAATTTTAAAGCACTCGAGGCGTATTGAAAGAGCCATTCAATGCAAACTGTCCCGAATACAATAGTATTTATGTAACTCATTCTAGTTAAGGGGTCTCAGAGATCTCAAAAATTGGAAAAAATGAAAAAAAGAGACTATTTTCAACATTTAATATCTTAAAATGTATATTATTTTAAAACACAATTTTTGTCGAGATTAAATATATAAGTATATTGTTTCATTTTATGTATTAAAAAATTTGCAAGATGAAGAATTAGCATTTACAGGGTGCTCCAAATAGTCAGACATTTGACAAGCGGAATATTGGTATAACAGCTTACGCGCACGATTAGAAAATAAATATTGTAACTAGAATACAAATTTTGGTGCATACTTATACTTCAGATTAAAATAATTGCCATGAACCTAAATAAATTTGTATTTAAAGCATTTTTATATTTTTAATACAAAATTGTATTTAGCTAATAGAAAATTTTGAAAATTTGAACAGCATAATCACTTAAAAAAATATTTTTTTGAACAATAAGAAGGAAATTTTAGGTTCAGTTTATACAGATTAACATAAAACGTATGTTTTGAAAATTTCATGAAAAAATATTCAAATGTTTTTGAGATACCGTCCGCGTTATGCCAAAAAAAGTCAATTGGGGAAAAATGACTTAAAACTTTCGAAAATGCCGCTTAAGGTATTGAGTCGCTATAATTCTAAAAGCCATAACTTCTGTTCTAATGAGAATTTGAAGGAAACAATTATATTAAAATGTTCAGAAAAAGAGGAAGATTAACATCTAAAAAAATTAAAATTAATTTTTTTTTTTTAGCTTTAAGAGTCCTGAGACCCCTTGAATTAGTCTGTTTATAACAATTTGACGCTTATTGCTTTTATACTGTTACTGACCATTTCATTACACTCATGTATCATTAAAAGTTGTAATCTAGGCTTTAAAAGCCGATGGTTCATAGTGTACGCCGCCCTTGTCATTATGTATATCCAAAACGTCCATACCTTTAAGGGTTCATATCTCGGCTAATTACTGACGATTTTTTTCGAAAATCATGATCAACAATGCTTTTATACTTCTGCTACGATAGGTGTCTCCAACGCTGATCAACAATTTTGCTGAATGCCCGTAAACAGAAACTTGTGTGTAACGGAAAAATGCGCTTATCTCAAAAACTCTGTGACCTAAGGTAATCGCTATAATTTTCCTGCAAGGTTTAAATTAATATCTACTCCCTCTAATTTTTTCATAATTTTAGTTTCAGTAGATTCGGAATTAGATGGGGATGAACATATTTTTGCGCTACATTTTCGACTACATTTTTGAAAATGTAATACCTAAAACTAAAAGAAATGTATTTTTGAATTCAGCATTACGAAAGCTTTCACACGATACCCCACACGATAACAAAGAAAATATTTTTTTTTCAAGCAACTGAATTTGCCGATATATATTTTTACTAACTTTATTTATAAATGTTTAATAGTCTGAAAATATGTGGGTCAACAGTCTTTATTACTTCCCCGAATTTGAACTTTCCACGTTCTATAGTTTACGAGTAAAGTGGCTGTGACAGACAAACAGACAGACAGACAGAAGGACAGACACAAGAGTGATCTTATAATGGTTCTGTTTTTACTTTTTAAGTACGGGACCCTAAAAATGATTCGGAAATGTTTTGATCTAAAGCTTATAAATAAAATAGTAATCATAAATCAAAATATGTTTAAAGGTGTCATTTGACATTGGTAAAAATAGTGTTGACAATGAAATTTTTCACATTTAAAAGGGACTTTAACACTAGAACGGCGGGAAAATTTTACCTACTGGAACGGCGGGAAGGGGTCATTTTGACCCCTCGATGAAACTACTGAAATAAGAACGCTAAAACAAATTTAAATGCCATACATTGGCAAAAATATGTAATTTACGTGTATTTCATAATTTATATTTAATATTACTCGATAATTTATTGAATTTTTAAAGTATTGTATATGTAACGCTTACAGGGCGATTAATTGGATCATACTACGACTACTCAAAAAACTCATTAATTTGATATAAAAATCGATTTAAAATTAATGTTTTCACAAATTAAAACTAATGTTAACTAAAATAAAACACAATTTATAAAATAATATATATTTATATTTTCATCTACTTTACTCGCCGAATGATTCACTCTCTAAATCCATAAATGAGAAATACGTTCTGTTGTTTCCGTTATTTCATTATAAGTGTAGCTGAATGGTTAATATGTTAAGCATTCTTTTTCAATTTTATTTAATGCATATGGTACTTCAAATTGTACACACGTATTAGGAATTAATTCAGTTGTAACAAAAAAAAAAAAAAAAAAAAAAAAAGCAAATTTTCCAGTACATTTTCCGTACACAACTTTGAAATATGGTGCTCAAAATTCTTGAGATTTGTTTTCATTGCATGTCTGTACTTGCATTTTTTCTCTTGATATCTATTTTATTTTCGTGTTTTTTTTTGTTGTTGTTGTTGTTTTTTTTTCTGAAGACTCAGGAAATATCTTTGGGAGATTTGAGACCATAAGATCCATTCTGAACACATCTCCTAAATTTAATAGAAAATCTCTTCTACTGATAGGCTTGCCTGTTACACTTTTATAAATTATCCAGGCGTTTAAAGTTGCATGATCCAAAATATTGAAAAAGATATGTACAGGCCATCGTCTAGAAGTATTTTCGGCACATCTGATCATGGATATCCACACCATACTTCGTTGAGTTGTAATATTCTATTGAATCGGGCAACTTCTTGAGACCGTCTTCAGTTTTTACAGTAGAATGTAATGAGCTCAGTAGAAAAACACTTTTTTTCTTTTGGGTTGATAGATGGTAAGTGTCTTATTATCACATTCCACTATCTTCGATGAATAAAGAGTACTGCTCATATTTTTCAATGATATAGGAAATTCTCTTCTGTCTTTTTCATTGTGCAACCAAAGTTGTATTTTTAGCTTTTAACATTTCTGCTAATATGATGTTAGTAAAATAGCCAACTGTCGTAATATTCCTCCCTTCGTTTAGATGGGGATCTGTTAATTTCATGACAACATTTTCCGATAAATGTAATTAAGGATTGGCTGTTTCATCCTTTTCTAGATAAATAAATTCATTCAAGAGGTATTTAATATCAACGTCAACAGATCACCAAAATTTTATTCCATATTTATCCGATTTATTTGGCATATATTGCGTAAATTTATATCTATCCTGAGATGGGAACAATTGTTCATCAACTGTAATATTTTGTCCTTGTTGGTAGCATGTTTTGCAATTTTCAATAAATTTATTCCACATTTTAGATGCAAGAGCAAATTTATCAGTCTGTAGTCTGCTAGATCTTGTTGTCTTTTCATCAAACCTAACAAATCTTTTTCTTTCTTGGTTTATTTGCAAAATAGTATTCCTCATACCTTGGACGACAATGAATATAAATCTAAACCCTTTTTTTATTGCTCCTCGAACATATAGTATAGCAACAAAAGCAGCTTCGAGTGCAAAGAGTATTTTACTAAAGGGGTCAAAATGACCCCCGTCCGCCGTTCTAGGAATACAAGCCCATATTTTAAAAACTAACAAATCTAGAAAGCTGAATTTTTTTTTAGAAATATATGTTATCTATTTAGGAAAAGTCAGAAAATTTCAAACGATTTAGCCCAAGCAAACAAAAGTAATCAATGGACGAAAGTACTCAGGTGTCAAAATGACCCCTACCGCCGTTCTAGTGTTAAGGAAATTTATTGTCTTTCGGTTAAGCCGATTTTCGGATAACTGGGATTCGGATAAACGGGGCTCTACTGTATTAATATGTATAAGATAAAAGAAAGTTTTGGGATTGGGAACAAAGTGATTCTGTTTCATATGATACTATGTGTAGATATGTGAATATTTACTTGTATGAAAGGTGGTCCGCACAATGATGCTTTCCCCGAGACTTGGATAATGCATGTCGGGCCCGCAATATGAGGCAAAATTGCTGGAATCTGCTTCCTTTTTAAACTTGAATTCTTTATTAAATTTTTTCCCAATTTCCGATGATAGTATTAATCTAAAATTATGTTATTTATATAAATTAAAAGAAGAAACAATTTTATCTCGAATATTCAATTTTTCTATATTGTACAATAATTTGATGATCCTTCGTTTTAAAATATTCTTTTACTTTGACTGACCATTTATCACAAGTTCAAAACGTCTAGAGACTGTCGGCACTCCATTTATTCACCTTTTCTACTTACCATTTGATATATATATAGTAAAGCGAGGAGAGTCTGCGCACCTTTCAAAAGAATAATAATAAAAAATCTAAATATTAATATTTTGCTAAACTATGCATGAATAATTTTGACTTCATTTGTTTTTTTATGCATTTCCATTGTTATTCTGTTGCTATACTGTAAATTAATAGAACAGCAGTAATAAAAGAAGAAAACTATTTTGCGCAATCTCTCCTTACAGGGTAGGAGAGAACGCGCACATGGGTAGGAGAGATTGCGCACATAGGTAGAAGACATTGTTATTAATAATAACTACAATTAAATTGTTAACAATAATAATTACACTTAATTGACATTTTGTGAGTAAATATTTTTGTATAAGAAGTGAATATTTCAACCAAATGTTTAAATAATAAATAAAAGAGATAATTTTAACAACAGTTAAAATTTTTAATTTAAAAAGATTAAAATATCTTAAAAAGCAAGCCTTACTAAAATTACAAAAAAAAAAAAAAAAAAAAAAAAAAAAAAAAAAAAAAAAAAAAACATTCACCTAGTAGATAACATGTTTAACTTGAAAATTACTTCATTTCGATTTCCACAGTTTCATTGTATTTTGTTTGCTAACCGAAGATGTCGTCGTCCACAATCAATGCACTTATTATTGTAAAACGTGCATCTTTCGTGCAATCACCTGCAACAAGCAATACATTGAATCCAGTCAGTTGTCGAAATTGTCTCCTGGTACAGTTCCTGATACTCAGTGCACTCATCATCATTGACCTTCGTTTCTTCGTTTTTTATTTTTCCCTTGAGTTTTTTTTATCCCACTTTTTGTTAAAGCACCTTATCTTCGGCTTTTTTTTTTTTTTTTTTTTTTTTTTTTTTTTTTTTTTTTTGTAGCGGCATCTTTTTTAAAACTTTTTTCATATATATTTTGTGGATCAGTAACATTAGTTGCACTCTGTTTCCTTTAGATTTAGATGACATTACACTACTAGGAATGGGTGAAAGCTTTTCCAAAACATTGTATTAGAAAATTTATTTTAGTTAACAAAATCAATTTATTAGCAAATTAATTGCTCATAAATTAAATAATATATATATATACATATATGTATATATATATATATATATATATATATATATATATATATATATATATATATATATATATATATATATATATATATATATATATATATATATATATATAATTAAATTATTAACAAATATATTATTAATTTATTAACAAAAATAATTACATAAAATTTATTTAATAACAAATGTATTATTAATTTATGAATAAAATTTTTATCTGCAAAAGTATTTTTTTTTGCAAATTAATTTATTGCCAAATTTAGTTTTGATAATTATGTGTTTTTCCGAAATTATTTCAAAATTGATTCATTCATATGTTTTACGCGTAATTTGCAATTCATACAAATTCATCAATAAGCTATGTTATATCTCCTAGCACTTAAACTTATGGGGAAATGCGCCATCTCTCCTAAGTAGCAGATGCGCAAACTCTCCTATTTTGGTAGGAGAGATTGCGCGGTCTTTTATTTAAATACGGCCACTTCTAAAATGAATTTCTGGTGTTCGCATACTTAGTCCAGGTTAGTAGTTTATAAGAAATTGCTTAAGTTCAAAATATTTTGTATTATTGACGCTCTATAAAAATTCTGACGAACAGTTATGAAAATTCAAGCACTTACTTTGGAAAAAATACCAAAATGGCACTGCTTTATCCAAGAAACTTGGAACAGTAAATATGCACATTCATGTAGACACTGCGCTAATGCTGCTGTACAACTACCTGGAGTCGCTGGGCGCGCACTCTACTCCTTCCCGTCGAATCTCTTTGTGCGCAGTCCCTCCTACCGCACGAACTCTCCTCGCTTTACTATACTTAAAGAATAAAAATATATTATAATGTATTAAAATTTAAAAAAAATAATATATCTCTTAATTTATATATTTTCGAACAAAATATATTTTTTAACCTATAAAGATTAAAACCAAAAATTTTAAATTGCTTTAAATTGCAAATTTAGAGAACTATTAATTAAATATGTAAGCTTTGGGAAGAAAAACACATTATATCTCCCATAAGTAACAAAATTTACATTGTTTGTAAAAAAATATTTCTTTTTAATCCTATATTTAAATTACCAAGTATTTCAAGTTTGAATGCGATTAAAAAAAATTATCTTTTAAGTAACGGAAATTGGTTATGGCAATGTATATTATTATTTAATAACTAGCTGGCCTGTCCGGCGTTGCCAGTGGACCATTATAATAACCTTAAACAAATCTAAAGTTTGGCAGATTTTATATATTTTGAAAATCTTTTACATGAACCTAGTTATGTGGTCCCCATTTCCTTCCGCAGCGACCAGTGTGTTGCAAACAAACCAATTTCCATACGAACCTGAGACCGGGCTCCCCACTATCTAAGGCAGCACGAACAATCGAAAACCAAGTTTGTTGAGCCAAACCTCGTTGTACTCTAGATCATAGAACCCGATAAAGTAATGAACCATAAATGTTCGAAAATGTTTGTAACTGAAGTCTAAGATAAAACATCATAACACGGTTAGTAGCTGAATTGTAATATATGTTGAATGAAGCAAATCCCGTTGAAATTCTGCCCTTATAACCAGAGGAATGAATGCTCCCCCCGCGCCCTGTAAATTTCTCGAATGAATTTTAACAATAACACGATAATTAATAAACGTATGAAATCACTTACCTAAAGTTACCTTTGAAGTGAAGCGACTTTTAATTGATGGCTGTAGTGGGTAAACGTAAGTTGTCACCGAAAAAGGATATTAATGTTCGAAAAACGTGGTAGCAGAGGTATAAAAAAGGATCTGGTCCAGGGAACCAGGGTCTTAGCTGGAATGTAGCTGTGTATAAGAATATGTTTTAGGAGTTTTAAAGTAGTTGGAGGGCACTAATACTATGTTAAAGAAAACTTTAATAGAATCAGACCGTTTCTAAAGAAGCTGCAACAAAGGCCCCAGGCAAAAAATTAATCTTCAAAATTGGTGGTAGGTGAACCCTGTAAATTTTTTTGTATTTCGTGTATAGCTATGGAGGACTTAAGACGTTGTTAGAAAAAATGATATCGAATCAGATAATTTTTAACTGAGGAATAACAAATGACAAAAAGGGGGGGGGGGGGGCATCAGATAGTTAAGAACAAGGTCCTAATATGAAATTATTTTAAAAGTTCTTAGTTCATAGCACTTTAGAACTTCAATTATAATGAAGAAGAAGTTATAAATTAGCCATTAGAACTAAATTTTAAAACAGGAGATGCTTAAAACAGGGCCCTAGGGTCGAAGTAAAAATATAAGGGTGTACAGAGGCGTCCAAGACTCAACTTCAAAATTATGTATTGAGAAGGCAAGATGATTAGGGTGGGAAAAATGCACGCAGAACAAAAATTTCAGGGGTCCGGGATCGGGCACAACGAGACCATAGGGTGTACCAGTATTTTAACTGTAATCTATAAACTTGAGAATAACTAAATGGAAAAGGTTTCTAAATACAGTGGAACCCGGTTAAGACGCTCACGGTTAATACGCGATCTCGCTTAATACGCGGATTTTATTCGATCCCTTGGACATCTCCCATAAGGCTAATGTAAAAATATCATGTGTAATACGCGAACTGTTACTACGCGATCCCGCTTAAAACGCGATAGATTTTCGGTCTTTTGAGGAAAAAAAATCACGCTTAAGACGCGAATTCATTCATCAAGATGCGAAATTCTTTTCTTGAGTGCTGCCAATTATCAGATTTTTTTAAATTATTATTCAGATAAAAAACACTTTTTGAGAATAGTATTATTTATTTATATTTAATTATTTACTTTATTTAATAACAGATTAATTAAGGTAAAAATTACTAATCGGAAATGTGCCGATTGTTTAATAAAATTAAAACCCGCAAAACTGTAATTCTTCTTTGATCCCGGCTCTTAAAATTCCTTCTATCTCGCTTCGTCTATGTTTTTACTGTAGTAGAGATATAGACGAATTTAGGTTACTCAGATATGTCATAAAATTTATCATGATTGGAAGTTGATCATACCTTTTGTTAGTGAGGCTTTAAATGCACGTTATATCACTACTATGTTTTATAATGTATCCTATAGGCAAAAATGAAAAAATGAAAAGAGAAACTCGCAAAGATTAAGCGAATACGACTACAATTGAATAATTCTTTTATGTTTTATATGCCTTTAGCTATGCTAACGTATTTTTATACGAAGATTAATAAGGATAGTCTTTTCTTATATGAAAAAGAAGGACAGATTAAAATGGTACTCATTATTACAAGTACTAAATATCGTTTTAAAAGCTGGGATGTACATCAAAGATTTAATATAGTTTTTTTTCTTTTTGTAAAAAAAAAAAAAAATTAGCCTAGTACAAAAATTATTTTTGTTGTTTTATTTTTAGTTGAAACATATAAAGCGACAATAAAACCGTTTTCGTATCCATATTTGTTTTCCGTTAGTATTCCAGCCGGTCCATATACAAAGAAACAATGAATTAAATTTAAATCTAAATACAATTTTCGACCGTAAACATGTAAATAAAAGCTCTAAAGTCCATTTAGACAGTTAAATGTGTAAATATGACCAGATCCTACAACATTATACAAATCACGTTTAATACGCGATTCCGCTTAATACGCGACTTTTGTCCACTCCCTTGAAACGCGTCTTAACCGGGTTCCACTGTATTAAGATCGGATTAAGAGAGGTCAATTTATTAACAATTTATGGTATACAAATTTCAGAGTGACCTGTACCGAAGAGGCCAGGGATGCACGTGGCATGTAGTTTGGGATAAAATTACTTTTAGTAGCTTTTAAAGTAGTCGGTGGACACTAGAACTATGTTAAGGAAAATTGCAAGGCATTTGGATCGTTTTTAATCAATCTGCACCAAGCTTCCCAAAAAGTCGATTAATATTTAAAATTGGTGGTAGCTGAAGTCAGCAAAATTTTATTGTCGTTCATATACTATCTGGAGGACAAAAGAAGTTGACAGAAAAAAAGGTACTGAATCGGACCATTTTAAGGAAGGCATAATATGGAGCCCAAACAGGCCAACTGATAGTTGATAAGAGGACCCTAACATGAAACATGTCAAAATGTCTTAGTACATAGCGTTTAAGATCTTCATTTAGTTAAAATTAAGCATAGGGTATGCATTAATCATTAGAATAATATTTTAAAGAAATGTGCCTAAAATGGATGGATGCTTAAACAGTAAAAATATGAGAGTGTTGCCCGAGGAGAGAAGTCACGAATAAACTTTAATATTATGCATTGAGAAGGCGGAAAAATTAGCGAGTGAAAAATGCATACCGCACAAAGGGACCCAGGGACTCCGAATCAGGTCCTACAGGACACTCGGGGCACTCATGATTTTAACTGAAATACAGAAACTAGATAATATCTAAATTGAGTAAAAGTTCCAAAAATGAAGCTCGGATTAAAATGGGTCAATTAGTTAACATTTTATGGTGCAAAATCTTTAATGTCCCTGTACTGGGCCCTAGGTGCCAGTGACTTAACTGGGATGCGGTTGGGTATAAATATATTTTTTAGTAGTTTTTAAAGTAATCGGAAGACGCTAGAACTATGTTAAAGAAAATTGCAAACAATTCGGATATTTTTTAAAGAAGCTGTACCAAGGGTCCCAAGAAGGCGATTAATATTCAAAATTGGTGATAGCTAAACTCTGATAATTCTTTATGTCGTTCATGCAGTAACTGCAGGACCTAAGAAGCTGTTAGAAAACAAAGGTATTGAATCGGACCATTTTTAAGGAAGTTATAATAAGGGAACCAAAAGGGTCCAACTGATAGTTAAAAGCAGGAACCTAACATAAAAATATGTTAACATGTTTTAGTACTTAGCACTTTAGATCGTCAATTATTAAAAATTAAGCATAGAATATGAATTATTCTTTAGAATAATACTTTAAGGAAATTCGCGATAACGTGGGTAAATGTTTAAAGAAGGGCACTAAGGCCCCAATAAAAATATGAGGGTGTTGGCCCGGGATTAAGAGTTTAAGACTCAACTTTAAAATTATTCACTGAGAAGGTGAGAAGATTTAGGGGTGGGAATGGAAGGTGCACACAAAGTCAAAAGAGCCTTGGACCGGCCCCTACGATACGATAGGGGGGGGGGCACTGTCTTAATTGAAATGTAGAAAGGGAGAATAGCTAAATAGAAATAGGATCACAAAGATGAAGATCGTATTAGTAGGAAGCAATTCATTACCAATTTAGTGGGAAAAAACTTAAAGGCACCCTGTACCTTGACCAAGGGGTTGATGATCTTAAGCGGAATGTGGAGAGAGGGAAATAACTATATGGAAATATGGCCCCAAAATAGTAGAAGGTCAGATAAAACAGGGGTAGATTATTAACTATTTAAGGCATATAAACTCGAATGTGGGGAGGGGCTCCGGCACGTAAAAAGTTAATTATCTGAGGCTCAGGTGCATCAAGACCTATCCTGGACTATTCACACATATATTTTCAGACTTCCTTTTGTGCTGTAAATTTCGCTAGCCATCGCACACTCCACACACACAGAGACATATAGAATGAAACTTTCTTTTATTAGTATAGATAATTTTAACAATAAATATTTATTTCAGAAATTCTTTTTCTGAATTTTAATGAAGTTTTTAACATTTCCAAATCTAATTATTACTATTTTTATGTTTAATTGTCATTATTTGCGTAAAATATCTAGTACTATCATTACCATATTTTAAGTTTGATAATTCGAAGTCACAATAATGTAACGAAAATTTTACGATAGTAGCGAGATCTGCAGCCTACGCGCTACGGTCTCCAACTTCCTCTAGATTTAAATACATGTTACTTTGCTCTATTTTAAAAAAGATTACCCGATTACCAAAGTTTAAAACATATTCTGATTGTCAGTCTCGATATTCCGCAATGAGGCTGTTGGCGACTGTTTTAAGATTAATTATTTTACATGAATTAAATATTTGATAAATCAGCTTGTATAAAATAGTTAATTAAAAATTGGGCTGCATTCTGGAAGTTCTGAGTCTCCTATTATAACATCAATATTTTTTTTTCAAACGCTATAAAAAAATTCTTTTAAATATGGAAAAATTATACTTTTTAAATAGTTTTTGCGCATAATAATTTTTAAATTTTTAAATTTTCATTCTTTTCCAGCGTTCATGTGTAAAATTATCTTTAAATAAAAACTACAGTCCTTGGAAATATTATTTCATCTTTTTTTATTATTATATCTGGCAATAGTATATAAAAACCTATATTTCAAATAACGAAATGAATACCAAATCAAATAACAAAACTTTGAAGAATAGTTATAAGTAGCAAAAATTACAAATAAAAAAGTGATATGAGTGGACACTACACAGTACAATTTAGTCACGTAAATGCCTGAAAAGATTCTCACTTTTATAATTCAAACAAAATGATGTTTTAAGTAATTATATGGTTATTCAGGCGATGATTATTATTAATTAATAAATTATTAGAGTAAAAGTTTCATTGTGAAATGCTTTTCGGAATTTTAATAAAAATATTTGGCATTTACCAATCTAATATTTTTTTGATATTCAATGATGATTATGCTATGAATTATTTACTAAAACGAATCGTAGCCAGATTCTCAAATTTGATAATTGGGAGTTACAAAATCGTTGTGATTTCTTTACGATACTCGGACAATCTGAAGCCTAAAAGCTACACCAAATAAACTCCATCCAAAACCCGAAAGCTCTAGAAAAATGCTAATTTACTTCGTTTTAAAAATATTACTCGATTACGGAAAATTAAATATACCGGGTGCGACGCCAAAACCCGTAGAAAATTTAACTTGAATTTCTCGACATGCGTAACATTCGGTGTGATCGCGATTGGCGTCCAAATAGCTTCTCCTATGTACTAAACATCATAACCTCGAAATAGTCGCGATTTTTAAAACAAATGTGGAATATAACCGAAGAGGCGCGATTATAGAAAATGTTCGCGTAGGGGGCTCACCGACAAAATTCATTCGATTATTCGGGTACCCAAGATCGACAGTGTACGATGTCATAGCAAAGTATAACGAGTCGGAGGAGTCCAATGAAGATTTTGCGTCAATTTACAACGAAGGCTTGGTTGTCGGACAACGTCTACATGTTTTGTTTCAAAGAATTCGGACCTCCCAACAGCCTAGATTTAAATCCTTTAGACTTCTATGTATGGAGCGTGACTGAAAGGGTTACAAGTCCACGCACAAGTCCAGGCATCAAAAAGTCGCCTCATTGAGAGCCGCTCTTGAAGCAACATTCGATCATATGGACCTTTCACATTACAACGGACCTGCGAACACTTCAGACCCACATAGAAGGCAGTCATTCTAGTAGGGGGGGGGGATATATTGAATAAACGTGTTTCCTATGACCTTACTACTAACAATTTAGCACAAAAATTTGTACTCTTTTGCATTTTTGTAATAAAAATTTATGTTTGAAAACAATCTTTCATTTGTTCGAATTTTGGCGCCATAAAAGGTATAACCACGGCCATTTGAGATTTTCTATGATCCAGTTCTCATTCGTTTCCCTTTCACAGGAGGAATTTTGGTGTACCAGGGTGGTGTATCCACCGTTTTTTAGAAAACTGGCGGCTTTTCCATGATTAATTAAGTAAAGTCAATTGCATATTTGAAAATCAGATTTTTATAAAATGGTTCAGTAAAAAATGCCTCTGTTTCCCTGGCAACGTTTAGAATAAAAGTTTTATTTTAGAAGAAGTATCATATGTAACGTTTTAACTATATAGCTTATAATATACCGTAGTTTTCACTGTAAGTGTTTTTTACATGCAATAATTAATTAATTTAAAGTCTTTTTTTTTCCGCATACACGTACAGCTACATTTTTATATTGAAAATACGATGTTTGGAAATATTATTTGTGATTTTTAAATTTTTACAACAGTAGATAAAAACGGTCATTTGAAAATATTAATTAAAATTTTGAAAAAAATTAACAAATCGAAAAAGTAGAGAAGTTTAAAAATGATCTACACTGCGAATGTAAATTAGTCAATACGACTGCAAAAGATGATTTAATTACTATGCATAATTTTTTATCATATTAAAAATATGTAACTTAACTATCGTTTCGGATTTTAACATTAAATAACTCTTATATAAATTCTTAGATTTTAAATCTGTCCGCTTCAACATATTTATCACGTATTTCTCTACAAATAAGAGAAAAAGAAAAGCAGAAGTTGTTGTAGGATAAGTCGAGAAATGGAAAATGTCACTATAATTGTCATGATATTTTATAATGTTATTGAGTATTACTATAAAATGCTCGGTATTGAAAATGAAGTGCGTACCATTTATAGTTCTCTAAAGGAACACACTAAAGAACTCCGTTACGTTATAGTCTACGGCAAAAATCATTTCAGGCACATTTATTGATTTTACGCTATTTCAGACATACTGAGAATTATAAGCCCACGGTGACGAGATGGGCGAGAATGTTTAGCGACGGTCGACAGGAGAAACGGATTTACCAGGGCCTTGTCAGGCGCACAAAGTTAGGACAGAGAAGCTGATTATTAACATTGACACTCTGTCACATCTTTGGACCGCTGAAAAAAGCCTAAAAGTTCAACGATTTCACTCCGACGGGGACGTAAAGGCTGCAGCTCTGAATTGGTTTCATGATCAACCGATATCGCTCTTCGCGGACAGAATTCGCAATCTTCCTAATCAATGGAACGCCTGCCTATACTCCGTGGGTAATTTTTTTTAACAAACTTTGCATGCATTTTTCTCATTAAATATTTTTGTTTCTATCCATGTATCTGTCTCATTTTTGTCCCTACGCATCTCATGGATACACACCTCGAATAACTTTCATTTAATCACCCCTCGTATATGCCTCAATAAGATGGACTGCTATGCGTTCTCAGGAGTATACAATAAGTTGCATTTATAGTTCATTTAAAGGGAAGCACAAAGGAATTTGACTTCATTATTATATAAAGTGGAAAATAATTTAGGGCGCATTTTAATAATGATATGATACATTAAACATAAGAACAACACTAAAAGCACTACAACATGTTTTCAAAAGATTATTGAGTGCATAGCATTTATTGTTCATTTACAGAGACACATAAAATAATTCAGTTATAGGTCTTAAAAGTTCCAAAATTGCAGAAAGTACATTTCGGCTGCGGTATACGTTTTTAAACGTATCTGATTTTCAGTGTATTAGATGGAGAGTACAAAATTTTTAGGTCGCACACAAAGCTACACGAAAGTATTCCCACACATTACCGATGTAGAAAGCAATTGCTGTAAATAGATATTTTCTTAGTTATGTGTTTTTTAAGATGCTTATTTCGATCTCGAATATATTTCTATAAAAATATTAGATTTCTTACTGATGTTCATTTCGTGTTAGAAAGTATTTAGTAATACAGCTTCACTTCATTTTTCTTTGTTATTTTAGAAAAGGGAAGAAAGTAATTAAATAATACAGAGAAAACAAAAGTTTTTAAAGTAAAATATTAAAATTCAACAAAACAATGATAATTTAAATCGGACAAAATAATTTTAATTTTAGGCTTTTAATGAAAAAAAAACTCGGTTGTCGATGTAAAACATTGAGAAAAATCAAGGTGAAGTTTTTAAACAATGGCATTGAAAAATGTATTCGTCTGTAGAAATTCTGTTCAGGTTGTGGGCATATTGTGTGTGGCGTTTTTGGGCATAAATCACACGATATCTCAAAAACTTCTGAATGTTTTTTCTTGAAATTTTCGAAACATACGTTTCATGCTATTCTGTATAAACCGAACCTAAAATTTCCTTTCTATTATTAAAAAAAATATTTTTTATGCGATTATATTGTTGAAAGTCTCTAAATTTTGCATTAGCTAAATACAACTTTGTATTAAAAATATAAAAATGTTTTAAATACAAATTCACTTAGATTCAGAGTAATTACTACAATCTGAAGTATAAATAGGCACCAAAATTTTTATTTTAGTTGCAAAATTTATTTTGTAACCCTGCGCATAATCTTTTATGCCGATTTTCTGCTCGTCAAATGTCTCACACTTTGTAGCCCCCTGTAAATTGTAATTCTGCACCTTGAAAATTTTTTTAAATACTTGAAAAGAAAGAACGTACTTATATATTTCATTCCCAATTAAAATTCTGTCTTAAAATCAAATACTTTTTAAGATATTAATTGTTGAAAATGGTCTATTTTTTTTTCAATTTCAAGAGTCCTGAGACCCCTTAAGTATTGCGGCATAATTCTGGACTCAGAAGAAAAATCGATCAGATGTGATTTTACATGTGTTTTTATTATACTAGCTTCTGATCACAATTTAAGGGCTTCTAAGTGAGATATAGTAAATCTCCCACAATTAGTTAAGATTTGAAGACTTTTTCCTTAACTAATCAGAAAAATATTGAAATCAAATTATATGCTTTATAAAAAAGTATATTTATTATATTTATTCTGCGATTTTTGTGTTTGAAATATTATATTAATACTAGCTGAGTACCCGCGCTTCGCTACGGTAAATTCTCCCTCTTTCATAACTTCCTATTTTGGTCGATTGCCTGTCTTTTTTACTATTTCCAAATCAGTAATTCTAATTTTTCACCTTTTTTTTATTTAAGTCAACCTAGTTTTTATATGTAATGATGGAATTTTGCAATCACGAATTGATTTTTAACTCACTTCTTGGTATATTAGAATTATAAACATTATGTTTACACGTGTGTAAATAGGTCAATAATGACAATGCAACTCTTTAATATTAGAAAAAATTAATTATAAATTAATACATTAATTTTAAGGCATTTTACTGTTAGCCTATCTCAGATGATAACTCACCAAATATTTTTTGTACCACGTACAATT
The DNA here is from genome assembly GCA_963932465.1 of Maratus speciosus. Lineage (NCBI taxonomy): Eukaryota > Metazoa > Arthropoda > Arachnida > Araneae > Salticidae > Maratus > Maratus speciosus. The sequence continues at coordinate 313,744,701 of OZ010794.1, forward strand.
TTATGCGAGTTGAAACAACAATAGATTTAATTATGCGCCAATGAACACTCGCCAAAATATGCCAAATGATTAAAACTGCAACAATGGAACATTTTAAAATAAAAACATACTGAAAATAAATTAAAAATAAAGAATGTAATATTTTTAAAAATATATTATTTATCAATTATTAACTAATTAATTTAGGATTATAAGCTAAGTAATACATTTAGAAATCCTAAAAAAAATATTACATAATGTTTCATTTTTCTTTCCTGCTGTCCTAACTTTAAAAGAAACAGAGTAAAAATTATATATCATTTAATAAATTTATTTGCTTGCGTTTTATACCAAGCATCAGAAAAAGCAGTGAATTAGTCATAATTGTGTTCTAAGCCCACGCTAGATTAATGTACGGTAACGGAAATTGAAAAAAAACAAAAAAAAAAACAACAACAACAAAAAAAACATGAATTTCGGTCAAAAAATTGGGTGTGATTTTTAATATAAACATTGAATAGTTATAAAACAGTTTTAAAACAACCATTGTTTTCTTATTATTTTGACTTCTATGTTTATCTCTTTTTGTACCTTAATTTTCTAGTCATTAAACAGCATTTAATGCATCTCTATACTTATAAGGGGGTTACCATAGGGGCCCCCTGTTCTGTCGCCAAATACCGCCAAGTTTGTCGCTAACCTGGAGATATATCGCCAAAAGTGACGCCAACTTATCGATATCTCTAATATTTCGCCAAATTTCTATAGATTTCCATTGTAAACCAATAGGGTTTACTTGTTTACAGAAAATCAACAAATTGAGATATTTTAATGCACCAAAAACTAATATTAGCTTAAGGGATTATATTAATTATATTTAAGGGAGTTCAACGTTCAAATAAATTAAATTATGAATAAAAGTAACACGATATAATGCTTAGCATGCTTACCCAAACATAAATTTTAAGGGAAATTAAACTGGTCGCCAAGGGCGGCTAGTTTCTAAGATTACAATTGTTAATTTCTTAAAATATATAAGTTACTATAGCAATGGACAGCCCGTGAGGAAAAAACTGCTTGCGGGTATACATTTCGTCACGCTATATTATAACCATGAAAAAAAAAAAAAACCTCTTGTTTTATCGACATCATTAATTCATACATGCCTTTTGCTCATTTCATTTAAAATACACACATTTAAAATATATGTCTAACTAATTTCATTTAAAATGATAAAAAGAAAAATTAATAAGAAAAAAAAACATACATTAAACCAAAAAATTTTATTTCAACATCAAAGAGTATTTTGTAATTTACTCAGGCGAAATATAAATAATGTTATTGTCTATAAAATGAAATGAAACATTTGAAAATAAAATAATTTTGTTGATAAAAAAATGAGCATTTAAAAAATATAACTTTTGAAAATTACATACTTTAACCCACCAGTTTTTTAAATCAATAAAAATAAGTTCTTAAAATAAAAGCATAAATAAATATTTTGCAAGTAATAGAATATAGTCAACGTAAACTGCAGTCTTCAAATGTAAATGTCTTTTACTACTGCAGCGTGGCGTACGTAATACGTATTTCTCACACTACAGTAAACATTTCATTCTTTGAATGAAGCCATTCATGGTTTTTTGAACAAACATTTGTATATGTATAATTCCTAACTTCTAAAATAATTTTATTGTAGGTTACTCCTCATCAGATAACTGCCAAATAGTAAAATCTATGTCGGTATCAGTAATAAATAAGTTATAATTAATAATAAATGTTTTCTATTCAAAAAATAACAATTTAAAAAGTTTTCGGGATTACGATGGAATAATACTCATAAAAAATATTCACGTTCAATAAATAGCAAGTGTTAATATTTGGCATGGCTTGCAGTAAAAATCGTTTGCACAGTTAGGGTTGAAATAAATGGTGCGATATCATATATCTTAGATGTTGGTAGAATGAAAAAGTGCAACAGCTTTTTTCTTTTTTTTTAGTTTTAGTTTTGGAGGCGTTTGTATTTTTTTTCCTAACTGACATAGTTGTTTTAATTATTAAACCAAAAGAATTGATTAAAAAAATATTCAATTGAATTTATTCCCGAGTTTGAAATTATAACTTGAAAAATTGAGGTTTTGGCGCCAAAGATAGCGCCAAATTAGAAAAATATGAAATATCTCATGAACTATTAGACTTAAAAAAAATTTAGTTAGTACCATTCGATTCAGCATAGAAAAATACACCAAAATATGTTATCAATGCAAAAATAACTATAAAATCAGATTTTTAAGGAATTTTTCAAAAGTTCGTTCTCTTTTTTACCCCCCCCCCCCCCTTAGGGGTGGAATTTTGGAAAATCCTTTCTTAGCGGCACTCTATGTCATAAGAAGTATTTTTGCCCCAATTTTCAGAATTTTAGGTTCAACAGTTTTGGCTGCGCGTTGATTAATACGAAATTCAGACTTTCTTTTATATATATAGATGTATTTCGAAAATGGAATATCAATATATCGATTTTGACTCCTAAATAACGATGATTATATAAATATCTGGACATTCAATGTTTTAGGTTCTTAAATCGCCATTGAATTACTTTATATTTTTAATTGAAAATTCCAACAGAGATGCGGCTCCATGACAGAATTATTTTAAATAATATTTTATTCAATTTTATTTTTATTCTAGGGAAGCGTGAATCTCACTCAACAGTTAAAGTGATTAAATAAATAAACTTTTCCTTTTGATATGATTTCACATGTATACTAGGGGGCTCTGCCCCCTCTCTGCAAGCTACGCTCGCCAACCCCCGTTCAGACACCGCAGAATCTAAAATTCTAAAAATCTAATGGGTTTTAAAAATATTAGAGAAGATTAAATTATACTGAAAAAGCTGTGGAGATCTCCCTGTAAACGGGTTTCCATTCAATTCCCTTTGATTGCAAAAATTTAACGGATAATCAGTTGCTGTTAAGACAAGCTAAAATAAAATGAATTAAGTATTCAGAGTCTTTGTCAACCGATATTTTAAAACAATCTCTATCCCAACAAAAAGTTTTCGGTAAAAAAAAAAAAAAAAGCGCCAAGTTCTCCTTAATATTTCGGCCAGAAAAAGTAGTGATATCTGATGTTCGCACAAGTTAAAAGCCAAACATCCCAAATCTTTCATCGAAAATGGCTTCCTGCGACTTGTCCGTTAATGCCTTCTGCTCTGCAGCATTTCAAAATTAATGATTGGAAATTACGCATTTATGAATTATTTAAATATTAAAAGTAATATTAGAATGCAAAGAGGCAAATTCACATAAAGACATTATAAGAAAAAGATTTCTGATAAATACCATTCAGTTTCAGCAAACATTAGTTTTGATTACAGATCATTTAGTCCACTTGCGGTTTAATTGCCATTTTGTACGGTCTAAAGCTAAAGTCATTAACGTAAAACGCAAGAAATAAAACAAAATTTACTTACTTCATATCTCACAATATGTTACATTATATTGTATTGTATAATATTGAAATGTTATGTATTGACGAAAGAGATTTTTTTCGTTTGAACATTTATTATAGTTTGTTTGCAAACATTAAGAGGTATTCGATTTATAAACTGTTAAAAGTTGATATTAATTATGTTTTAGCAATTAGGGATATTATCTCCTGAATACAAGTATTTTGTTATTTTTAACTTCTAAGCATTTAAATAGACTGAAGTTGTTTAAATGCTTTTTTCAAATGTGTATTTTATTTCTGTATTCTGTGTCACAAAATGCCTAAAATAATCAAAAAATGTAGTTGGCATGTAGCTCATTTGTACATATTTTAAAATTTGAAAAACTCTCACGAAGGCATTAACGGCCAAGTCGCAGGAAGCCATTTTCAATGAAAGATTTGAGATGTTTGGCTTTTAACTTGTGCGAACATCAGATATCACTACTTTTTCTGGCCGAAATATTAAGGAGAACTTGGCGCTTTTTTTTTTTTTTTTACCGAAAACTTTTTGTTGGGATATCACTACTTTTTGTATGTTTTTTCAAGTTTGTTATTCTAAACTATATTAATATGAAAAAACTTAAATTTCGGTACTTTTATGTTAGCCGGGAGCAAATCTCCTCATTAGCCTTTTGTTTTTTCGCCAATAGCAGTTTTCATTTTTCACATGTGTAAATTAGAAATAATGCTTTGATTTTCAAATAAAATATTTTGGTTTATGTTATTATTTCTTATTTATTTATTTATTTATTTCTATGTTAAATATTCGATTAAATAAAATGAGGGAGATGCATCTATTTAAATGAGATGACTGAAAAGTATATATCTTTAAATGAAATGAATGCAATATGAACAATGGAATTGGGAACAGTATTTGGCGATTTGCCACTTGCGCCCGGCTAACATAAAAATACCTAAATTTATTTTATTGAGCTTTACAAATTTACACTTTATTTATTTTTATATTAAAGTACTAGCCGCCTCTAGCAAGCAGTATTTACCGTATAACTTCCATGTTAAACGTTGCATCATGTTACTGTGATTCATAATTTAATTTACTTGCCCATTCTTTCGCCAATTCGGAAGCTTTTGATAGAAAAATCAAGAACTTTTTACGATCATGGAAGCACATCATATATTTTGTGTTGTTATGTATTTCATCTTTCGTGACAAATATCTCTTAACTCACTTATGCATGCTTCCTTAGCAGTTACGATTCGTTCTCTAATGCGGAAATTTTTAATCCTATTAAGTAATCTTTTCTAATTGGGCTCACTGCTAATTGTTGTATTTTAACTGATACGACTGGGTACAAGTGAAATGGTTCTTATGAAATCCTTTGACAATATCTGTATTTGCATTAAACCATATTGATGCTAATATCTTTTTGTTTCACGGTAACCTTTTCAATAGACTCGATTACGGAAGAATAGAAGGTCTACCGGCTCACTGCCACGATCCATTTGAAAATCTATCATTCTTCTCATCTGATCGTGTTGAAGAATTAGTCAATGTGCCATGGTTTTAAGATTTTAGCTAATTTTACTCGAAACCTGAAAACTAAAATGCGAGGAACCGGATTACAGAAGATTCATTCTAACGTACATATTGATTAACAGGTTACATATTATAGAATTATAATAATCATAAGGAGAACTGGCAATTTCAATGCTTTAATAGTTTCCGTAAATTCTCTTTATATAATACAGAAGTTTTAGCGGTGTAAAGGTTAACAACATAGTCACAGTAAGTATAATAACAGTACAATATAATAACAATAGCAGAGGTTTTGGGCTTTGACGAAATTATTAGCACTTTGGAAATATTAGTACGTTATATCATTTAACTATTCAGATAATATGCGGAAAAATAAAAATAGATGGCTCGTATTAATAATTAACTCATTAAAAAATAGCCACTAGCGTCAAATATTCGCCAAGCTTGGCGACATTTAGCAAAGTTTCGCCAAAGGTGGACAACTGAAAGGTGACAAAAGGTGACAAAAGATGGACAACTGAAAGATTTGCCTTATTAAGATTTTTGTAAAAGCATATAAAAATTCATTCAGCTTGAAATCATGTAACACCTTTATAACTCAGGCTAATTTTCTGTAATCGGGTTTTGACGACCAACATATCTTATCTATAACTATAAACTTTCTTTTACAGATTTAAAATTAACAATGAATTAACAGTAAGTAGGCTAATAATACAATATAATAACATTAGCAGCGGACTTCGGACGCCGCATCAGTCGCACATCGTTAAAGATAGTTTATTAGTTACACATTTCATTTAATTAAAAGGAGATTTTTAAACTTCCATATGGAATTAAGATATTTTTCCACTATAGGGACCTTGGCATTTTAAAAAAATCTTGGCGCAATTCGGACTTCAGAAACTGAGATATATTGCCAAATGATATAAACAACTACGAAAACAAACCTGATGAACTTTTATGTTATTTATATGTATTTATATACATTTAAACATTTTATTTATACATGTATAAAATATTATTTTTTATATACAGATTATTTATGTTGGTATATAAAAATAAATAAACGGGTTCCTTACATTAAATAAATTGTATACATATGGAAAAAATTGCTTGTGTATATTACACAGTAAATAGGTTGCCAGAAAATACGTTATTATCAAATTTCTTTTCTCGTCAAGGCTATTTTCTGTATTTCGCCAAGGCTACTATATCGGAAATGTACCGAATTGCGTTTATATTTTGTTAAATGTTCTATTGTTTTAATATCGTAAATATATCATAACCTATACTGATTAAAATTTTTAGGTATATTCATTTTTTTCTATTTAACAAACATCTTTGGAAAAGCATATATATAAAATGTTATTCTGCTTGAAATCACGTGACAAGGCAAGTCACGTCAAAGCTCTGTAATCGAGTTTTGGCGACCAACATTGGCACAATTCAATGCTTAGGAACTGTTTACGGCCAAATGAACACCCCCTGTATGAAGGGTTTAGAGGCGGAAATTCTGTGTTTTCAGATTTTTCTGGTTCATTGTGCTACAAACCCGACTTACTTGTGAAATTTCATGATTCTACGACTTTTAGAAGTACCTTAGTTATTTGATGATGCGAAGTGAGTCAGTGAAAAAAAAGCGCTTTTTCGGAATTTAATATTTCGAAAACTACTAAATATAGAAACATGAAATCGTAGAACCTTAGTTTAGTTTCACCATACGAGCATGTGTATAAAAGAAAAAATTCTATATCTCTCCCTAAAACGACGTTATGAGGGGGTGAAAAGTATGCCGAAATGGTTCAGGAAAAAGTAGCTTACGGCTTGTGCGAACTTGCCTTGAGCTGTGCAGATATCCTTGTAAACGGGTTTCCTTTCAATTCCCTTTGATTGCAAAAATTTAAAGGAGAATCAGTTGCTGTTAAGACATCCAATGGTTGTTTACGTTTTTGATTGAAGAGGATCAGTTAAACATTTGAAAAGAAGCTAAAATAAAATGAATTAAGTATTCAGAGTCTTTGTCAACCGATATTTTAAAACAATCTCTATAACAATAGCCTAAATCATGTTACTATCATCAACAGTTCCGGGCGGAACACTTTGCTTTTTATACTCTAGGTGCCATTTTGATACTTTAATGTTATCCAAGCACAGGTGATAAGTCGCCAAATATTATTCTATACCCATCATTTCATCTATATTATAATAGTTCAAGTCATCAAATGCCATAAACAAATACGATCTGATCCCTTCGCCTTTCATATGAAGGTTTGGAACAAATGTCATATAGCATATTGGCGCGATTTTTCACCAACGCCAATTTGGGGAACGCATCAACAGCATAAACAACAACATCCGGCTTACCATATCAAGCAAAATAAAGATACTTTGGCGCCAGTTAAGTACCCGTTGCGTATCAGATATTGGCGTCAGGGAAAAATCGCGCCAATATGGTGCAATATATGACATCTGTGCCGAAAGAAAAAAAATCCGGGTGCAAATCTCGTCAATATCTTTTTTTCAACTTGCCAGTTAGCATTTTTTTTTATTGTTCGAGTGGTAAATTAAAACATTGATTTGAAGTTGAAATTAAATGTTATGATTTGTTACATAATTTAATATTTCGCCAGATGTCATATACGGCATGTTTAACATGATTTTTTTTTTTTTTTTTTTTTTTTTACGAAAATTTGGCAAAAACCTCGTTATCGAATACCAGTTACATATGTATTTTTGGTACTACTTAGTTATCCTGTCGACAAAAAATCTCTCGCGAACTATAAGATTAAATGTCAATAATGGTTGATCGTAAATGTCACATTCGCTTGACTTTTAGCAAGTTACACATGTTTACGTCATCAAGCGATTTTTATTTCGACGTTTTATTTTTATATTTATTAATGTTATACTAATTTATTTGTTCTTTCGTTATTTAAAATAAAAATTTTGTCAATCTGTACAATTTGGCGAGTGGTTTGGCGATTTATATAATTTGCGAAATTGGGTGACGGAATAACTACTACATTGTACTGTATTTTTTAATTATTTTCTATTATTTTCAAAAGGAAATAGCAAAAAAAAATAATTAATTACTATAGAACAAAATAATTTATAAAAATTAAAAAATAAATAAAAGTAAATATACATTTATTATTAAATAAACAACAATAGCCGGGTTACCATGTCTATCAAAATAACGCCATTTGTGCGCCAATTAGGTACCCCGGTGCGTATATGACATCTGTGTCTAATATTTTCCTTTTCGATTTTTTTTTTTTTTTTTTTTTTTTTTTTTTTAAGAAGTGAAAGCCATCAATTTAAATGTTTCATTTTTAAATGAGAGTTTTGTATTTAATAAAATGATAACGAAATACAAAAAAAAGCATTGTTCTTAGCATAGATTTAAAGGAGGCCAAACTGTCGCCAAATTAATTTAAAATAGTAACCTTTTCTGAATTATGAAAAAAAAAAATTCTGTTATGATTAAAATTTGAGTTGCCATCATTAGAAAAAATGTATTTAAAATTAGAAAAAAATTAATATTTCGAAAACTAATTCGAATTAAAAAACTCTAATACCAGTTTTGAAATCTGTGGATCAACACGAATTTTTGGTGTTAATTTCATCGCAAAGTATTCCATATTTTAGGAGAAATCGCCGTGAAACAAAATCAGTTGTTTAATCAGTCGATTAAAAGAATCGATACATTTCAGGCGTTTCATATATTCGTTTCATAAATTCGTTTCATTAGGATTTTATATATATAGGGTAGATGTGTCGACTAATCTATAATATATGAGGACCCCAGAAGCCAAGGGGTATAAGTGACAAAATTGAAAAAAAAATGAGTTAAGTGCACTGGCTATCTGGAAATAAGGCTATTTGTTTATAGGTAAAGTGATATAGGTGATTTTTTAATTATGCGTTGCGTTCTAGGGGTCAATTACTTAACCTCTTTCCCGAAACCGTGAAACGCGTGGAGCCCAAGGGGTATAAGTGCACTTGTATCCGTTGACATCCACATAGCTGAACCGCGACCAACACAACAGAAGGCCAGTTCATGGCTTTTAAAACGCCACAAGAATTTAATTATCTTTAAACGGCGATTGGCACAAAAACGACGAAGACGTTTCTAACAAATGGTTGAAAGAAACAGTAAACAAAAAGGAAGAAATAGTTTCTGCCGCACCTTCTCGCGATGAAAGAGGAAGAAAATAACCGTCGATAAAATTCCACAAGACTGTATTGATGTCATCAAAGACACATAAACAAGTTTCCACGATACACAAGACATTATACTAGAGAAAAGCCCCAACCGTAAATACATGATTCCAGAACTCAGTTTAAAGGAGATGTACAAACTCTATGTTCACTTTTGACTAGAAGAAAAGCGCGTTAAGCCGGTCAAGGAAAGTTTCTGTACGCACATTTTTAACACCCCTTTTAATCTCAGTTTTCACCAACCGGGAACTGATGCATGTATTATGTGTGACAAGCTACAATTGAAAATAGACCATGGAAATGCAGATGAGAAACAACAAGCACAAACTCAAAAGGAACTATATCTCCGCAAAGCAGAAGCTGCCAGATTAGCCAAAGGCGCATTCCTAAATTTAAAGGATGTTCAAATGTCGCAATATGCTTTGACTTACAAAAAATCATGACAACTCCACATTTAACCAATTCTAAGCCTATTACCTATGTCTACTTTGGACATACAACTTGAACATTCATAACCTTGAAAGCGAAACTTCCCACACGTACATGTGGCATGAAGGCCAGACTTTTAGTGGTTGCCAAGAGATCGCATTCTGTCTTTTGACGTTCATAAAGACTCTCCTTCTCAAGTCAGGCATATTACAGCTTTTAGCGACAATTGTGGAGGACAGAATAAAAGCTACTTGGTTATGAAGTTCTGGCTGTACATCATTAAAAATGTACATATAGAAAAAATTAATGATCACTTTTTGATTGCAGGACACTCCTACAATGATTGTGACCAAAACTTTTGGCTCATAGAAATCAGAAAGAAGAGGAATAAATAGGATCTGTATGTCCCAGTCCACTGGGCTAAACTTGTAAATGATTCCAGTAAATACTTTACTGTAGAAGTGGTAAAAGATGAAGATTATATTAAACGAGTCACTTAAATCATTCTTTATAAAGCCAGTGAAAGTTATTTGAAATATGCAGTGGCTGTATTTCGAGAAAAAAAACCTTCACATTATTATACAAAGAAACTGCTGGTGGTGAACTAGAACCTTTCCACGAGCTAAAGGTGAAGTCCAGCCGTGCCAGAAGATGGCTACAGTTCTGCCTGAGCTTCCCATAGCAGAAGAAAAACCGAAACTCAAGTACCTTAAGTTTAAAAATCTCATTTAACTATTGCAGTTTGTACCTCGAGTGTACCACATTTTCTACCGAGATCTTCCTCACCAAGTGGCACCAGTACAGACTGAAACCTCGCACGCTTCTGAAGATCAGGCATGATGAGCCTAATCATAATTATGGAACTGATGAGGATGAGATAATGTAGATGTGTTGTTCCCATGTTATCACTAGAAGAATATTGTTCCATATTTTTAAACTGTTTTGTGTAAAATTTACTTTCTTATACGTTAAATAAATGCATTTTAACGGTTAAAAAATTATAAAATTTCAATGTTTTAAAACCTATAATAAAATTTTTAAACTTATATTAGAACAAAATTTTGCCCTTTCATTTATTTGTATTAACATAGTACTTATATTTTTCACCAATTCTTTTTTTTTAATTTCATAATTTTTCATTTTTAAAACTTATATTAAAACAAAAAAAAAAAATACTTTTATTCATTTGTATGAACACTGTTCTTAAATTTTTTATATTTTCATTTTTAATTTCAGAATTTTCCATTTCTTGTGTACCGCTTGGAAGCCAAAGGGTACAAGTGCCGAATGATTATAAATATTGCTTACTTATAAATTAAAAAAAAAAAAAAATGTACTCCAATTTTTTTTTCACAGTTATTGAAATAAGTGTTCACAGACCACTAAGAAATCAGCAACAGTTTCATATTTCAATTCAGTTAATTACTATTGATGTTCAACTTTGAACTCAATTTACTCGAAATCTAAATTTTGTCACTTGTATCCCTTGGCTTCTAGGCTCCTCATATGTAATGATTAAATAATGTAACTGAATCCTTACTATTAAAATGGAGATTAATAACGTCTCCTTATATGTAAATATCTGTGTATGCGCCTGAGTTGTAAGAATTAATAAATGCTCCTTGTTTTCATAATAAAAATTCCAGGAATCGTGCATAATGTCCAGTTAGATGCATGCGTTTGTGTTTTTCAATTTTATCTTTCATTATGTACGTACATCTTACAAATTGACACTCTTCTTACAAATTTGCATGCAATTTTAATGTTATACACTTACATGCATCTTTTAAGACGCATCCATACTTACACACATTTTTAATATGTATATTAGATCTACGAACATTTTACTCAATAAAAAAAAAATGAATAGATAAGAATCACCAATAAGAAATATTATATTATCCGAATATCCAATGCAAAAATACATTGTTGAAAACTTTACATTATTGACATGTTCTTGTTATAAGAGATATTAGATTTTACAAAGGTTTTAAAGCAATGTTCAGCAGCTCAGACATTTAAAACTATAGATAAAAGTATCACTTAATAGGATGTATGTGTATATAAACATATAGATAGTTTAATAACATTTCATAATAAAAATTTATTGGGCAAAATTCGGCAAAATTCTAGCAAATACCAGTAGCTCTCAGTTCAAGAAAACTAAAAAGAATTGTATATGTAGCTATATTTGTCATCTATGACTACTTTTTTTTATATTTGCACTGAACTTAGAGGTTAGCATTATGAAATAAATAGGAAATTGCATGTCAAACGTCGCAAATGGGATGCGTTTGCACAATAACTAGTTTCATAAATATTTAAACCTTAGTTAATTAGCTGTTGCACTCTTATCCAAAAATGCGAAATTTATTACGATCAAGCAGGACGGTCATTCTGCCAAGCCAAGCTGAAAAAAAAATGCTAACCTCGCCAAACAAACAAACGCCAAGAATAAAACGCAAGACACCGTAACTGCTTATTATACTGAAGACAGCTTCTCCATGTTAAATCGACAAACATGCTAGCCTAAAATTTCGCATGTCAAAAGAACCAATCATCGCAGAAAGATAAAACCAAAACCAGAAGGACCTAATTGAAAATATCTTCAATTTGAGACCAAATGCATCCTCATAAATTATTTATAAACAGACATATAGATTTTTTAAAATAACGTCAAGATACTGAAAATGACAAATTTATTTTCTTCGTCACACCTTATGCTTCAATCGAGGTAGAGACTTAAATAATGGACATAAAAAAGTAAGGATTGAATTTTTGGACAGATATTTACTCAATCTACGTGCTTTTATAAAATTCAGCTTTAAAAACACAAATTTTCTATTCTTAATTAGCGAAAAACTGTTAATTAATTCTAAAGTATATAAATTATGCCAAACAGCGATAAACCCGCCAAACCATTTTAGAAGTCTTATACTATTCTTTCATTTTGCATTGATTTCATCGAAGAAAACTATGGCCGAGATCCAGATAGATTTTTCACTGTTAGCGAAATGAGTTTGACCAATCAGAAGCCAGAATGTTTGAGAATTTTTGCTGTTTCTGGATCCCGGCTTATGTCATAAAAGTTCTTAGTCATTTTCTTAGTGCCATGGATGAAGTGCAATGTTTACAGAAATCTAGGCTGGGATCCAGATAGATATTTCGCTGTTAGCGAAACGAGATTCACCAATCAATAGCCTGCATTGTTGCAAACAGCGAAAAGTTCGCAAAAGTGCAACCTTCTGATTGATGAATCTCGTTTCGCTAACAGCGAAAAATCTATCTAGATTGCGGCCAATTATGTTGAACACAATTTTGCATTTCCACATCCAGGAAGGGTATTGATGTCATAACAACAGTGCATATTCGAAACTATTTAAGGCATTGATTCTGAACTCCTTTGTATAAGGAAAGGGCAGCTGACGTCACTGTTGGTTGAATTACTGTTGGTCAGCAAGAAAAACCTGTTCATTCATTATGACTCCTACCTGTAAACATGAGCCAGGGAAATTTGATTGATCTACGTGTAACAGGTCTCTGATATGATTGGCCTACATCGCCAAGACTATTCCAGCAATGATCGTTATGACAAAAATGTAGTTGGTAGATTGGTTGACGGAAGTGTTTGTTTGTAAACATGCCCTTTCCTTATACATTTCAATATTAAAGAAGTTGTTGTTTCAATAGTTTTAGTACTTTTCTCTATTGCTCACTCTAAAACACAAATATCGAAATTTAACCAACAGCGCTAATCGGTTAAACCTGTAATACTTAAAAAAGAGCCAAAATATTGTATCCCTTAAATGTGCAATGATACTGCTGCAATATGCAGATCGCAGCGACATCTGCAGGATATTTTCTACAACTGCAAGAAATTGCTAGTCTATACAATGTAATAATATTAATACGAAAATCCCGCAGAGGTCAAGGCATGAAATTTGTAATAACACTTGAAATTTTAGCAGTATCGTCGCACATTTAAGGGATACAAATTTTTAGAACTGTCTGGATAGCATATTTCCGCACTAGATATTCTAGGCGCTGTATCAGAAACAACACCATAACAGAGAGCCTTTATACATAAGAGTGGTGATACATGCAAAGGAGGCATGCTCATTTCAAGTTTTTGTCGAAAGTACGGCAATCCGCTTTCTTGAATAGAGGATATTCAATCTACGTTATGATCACATGGTCAAGGCAAGAACGTCTAGCGTAAAGAAGGGAAGGCTCCGTTTACATAATGTAAATCCCCGCTAGCCAATAAAACAGTTCATGGGAGAAAAGAGTAGTAGACTGTTAAAAGTATTGTGAAAAATTACCTCTGTTTTTGAAGGCTATCTGTATTATGACCAATGAAAACGCTTCATAGGCGTTTATATAGCGTTCTCATTGGTCAGAAAATAGAGAACCTTTAAGAACAGAGGTAATTTTTCACGTTATTTTCAACTGTGCAGTTTCCTGATTCCCTTCTTATCAGTTAGAAATTCTTTGGGTAAATTACCGGTACCACGTGACTTTTTCAGCCTCGAACCCATATTTGGAATATCCTCCATTACAAGATACGCGCATAGACGATCTCTATTAGACTAGGGAAATAATTCAACATGTATTAGCCTGACGATAATAGCATGCTCACAAAGAACTTTAACGATTTGTTTTTATCACTTTTACCAATAAACATTTATTGGCCGTATGTCGCTACTTCGTTATAGGGACAAACTTGTTCCTAATTAGATCCCGGCCTTAATGTATCAAAATACGGAGTTTGCTTTCTGTACTATTCCTGAGCTCAGTTATAGCGGCTAGAAATATAGGCCGGCATCCAGGTACATTTTTGCAAACAGTGAAAAGTTAGCAAAAATTCAGGCTTCTGATCGGTCAATATCGTTACGATAACAGAGAAAAATCTACTTAGATCACGGTCATAGTGTGGAAACCGGCTATTCCAGTAATGCTTTAAAAAGTGCTAAAAATTGAATCTCTTAAATATTGAAAAATACTGAATAAATACTGAATGACAAATGTCGATAGGAGCAACATTTTCTAGATCTTCTCTGAGCGAAACGTTTTCTTTTGAAATAGTTACATTGGTATTACCATATGTCGCTGTAATCGACATTCGTCGTTCAGCCTCGTTCAACATTTATGGGATACAATTTTTTAGCACCTTTTTAATAAGCTGATTTTTAAACTATATCTTCTAGAAACTATAGCTCCGTTATAGCGTCTAGATTATATGTTGTATAAATCGACTATCCCAGCAATACTTAAAAAAGCGCGGAAGTATTGAATCCCTTAAATGTACAATGATGTCGAATTCCAAACAGTCATTTGCATCGACATCTGCAGGATATTTCTTTAAAGAAGAAACAGACATGTGTAATGCACCGCTACAGCGTCTAGAATACATAATGTGGAAATTTGCTATCCAAGAACCGCTAAGAAGTGTATCCCTTAAATGTGCACTGACGCTGAAATCCAGGGAGATGATCGCAGCGACATCTGCGATATATTTTCCAATTTCAAAGTAAACATGGTATTATTACAGCGGGTTTGACGCCAAGCACACAGGTCAGATGTATGTTAATAAAACGTAAAAAAAAAAAAAAAAATGTTACAGCGTCTAGATCAAATTGTCTTGGAGTTTTGGGAAATATCCTGCAGACATCGCTGTGATCGACTGATTGGATTTCCACACTATATATTCTAGACGCTGTAGCACCGCGGTAGCCTGTCTTTTTCGTTTGCCTCGAAGTAGATACGAGGCTAATGAGAAAGACGGGCTACCGCGGTGGGTCCGATTCTTCTTTTTTTACAGACCGCTGGAGTCATGTGATGCTCTTTTCGCACACCTTCATTGGTGTAATCGAGCATCACGTGTCACCAGCGGTCTGTAAAAAAGAAGAATTGGACCCACCGCGGTAGCCTGTCTTTCTCGATAGCCTCGAAGTAGATATAGAT
Organism: Maratus speciosus; assembly: GCA_963932465.1. Taxonomy (NCBI): domain Eukaryota; kingdom Metazoa; phylum Arthropoda; class Arachnida; order Araneae; family Salticidae; genus Maratus; species Maratus speciosus. The sequence goes on from OZ010794.1 coordinate 313,760,280, forward strand.
GACGTCATTTGAAGCTGTTCCTAAAGTGTGGCCAGCTCATCACGTCACACGGAGTTGATTATCTGTACACGGCAATGGACACAAAAAATGGAGGATATTCAAAATCTGGGTTCGAGGCTGAAAAAAGCCACGTGATACCGGTAATTTACCCAAGGAACTTCTAATTGATAAGAAGGGAAGATACTACAGTTTTGCCTCATGAACTGTTTCATTGGCTAGCGGGGATTTATATTACATGTCTACGGAGCCTTCCCTTCTTTACGCTAGAAGTTTTTACCTTAACCACGTGATAAAAACGTAGATGGAATATCCTCCATTGTACCATCCTCCACCGCTTTGTACTAATCATCGTGTAAAGATGATTCAACTCCGTGTGACTTTTGAACGTCATGAACTGGCCTATTATGTCATTGGTCACGCTAACACACTCTCCCTTGCGTCCGCCATATATAGCTGCATCTTGCACTGGAGACTGCTAAATGGACTGCTATCGGTCAAAATCAAGAGAGAAAAGGACAGAAGAGGGGGAAAGAACTCGTTTTTTTTTGTATGTAGTTTTTCACACGGGAAGATTGACATGCCTGCTCCTCTCCTTTCATATCGTCATGATGGTGAAATAAACCAACGCCTCCTAGATATTTGAGAAAGTCTTGACACGCGTCACGAAAACATCACACAAAGCAGGCAAAGCAAAGGAACAAAATCATTCATTGGCTCGTGGATATGAACGAGCCAATGAATTATTTTTCTTCTTTGTTTTGCCTGCTTTGTGTGGTATTGTCCTGACGCGTGTCAAGGCTTTCTCGAATATTTAAAGGGCGTTGAATAGGCCGGGATCAAGATAGATTTTACGCTATTAGCGAGGTGAGATTGATCAATCAGAAGCCAGCATTTTTGAAAACTTTTATATGTTTGCAGTAAACACCGAAAAGCCTGCAAGGATGGAGGCTACTGATTGGTCATTCTAATTTTACTAACAGAGAAAAATTTATCTGGATCCCGGACATTAACTTTGGTTGGTTGAGACGATTTTGAATAAAATAAAATCAGAAAGCCAATGTTTTTTAACTTTTCTGGTTAGTTTAATCGAAATCTTCCACGTCTATTACTGAAAACTGAGTTACTGTACTTTGGACAAAAACTTGAATATGAATACACGACTTGTGCATATGTCACCACTCTTACATATAAATGTACTCTGTTATGAGCATAATGGAGGATATTCCAAATATGGGTTCGAGGCTGAAAAAAGTCACGTGATACCGGTAATTTTCCCAAGGAACTTCTAACTGTTAAGAAGGGAAGATGCTACTGTTTTGCCTGATGAACTGTTTCATTGGCTAGCGGGGATTTACATTACACGTCTACGGAGCCTTCCCTTCTTTACGCTAGACGTTTCTACCTTGATCACGTGATAAAAACGCAGATGGAATATCCTCCATTATAAGCGCAGCTGGTTAAATTTGAGTATCTGGGTATTAGAGAAAGCAATTGTGGCCCACTGTGGCTGAGTGGATAAGAAACCACGCCGCTAATCGCTTGAGAGCGTAGGTGAGGGCGGGTTCAAATCCCGCCGTGATCGCCACGTGATCTCATATATATGTGTTCAATAAAACAAACAAACAAACAAACAAGCAATAGTGAAAGGTACAGTTGCCATGAAAACAACGACTTCTTTAATTCGTATAGAAAATGAATGAATAGTTGTAATTGACTTAAGTTTAAAATGTAGGCAAATGCTCTGAAAATATCAATGGCTCCCATCTGGTATTTTACAAAAGTAATTTAATATATTCACATGATGTATAAGTTCATGCAACTCTTATCTAATGAAAATTCTGCAACAAGACTTATCTAGGTAGATCTTTTCAATGATTAATTCAGAATTCTAAGAACAAAACGAAGTTCTTAAGCGCTCTTTCTCACCCCCCCTCCTCAAAAAAGAAATACGATAGAAAGATATAAGTATTTGGATAACTTCAGTATTTCTGTGATCTTTTGTCAGAGTTTAGAATAGGTGCTTGTGTATTAAAAAAAACATAAAACAAATTTGACGAACGATAAGACTATAGATTTCAGGCAATTTTTAACTGGAAAAAATTTAATTCTAATGTTTATGCGGCTTTAATAATAGACTATTAAAGATAATCAATTTACGGGAATTTTTATACGAAATTATATTCTCACATTTATGCAAATAGGTATGGATAAACAGACTTGAGTAAAATTACATATTTATTCTTTCTTCTCTATAACACGATCTAACTGAAGATTAAACTATATGTGCAGTTTATATCTTTAAATTTTTAGATTTTTTTTTATCAAAAATGTTTTCTCATCATGTCTAGAATTGCTAGATTTACTTCTTTAGACAGATCTTCGATTCTTTAGATGCCTGCGGGCCTCATTCTCGGATTACCCGTAGGTATTTGTAAAGGTAAATTTATTTTGCAAAACCGTCAGCAAAAAAAAGTTAGAACAAACAATTAACTGACAGACTAACTGTAAATATATATTTTATTTTGACTCTATTTGATTTTTACTAAATTTTCATCCTTCATAGAAAATTTTAAGGACATATAAATTGAGAAAGACTGTTACTTTGAAAGAAGAAATTGACTTTCCTTACTTTTAAATTATTAATTACGCTAAAAAATGAATGATAAGTAAACAAAATGTATACTATTGTGTTTGTTCCCTACTGATAAAGGCTATACAAGGACTAATTTTAGCGAGTAAAATTATTTCAATTATATATAATCTGTTTTAAAAAAAGGACTGATATCTACTAAAAAGCAACTTTTCAAAAGTAAAAAAAAAAAAAAAAAAAAAAAAAAAAAAAAAAAAAAAAAAAGGGGGAAAGTTGTGGCTAAAAAATAGTGTGATATCAAATTTCCAAGCTTATATTATGGTACTTATTTAACATTTTTTATTAAAAATTTACCATACGTAAGTCGAGTACTTAAGTATGCGTTGATAGAAAGCCTTTTCTCCTTTACTAAATACATCATAACGTGTTTCTGAAAATTATTTTTTTTTAATTATGCATGATGGGCTTGGCGGCCATCTTTCCATATTTCACACTAATTTTTAAGCAGATAAGCTCGTAATATGTTTGCATTATTAAGAATTTTGAACTTCTAGTTTTGGCTACAGACAGATAAATTAAGATTGTCTTTTATTTTGAAAAAAAAAATTGATTTTTACGGCTTTAACTAATTAATTAACCCCCCTCCGAAAAAAAAGAATCATAAGATGAAACCTGAAGTTACTTCAAGTTTATTTTAAGACACAAATTTCTAGGCACTCATTTCCATAAATTAAAAGCATAAAATGTTTGCTTTAGCAACAATTTCGAATTTCCGATCTTAACAATGTACTTGTGTGCTTAGAAATTTGTGTAAAATATGGAAAGATGGCCGCCAAGCCCATCATGCATAATTTAAAATAATTAATTTTCAGAAACACGTTATGATGTATTTAGTAAAGGAGAAAAGGCTTTCTATCAACGCATACTTAGGTACTCGACTTACGTATGGTAAATTTTTAATAAAAAATGTTAAATAAGTAGCATAATATAAGCTTGGAAATTTGATATCACACTATTTTTTAGCCACAACTTTCCCCACCCCCCTTTTTTTTTTTTTTTTTTTTTTTTTCTTTTGAAAAGTTGTTTTTTAGTAGATTATATATATTAAATCCAGTATTACGGAAATAATATGGCTTCATATTAAATATGACGTAGTCACTATGGCAACATAGAATCATTACCTATCATGGGATATCCCTGAATTAACTGCGCATGGTAAGAATTAATAGAATGATTATCATCACAACCTAGATTCATTACCTAACATGTGATATCAATAAATTAATTACGTATGATAAAATTTTATTGGATTAAGAAAACGTTTTTAAAAATATTTTTAAGTTTTCATCCGATTTTCATAAAATTTGAAATGACTAGACCAAATTTTGCAATGATTATGAACGTATATTAAATTTCAAACCATTCGGTTGGATAGTTTTTGCGCTGTTATATGCGGACAGACAGACAGACAGAAGACTATACGTGCTAAGTATTTCTATAATTACAAAAGCACCTAAAACTGAAAAAAAAGTAGTACCACCAAACTACCCCAGTCTTCAGTTTACACTATTGGTCTATGTTTGAAAAATCCCATACCTACTTTTAAAATCTCAGTTATAGATTGGTATCCATGTAATTCTTACTTGCCATTTTACTGTTTTAATGCATTACTTTGTGTCTCGTGACATACTCTAGTCACTTGACTAATCTTATGAATATTTTCATCCTCAAGATAAATCAAGAAATTAATGTGCTACAGCACTCACATTTGACAGGTCAAGCCGTTCCAAACATGTTTTTCGTTCACTTTTTTTGAGTATTTTATCTTATTACTGAAACATTTATAGCTATTCTCATAGGTTTGTGATTGTCCCTTTTTTCTCACGTAAAACAGGAATTTATTATGCACATAGCATAAATGTTCGGTACAGTTGTTAGATTTTGCCAACATAGATTATAAAACTGATAATATAAGAGATTGATGAAAAAAAGGACAAAACGCAATTTTCACATTAAAAGTATTCTTTATTTGTGAGTTTTAATGATTTTAAACTGGATTTTCTTATATTTGTATTGCTCTTTGCAAAAGATAAGATTTAATTAATAATGAAATAAGGTTATTTATTTTCTTAAGGAACCTGAAAAATACAGTGAGCATATGAGAGACTTAAACTATAAAACTCGCGGACACACACACATACATATAATTAATTATATAACATTCCATAAAAGTATTATAACATATTTTTATTATTTCATGAACATTTTGTCATAAATGCTATTTTTTACTAAATATTTAATTCTAATAAACACGCTTAGTATGATGTGAGCTAGCTGTACAAGTATTAGTACGAATTCAATATATTGCACATCATTTCAGTTCTAAGCACTTGTAATCTTAATATTGTTATAACAAATTCGTGTTTGGAACATATTGTTCCAAAACTTTGATTCTTGCTTTGATTTTTAAAACTGGTTAAGCTAAGTAGCAACATAAATAATATATGTAAAGTGCCAAAATATGTTAAATAAAACAGGATATAAATTTATGTTAATAAAACTATTTTGCCTAAAATATACCATCTCTTTAAAGTTTTGTACGAGCCGTGTTGATATAAATGCTCAATTAGGAAATTCCGCTTTTTGCGCCTTCATGATCATTAAGAAAATCTGCATAACCGTGTCTTTAAAATTCAAAGATGCTTAATTAATCAATCATCGTTGTGTTTAGCAGCACTGCTGAAAATAGAGACGTAGATCTGCAAGATATTTTTAAAAAGTGGTAACACCGACGGCGGCAATACATATTTTGTTGCAAAGTTGTTAAGCCAATGGTAAGACTTGCAACAATATTAGCAACGAAAGATTGATAGAAACGTTATGGGAAGAACACAGATTATAAGACTGTAGAAGATATTGTGAGAATGCTCTGTGAATGGTCTGTTTTGTAATTTTTTTCTTGCGTTTGATACAGCCCTTGTTTATTTTTATTATCTCTGCTTTCATAGCAATTTATTTGAATGTCTCAATCATACACATTTTTCCGTTGTTAACATATGTTCAATTTAAAGAACTCCATCATTAATTTGTACATTGCTCATATTTTCATTGGCAAAACATAATTTTAAATTGCATGTAAAAGTGTATAGTTTCAATTAACAGTATAATATATCAATGAAGGTGAAAATCAATGAATGTGTAATATACAAATCAGTGAAAAATGTAATATATCAAACAATGGAATATGTTGTTTGTTTGTTTGTTTTTACTTCATTATAATTTAATTAGTTTTAAAGATGCTTAAGTGTAAGTTTCTGAATTTTTTTCATTTCTTTCTTTTTTCTTTTTTTTTTTTTTTGACCACTTATATTATTATTTTTTAAAATACTATTTAAAAGAGTAACTTTTTGAAAATTAATTCTATTACTATTAAAATTCCTTAGTCTTTATATTAAGGAATAAAAAGGAATTTCTCCTCATAAAATTAAGTTTTAAATAGAAACGCCTGTAATCATTTCAATTCATCTTTATAATTCAAATAAAAAAGCATTTTTAGATTATAAATTAGATTCTAATTAACATCAGGACCAGGTATAAAGTTTAAGATGTCTGAAATGTTTATTATCTATTACTAGCAGAATGAACCCGGCTTTGACCGTGTTAAACATGAGGGCATTCCTGGTAAAATAAAGTAAAATGAAAAATATAGCAATCACAATAATGGAACTTTATGCATTCTCGTCAATAAAAGATAAGAAATATAATAAGAAAATATGACGTTACTATGTCGCAACCATAATAAAATCCCTCAACTTAAAGCATCAAAATGCGCGTTTACTTTTACTGGTGTAATAGAAAATTATATTATTTTAAGGCAATACAAAAAAAAAAAATAAAAAAAAATACCCAAATGCTGCAGTTTTGGTTATAGTTTAGTGTTAACAGTTTAGTGAAATTCTCGTTAGCATGTCATCTATGTAAATTTTAAAGCAAAAACATGTCACTTAGTAACGTTGAAATCATGCTGATGGTGTCAAAGGCCTAATCTAAAAAGTGAGCTTTTACTGGATTTTTTCTTAATTTCTAAAAATTGTCATCATAAAAATTTTCATTTTTTACGTTGTCGAATAAAAAAAAAGTACTCTCGAATGAAATTTGTTTGAAAATCGTATCTCATGTTTCTGATTTTAATGGATTTTAAAGTATTTTTCAGACATAGATATTTTAAAATTTGTGTGCAACCAAATTACGACAGATGAACCCGATTGCACTTAACGCAGTATTATAAGGAAATGACATGTCCATGAGTAACGCTGGCATCATATTTATGGTAGCAATGACCTCACCAATAAATTTTGCTTTTACTACAATTTGTTTCACCTTTCAACATGGCACATTATATTTTTCCAACGTCGAATGAAAACAAAAAGATTTCTTTCAATGATGTTTGAAAAGTATACTTCAGTATACTGATTTTATATGTATTTTAAAATAATTTTTAAGCATGGATATTTTATAAATATGCGTGCAACCCAATTACAAAAGAGGGATCCGATTGTTCTTACAATGTAAATAATTCAGCATTTTTTTCGTGAAATATTCCATAACTAAATCGGCAAACGAAATTAAAATTTACAAAATAAATAAATATATAAATAAAACAAATCGAATATTCAAAATTTCAGATTAATGAAGGTCGCTATAAATAGTTTAAAAAAATCACGATTAACAGCTTGTTAATACTAATGTACCAAAAATTCTTTTTGGTTTACCTTTTGGGCATTCTAAAATATATAGTAAATGTAAAAAGCTTTTAGTGTTTTAAATTAAAAGCAATTTTTTTCTCGATGTGAACGGGCTGTATATGGCCATTTTTAACCACTGATATTCCAGGTGGATTGCCTGATTATTCTTAAACAGAAACTTTCGTTCATGAAAACTAAATCTAAAGCGATTTAAGGTATTAAAACACTTAGTTAAATAGGGTAATTAATGATATTGCATGCCAACAAAATAGGAAATAAAACGTAGCAACCGTTTGTATTTCAGAAAAGTACATCATTTTCACGTAATTACAGTAAAGTATTTCTGCTTTTAAAATCAGAATTCTTGTTTTCTTCAGCAAGTGTGACATAAAAATATGATTTTCCTGACAATATGCAGAAAAATGCAATAAATACACACAAATGACTTTGCATTTACTGAAATTTTTGTTCGCGTGGCTAAAAATAAAGCCTTCACTTTATAGATGATAATAATAAGAATTAATTTCAGAAGATCAAGAGATTCCACTCAAAATAAAACATTATTAGAAAGTCATGTCATAGCTAGCAAACGATTTTTTTTTATTATCTTTTTCCTAAATTGATTTCTTGATATTAAAACGACTTCATTAAAATAGATTTTTTAACTCCAGAAACACTCAACTAAGGTACTATGTCATTTTAGCACATGCTTAGTTAAAGTTTTTACATATATATATGAAAAATGTGCATTTTCTTCTTTGAATGGCGTCAATTTAAAAAACAACAAAAATATAGTGAGACAATCTGAATATTTATTGGCTTATAAAACAAAGTAATCGAGTTACATATTTTTTTTTTAATTTTTGAGCAGTTTTTTAGATGTGTGGCAACAGGAAAGAAACGATTAAATTAGAAAATTTAAAAAGAGATATTTCTATGATGTTAAATTACGGAAGGCGGTAAAAAAGGAATAAATAGTTCTCTCATGATTTTTTAAAGTAGACAGTGATCTTTTCCATGTTCTAAAACGTATGTACATCAAGTTTCGTGCAAATCGGTCAAAAATTGAAGATTTGTATAAAGGGCATACACTCAAAGAACGGCTTTTATATATATAGATTATAACAGGTATAAATACCAGTGACTGCTTCACACGCACATTAACGTTAATACTTCTAATGAACAACTGTATAATTTTAATTGAGTAAGTAAATTTGTGCAGTATATTTTTATAGAATCCGGGCATTAAATGTTCAATGTGCATGCTACAAAAACAAAGTAAAACAAATACAAAAACCACGTACTTATATATAAAAAAAAATAAATAGTTTTAAAATTATTTATGAAACAGAAACACATTTCTTCTTTTTACAATTGTGGCAATATAGTAGTAAAAATAATCTTTTTTTTAATTTTGATATTTTTTAATTACCAGCATTATTAAGCGGCATGCAAAATTGACTTAAATATTTACTGATTCGTACAGCTATGTACATGTTTATTTTTAAAAGTTTTTGTGTGTTTCACATAAAGTTTTTTTTCAAAATTAAAGCAAAATGCATTTAGTATATTTTTTTAATGAAAATGTTCTTTGTTTGATAACGTTTCCAACACAATAGATGTATCAGAAATCACATTAAAAATTCCATATTTTATTTGAGGTATTTTTTCGAGCTTTCGAGTAAATAATGTGGTGCAACTTGATAGTAAAAATACCTTTAGTTTATATATTTTCAAAACAAAATGGCAAAATATGCGTTAATTTCTTTTATAAATAACCCATTTATAATCCACAAAACATAAGTGCAAATATTTCACTTAACACTCAATATATTTTACCTTTATAATATTCTTGCATCTAAAATATTCATTCATGCTTTTTTAGGTGCGTTCGTAATTATATAAATACGTAGCACCTATAGTCGTCGTTCAGTCCGTCCGTCCGTCTGTCCGTCCGTCTGTCCGTCCGTCTGTCTGTCCGCATGTAACAGAGCAAAAACTACCCAACCGAATGGTCTGAAATTTCAAATATATGATTGTTGCAAAATTTTGTCGAGCCATTTCAAATTTTATGAAAATCGGATGTATAGTTTAATTACAGGGACAGTCAAAAGTTTTTCTTACATTACGGCCAATGGGAAAAATTATTGCAAGTGCATTTTAATGATATTACAGCCTTCCGAATGATCTGAAATTTTAAAGATATAACTGTTGCAAAATTTTGTCGAGCCATTTCAAATTTTATGAAAATCGGATGTATAGTTTAATTACAGGGACAGTCAAAAGTTTTTCTTTACATTACGGCCAATGGGAAAAATTATTGCAAGTGCATTTTAATGATATTACAGCCTTCCGAATGATCTGAAATTTTAAAGATATAACTGTTGCAAAATTTTGTCGAGCCCTTTCAAATTTTAGGAAAATCGGATGTATAGTTTAATTACAGGGACAGTCAAAATTTTTTCCTTACATTACGGCCAATGGGAAAAATTATTGCAAGTGCATTTTAATGATATTACAGCCTTCCGAATGATCTGAAATTTTAAAGATATAACTGTTGCAAAATTTTGTCGAGCCCTTTCAAATTTTAGGAAAATCGGATGTATAGTTTAATTACAGGGACAGTCAAAAGTTTTTCTTTACATTACGGCCAATGGGAAAAATTATTGCAAGTGCATTTTAATGATATGAGAGCCTTCCGAATGATCTGAAATTTTAAAGATATAACTGTTGCAAAATTTTGTCGAGCCCTTTCAAATTTTAGAAAAATCGGATGTATAGTTTAATTACAGGGACAGTCAAAAGTTTTTCTTTACATTACGGCCAATGGGAAAAATTATTGCAAGTGCATTTTAATGATATTACAGCCTTCCGAATGGTCTGAAATTTTAAAGATATAATTGTTGCAAAATTTTGTTGAGCTATTTCAAATTTTAGGAAAATCGGATGTATAGTTTAATTACAGGGACAGTCAAAAGTGTTCCGTTACATTACGGGAAATGGGAAAAAAATATTGGAAGTGCATTTTAATGATGTATCAGACTATGCGCTTTATGAAGTGCAAAAAATTATACATTCAGTACAATATGGGGTGCAAAAAATAATTATAAAACTAGTTATAGTACAAACGCACCTCATTTGCCACGTTTGACGAGCAATTTCTAACTTGTTTTTCTTTCCATCTTCCAAAGATAAATTGTCCAGAAATTAGGTCAATTGAGTCACATAACATGTTACGCCGTGATAAATACTCATAGATCTTTCTAAAATTTCGTTTTTTTTTTTTTGTTTTTTTTTTTTAATCCAAAAATATAAACTTTAGACCACAAAATGTATTTTTTAGGTGTTAGTAATTGATGTTTGTGCTGCAGAAGAATAACCTCACAAAGTAATAATAAGCCAATATAAAGCCAAGAAGTAATAATTTCATAACGAATGCAATTTATCTACTTTTAACATAGAATATATCACCACCGATCTATGTTTAGGTAACTCGGTATTTTTTTAAAGTTTTGTTTTACAAATTTTTTTTTTTTTTACTTATCAATTACGCATACTATTAGATATTGTTACTAAAACTCTTTTCAACATCAATTAGAATGAGTTTATCTAGTAATACAAAGAAAATTATTTTTTATTAATTTTGTTGTAAAGGAAAAAAAATCCCTTCTGGCTCGGCGTACAGGCGGAGGTAGATTTCGAAGTTAAGTACTAATTTCATCAAGAAAACCTAAATCAAGATTAGAGATAAACCCAGTTTCTTTACTGAGAATGAGCTCTAGTGACCAAAACCTTTTGGGAAAATTGTAATATACACGAACACACGCACGCAAAAGTATGGAATATGTTTAAAAATGGCGAAAACAAATTCAGAGAACCTCAAAATTTAAAATATGTTAATATTTCCATAGTCAGGTACTTATCCTGATTCCTGATTTAATACGTTTTTTCAAACTCACATGGCGTTACATATTTACCTGTTGACGTCCATTATATTTTCAATATAACGTAATATATATATATATATATATATATATATATATTGTTTAATGGACAATATTCGCCTGACGTCACACTTCCCTACCATGTGACTTGCAGGAGATATTAGCAGGTGTAACTGCAAATATAACTGCACTTGCTATACATATTACTTGTTTATTTACGCTTTCGATTCAACTTTTATCGCCAAATAATGTGATTTATGCCAAAATGTATAAGCGTGCGACGTTCGCAATAATGTTTTTTCGAGTGTATGAGAGTAGTTATGGATCAAATTTTTATATTCAAGTGTAAATTATATAAAAATGGTTCATATATTTAACATTAAAAATTGCGGCTACATAAAAATGGAGTAAAAAATTTGAATTCTAATCGAAATGTTTACTACATACAAGAAACCCTGGTTAAGAAAGTTAAATTAAATTTGCGCCAACCGATGCTGAATATAATATGCCAATTGTCTGCAAAACCCGATTACGGAAATTTTGGCTTTGGTATTTGTATAAAATTATGAAAAAAATACTTTCTTGTCTATAAACGAATTCAATGAATTGGTGTAACAGTCATACGCAGCACAGTATTTTGGCTCATGCTGAAATAATTAACTTTCAGAGAGTTAAAAAAAAAAATTCACCGCACTTTACTACTGAAACATGCCGTTTTGTTTTTCCCAACCACGTGACTTTAACAGCCTCGAACTGATATCAGCGGATAATGCCCATTCGCCAAACTATTTATTTCATTTTCAGTTTTCACTTGGACTCTAGAAAACTTATGACGTAATATCCACCCCCTTGGGTCGAATTTGCCCATTTGCAATCCCCGCTGAGATATTAGCCATCTCAAAGTTTTGGCGAGTTTGAAGACGATCCTTGCATACTTGCGGCTTTTAACGCGCGGACAATATTTAGTACACACACACACACGCACATATATATCTAAACTTTTTAGGCGGGATTGGTTTTGGGTTTCTGGGGTCATATAATGAAAAATTATATAAAGAGATATATAAATTACAGGACAATCTGAGATAATTTACGAGAGAGGCAGTACAGACAGACAGACGGTAGATGCCAGAATAACCGAAGTCATAAACCCTCTTCCACTGTTGGAAGCGTTAAAAATATTATATAAACCAAAATTTTAGTTGCAGGGAATAAAATAGTGAAAAAAACTAAAAATCTCTATTTTTCAAGTGTACGACCTTAGCAATATTTGATAATTCCCAGCACATGTAATTCGTAACATTTTCCACATCAAATAATTTTATATAACCAACAGTTTTAACAAAATTATATCGTCAAACTTAATATTTTTATGACAATGTAATGATTATTAGATTTGCAATATAAATCTTGTAAATAAAGATAAATTTCAATTAAAAGTCATTAAATTTCGTCAGAAGTAAATATATCCAAATTATGCCTGTCATATGTCATGGGTGAAATCAAATTGTTCGTGTCCTCCAGAAACTGACGGTCCAATCTGACAAGAGCTTCCTATCTTCGTGACAAATGTAGATAATTAATAAGCTGGAGTTACGTACAGAAACTATTTATTAAACAAAAGTTTCCTAAATAGAATTTTTTTAAAAATTACTCTATGTTTCTTGTTTTTGAGAAATTTCATTCTCCATCTCTCGAGATATCTCAACCAGATTTTTTCATAATAAAAAATCTACTGAATTTCTATAAAGCTTTTTAGTATTTTTAATCAGGAAATACATGCGATTTGAATTGTCCTGTGAATGCGTTCTTTTTAATTTAATAAATTTAATGAATAATAAAAAAAATTTAATAAGAGACATACGACCAAATAAAGTATTATTTATTGCTCTTGTCTTAATGTATTTTATAATTTTTTAAAACATTTCGGCTTGGAATCCGGTACTTTGATGGACTGCAAACCATACTTATTAACAGAAAAGGTAATATTTCTATTACATGCATAAATCTTTTCGTTTTATGGACGATACGATTTTTTAAACATCAAAATAAATCAGGATTTTAAATTGCAACTAAAATGTGTCTCTATTTTATTTCTTTTAGCAATGTCTTTCTTTTTTCACTACGGCGTAAAATAATAAAATACAAACCCTTGCATTTTCTCAGAAACAGTAAATTGACAACTGATAAATGTATTAAAAATTAAAGAAAATGTAATAATTTTTTGTCAAAATATATTAAATTTGTTTAAAAATGTATATTTTGTAAACGGATATACTATGTTTTCAAAAACACATATTTTTTAAAGCTACGTTTGGACTATTTTTTTTCTTGGCCTAGCAAGCCCGAGCCCAACGTTTTGAAATCCGAACATGGCCGAGCGTGAAGTATTTTCTGTCATTTAGAACCCTACACCGATACCAAAAGTGCATAATAGAGAATTTTAATAGCATTTAAAATTTGTTTCAAGAGTAAATTTCTGATTTAAAAATATAATTTTACATAGAGAAATAAATTAATTCTAAAGAAACGCGACTGATGATGTTCCGTTAGTTTTATATCCTTGAAAATAAGTTTAAAAAAGCTGATTTGTATTTTTACCCTATAGCTGGCGAGGAAATATGCAAAAGCGAAAATTATCACTATTTTAAAACCCTATAGTGCAACTAAGGGCCGAAAGGCTCGAGATATATTCTTTGTATTTTTGAAAGAAATCAAACAGAAAAGGGAATAAGACAAAGGATATCGCTCGAAAATTGTTTTATATGCATGCAACGAAATAAGACAAAAAATGTAAACAATTTTAAAATACGCATGAAGTAATCAACATCGTTTATTATAAATTGCTGTCATTATTTCATATTGTGTTCGGATTCTTTAATGTAGCCTTGTGTATAATCTGTAAAGAATTACATTTTATGTAATGTACCAAATGTCAGTTAACATTAAAAATGCATAGCACAGCAGACAGAACACTTCCAACCTGTATCGTTCATATTTTGCCTGTATCCAAAATTATTTTGTATGTTGCTGTAAAGGAACAAAAAAAGGATTTTTAATTTATACCCTATAGCTAGCATCTTCTAGTGTACTTACGTGATGCGCATGAACGTCATCATGTTTAGAGCATCCTAACATTTTAAAATGCATTGCAAACAATTTTACACAATCAAGCAGGACGGTCGTTCTGCCAAGCCAATCTGAAAAAAAATGCTAACCCCGCCAAACAAACAAACGCCAAGAATAAAACGGCAAGACACCGTAACTGCTTATTATACTGAAGTCAACTTCTCCATGTTAAATCGACCAAACATGCAAGCGTAAAATTTCCCATATCAAAAGAACCAATCATCGCAGAAAAATAAAACCAAAACCAGAAAGACCTAATGAAAAAGATCTTCAATTTGAGACCAAATGCATCTTCATAAATTAATTATAAACAGGGATATAGATTTTTTTACATAACGTCGAGATACTGAAAATGACCGATTATTTTTCTTCGTCACACCTTATGTTTAAATCAGGGTAGAGACTTAAATAATGGACAGAAAAAAGTAAGGATTGAATTTTTGGACAGATATTTACTCAATCTACGTGCTTTTATAAAATTCAGCTTTAAAAACACAAATTTTCTATTCTTAATTAGCGAAAAACTGTTTAATTAATTCTAAAGTTTACAAATTATGCCAGATAGCGATAAACCCGCCAAAACATTTTAGAAATCTTATACAATTCTTTTATATTATCCTTTTGCATTGATTTCATCGAAGAAAACTAAGCCGAGATCCAGATAGATTTTTCGCTGTTAGCGAAGTGAGTTTGACCAATCAAAAGCCAGCATGTTTGAGAATTTTTTATGTTTCTGGATACTGGCCTATGTCATAAAAGTTTTGAGTCATTTTCTTAGTGTCATGGATGAAGTGCAATGTTTGTAGAAATCTAGGTAGTGATCCAGATAGATTTTTCGCTATTAGCGAAATGAGTTTGACCAATCAGAAGCCAGCATGTTTGAGAATTTTTACGGTTTCTGGATCCCGGCCTATGTCATAAAAGTTTTGAGTCATTTTCTTAGTCCCATGGATGAAGTACAATGTTTGTAGAAATCAAGGCTGGGATCCAGATAGATTTTTCGCTGTTAGCGAAACGAGATTCACCAATCAATAGCCTGCATTTCTGCAAACAGTGAAAAGTTCACAAAAATGCTGGCTTCTGATTGATGAATCTCGTTTCGCTAACAGCGAAAAATCTATCTAGATTGCGGCCAATTATGTTGAACACAATGGAGAATATTCCAAATATGGGTTCGAGGCTGAAAAAAGTCACGTGATACCGGTAATTTACCTAAGGAACTTCTAACTGATAAGAAGGGGAGATACTACTGCTTTGCCTCATGAACTGTTTCATTGGCTAGCAGGGATTTACATTACACGCCTACGTAGCCTTCCCTTCTTTACGCTAGAAGTTTTTACCTTGACCACGTGATCAAAACGGAGATGGAATATCCTCCATTTTTGATTTCCACATCCAGGAAGGGTATTGATGTCATAACAACAGTATATATTCGAAACTATTTAAGGCATTGATTCTGAACTCCTTTGCTATACATTTCAATATTAAAGAAGTTGTTGTTTCCATAGTAACAGTACTTTTCTCTATTGCTCACTCTAAAACACAAATATCGAAATTTAACCAACAGCGCTCAGAAACAACACCATAACAGAGAGCTTTTATACATAAGAGTGGTGATATATGCACAGGAGGCATGCTCATTTAAAATTTTTGTGGAAAGTACGACAATTCACTTTCTTGAATAGAGGATGTTCTATCTACGTTATGATCAACTGGTCAAGACAAGAACGTCTGGCGTAAAGAAGGGAAGGCTCTGTCTACGTAATGTAAATCCCCGCTAGCCAATGAAACAGTTCATGGGAAAATGCAGTAGTAGTTTCCTGTTTCCCTTCTTATCGGTTAGAAGTTCTTTGGGTAAATTACCGGTAGTACGTGACTTTTTCAGTCTCGAACCCATATTTGGAATATCCTCCATTGGACGTGCACATGGACGATCTCTATTAGACTATGGAAATAATTCAACATGCATTAGCCTGACGATAATGACACGCTCGCAAAGACCTTTAACGATTTGTTTTTATCACTTTTACTAATAAACATTTATTGGCCGTATGTCGCTACTTCGTTATAGAGACACCAAAATACGGAGTTTGCTTTCTGTACTATTCCTGAGCTCAGTTACAGCGTCTAGAAATATGGGTCAGGATCGAGGTACAATTTTGCAAACAGTAAAAAGTTAGCAAAAATTCTGGCTTCTGATTGGTCAATCTCGTTACGATAACAGAGAAAAATCTACCTAGATTACGGTCATAGTAAGCCAACGCCCCCTACACTGTTGAAAATCTGCAGCATTTGCTGCACAATCACTCCACCTCTTTTATATAATATCTCTATTCTAACCAACGAAAATGCTCCATAATATAGTCACATAACTGTTTCCTATAAAAGCGGTGGAATGACTATGCAGCAAATGCTGCAGATTTTTAACAGTGTAGATATTTGAGAATGTCTTGACATGCGTCACGAAAACATCACGCAAAGCAGGCAAAGCAAAGAAACAAAATCATTCATTGGCTCGTGGATATGAACGAGCTAATGAATGATTTTTCTTCTTTGTTTTACCTACTTTGTGACGTTTTCCTGACGCGTGTCAAGGCTTTCTCGAATATTTAAAGGGCGTTGAATAGACCGGGATCAAGATAGATTTTTCGCTATCAGCAAGATGAGATTGATCAACCAGAAGCCTGCATTTTTGCGAACTTTTTGATGTTTGCAGTAAACACCTAAAAAACTGCAAGGATGGAGGTTACTGATTAGTCAATCTAATTTTAGTAACAGAGAAAAAATTATCTGGATCCCGAACATTAACTTTGATTAGATAAGACGATTTTGAATAAAATCAAATCAGGAAGCCAATGTTTGTTAACTTTTCTGGTTAGTTTAATCGAAATCTTCCACGTCTATTACTGAAAACTGAGTTTGTACTTTGGACAAAAACATGAATATGAGTACACGACTTGTGCATATGTCTCCACTCTTACATATAAATGTTCTCTGTTATGAGCATGATTCTAAGCGCAGCTGGTTAAATTTGAGTATCTGGGTATTAGAAAAAACAATAGTGGCCCACCGTGGCTGAGTGGATAAGACACCACGCCGCTAATAGCTTGAGAGCGTAGGTGGGGGCGGGTTCGAATCCCGCCGTGATCACCAAGTGATCTGATATATGTATTCAATAAAACAAACAAACAAACAAACAAGCAATAGTGAAAGGTACAGTTGCCATGGAAACAACGACTTCTTTAATTGGTATAGAAAATTAATGAATAGTTGTAAATGACTTAAGTTTAAAATGTAGGCAAATGCTCTGGAAATATCAATGGCTCCCATCTAGTATTTTACAAAAGTAATTTAATAGATTCACATGATGTATAAGTTGATGCAATTGTTAGCTAATGAAAATTCTGGAACAAAACTTATGTATGTAGATCTTTTCAATGATTAATTCAGAATTCTAAGAACAAAACGAAGTTCTTAAGTGCTCTCCCCCCCCTCCCCCCCTCAAAAAGGAAATACGATAGAAAGATATAAGTAT
This sequence comes from Maratus speciosus, assembly GCA_963932465.1. NCBI lineage: Eukaryota > Metazoa > Arthropoda > Arachnida > Araneae > Salticidae > Maratus > Maratus speciosus. Next base: position 313,778,223 of record OZ010794.1, read on the forward strand.
TTGGATAACTTCAGTGTGTCTGTGATCTTTTGTCAGAGTTTAGAAAAGGTGTCTGGGTATTAAAACAAAACATAAAACAAGTTTGACGAACGATAAGACTATAGATTTCAGGCAATTTTTAACCGGAAAAAAATAATTCTAATGTATATGCGGCTTTAATAATAGACTAATAAAGATAATCAATTTAGGGGCATTTTTATACGAATCTATATTCTCCCATTTATGCAAATAAGTATGGATAAACAGACTTGAGTAAAATTACATATTTATTATTTCTTTTCTATAACACGATCTAAATGAAGATGAAGTTATATGTACAAGTTATATCTTTAAATTTTTAGAATGTTTTTATCAAAAACGTTTCATCATCATGTCTAGAATTGCTAGATTTACAGATCTTTAAACAGAACTTCGATTCTTTAGATGCATGCGGAGCTTCATTCTCGAATTATCCGTAGGTATTTGTAAAGGTAAATTTATTTTGAAAAACCGTCAGCAAAAGAAAAAAGTTGGAACAAACAATTAACTGACAGACTAACTGTAAATACAGTCGAACCTCTATTTAACGAACCTCTATTTTGCGAATTTCACTATTTTACGAACTTTTCCTTTGAACCAAGAACATTTTGCGAATTTATTCGTAAAATAACCTCTAAATAGCGAAGTGCATTTTCTATTTAACGAACTTTTTCTTGTGATCAATTTTTTCTCCCCATTTCTCAAAATATTTCAGGACATTTCAAACTTATTCTTTCTTTAAACACATTTTATGATGTTCAATAGCCTTGAACTGGTTTTACCAGGCGCTTTCTTTGTCAACAGTGAGAATTCTGTAAGTACGGAAGAAGAAGACGATAATCCCTTAGAGTAACTTTAAAAAATGCGGATACAGTGAGAAAAAAAGAAGAAATTAACCATTATGTTCTGATTGATGATAGTATTTCACTTAAATCTGAAATTGAGACCTCGGAAATACTGTCCGAATGAGATATTTTTGACAGTGTGAAAAATAAAAACAATACAGCAATGAATTGCGATGAAGACGAACATGATGGTGATGGAAATGATCATTATGCAGGAATTAACAAAACTTCGTATAATGAAATGATAAAATCATTTGAAACAATCCGACGAGGATTATAGTTAGATGAAAATACGCATGAAGGGGTTTTTGGTGCATTGCAAAGATGCGAGACGTATTATGAGAGAAAGCACTTTTTAAAAGAAAACACTCAGGCAAAATTAACAGAGTTTTTCAGAAATTAAATTTAAGAATGCATATGTTAATGTATGGTTAAAATTATTTGTTATAATAACAATAAGTACGATAATGTCATTAAAATTCGTTAATTTTAATGTTATTTACTTTAAACAGAAAATATACTGTATTAACGGACAATGTTTTGTTTTCCTTGCAATTTCAAAGATTTAAACACATAGAAAAAATGAATTGATGATGGATATTGGTGGGTAAAATAAATAAAACAAATCGATATAATTTATTAAATAAAATGTGATTAATTACTTTTAGTAAAAAGACTTAGTGTTTATGAATTTAAAATCTGTTTTATGTAGTTTAAAGTATTTTAAAAGGCGAATCTCTATTTAACGAAACTTTTTTTCGGGATTTAGCGACTTCATTAAGTAGAGGTTCGACTGTATTTTTTCGACTCTATCTGTTTTTTACTAAATTTTCATCCTTCATAGAAAATTTTAAGGAGATAAAAATTGAGAAAGTCTGATACTTTGAAAGAAGAAATTGACTTTCCTTACTTTTAAATTATTAATTACTCTAAAAAATGAATGATAGGTAAACAAAATGTATACTATTGTGTTTGTTCCCTGCTTATAAAGGCTAAACAAGGACTAATTTTAGCGAGTAGAATTATTTCAATTATATATAATCTGTTTTTTAAAAAAAAGAAGTGATATCTACTAAAAAACAACTTTTCAAAAGTTAAAAAAAAAATGGTGAAAGTTGTGGCTAAAAAATAGTATGATATCAAATTTCCAAGCTTATATTATGGTACTTATTTAACATTTTTTATTAAAAATTTACCATATGTAATTCGAGTACCTAAGTATGCGTTGATAGAAAGACTTTTCTCCTTTACTAAATACACCATAACGTGTTTCTGAAAATTAATTTTTTTTTTAAATTATGCATGATGGGCTTGGCGGCCATCTTTCCATATTTTACACAAATTTCTAAGCAGACAAGCTCGTAATATGTTTGCATTATTAAGAATTTTGAAATGCTAGTTTTAGCTACAGACAGATCAATTAAGAAAGGCTTTTATTTTGAAAAACAAATTGATTTTTACTGCTTTAACTAATTAATTAATCCCCTCGAAAAAAAAAAAAAGAATCATAAGATGAAACCTGAAGTTACTTCAGCTTTATTTTAAGACACAAAATTCTAGGCACTCATTTCCATAAATTAAAAGCATAAAATGTTTGCTTTAGCAACGATTTCGAACTTCCGATCTTAACAACGTACTTGTGTGCTTAGAAATTTGTGTAAAATATGGAAAGATGGCCGCCAAGCCCATCATGCAGAATTTAAAAAAAATTAATTTTCAGAAACACGTTATGATGTATTTAGTAAAGAAGAAAAGGCTTTCTATCAACGCATACTTAGGTACTCGACTTACATATGTTAAATTTTTAATAAAAAATGTTAAATAAGTACCATAATATAAGCTTGGAAATTTGATATCACACTATTTTTTAGCCACAACTTTCACCATTTTTTTATTCTATTTTTTTTCTTTACTTTTGAAAAGTTTTTTTTAGTAGATAGACCATACTCTAATAAAATTATTTTAGTGTCTATTTTATGAACTGTAAATGCTACATAGTTACACAGTTCAATTTCAATAGCGAATACGTTGCAGTCAGTCTGAAAAACATATATCAATTACATTTCTATTTAAGAGATTTAGAGTAGAAATACACAGTCAAATAGGCAAACGAAAATCGTAACCAGCTTTCAACAATGTTAAAAAGTTAAAGATAAAGGATTACACAATTCTTAAATTCAAATTCATAGATAACGCTTTAGAAATTTACATTTATGGATAGATTTAAATAGTGATCCGCAAACGATTTTTTTATACTTTCCAATATAATTGAAAAGTGTTTATAAATTGGATTTGTGTCCCTGTCTGTCTGTATTTCCTTCATCCTGTGCTCTAACTCGCGCACATAGTCTCAGATTGTCGTGCAATCGATCTACATTATTGAATTTTTCCAAGCCATTTTAGGTATTGAAAATAAAATTTGTACCATTTAATCTGCATTTGCTGAGACACTGAAAATTATTCCTTTACATTATGGCCTATGGAGAAATATCATTTCTTGTGTAATTTAAGGATGTTACACTGCTTTAAATATAATGAATGTTAAATACCTTATTAAGGTGCATTAGAAGATGGTTACTATGAGCACTTTCTGTACATGTTTAAGGGTATACTAAGTATTCTTTTATAAAATGGTTTAAGAAGAGAAATCGTTTGCTGCTTATCTTGTGTGATATTTCTCCATTACAAAGATAATGAATCTGATATGTATTGATTGCGTGAACTAAAACATGCTTTTTAAGAAATATAGGGTGGAAAGCATTTAATATTCATTTACAGTGTCACACAAAAGATTTCGGTATTATATTGGCGTACGGGGAAAATCTTTTTACAACGTATTTTAATTATTTTGCACTAATGCAAACAAACTTAATTATACATTACTGAGATTTACTAGAAGATCCTTGTAGTAGAATATGATGTGCGTCGAATTTAATAGTCATTTACAGGTATACATGAAGCATTTCAAACAAAATACTGTATACGAAATATTTTCTATTAGGGAGAATTGTTGAAAGTGCGTTTTCAAAAATATAGTGCGAGTTGCGTTTTTAAGTTTAATTAAGTTTATGCATACTACATGATGTGTAAACATTCTATAGCCAATATGCAGGGCTACAACAAATAATTCGCCAGAATTAGTGAGAATAAGAGTGAATTGCTGAAAAGATGTTTTTTAAATTAAGTTACGCATTTTTAAGCTCAACTATGTTTAGAAAGAGCAGTTTGAAAAATATAAATAAAATAATACACAGCTTATGCAAAGAACTGGTTACATCGAAGTGTATAAATGATAATTTTTGGTTGTGTGATTTCAGATGTTTTAAGTGTGCTTTTGCCTGAATTATATTTCAACTTAATATCTGGGATGTATAAAAATCTGTTGCTAATATACAGGGTTATTTTAAACGATGGACCCATTTTCAAAAAAATTTATTTATTAAAGTAAAAATCCAAAATGAACAACCTTTATACCAATGTAAAGAGAAAGATTCAAAGTTTTTTTAAAAAGATATTATAAATGTTTAATGTGTCCACCATTTGCTGCACGGCAAACATCTACGCGATAGCCAGACTCGTCCGACACACCATAAAGCGTATCTGCTATTACTGAGTGCACGGCTTCAAAGCGGTGATGGTTCAGAAGCGGCCGGTAGAGGCAATAGGCCGCGATTTCGTTTCACTCTCACTTGTGAGTGAGATGGCTACTGTGGAGCACAAGGTTTTCTCCGTTTTTGAGTTCACAAGAAGGGAGTCACAAATTGCAGTGCAGCGGTTTTTCGTACCAAATTCGGTATCAACGGTAGACACATTGAACATTTATAATATTTTAAAAGAAACTTTGAAACCTCTTCTTTTCATTGGTATAAAGATTGTTCATTTTGGATTTGTACTTTAATAAATAAAATTTTTAAAAAATTGGTCCATCATTTAGAATAACCATGTATCGTGCTGTACAAAGAACTGAGGTACATTTCCGTTAATTTGTAGAAATTGCTGACGGTTAATTTTAATTTTATGAAGCGTTTTCTTATTATACTAAATTTTAACATACTATGTACAATATATGTAGTACATATATAGATCATATAAAGAAATTCACAAAATAGTTGGACTACCTTTTCCGCTTTCGGCGTTAATTGAAGAAATCTGGTTTTTATATTGTTATGCTTCTTTAAAAATGTTTACTTAAATATCTTCTTTATCTTTTTTAAGGGCAAAGTTTTGTGAAGTTATTCTGCAAGTCTCAGAAAGTGTTTCATAATCTATGCTTCGCGCATTCATTTTCATTTTTATTAATACTTTTCAACATCGTTCAAACGTGTTTACGACTTTAGTTTGTCCAACAACCTATATGTCTGGCCGTCTTTACGTGCGCTGATTCTCGTATATATACTTGGATTTTCATGTAATATTTCACTTATCATGATTTATTATAGAATAACTGCTATTAGAAATAAAAGTATGTAGCATTAATAATTCCTTTACTGATCACACAAAATAATTCATTTACATTAGCATTCAGTCTTTTATTTCTACGGTGTGTATAAACTGAGACTCAAGATTGTTTGGTATTTGATGTTTGTTGGGATTTGATTTTGATGTTCCACATTTGATTGGAAACTGGATAGGAACATATGCTGTATATTACATCAGGGTCAGAGCTTATAGTCCAGTAAACAAGGTTGGATACTGTCAGCCAAGATCGTAAGAATTGATTGTGTACCACAAAGTTTAATATAAGTTGAAAATGTTGGAAAATGTTGTAAATTTGATATGTTTAGTTATTGTATATATTTAAAACTCGTTTCTGCTGTATTTTAATGATGTTACAATAATTAAAAAGTTAAGCTTATTGTGCTTCACATTTGTGGGCATAGAACATATTTTCTCTGCAGTATAGGATAAGTATCATTTACAGTTCGTTTATAGAGATGAATAAGACAATTCCATTACGCTATTATTTATATGAAAAATACGTCTCAATTGAATTTTAATGAAGCACTGGCACTTTAATAATAAACAAGTGATATGGATCATTGGGTTGTATGACAACCTGTTTCCTAAAGGTAACAGAATGCCTAACATTTATTGTTTGTTTACAGATACAATGAAAAAAGCAATTTACAAGACATATTAGAATAATAATTTCTTGACGTGCGTTCGTTTTGTGCTGTGTTATGTATTTTTAAAATAAAATAATTTTAGTATAATGAATCGTATGTATAAATGTTATACATCATATAAATTGGTGCTCGAAAGAATTTTCCGACATTAGCTGATAGTCACATCAGCTGCAGAAAATGAATAAATGTGCATTGCAATATGTGTTTTTTTTTTATTGATTATTTGGCTGACTCATTTCTTTGTTTTAAAAAATGAAATTTCTGAACAATTTTCTTTTAGTGCTGGAAAATGTTTCACAATTCGTGCAAGATTTGTCTTTCTCTATAATTAAAGATCTTGATATTTTTATGACTGTTAAAGCGTTTCTATACTTTCTGCTCTTAAATAAATATGCTACTTATAATGTTTTAATAGTTGCTGAAGTAGAAAGAAAATGCGAGATATGTTTTTATACGAGAATGAAATCGCAGATTTCAATAAATTCTATCCTTTGATTAATTTGTTTCTTTGAGATAAATTATTTTATATGAATTATACTGCGGATGTATTGAACCCCAGCAGAAATTTCAATTGAAGGTCTTAAATCTTGACAGAAATATATGATCCCATTTGTGAACGTAACATATCACTTGACTGACGTCATGCAAGTAATCGAATGCTTCGTGTTACCACAAACTGTCTGTCCAGTCTGATAAATGCTCCCTATCTTCTTGACAAACCTGGGTAATTAATGTGTTTAGTGACGTGAAGAGATGTTTTAGCATTCGGATAAGTTTCCGAAAGAAGTATTTTCAAGACTTACTACAAGTGTGTTATGTTGGGAATTAAATCAATTTCATTTAATAAAATTCGTATATATATGTATCATAAGTATAAAATAATTTAACATTCTCCACAAAGTAAAAGACCTATAATCATGAAGGGATTAAAACATGGTGATTTATGTACAACAATTATTTTAAAAAGAAACTTGATTACTATATTTAACAGTTAATGTTGCTATAATTTTTGCATCAAAAACACATTAAGAGAGTTAAAGATTGTGTGTTTTCAAAATGAATATGCTATGTTTACAATAATGTATCTCCAAAATTTTAAAATGTCCTAGCAGGCAATAAAATTCGAATTTAGTATACAGTAATGTAAACAGTAATGCTGAATGAAATTTTTTATACTTATAATGACTATCAATGTTTTGCCAGTTTTTGTTTTTAAAATTATGCTGTTTTTCAACAGTTATTTCTTCGAAAGTTTATGCTAAAATGATTGAAAAATATTTCTGAGGAAAGCAATAGTATGACCATTTACAGTTTCATATATACATTATAAGGATCAACTGTATCCGTTCATAACGCAGACGTCATTTTGACGTTGACCTGGTGATTATGGTTCCGTTTTGCAATTTTCTCTACTGCAATTTTCTCTAACTTCTAAACATCCGAAATTTTCAATTTTTACACCCTCTTCAATGAAATTTTAAATGCAATTTGTAAGAAAAGTGTGTTTTAATTTACTCATTTATTGTTGTTTTTAAAAATAATTTTCAATCATAATTTTTTTTAATCTATATCCATCAAATGAATGTTTAATAAGGGTGAATATTAAGCCATTTTCACTTAAAGTAATATAGATAGTTTAGGATTTATCTCCAGCTAATTTATCACAGAGAAATTAGAACTTCATGAACAAATATAAAAATTGCATTAAATAAAATAAAAGAAAAAACGAATTTCACATTTATGTAATAGAACAATTTCAGTTTTTACACTGAATATGGAAAATATGCTAATAATATGGAAAAAATTTAATTTCAGATATAATTTGTCGGAAAAATGTATGTCGGTATACCGATTGATTATGGTTTTAAAATTATTTTCAAGCATAAATTATTTTTAAATCTATCTCTATTAGGTGCAGCCAGATTATGAAAGATAATACCTTTTGGACTTAAAACTAAGTAAATAGTTAAGTATATGTTTCCGGATAATATTTCAGAAAGGAACTAAAACTTCATAAATAAACAAAATATAAAAATTTGTATAATATAAATTAAAAACTAATTTAACAGGCAAGTAACCCAACTACACACTTAAACCACCTAAATTAGCAGAATGTAAAAGGTTGCAGTAATTAGAGAAATCTTTTGCTATTTCTTCGACTATAAACTTCTAGCATGCGACTTATACGAAAGAATTGCTTTTAATAAATTTTAAAACATTATTTAAACTTATTTTTGATATTTTTTCTTGAAAAAATGTATTTTGGTGTTGTTAATGAATAATCTATAAAAGATATTACTTACATAAAATCTGTTACAATTAGAAAGAAGTTTTTTTCATCTATTTTTGTTAGCCGGGAATTCCGAATGGACCCCCAAGTTTCAATAAAAACATAATGGATTTCACCAACTTGAGAATTTTATGATTCTGGATTATAACTCATTGCATTAACATTAATACTAAATTTCAATTAAAGACACTAAAACTTGCCTAAAAAATATAACTCTGGTTTTGCCTGTCACATGTCACTCATTTTGCCTGTGTCATTCCAAAAAATCTAACGTTTCCTGTCCACCACAAAATGTCTCTCCAATCGTATAAATGCTTCTTATCGCCATGACAAATCTGGGTAATTAATGTGCTGGAGTTGACGCACAGACACTATTTATCGGCTTAAGAATTGTTCCAAATAGATTTTTTACGTGTTTTTTCTTTTTTTATGTATATTCTGAAAAGAAAAAAAAAATATTTTCATTATACTATAAACGATACGTTTTTAGCTCTCTCACATTAACCCATTAAAACCTAGCAGTACCGTATGGTACCAGAAATTTTTCAATTATTTTTTCTTTGAATACCAGTATTTTTGAACGGAAACATTATCTTTATTTGATGACCTTAAACTTCGTTATAAAATCAAAGAAATATTGCTATTTTAGAAAAGCTGGTGTGAAATGCATGTTTCGTATTTTAAAGAGGAAAATAATTCTGGCTTTAATGGGCTACGTATAAAAGCATTTACTAAGTAATTTTTATGAAGATGAAAACAAAGTAATTCCAAAAATTGGCACAAATCTTAAGAAGTATAAATAATAGTTTAATGAAATAAATAATACATTTTAGTTCTCTAACAATAAGTATAAAACCTTTTATGTTGTTATTTTTACGAATTCGCAATACAGTGTATTTCAAAAAAGTGACACAAATTTTATGAGGGCAGAACAATTTTCAGAAAGAAAAATTTGAACTGATTACCACACGGCTTTCCGAACATTGGGGCAGGGGTGTAAAATATGTCCGATCCAGCAATCTAGGGTATGGGAAAATTTTAGCCATCTGGGGAAATTGTGCTCAAAAATATCAGTTTGATTTCGATTTTAACAATGAATTACATAATTTCCCGGGATAGAAAAATTTTCACTACAAATAGAAAGTTCCGTAGCGCGACCTTCACAAAATTGATCTGATAATAATATATACCGTATATACTCGCGCATAATTTATGAAATTTTGGAGAAACAAAATCTATAGCGATGGTAATACAGAATTTATGTAAGCATATAACATATCGTAAAACTTTTGGGAAATTTTCATATGATTGGGGAAATGTTGGGAGTAAAAACCTTTTCTGTCTTTTTGTTTGTGAAAAATCAATAAGTGTATTCGCAATGTTATTTTACATTCGGGTCTGAAGAGGTTAAACAATGGCATTGAAAAATGTATTCGTCTGTAAAAATTTTGTTCAGGCATCGATTGGTGAATGTCTTTTGTTCCACATTTGTGAATTTCCACTTAAATTTTTTAAATATGTTTTTCTTAAAACAGCTTTTTTTTTTCACTTGTTGGTATTGAATGAAAGTTAGCTAGAAAAAAATCAACTTCATATTTTTGGTGAAGCTAAATGACACTTGTTCACTTCATCACATCTGATTAAAGTATTATGCTTATTTTTATGCATCCCATGTTTTTCAAAAACATGTGTTTAAGGCAAAAGTTTTTTTTTAAACTTCAGTTTAAATTAACAGTAGAAATAATAAGATATTTTCAGTAAAAAGGAATATTTTTTTTTTTTGGATTGTTAAATTTATTATTGACAATTTAAAGCTTGTTTATTTATTTAAAAACAACCATTACTTTTCCCAGTAGCAACACGTCAACGTCCTGTGTAAAGACTACAAATCAACTCCTTTTTCTCTAATTTTTAATAGAATATGTGGTTTAATGTTCATCTAATCTGATGGTGATTTATATTTGCAAATAAGGTGTGAGAAGCATACATATCTGACATTAATTTAGCCAGTAAATCGCGGGTATCACACATTACATTTTAGTACGACATTTTTAAACATAGCGCTTAAATGTTTTTTTATGTCCATATTTTATTTTAATGCAAATCATTTATTTACAATACGGATTTAGTTTCAAGTTCGCCTAAATTATTAAATCAGATGCCACATTTATATTTTAATATGAAATTAATAACAGAAAAAAAAATGCAGGCAAAATATAATATTAAATTCTTTTTTTTATTTGAGTATTTGGAAAATCTGCGCTATGGATAGTTCTTCAAGAAACCAACCAGTCTTTCGAGATGACTTGGTGAAATTATCTTCTGTAATAATAGGGAAAGAAGTTTGAATTAGTGTATTTTTCTGTAGGCTGTGTTCTGAAGTGACTGCATGTAGAGCTATATAATTTGGTGGAAAAATAAATCTAAATAAGTAGCTTTTCACTTCGAAACCGCATTTTGTATTTTTTAATTCGATTTTTTAAATTTAGTTTTTTAAGTGACTTTTAACGCTTTTTCCCACTTCGAAGCGATTATTTCTACATTAATGCAAATAATCCGGTATTAATCTTTTAGACGGCTATAGTAAATTGTGTCCTATTTTCCAGAATATATTCATTCGGAAAAATCATCCAATGATTAATGAAGGTATTAATTAAAAACTAATTAAAAGTCTTATAAAAAAACCTTCCCCCCCCCCCCCCCAAAAAAAAAGCGCATCTATTAGACTTTGGAGTGAAAATGAAAGATCATGGAAATTTTCACTGTTTGACTGAAATTAACATAACTGATTATGATATCGATTTGAAAATTTCAGAGCAAATGTAGATTTTATTTTTACATCCGAATATCCATTTTTAAAAAATGGTTGTAATTGGTATAAATGGTCAGTAATTTTTCCTAATTTTTAAAAAACAGTGACGACAACGGTAAAAAAAAATCGGAGAAAGAGCAAGATAGAGACAAGCATTCGTTAAAAACTCAACTAAAAGTAGAGCTGTCTCAGCAAATAAGACGACAATCTATCTAATTTGGGATATGAAAGTATATTTTTTATTAAACGTTGCCATATGCTAAAAACATAATGTAAAAGCATTTTGAAAACATATTCGAAAATTATTAGTGGGTTTTGATGCAAAAGTCCGATTATATAAGTTAAAAGTTTGTCCAATAGAATATCTCCACTTTTACTTCAATTTATATTTTTTTCCATATATAGTCTTCAGTTAACACTATTTTTGAACATTAATAGCGACGTCTTTTCCCGGGTTCCAAGTAATCGATTTCAGCGGAAATTCTTGCATTCCACTTAGCTCACGCTACTTTTAAACTTTTCAGTGCCACCTTCCACCGCCAGGGGAGGCATGATTTTTTCGGGTTTTACGAGACTAATTTCGGCAGGGTTTGGTTAATTCTACTTGGTTATCAATGGATTATTTCTTAACTGATCCATACCGTAATTACTTATTACTCATATCTCTTGGAAATTAATTCTAAATTCCAATAATATCTTAATTATCATCTCTCAAAATTTTGAAGTTAATTTATGAGTAGTGGTTACCACCATTTCCTAAGATTTTTTGAGTAAAATTCTTAAATTATATTCCTAGATCAGGTATCAGTCAAAACTTTTGGGACCAAGGACTCCAAATAGTCTTAATTAGTCATTTGTTGAATAGCATATTGTGTAAATTAATACTATTTGACGCATATTTTTTAATTTTTGATTATTATAATTTAAAATACGATCATTGACAAGGATTTTGATAAATTAATTTCCTTGCTATAACAAAATATAGTATTATAAAAATTGTTTATGTTTATACCGCATTTTTGTGCGCAAATTTTTAATTTCATATTTATATTGTAAATGTGTCGAATAATTTGAGGCAACTAGGTCTTTTTTATCAATTTAAAATATTTGTAATCATGAAGTGTAATCATATTGTATTTGTAATCATATTAGAAGTAAATTTGAGATGAAAATTGATGAATATACTCACCACTCTTGTTATTTTCTTCTTTTTCTCAAAAAATATTCGCCTGCATTATTCCTCTCTGAATTTTGTTACATGCTGCTTGCTAATAAAAATAATGTATCCGTTACAAGAAACCTAAACCATTATTATTACGTTCACTTCGAAATTTTATTGTTAAAGATGCATGGAAAAATATTTCAATTACTTTAACTGCCAAATGTATCAAATGTTGCATAAGTAAATAAGTATAAATGTAAAACAATTTATTTAAACGCTACTTTATAAGCACTGGATGTTCAAGCATTCAATGTTAAAAATTGACTGTGATAGATGTTGTTACAAGAAAAATTCTGCTTCTTACAATACGTTACTTTAGTTTAGGTCCCAATTATGGAAAAATTATGCTTAGTAGAAAGCGCGAAATAATGAATTTATTAAAAATATATATAACCTTTGCTCTATTTATTAAATTCTTCTATATTTACAAGAAGAAAGTAATGGATTCATAAAAATTTTCGACTTCCGGTTTTCGACGGATTTACACGATTTAGAGGTCAGAGATTCCGAAAAACATGTTTGTCTGTCTGTCTGTATATGACACAAATTTTGTGGGCTCTCTCTCTCAGGAACTAATGCACGGAATTTAATAAAAAATTATATTCAAGTAGTCCCTAATATAAGTTGGTGCTGATTAGTTTTTGGTGCAAATCGCTCAACATGTGGCACTGCTATGCTGCATTTTTCGGGATTTGTGCAATAGCTCTATCTCAAGAACTAATGCACGGATTTTGATCAAACTTCAGATTCAGTTAGTCCTTGACTTGAATTGACGTTTTGCTCCTTTTGGTGTAAAACTCTCAACAGGTGGCGCTGCTATGCTGCATTTTTTGTGATTTCCGCAATAGCTCTATCTCAAGTACTAATGCTTGGGTTTTCAACAAACTTCAGATTCAGGTATACCTTGATACGAATTAGTGCTGTTTGTGTTTTGGTGCAAATCACTCAACAGTTGGCGCTGCTATGCTGCATTTTTCAAAATTTCCCCGATAGCTCTTTCTCAATAACTAATGCGCGAATTTTCATCAAACTTCAAATTCAGATGTACTTCGATATGAATTGGTGCTAAATTGTTGTAATTTCTTGTACTGTTTAAATGATTTAATTGACGTGATTTATATAGAAGAAAGTGTTGTGATGGCCACAACATACTAGTTTTTAAATATATGTTGATAGAAATGAATTATTTAAAATATATAATCAGTATTTCGAAAAAAGTTTCTCCACGTATAATTATAATTTAATGATTATTCAATCATTAATTCATCAATACTTATTTAAAAATAATAATAATTTTGTTTATTTATTTATTTATTTTTTTGTTTTCTTTAATATTTCGTTGTTACAGTTTCACAGGAAGTTGTCCTTTATTGGAAAACGTGAATTGGTACTAAATAACTACTTGGCAATAATTGGTACTACGCTTTTTTTAAATCTGTATACAGTTAAAACCATAAAAAATAGTATTTGGAGATTTATCACCACTGGACGGCTACTGGAAAAATGTCGTTTATTAATCTATAAATAAGTTCAGAAAATATTCAAAAGTTGATTGTGGTCGGAAATTTTACAATTATAGCGTATTAGGAAGTGAGTGATAAATCACTAAATGGAAGGCTGAATATAGTTATACAAAAGAACATAACAATTAAAAAGGGGTGACACCATTAGAAAAATTTTAAATTAAGAACATTTATTAATTTCAAAATAAATAATATTAAAAAGAAGCACGAATTATTTATTATCGCTTGTTGTATAAATATTTGTATAAATAAAATTTCAATAAAAATATGGGTTTGTTATTTATTTTCTTTATCCTCATGAAGGATGGTTTTCTGTAGTATATACCACTTAATCTTAATCAAAAATTGCACAAAAATGTTTGAATACAATTTCTCTGTTATTACTTTCAAGAAAAAAATCTATAAAATTGCATTTCCTTTATTTTCTTAAATAAAGTTTTTCGAAAATTCTTATGTGAACTCAAAATAATAGCATTTTAAATATTATCTTCAATTATATCTAAGCATAAGGAAGTTTGTAATGTATTCTTGGAATTATTATTAATAAATATATTTATAATAATTTTTACCTATATTTAAAATTATTTCATTCGAACGTGTTTATGTTCCATCGTAAAGGTAGTTATTTAATTCCATTCCTTAATTACCAAAATCAACAATATTTTTATAGTAGTTTTAGAAATCGAAATATTTTTCTGATTATGTGCATAAAAACTGTGTTGGTTACGTTATTTCAAATTGTCTTTTATTTATTATATTATACATATTGTTCTTATTTATTGATCTCATAGGAATTATTAAAAAGATTGAGTTAAAGGGCCCATAATTTTCTAAAAGGGCAGACTTTTTTAAAATAATCTGAAACATTGTATTCAACTAGTGGACCGACTAAACTATATTTTAACCACTTCATCGGCAGCATGTATAGGGAAACAGTGATTATACCTTCGAATTATCTCGCGGCAAACGAATTTTCAGTTTAGATAACGAATGATTTAGCTAAAAGGGCTCACTAAAACTGTATGTTCAGTGTTTTTTAATAAATATTAAGTTGAGTAAAAAGCTTTCCGCCATTTTTTTTTTTTTTTTTCTTTTTGTAAAATGATAAATACACACAAAAACATCAATGCTAATGAGGATAGTAATCTCCGTTCAAATCTAGAGTCGTCTGCCAAGGTTTTGGCAACTTTTCAATACCTTCTGCGAAAAATTATGGTGTGCGCGAGTCCAGAAAGAGATCGACCTCATTTATGACCTCCTCATTTGAATCAAAGATTGCGCCATCAATATGCAGCTGAAGTGATAGAAATCTGAAGGGGCCATGTCGGGGCTGTATGGTGGATGTTGCATCAAATCCCACTCCAGGTTGTAGAGCGTCCAGCCGGTCATCGTACTAGGATGTGTCCGGGCGTTATCTTGATGAAAAAGAACCACCTTCCTTCTGAACTCGTTTCTTCGTTTTTCACGAATGGCTTCATGAACGGTGAGTTTGTTACGGAACTCATAGTACGTAATCGTTCTGATGTGCTGACGTGATAGCTCCATTTAAACACTTTTTTGAAGCACAACACATTAAATTTTCTACAAACAAAATACATAGTCATGTAGTTCCTATGTTCAGCTTTCGGATGCAAAAATTGGTTTGTGTAAAGGTTAACAACCTCACAAGTAATAGCTGTTGGCGCGAAGGTATCCTTTGGCGGTAAACCTTTTACTCAACGTAATATAACATTTTACAAAACTAAAGAATACACAGTAAGATTTCAAAATTTTACGAATAAATTATTTTAATAAAACTTCATATGTTCAAGCTAAACGCCTGATTAGTAAGATGAGTTAATTAATAAAGGTACATATATAAATATATTAAGGCCGACTTGAACACAATTAATACAATAACCCAATAGGAGTGAAAATTAGCCGGGGACAGGATTCGAACCTGGGTCCACAGCGTACCGTGCTGTTGCTTTACCACTAAACTACCCTGGCCGATTATCCAGCACGGGAATTTTTCATCAATAAATCATGCTGGGTAACGTCATCGGCCAGCAACCGCACGGCATAAGATAACGGATAAAACGTTAAAAATTTAATATTCCATCGATCACCATTGTGATCGATGGATTATGATAAATTATTCATCATAAAGGGTAGTAGCTCAGTGGTAAAGCAACAGCACGGTACGCTGTGGACCCAGGTTCGAATCATTCCCCGGTTAAATTTTCACTCCTGTTTGGTTATTGTATTAATTGTGTTCAAGTTTGTCTTATTATATATATGGACCTTTAATAATTAAAAAAAAATACATTCAGACGTTCATTTATGTGTTCTTTAGAAAGAGTTAATGAACACTGATTATCCTCATGATAAATACTCTATGTATCGCGCATAATGTCCATTTAGTTGCATACATTCTGTTTTTAATTTTACCTTTCAAAAGGTACATCTTGCATATTGACATGCTTCTTACATAATTTCATGCATCTTTATTATTATACACTTCCATGCGTCTTTTAAGACACCCATACTTAACCAAATTTTTCAATATATACAACAGATAAAAAAATAAATAGTTCAGCATCCGCAATAAGAAATATTCTAGTATCCGAATTTCCAATGAAAAAATACAATGTTGGAAATATTCCATTATCGGCATATTCTTATCTTAAGATATACTAGATTTTTCAAGAATTTTAAAGCAATAATTAGCATCTCTGACAAAATAAAAATTTATTGTGCAATATTCGGCACAAATTGAGCATAGTATAGTAGTAGCTCTTGGTTCAAGACAACTAGAAAGGCTTTTAGATTTATTAGAAAAACTTGTAGATGTAGGTATTTAGAATTGTAAAAGCTATATTTGATATCTATAACTCCTGTTTTTTGTGTTCGTCCTGAAATTAGAGGTTAGCATTATAAGAAAAATTCTGAAATTGTATGTCAAGCGTGGTAAATGAGGTACGTTCGCACTATAACTAATTTTATAAATTTAAAATCTTGGTTCAATAGCTGTTACACTCTTAAACATAAATGTATGCGTACAAAACTTATTACGACTATCTATCTATATTATAAAGGACAAGTATGTTTGTGCGTAACGCTGACGTCGTTTTGCGAATGGCAACACTTTGAAATTTGAAATGAAATGTTAGTTTTGCAATTTTCGCTAATGCAAATTTTTAGACTCCTAAACATAGCACATTTTCAATTTTTACACCATCGTATAGGGAAAAACTGGACTTTTAAATGCAATTTGTTTGAAACTTATATATCAATTTATTTTTTATATATTAATTTTTCTGTATTTTTCAATGTCATTTTTGTAATCATGGCAACTAAAGTATTCCATTTCTATTGAAAGTGAAGGGTAAACAGTAGATAACTGTATTTTTTTATGCCATTTTCTCATTAAAAAAAATGAAATTGTATATGCTATGCCAAGAATATCGCCTGTTATAAAATTGCGAATTAGTGTTTTATTTCGTTTTTATTTATCAATAAAATGGTTTTTAGTTTATTGCAAACTTACTTTACAAACGATGGAACATTTTCTCTTTACAAAAATGTATTTTAAAGAACATTTGTGAGACTGATTTTCTCCGCAGTTACTTAATGCGTATCAAAAATATGAAAGAATCTAACTTTATTAATCCGCGTGTAATAGTATTTTACGAATTTTGAATAAATATAAATTAATGATTTCTGATAAATCATGGAGATATTATAAACAAACAAATGAAGGCATATGAATCATTAGGTACCCGATTCATTTTGTCGAGCTTCTTGAATGACGACAATGTTTTTTGCTGGGTTTGTGTATTATTCTGCGATAATGAAGTCATATACATACATTTCTATAGATGTTGTTTAAGACTACATCGTAAAAGTGGAATGCTTTAGCGAATGCAAATGCCGTCATTTTATAAAAAAGGCGTGCATTTTAAGTCATAAAACTGAAATACGATTTGTAGAAATACGTCATTTTCCCCTCAGCTGCTTTAAAATTCTTCTCTGCTGAAAATGCTTCACTCATGAAAATAATGTAATCGAAATCACATGCTGATAAAACGAAACGTTTAACAAAAAATTAAAGAGCCTTTATAGATGAGTTGTGACGTATAGTGTGCATCTCAGAACGGAAGTCTTTGTCCAAAAATAACGATTTATATTACATAACATGATGATTCTTGCCTGGTTGAATTCGCTTCGTAGAGTCAGACAAGGAAACAAAAAAGATCTTGGCAATAATTCTGGGTTTAAAATAATATCAGGTTTCACAAGTTTTTGTCCAAAATTCTCTTCACTAATAAAATTTTATTGCTATTATTTAAGACATTCTACTACAATATTATCGAAAAACATAATTTGCTTAATTTCATTTTCCATAATTTTATATAATCTATACAGGAGGGTAGTACACAGTGAGACGGAAATTATTATTACTTAACAAATGGCAACGATTTTTATTCTTTTGAAAAAAAAAATTGCTACAACTTTAAGCTACATAAATACGCTACACATTAATGTATAAATGGTTTTAAAAAAGTTATTTATAAAAGCACAGCAGCAGCATAAATTAGTATCGAAAATTGTCTCACTGTGTACCACAAGCGGTAGACAGTGAGACAATGTATATATTTTCATAAATCATACATTTTTATACTCTATCAATAATTTTCTGAAGTTTATGACTTCTAATTAATATTTCTAGATTAAACAAATTTTAAAATATGAGCCTCGGTTGGACAATAGCAGACATTGGACTACCTTCATGTAAACTTTCAGCCTCTTACGTTTAGTAGATTTCACTAACTATCGCACGCCCCCCCCCCCCACACACACACACATAGAGAGAGAGAGAGAGAGAGAAAAAAACCTTATTTTATTAATAAATAACTTTTTTTGCGTCAGAACCGCATAGTAGATACACACTGAGGCACGTCTCACTGTGTACCACAACTGTGTGTCTCACTGTGTACTTTCGTTACGTTGTAACAAAATGGATGCCATATCTGTTTCATCATCAGTTTCATAGATTTGAATGCTTGTGTCGTTTTGTCGACGTAGTCTATCATTAGATATAGCTAGGTTTGGTTATGTAAATATATGCCATGATGAAATAAATAAAGTCTAAAATGGACGTTTATGTAACTTTAACCCCTGTAAAATAAATAATTACTGGCTATTTTGTTGGACGAGTAACCGAAGTCCCGAAAACTACATCCACGTGTAGCATAAGATGAGGTGGTTCAGTGTGTGTTCCAGCTAGGAGAAAAAGTTATAACTATATGTCAAAATGGCTGCTGTCTCACTGTGTACTCCCCTACCCTATATTTAAAACACAAGGCTATTTTTTAGCAATCTCCCCTGAGCTTTCTGCTAAACCAATTTCACTATTTATTTATTTATTTTTTTTTTTTTGTGAAAGCTGTTTATTTGTAGATGTACCTGCAACTAGCTGTTTGTTTATATTCCCTTTTTTTTATATTTTAATTTTCTTCAAAATCATGGTAACTACATAGCTTTCATTTTTGTAGAGAAGGGATAATTAATGAGGTTCTTTATTAACGATTTTCTGATAAAAACTCAAAATTGTTCGATAAAAAGTGTCGTATAGGGTTTAGGAAAGTAAAATCACTCTAGGGAAATAATATTTTGAACAGAAACTGACGTACTACTTTTGCAAACACGGCTTTTTCCTTATAAAGTTTAAAAAAAAATTTTTTTTTTCGTTCTACATGTGTGCTGAAACTAAGTTTCAGACACTAGGCGAAATTCTTAAGTAAATGAAAATGATGTCATATTTAAATGAAAAGGATAATTTTCTTCGATAAAACTAAACATTTTAACGTAAATGCGATAAAAAACATAACTTTCCGGTATTGCATTACTTTCCGGTACTGCGATTAGAATATCAAGTTAACAGTGCAACTGTTCACATGGAAAGATGTGGTTGACAATCTGAACTTATAGTTTTGAGTTCAAATAATTTTTTAAAGATCAAATTGAAATACCAGTTTTTTTTAAATGCTGAATAGGGATATGAGAAGTGCGTATGTAAATTTTGAGAAGGTGAAAAGGGTCACGGGTTGGATTTCATTTCGGAAATATTCTATGGTAATTTTGCTATTTTCCTTTCCGGAATACCAATTATAAGAACCTCAATTGATAACTTCATCATAACAACTGACCTTTATTATATTTTACTGATTACGTATTATTCAGGCTGCCACAGGAACTTGAATTAACCTTTCTATTGTTGCACGAAGGCTTAACAAGGGTGGACTGTATGAGAGAAAACCAATAGTTTGTGTCCCACTCACTCCATCTTCCAAAAGGGCCCATCTAAGCTGTTGCCCTCGTCATGTTCGATGGAGCCAATAAGACTGTATTCAAGTATTGTTTACTGACGAGTACAGATATAGTCTGAACACTGATTCTAGACGTGTTTTGATCTGGAGAGTGGAAGGAACACGCAACTTGCCTTCCCTTGTCCGAGAAATATCCCGTTCGAGCCCAGTCTTCTTGGCTCCATTGAGCATGACGGCGGAGACGCTTTGAACGAGTCTCTTTGGAAGCTATAATGAGTGGAACACAAACTATTGATTTTCTCGCATACAGTCCATCCTCGTTCAGCCCTCGTGCAGCAGTAAAACGGCTAACTGAAGTTCCCGTGACATCCTGAATGTCTCAAACCAAATCTCTTGTAGTCGCTTTGCGGTTTCTTTGAGCCACAATGACAGAAAATGGTCTTCGGATGCAGCTGTTGCTCTTGGTCTCCGTTGAGCAGGCTCGCTATGAACCGATACAATGATTACATAGCGGCTCTAAACTCTTGATATGACACTTTGAGGGATATTTAATTCTTGTGCGACTCCCTTCTGTGTTTGCCCCTCCTCGATTCTACCAATTATTTGCCACATTTGTCCTTAACATAAATTATGCCTTTGAACCATAACTAATGAATACTGATCACACCCAGGCACAGTGTTCAATTTAAACAACACTAGAGACCAGAATTCACACATACGTCCATTACCGCATTGTCAGTCAATTGTTCTGACGCTAACTTATGCGCGGAAGTGCAATTTTGAGCTCAATAGTATTTAATTGACCTAAATAATTGCAGCATCGGGCATTGGTTGCAGCATCGGGCATTGGTTGCAGCATCAGGCATTGGTTGCAGCATCGGGCATTGGTTGCAGCATTAACTTAGTGAGCATAATATTTCTCATTATCATTTAATTTTGATGACCAGTGTATTATTCTATGTCCAAAACTGTAATGAATAGTATTGGTGAGTATTTAATAGTATTGACCTGAATTGATGTACTTTGAATTATCAGCTTTTACTACACCTTTACAGTAAAACAATTTTTTGTTCAAAAGTTATGAAGTTTAACTTTTTTATATCGTCCTAAAAGTTAAATTTGAAAAATTATCTAAATTCTCTGACTAGTAAAAGAGTGACCATTTCACTGTTCTACGACCAAAACTAAGTTAATATAAATAAGAGTTAATGTATTATGAATTATATCAGCGTTTACTGGCATTAATGATTGTTTATTGATATTTATATCAGAAGTTCTTACATATTATCTAGTAATTAATTTTAGCTAGATTTCCTAAGAAATACTACCTATTACATTCTCCCCTACTTTGGAATTTCTGAAACATTTTTGCAGATCTACGCCGATTATGACCCCTAGAACCCAAAACAAACCGCAGTTCAGAACTTTATCTATTTATCAATATCTATCTATCTATCTATCTATCTATATATATATATACATATCACTTTTTTATGGACTAGATAACTTCCATAATTCTGCATAAATTTCTTCCAAAATGATACATAAAATCAAGGGGCAGAAAATCTCGGTCATGTTCGTTAACGGGTAAAATCGGACCAAGTGCTGGGAATAGGGCGGGGTTTTGTAAAAACTGAAAAAAAACCATTACTACTTAAATGTAATACCTAACAAATCATTTTTAGGGACCCGTACTTAAAAAGTAAAAACGGAACCATTATAAAATCACTCCTGTGTCTGTCCGTTTGTCACAGCCATTTTACTCGTAAACTATGGAACGTGGAAAGTTCAAATTCGGGGAAGTAATAAAGACCATTGGCCCACATATTTTCAGATTAATAAACATTCATAAATATATTTAGTAAAAATGTAGGGGGGCAAATTATACTACATGAAAAAAAAATCTTTCCTTTGTATATCATGTGTGGTATCTTCTGAAAGCTTTCGTAACGCTGAACTCCAAAATACATTCCTTTTAATTTTAGGTATTATATTTAAAAAAAATATTGTCGAAAATGTAACGTAAAAATATGTTCCCCCCATTTAGTTCCGAAACTACTGAAACTAAAATTATGAAAAAATTAGAGGTAGTAGATGTTAATATAAACCTTGACGGAAAAGTATAGCGATTATCCTAGGTCACATAGTTTTTGAGAAATTAGCATTTTTCTGTTATACACAAATTTCGATTTACGAGCATTCAGAAATATTGTTGAGCATCGCTGGATATACCTATCGTTGCAGAAATATAAAAGCACTAGCGGAGTACCCGTGCTTCGCTACGGTAAATTCTCCCTCTTTCACAACTTCCTATTTTGGTCGATTGCCTGTCTTTTTTACTATTTCTCAACCAGTAATTCTAATTTTGCACCTTTTTTTATTTAAGTCAACCTAGTTTTTATATGTAAAGATGGATTTTTGCAATCACTAATTGATTTTTAACTCACTTCTTGGTATGTTAGAATTATAAACATTATATTTACAGGTGTGTTTATAGGTCAATAATGACAATGCAACACTTTAATATTAGAAAAAATTAATTATAAATTAATACATTTATTTTAAGGCATTTTACTGTTAGCCTATCTCAGGTGATAACTCACCAAATATTTTCTGTACTTCGTACAATTTTATGCGAGTTGGAACAACAATAGATTTAATTATGCACCAATGAACACTCGCCAAAATATACCAAATGATTAAAACTGCAACAATGAAACATTTTGAAATAAAAAATGCTGAAAATAAATTTAAAAAATCCCTGCTGGCTCGGGCCTACAGGCGGAGGTACATTTCGAAGTTAAGTACTAAATTCACCACCAAAACTTAAATCAATATTAGAGATAAACCCAGTTCTTTCACTAAAAATGAGCTCTAGGAGCTAAACATTTTGTGAAAATTCTAATATACACGAATGCGCACACGCATGTATATGGAATAGGTTTAAAAAATAGCTATTGCAAATTCAGATAACCTCAAAGTGTTAAAATAAGTTAATATTTCCATAGCCGGGGTTTTATCATGTTTTAATACGTTTCTTCAAACTCACATGCCATTACATATTTACCTGCTGAGGTCCATTTTATTTCCAATATGACGCAATATTCTGTTTTTTGTTTTTTAATTCGTCAAGCTATTTATTTTATTTTCAGTTTTCAAGCGGAAATCTTGCTCTAGATTACTTATGACGTAATATTCAATTTGTTTTGCTCTAGAATACTTATGACGTAATATTCAATTTGTTTTCAATTCGTCAAACTATTTATTCAATTTAATTTTCCACGTGAAAAACTTGCAATAGGAAAGCAATTGTTGTGGTGAGAATTTTATTGCTTTTTTTTTAATTCTTGGCAACTGCTATAACGAAAAATATATTTTACTTCCTGTCATTGTTGTGTATGAGCTGGTTTTATCAGAATCATGTTAAGACGGTATTCAAAATTTTGAACCCTCCCCATTTCCATTCCCCTGGGCCGATTTTGCCCATTTTCAATCCCCGCCGAGATATTAGCCATCTCAAAGTTGTTGGCGAGTTTGAAGACAATCCGTGCATAATTGCGACTTTTATCGTGCGGACAAAATTTAGTACATACATACATACATACATATATATATATATATATAAACTTTTTAGGTGGGGGTGGTTTTGGGTTCCTGGGGTCCTATAATGAAAAGTTATGAAGGAATTTTTCAAAAGTCGCACCATGGTAACGACTGCAATAGGTAGTATTTCTTACGAAATCTACCTAAAATGAAGAATGTAATATTTTTTAAAATGTATATTTTTATCAATTATTAATTAATTAATTTAGGATTATATGCTAAGTAATACATTTAGAAATCCTAAAAAAAGATTACATAATGTTTCATTTTTTCTTTCCTGCTGTCCTTACTTTAAAAACAAACAGAGCAAAAATTATATATCATTTAATAAATTCATATGCTTGCGTTTTTTAGCAAGTATCAGAAAAAGCAGTGAATTAGTCATAATCGTGTTCTAAGCCCACGCTAGATTAATGTACCGTAACGGAAAAAAAGCATGAATTTCGGTCAAAAAATTGTGTGTGATTTTTAATGTAAGCATTGAATAGTTATAAAACAGTTTTAAAACAACTATTGTTTTCTTATTATTTTGACTTCTATGTTTACCTCTTTTTGTACCTTAATTTTCTAGTCAATAAACAGCATTTAATGCATCCCCATACCTATAGGGGGGGGGGGGGGGTTGCCATAGGGGGCCCCTGTTCTGTCGCCAAATGCAGCCACGTTTGTCGCTACATTGGAGATATATCGCCAAAAGTGACGCCAACTTATCGATATCTCTAATATTTCGTCAAATTCCCATAGACTTCCAATGTAAACCAATAGGATTTACTTATTTACAGAAAATCAACAAATTGAGATATTTTAATGCAACAAAAACTAATATTAGCTTGAGGGATTATATTAATTATATTTAGGGAGTTTAACGTTCAAGTAAATTAAATTATGAATAAAAGTAACACGATACAATGCTTAGCATGCTTTCCCAAACCTAAATTTTAAGGGAGACCAAACTGGTCACCAAGGGCGGCTAATTTCCAAGATTACAATTGTTAATTTCTTAAAATATATACGTTACTATAACAATGCATAGTCCGTGCGGAAAAAACTGCTTGCAGGTGTACATTTCGTCTCACTATACTATAACCATGAAAAAAAAAAAAAAAAAAAAAAAAAAAAAAAAAACTCTTGTTTTATCGACATCATTAATTCATACATGTCTTTTGCTCATTTCATTTAAAATACACACATTTAAAATATATGTCTAACTAATTTCATTTAAAATGATGAAAAGAAAAAATAATAAGAAGAAAAATACCTTAAACCAAAAAAATTTATTTCAACATCAAAGAGTATTTTGTAATTTACGCAGGCGAAGTATAAATAATGCCATTGTCTATAAAACGAAATGAAACATTTGAAAAAAAAAAATAATTTTGTTGATAAAAAAATGAGCATTTAAAAAATATATCTTTTGAAAATTACATGCTTTAACATACCAGTTTTTTTTATCAATAAAAATAAGTACTTAAAATAAAAGCATAAATAAATATTTTGCAAGTAATAGAATATAGTCAATTTAAACTGCAGTCTTCTAATTGTAAATATATTTTACTACTGCAGCATGGCGTACGTAATACGTATTTTTTACACTACAGTAAACATTTCATTCTTTGAATGAAGCCATTCATGGTTTTTTGAACAAACATTTTTATATGTATAATTCCTAACTTCTAAAATAATTTTATTGTAGCTTCCTCCTCATCAGATAACTGCCATATAGAAAAATCTATGTCAGTAATCAGTATTAAATAAGTTATAATTAATAATAAATGTTTTCTATTCAAAAAATAACAAATTCAAAAGTTTTATTGAATTACGATGGAATAATACTCATAAAAAATATTCACGTTCAATAAATAGCAAAGGTTAATGCTTGGCATGGTTTGTAACAAAAACCGTTTGCACGATTAGGGCTGAAATAAATGGCGCGATATCATACATTTTCGCATGGTGTTCGTAGGAGTAAAAAGTACCACAGATTTATTTATTTATTTTTAATTTAGTTTTAGTTTTTGAGGCGTTTGTAATATTTTTCTTAACTGACATAGTTGTTTTAATTATTTAACCAAAAGAATTGATTAAAAAATTATTCAATTTGAATTTATTCCCTTGCTATAGTAACAGAATGAAGAGAATGAGTTTTTAGAAATTATTACTTGAAAATATTAGCTTTTGGCGCCAAAGATAGCGCCAAATTAGAAAAATATGAAATATCTCTCGAACTATTGGACTTAAAAGAATTTAGTTAGTACCATTCGATTCAGCATACAAAAATACACAAAAATATGTTATCAGTTGAAAAATAACTATAAAATCAGATTTTTAATGAATTTTTTTAAAGTTCGTTCTCTTTTTTACCCCCCTTAGGGGTGGAATTTTAGAAAATCCTTTCTTAGCGGCACTCAATGCCATAAGAACTATTTTTACCCCAATTTTCAAAATTTTAGGTTCAGTAGTTTGGGCTGCGCGTTGATTAATACGAAATTCAGACTTTCTTTTATATATATAGATTGTTGATAATGATTTTCGAAAAAAATCATCCGCAATTTGCTGAGATATTAAGCCTTAAAGATAGGCCAGTTTGGACATACATAAGGACAGGGGCGGCGTATCTGTGCCTAGTTAACAACTTTTAATGATATATATGTGTAATGTAATGTCCAGTAACAGTATAAAAGCAATAAACGTCAAATTGCTAAAAACATACTAAGTCTCAGTCAGGGGTCTCAGGACTCTAAAAAGTGGAAAAAATGAAAAAGAGACCCTTTTCAACATTTGATGTCTTAAAATGTATATGATTTTAAAACACAATTTTAATTGGGATAAAAGGTGTAAGTATGTTCTTTCATTTCATGTATTTAAAAAATTACAAGATACAGAATTAGTATTTATAGGGGGCTAGAAACTGTTGGACTTTTGTCGAACAAAAAATTGGGATAACAGTTTACGTGCCGGATGACAAAATAAATAAGTGCAACTAGAATGAAATTTTTGGTGCTTACTTATACTTCAGATTGTAATAATTTCCCTGAACTTAAATAAATTTGTATTTAAAGCATTTTTATATTTTTAATGCAATGTTGCATTTAGCTAATACCAAATTTTTAAAATTACAACAGTAAAATCACCTAAAAAATATTTCTTTGAACAATAAAAAGGAAATTTTAAGTTCATTTTATACAGACTAACATGAAATACATGTTTTAACAATTTCATGAAAAAATATTCAGAGGTTTTTCAGGTATCTTGCGCGTTATGCCTCAAAAACACCATTTGGAGAAAAATGACTTCAAAGTTTCGGAATCACCACTTCAGTTATTGACCGGTATAATTCTAAAAGCCATAACTTCTGTTCTAAAGGGAATTTTAAGGAAACAATTATGTCAAAATATTCAGAAAAGATAGGAGTTTAACATCTAAAAAAATTAAATTTTTTTTAAATTTTGAAGTTTTAAGACTCCTGCGACCACTTAACCGTTTCTGGCGCGGAGTAATTCTATCCATAAACTTATGAAATAAAAAACTGACACCAGAATTTATAAACGAATTTATTAGAAAATGCGAACTTGTTTATTTTCACGTACATGATAAGAGGAAAATTTTAAATAAATATTCTTGGTGCCGATTGTCTCTTTTGGAATTAAAATTAGGTGTCCTTTTTTTAAGGGCACCGCCCTCGAAAGGTTTAATTAGAATGAATCACATAAATACTGTCGGATTCACGATAGTTTGCATTGAGTGTATCTCTCAATACGCCTCGAGTGACTTTAAAAGTTAATTAAACACCTATCTGGAAAAACGCGGCACTGACCAGGGCGGCGATACAACTTTGAGACGTCCTTTATAAGCGCGCTTAGCACAATGACAAATTTAAACTTTGAACAAAGATTTTGTTTTAGATACACTGTAGAAATAAAGGTTATTACTACGCTGAATTTAGTTTTATGAAATATGCCAAGTGAAGTTTAACTATGCACTGCTTTTATTGTCAGTATCGAATTAAGTTCATCATAAACAGATTAGGAAAATATTAAAAAAAGAGTATACGAATAGCTATATTTGATATTATTTAGGTTCCATATCTCTTTGAACTTTCATGGTAGACCCATTTACACTTTTCCAATATATACTGTTATACCCAACCGTACGTTGTATAGTTTTTTACAAAATCTTAGTATTATTTTAGCAACGATTTTTTTATAATACCATTACAAATTCATATATTTTTTCTACAAAACCCTCTGTGCGCGAGTAATACTCGCACTTGACCATTTATTAATTTTTATTACTTCTAGGAAAGGCGAAAAATTTTATTTTTCACAGATATTTGATAAAAGTAAAAATGGGCTCAAAGGCCGAAGGAATTAAGGAGAAAAAAATTCATAACTTCCTTTATCCTCAAGATATCAAATCCGCTTAAACTTATTATAAAACTTCCAAATATTTTCTACATTTTTTTATATATTGACAAGTTTTTGGATAGGACAAAATCTTACACCCCCCCACCCCCCCCCAAAAAAAAATAATAAATAAATAAATAAAAGAAAAAAAAAGAATGAGGTTGAAGAAAATAATTCATAACATCGTCGATTCACAAGATATCAAATCCGTTTAAATTTATTACAGATGTCCTTAATATTATCTATAAGTTTTATATTAACAAGTTTTTCATAGAACCAACTCTTACAGGAAAAAACAAATAAAAATATATAGAGGTTGAATAAAAAAATATCATGTTAACATGATTCTTTTAAAACCAGCTCTTACAGAAAACTGAAATTAAAAACTCGTCAAAAGCGACCAGATAAAATTGTTAAACTGGGTTTATCTCTAACCTTGATTTACATTTTGTTAGCGTCCGCTTGTCGGCCGAGCCGGCAGGGATTTTTTTTTATATTGCATCCATTTTAAGGGAACGCAGTTAACAAAAATTGGTTCTGATTACCTTTCAATACTTACTAGTGGAATATGAACGAGTTACTATGTAGCGGCCATGCCGGGTAAGCCCCAAACTATTTCAAATGTTTTTATAAACATCTTTAAGTCAAATAGTTTTTTGCCCAATTGTTATGAAGTTTAAATTTTAATACCGTCCTATAAGTTACAGTTTGAAAAAATATCTAAATGCTCTGAAGCAGTGCACGTTTCTTTATTCTATGACCAAAACCTAAAGAATTACTCTATTGTGAATTATCAGCGTTTACTGGCACTATTGACTGTTTATTGGTTTATCCCAGAGCATCTTAAGCATTATCTATAGAATAATTGACGAAACGTCAGTGAAGGCTTACTGTGGAGACACGAAAAGTTTTGATTTCCGTTTGTCTGTCTGTCTGTCTGTCTGTTCCGCGATAACTGCCGCAGAAAGCACCCGATCAGCTTGAAATTAATTGGGCATATTCGTGAGATACCCGGACGTAGCTGTATAGTTTTTGGTTAAATTTGGTTCATTCGTTCGGAAAATATGGAAGAATTGATTTTTCTTTATAATGCTTTTCTACGGCAAGTCAGACGATTTTCAAATTTCCATTTGTTGAAAGAAAATGGCACGTTTGATTAATGGATTTAAATGTCAAATTATGGGATACTAAAATTCCAAATAAGGGTTTTAAATTATTCCTATTATATTGAAGTTTTATCAATATATCTATCAGATTTTTTTTTATTTACGTGTATAATGTTTTGAGGACATTTATACATGTATTCCAATAATATAAAGAATTTTTAAATTAATTTTCTTGTTTTACATGATACATATTTCTTTTTTTTTTCCTTTTCTTTGTTGCCTAGCGACTGTTATTCGTAGCCTATCATTGCGTCAAATATGAATGAAGTTAGTAAATTACGTTAATTTTGTTGCAGGTACTATTAAAAGGCTATCACAAAAAATATTTTATCGCGCCAAATCGATGCAATTTATGCAATTAACAGTGGGCACGATAATGAATTATTTTCCAGTAGATTTATAGATCTCCAGATATGCATATTTTGGGGGGCTTTTAATATGTTATTGCTATCGCATGGATTAGGGTGTTTAAACTAATGTTTAACCATGCTATAAGTGAAAAAAAAGTACAATTAAAGGCATGTAAATCCTTTTTAACACTTTCCAACATGGATGAAAAGTATTTATGACTTCAGTTTTTCTATCTGTCGCCTGCCGTGTTTCTCTGCGTCCTCTAACTCGCGTAAATATAGTCGGGATTACATGTAATTGATATACGTTATTGAGGTTTGCCAAAGTATGTTTGGTATTAAAAATGAAGAGTGTAGCATTCATAGCTTAATTACAGGGGTACTCAAAACTATTCCGTTACATTATAGTCTTTGGGAAAAATCGTCTGCGGTGTATTTTAATAATGTTACACAATTTTAAACGTAATGAAATTTATATACTTTATTAAGGTGCACTAGAACCTGGTTACTATAAAATATGTTATGTGTAGCACTTACAGCATGCGTACAGGGAACTCAAAAGTGTTCATAATATTACAATCTTTGAAGAAAATCCTTTTGTGGCGTTTTTTAATGATGTTACTCTGTTACAAAATGATAAAATTGATATGTATTTTTGAAACATTTTTGTAGTATATGGGGTGCAAAGCATATGTTTTTTTTTTTTCAGGGTCACACAAAAGTGGTCGATTAAAATGTGGTCTACGGGGAAAAACTCTCTTCACAGCTTATTTTAACACATTAGCGACGGGAAACGAGAATTCTCGTTTTTATTCAGAATACATCATTGGCTAAGGGAGTGGCTTCTACCTTACAGAAAAGACATTTATATTGTGTTGTCCATATTTTTTATAGATTGTAAGACATTATATATTACATCCGTACATTGAAAGATATTTACTGCTGCATAAACATGAAAAACATATCCCAGAAACCAATTTCCGAGACATTTTCAGAAGAGGGAGGAGCTTCTACTGTTTTTAAACTCAGATTTAATTAAATTGCCTGTCATCAGTGTGTTAATTGTGTTACACTAATTCAAACATTATGAAATTAAATTACATTACTGTGGTTGACTACAAGAAGCTTGAATATGATTTGTATCGTATTTATCGTTCATTTATAGGGTCACATAAAAAGTTTCGGATACAGTTCTGGTCTATTAGGGATGATTGCTGAAGAGCATTTTCGATTATGGTGTGCATTTTAACGTTAAGTAAATTTGTGCTTAATAAGTAGTGCTTAAATATTGTACAGACCATGTACAGGGATACACAAATGAATTCGTAAGTATAAATGAAAATGAGCGCGAATTGCTTCAGTGTGTTTTTATTATTATTATTATTTGAGTTATGTATTTCCCAGCCCAATTACATTTAGTATACTAACAAATGTTTGCAGAATTTAAATAGAACCATATACAGGACTCCGCAGAAACTGGATATATGGTGCACACTGTGCATACTAATCCCCGGAAATGTGATATGAGCAGTTTTAAGAGGGGTTTTTGTCTGCATTAAATTTAAATGTTATAGACGACGCGTAAAAATCTTCACGTAATATACAGGGCTGTAGAAAAGAATTCATGTACGTTTCCGTCTATTGGTAGAATTTACTAAAGGACATTAACACAATTAATTGATAATTACAAATGTAAATTAAATTACACTACGAAGGGGTTCAGGGGGGCAGAGCCCCCCTGAAGAAATCTACTTTATTATCTAAAAATTACCAGAATAAGTAGCTCATGAGATTTTCAGAATACCATTACATAACAAGGGGTTTAATTTAACGCTTCTAATATCAGAAACCTTCGAAGTATTTTTTCGTTTTATAAATGTTTATGTAATTTCAAAACTTTAAATTTTGTTTTTTGTAGAAAGATTAATATTACTCAAAGGGTGCTAAACACAATGAATTGTAGAGCTGACGTTGAGGCTCCTGATCTGCAGATTTACTAGTTAATATTTCAAACTGCATCCGTTTTAACGGAGCACAGGTAGCAAGACTTTCACTTTCTTACAAGAAACTTTTATAAATATTAGTGCAATAATAATTGAGTATACAAAAACTTTGTACTTTTTCCGGATTTCGAGTTGACA
The DNA here is from genome assembly GCA_963932465.1 of Maratus speciosus. Classification (NCBI taxonomy): domain Eukaryota; kingdom Metazoa; phylum Arthropoda; class Arachnida; order Araneae; family Salticidae; genus Maratus; species Maratus speciosus. Next base: position 313,810,033 of record OZ010794.1, read on the forward strand.
CTGAATAATTAAAACATATGTGTTGAAAATAAACGTTAGATTCAATGTTATCGATCGACGGAGTGCAACCATTTTCAATTATATATAATTTTTATTTTTATTTTTTATATAAGCATTATTTTTATTATTATACACGTAATAATAATATCTTTATAATTTATTTTACATTATTTATAGCTTCACCATTACACTTCTACATTATTTATAGCTTACATTATTAAAACGGACGATATGGCTTCTATAAAGTATAAATTTTATCATCCGTATAGACTTACAGTACTTTTGAAAAATAAGGGCTTTTGATTTAAAATATCTGAGAAATATAAGCTATTCAGCTACTCAAAAAATATATTAGAATTTTGTGAGGAATACTAATTCAATGTCTCTAATTATTTAAATTTCCAATGGAATAATTTCAATTATGGTAGTTTCCCACTAGTATTTAAAATTAGTTAAAACTCTTTCATATCAAGATATTTATTTTGTTAAGTGACGACAGATTTATCAGATTTGAGTACTTTCACTTGGTGTAGTCTCAATTTTAAAATGTACACGCATGCGTTTTTAAAACATACTTGAAAGGATAAAAACCTTTTTTAAATTGAAATTAAATTTCAAAAATTTACATTAAAATCCGAAGTCTTTTTCTTCTAACTTTAAATCTCATTCTAAAACCAGTTTTACCCCTTATAACTTTGTTTCCCAGCAATACATCTTATTACTTTCAGATATCATTTTCCGTCGATCTTTAAGAGTAAATATAGCTGTGTTGCAAATTTTGTAGTCATGTGTGATGAGCTCATCCCCAGGCGAGCCAAGCCCAGTTCTGGCATCTGAACCCGGACAATCAATCAAAAGCTAATCAATTGAGCAAAGAAATGTTCCTCCCAAATTTACAACTATGCCCTCTGCTGGAAAATATGACAAGACCCAAGATATTAGCTAACGCGCGTACGAAAAAAAGCGAGTTTTTGCAGATTTGAGAAGCCTGTAAACATACGGCCATGAAGCACTAATAGAATTAGCCGCGGAAGCGGCTGGAGGGACCACTGACCGGACCACTGACCGGACTCGAGAATCGGACTGTAAGATGAAGCACGAAATAAATGAGTTCGATCAACCAAGAGGTTCCCGAGTACAATTATTATCGAAGTATGACACCCCAAGATGTCGTTAGTTATTACAGCCGGCTGTACGGCCACCAGCTGAGAAAGTGAACGGGCCGCGACACCCTCTACAGCTTCCGGACGTTGCAATATTTTACATACATATACTTATTTATATATATAAATTGCTTTTTAAAAATACATCCATGATAAATCATAGTGAAACAGGAAACGTGCATAAATTGAGTCAAATACGGATGCGAAAAACTTGCCATACAATATCGATTGTGTTGTCTATGATGCGCAATATTTAATCTTTAATTTGACATGTTAACTTTGAAATCCCTATACAGACCCGACAACAGGCTATTTTTTTTTCTTTTTAAGAGGCCTCAGGACTCTTAAAACTTCAACATTTTCGAAATTTTATTATTTTTAACTCCTATATTTTCTGAACATGTTGATATAACCGTTTCTTTGAATTTTCCGTTAGAACCGAAGTTGTGGCTTTTAGAAGTATACCTGCTCAACAGCTAAAGCAGCGCACAGTGGGACGTTTTGACGATCTAGGTGGACAAAACTATTTCACTGAAAATTTGATTAGTTTTTGTTGATTTTGTTTTAAATGCATCACTAATAAAATACTCAAACAGTGAAAAATATTTCGTTATTTATCAACAATGTCTCACAATAAAACTACAGATGCTTCCTAAAGTCCGTACACACCACCTTAACTTCCGAACGATTGCATGTGTATTCATAAACGTGGTGTCTAGGTATAGTAAAGAGGCTATGCGCTATTAGATGAGGCCGCTTAGAACGCCACCTGTTTCATAATGGCGGCATTAGCGTTCCTATCGCGAAAACGGTTTGAAATATGGGATGAAAGTGAATGAAAATTTCTAGAGCATCATCGATTTAGTTCAAAAGGACACCTTCTGAACATTAATGGTAAATGAAACTGGTTCTGAATATGAATCTCGTTTTCGAGATAGGCATACTAACTCAGCTGTTTTGCATCAGGTGGTGCTGGAAGCGGTCTCATTTGGTACCACATAGCCACTTTACTATACATAGAGACCACTTTCATGATTATAGCTGCAACCGTTCTTCAATGAAGAGCATGGGAGGTACTTTAGCGGGCATCCTGTATAATGCATTACAAATAAAACATGCTACTTTAAACATGCTACTTATTTTACAATTAAGTAAAAAAAAATAATGTACACATGAAAGATAACGTTCATTTCTTTTAGTATTTCTGTCCACTCAAAATTGCTCGAGAAATTTGTATAGCCATCATGAAAAATACCCTTTTTCAAATAAAATCATATAAAAAAACCCTTTAATATTTTGTGGTACCCTGTAAAGCATATAAATGCTACCAAAATTATTCTGGGTTGAAAAAATGCTGTTGTGTGAATACATAACCTATATAAATTTTATTCATTTTGAAACAAACTTCTGCATATAGATGTTAATGCATCCGAGTTTTTTATGTGTTCCTATAAAAGAAATACAACTGCTACGCACTTTCTTTTCAATTTAAAAATGCTATTGCGTATCTCAACAACCTATAGTAATTTTGTAGAAATTTAATTAAAATTTCTGCTTTTTAGCAACAATCTTTCCGCGAACTTTTGTGTGACCCAATAAAAAATGCATAATATCTACGTTCGTCAAATTTTAATTTAACAGAATCGTAATCGGAAAATCACATGTTGGCAAAGTTTCAGCTCAATCAGATATTTTAAAGTGGTTTAAAATTGTCTTGTACGATATGAACTAATCTTTTATGTGGCCCTGTAAATAAAAGCGCAACTGCTACGTTCCATAAATTATAATAATAGTTCATTGTTATCAGAACTACATATCCTGAGCAAAGTTTCAGCTCAATCAGATTATTGAAATTCGTTTAAAATTAACTTGCCAGTTTTAATCTAAATTTTTGTGTACCCCTGTAGAAACTATATTCTAAACAAACCTCTACGTTCTTTATATTATAATAATATTGCATTGTCATTCAAATTACACTTGTATTTATTGTTTCGACTTAATAGGATAATTAAAAGTGGTTTAAATTTGACTTGAAATACTTGAACTAAACATAGATACATGCGCTGCAAGTTTATATGATGCTTGTTTATTAATAAAAACTTAATGATCTGCAGACATCTGCAGGAGTTCTTTTAATTTTTAAATACTTTGGAATGGCACTTTGTTATTAAAAAAAATTCTTTGTTGAATATTGCTGTATAATATGTTACAAGTCAATAGGAAATTTGTAAACAACACTAAGGATCATGCAGAATTTCAACCATTACAGCGCCCCCTAGTGGAAATTTTTTTCCAAATTCATGGAGGTGCTGCTTGTCGTAGCCATAAACTTAAAATAAAAATTTGGTTCAATTCCATGCATAACTTCATACACTTTTGGATGGTACAATATTCAAAATCGCTGTTACAGCGCCCCCTACCGGCGAATGTTTTCCAAATTGAGGGAAGACTTCCTGCTAAAGCCAAAAACTTAAATTAAAAATTTGGTTCAATTCTATGCATAATTTCATACACTTTTGGATAGTACAATATTCAAAATCGCACAAAAATCGCTGTGACAGCGCCCCGTACCGGCGAATTTTTTCCAAATTCAGGGAAGACCTACCTGCCATATCCAAAAACTTAAAATAAAAACTTGGTACAATTCTATGCATAACTTCATACACTTTTTCATGGTACAATATTCAAAATCGCACAAAAATTGCTGTTACAGCGCCCTCTACCGGCGAATTTTTTCCAAATTCAGGGAGGGCCTACCTGCCATATCCAAAAAATTAAAATAAAAATTTGGTTCAGTTCCATGCATAACTTCATATACTTTTGAGTGGTACAATATTCAAAATCGCACAAAAATCGTTATTACAGCGCCCCTACCGGCGATTTTTTTCCAAATTCAAGGAGGATCTGCTTACCATAGCCAAAAACTTAACGTAAAAATTTGGTTCAATTCTATGCGTAACTTCATACACTTTTTGATGGTACAATGGCGACAAACACACGGACACACGGACACACGGACAGACAGACATTTTCTTTAAATATGTTTTTTGGGATCTCTGACCCCTAAAACATGTAAATCCGTCGAAAACCGGAAGTCGAAAAAAATTTCGATTACAATACTTTCTTCTATTGAAGATAGAAGAAAGTAAAAAGATCTATTTTAATTTCAAGAATATACAGACTCCGTGGAAGGCTAATCAGTTTCTAATAGCAGTATATTACAAAAAACAATCTGTTTAATCTATATTCAAAATTTTAGTTTTATACATAAACTAGTCGGATGTACCAATCCCAAAACTTTCTTCTATCTCATACATGTTAATACTTCAAAATTCGCTATCACACTGCCAAAATTAAATGGCAATCTATGCATCTCATGAGGATTCTAAAGATATGAAATTCCGTGCATTAGTTCTTGACATATGACTATCGCTGAAATCGTCTAAATCCAGCAAAATTCTGCCTAGCAGCGCCACCTATTGGGTGATTTATACCAAATCCTAATCAGCAACAATTTATGTCAACGTCTGACTGAATCTGAAGTTTGGAGAAAATCCGTGCATTAGTTTTTGAGATAGAGCTATAGCGAAAATCGTGAAAATTCCTGCATAGCAGCGCCACCTATTGGGTGATTAACACCAAAACCTAATAAAAAACAACCTGTGTCAACATACAACTAAACCTGAAGTTAGATGAAAATTCGTCCATTAGTTCTATAGATAGAGCTATTGAGGCAATCGTGAAAAAGTCAGCACAGAAGCGCCACCTGTTGGGCGATTTACACCAACACATAATCGGTAGCAAGTCATATCAAGGACTAACTGAATCTGAAGTTTGATGAAAATCCGTTCGTTAGTTCCTAAGATAGAGTTATTAGGGAAATCGTGTAAATCCTGCAAAATTCATCATAACAGCGCCACCTGTTGGGCGATTTACACCAAAACGTAATCAGCATCAATTCATATCAAGGACTAACTAAATCTGAAGTTTGATCAAAATCCGTGCATTAGTTCGTGAGATAGAGCTATTGCAAAAATCGTGAAAAATGCAGCATAGCAGCGCCACCTGTTGAGCGATTTACACCAAAAAACTAATCAGCATCAATTTGTATTAGGGACTCACTGAATATAAATTTTTATTAAATTCCGTGCATTAGTTCTTGAGATAGAGCGCCCACAACATTTGTGTCACATACACACAGACAGACAGACAGACTCACAGAGTCACAGACACACATTTTGTAAAAACATGTTTTTTGGAATCTCTGACCCCTAAAATGTGTAAATCCGTCGAAAACCGGAATTCGAAAATTTTCATGTATCCAATACTTTCTTCTTGTAAAGATAGAAGAAAGTAAAAAGGTTTGAAGACACGCTAATTCAAACTTTGAATTTTTTCGTTAATTTCCACCGCATTTAAAAAGGTACAAGACCCCCTTAACAAAGCGGAAACACAGGTCGCACTACACATTTTGTTGGCCTTAAGCAAATGGTAAAACTTGCAATAATATTGCAAAGAAACATTTACAGAAACGCTATCGGAAGGATACAAATTGTGAGACTGTAGAAGATATTGTAAAAATGCTTTGTGAATTATCTGTTTATTGATTTGTTTCTTGCATTTGAGACAACACTGGTTCTTTTTTATAATATGCGCTTTCATAGCAATTTATTTAGATGTCTTAATCACACACTTTTTTTTCAAAGTTGTTAACGTATGTTCAATCCAAAGAAATCTATCATTAACTTGTATATTGCCCATATTTTCATTGGTAAAATATAATTTTAAATCGTATGGAAATGTGTACACTTCCAATAAATGTGTATTATACCAATCAATGAAAATTGTAATATATCAATGAATGTAAATTTCAAATGGGCTATATTTTTTATGTTGTTTGTTTGTTTTTACTTCATTACAATTCAATTAGTTTTAAAGATGGTTAAATTCTGTTTTTTGAAACTTTCTTTTATTTTAAACTAAAATTTAAAACTTTTGAATTGAGCATGTTTACCTTTTAAGTTAAATAACTTTTTAAAGGAATAACTTTATGAAAATGAATCAGAAGACTATTAAAGTTCCTTATTCTTTCACCTACGTTATTCCGAATCCTCAGCCTTATCCCCAACGGGTAAAAAATTAACTCTATAAAGACGGGAAGATTTACTCACGTTTTTTAAAAATAATTAATACCAGAATTTTTATTTAAAACAACTTTTAAATTAAATATTTTTAGGTGCGTTCGTAATTATATAAATTCGCAGCATGTTACGTAATGACTAACTTTATCTTTCATCCATGTATCAGTCACCTGCATAATTATTTAACCGGTTGTAATTGCATTGTTTCAATATCTGGCAACAGTTGGTTTTGTTTTGTTCTAGAGAAAAGTTTATGAAAATAAAGTAATGTGAAATATATACGGCTCTTCTGTCATTGAATTTAAGTTAGAAATATATTCGCTTTAACAATAAGAAATGTTATTGAGGGCAGTTTTAATAGCTTATAGATATTTTAATACTTAACTTTTAGGGATTCATTTAGTTAAGAGATTTATTTACATTGGAATCCAACATATGGCGTCCGCTGACAAGACTGGAATCTGTAAGTAGAATTTTATTTGAACTGCTCAAGTGAGAATTATTATTATTGTTGAATAAAAAAAAATATTGTTGATGTTGAATACTATGGATGCGTTGAAAGCAGCTAGACGACAACATCGTAGAATTTTCACTAAAGCGTGTAACGAATTTGATGCAAGTGAAAGTAATTTATCGGCTGCTGAAAAAATTCTGAAATTGACAATGATAGAAGAGAAAGCGAAATTTATGACCGATGTAGAATATAAAATTAGAGAAATATTGTATAGCGACCAAGCTGACGAAGAAACAATAGACAAAGATATCGATGAATCTGAGGTTTACATCGATCGCTGGCGTGTATTACAACAGAAATTAAACGAACTTTTGGTTGTAAAAAATGAAGATTTGAAATCTGATATTTCGGTAATTAATAGGGATGTATTGCTTCATTATCCGAAGATACAATTACCTACTTTTAATGGTGAAATTAGAAATTGGTTGCAATTCTGGGGTCAATTTCAAAAAATTGATCAAGATACTAGCCTAGATTTTCATGACAAATTTGCGTATTTATCACAAGCCATGGAAAAAGGCAGTGTGGCAGAAGAATTGATTAGAAGTTTTCCGCCTGGTGGTAATAGTTATGCCAAAGCTGTAAGTCAACTTAAATCTCGTTTTGGACGAAAAGAACTTTTGATAGAATATTATGTTAGAGATTTGTTAGGCCTTGTACTGCAGAAGCAAAATCCAGGAAAACATAATTCTTTGCGACGATTATATGATTCATTAGAATCGAAATTGCGATCATTAGAAAGTCTTGGAGTTATTAGAGACAAATATGCTGCGATGTTATATCCGCTTGTTGAATCGTCTCTTCCAGATGATATTCTTAGAGCATGGGAAAGGTATAGAACATCTCACAGAAGATCTTCAAATAGATGTAATTATGTGGAATCTGAACTAGATAAAAATCATGATACAGATTTAAATAATGGTGTTTTAATTGGCTCAAAAACTGATCTAGATAATTTATTAGAATTTCTGCAAGACGAAGTTGAAGCAGAAGAAAGAATTTCTTTGGCAAGTAAGAGTTTTGACAAAACTTTTCGATACACGCAAGCTGCACGCAATAATCATGAAATCGAAGAATCTCAAATATCTGCTGTATCAGATTTATTAAACATTGATATGAGAAAATATACCAGAAATAAGAATAATTTTAAACAAAAACTGTGTATTTTTTGTGACAAACGCCATGCATCGGAAAAATGTTTCAAGGCAATGTCAATGTCGTATGATGTTAAGAAAGACATAATGCAAAAGAAGGGAACTTGTTTCCTATGTTTAAAATTATTCTTATTTCTGGTATATTTTCTCATATCAATGTTTAATAAATCTGATACAGCAGATATTTGAGATTCTTCGATTTCATGATTATTGCGTGCAGCTTGCGTGTATCGAAAAGTTTTGTCAAAACTCTTACTTGCCAAAGAAATTCTTTCTTCTGCTTCAACTTCGTCTTGCAGAAATTCTAATAAATTATCTAGATCAGTTTTTGAGCCAGTTAAAACACCATTATTTAAATCTGTATCATGATTTTTATCTAGTTCAGATTCCACATAATTACATCTATTTGAAGATCTTCTGTGAGATGTTCTATACCTTTCCCATGCTCTAAGAATATCATCTGGAAGAGACGATTGTTGGATTCCAATGTAAATAAATCTCTTAACTAAATGAATCCCTAAAAGTTAAGTATTAAAATATCTATAAGCTATTAAAACTGCCCTCAATAACATTTCTTATTGTTAAAGCGAATATATTTCTAACTTAAATTCAATGACAGAAGAGCCGTATATATTTCACATTACTTTATTTTCATAAACTTTTCTCTAGAACAAAACAAAACCAACTGTTGCCAGATATTGAAACAATGCAATTACAACCGGTTAAATAATTATGCAGGTGACTGATACATGGATGAAAGATAAAGTTAGTCATTACGTAACATACTCCCACCTTGAGTTGTGGGGAATGCACAACTCAACAATTTAAAATTACAAGTTAAATCTTTTCGGTACCTTAACTGTGTCAAAGAAATGTTGCTTTGCTGCTTCTTTCATACAAATCACGTGAAACAGGAGACATGCCAGATCTTTGTGAATATGGATCTCTCAAAGATGATGAATAGGGATCCGCATGTTTATCTCTCATGGGCGCAATAGATGGACTACGACGATCATAAGGTGAAGGGTATGGTCTCATGCGAGGCGACATTGAACTGTAGCCACGGTCATAAAAATCTCGACTTCCAAAAGGTGCACTGTCATATCTTCGGCCGTAGCCATTAGCATACCCATCACCACCACGGGATCCACCACGACCCCTGCTTGAACCTCCTGTAGCTCCTCCTTCTGATACTGGCTCATGATGAAGCTTGCTTTTTGAAGGTTCAACACTTAAAGAAGATCCTCTGAAGTAATAATTATTCAGAGCTTTTAAGGCATCCTGGGCTTCTTTAGGTTTGATTAACCTTTCAGGAACTCTTGGACATACTAGAGTTTCATGTTTTTTTCTGCATACAATGCATTTTACTTTTGCTCTGCAATTTTGGGCTAGATGGTTTAATTTTAAACATAGTCGTCGACGTCTATAGTCGTCGTTCAGTCCGTCTGTCCGCCCGTCCGCATATAAAAGTGTAAAAGCTACCCAACCGAATGGTCTGAAATTTTAAATACATAATTTTTGTAAAATTTTGACGAGTCATTTAAAATTTCATGAAAATCGGATGTATAGTTTAATGACAGGGACAATCAAAAGTTTTCCGTTACATTGCGGCCAATGGGAAAATATTATTGCAAGTGCTTTTTAATGATGTTACAGACTTTCGAACAGAATTAAATTTATATGCACTTATGAAGTTCTCTAAAATATACATTCCGTACAATATGCGGTGCGAAAAATATTTATAAACTAGTTGGAGTACGAACGCACCTCATTTGCCATATTTGACGAGCAATTTCCTACTTGTTACTATTGTGTCTTTTAAAATTATTGTTTAAAAAAATTCTGTTTCCAACCGGAATATATTCACTTGATATGGGCGAAAATGATCCCTCACTTTCATCCTAATATTAAACCACAATTCAAACTTTTCGGGAATCACTATGTCGTAATTTTCAGAGATTCACTATTTTCCATATAAATTAAAAAATCAATACAATATATACTCGCGTATAAACCGACCCCGCTATTTTGAATAAAAAATATTGGTATTTTCCTTGACCCGCGTATAAGCCGACACTAAAATAATTGCAATATATTTTCAGAGAAAAATCACATTTTTAACGAAAAACTAAACAAGCAAAAATAGTTATATAAAAAATTAAGAAACATCAATCGAATCTTTCAAATTCCGAATCACTATCTGAATCAACAAAAAGTCGTTTGAAGTTGCGTCCCGTTCCTTCCTCTTCATAAAAATCGGGATCAGGATGTAATGATTGTTATTCATCACTTTCGTAAATAAGATAATCTTCAGTTTCACATATCACATTGATAATACCACACATTTTATTTGATTACGCAATCATCTCCCTTGGAATTGACATCCACTGATCTTTATCTAAACAGGCGAAAAAATTTATTCCCATTTTTTTTTTTTTTCAAATTGCCACACTTTGTTTTCTGCGCATCTCGTGAACACATTCGCTCAATCCAGATTTTCTCAGTCTATCTTGAAATTATTTGTTGGTTCAACATGACATTGCCTACGTCAGACAAAAAGATCTGTGGCTGAGAACTTTTCTCCCGAATTCTGACCCGATTATAAGCCTACGCCCAATTGTTAAAAGAAAATTTTAGACCAAACTGTTTCGGCTTATACGCGAGTATATACTACGCAATTTATTAAACAAAGTATTGTGCTTTTTAATTAGTCATATTGTATTTTTTCGCATATTTTTTAATATATGCACGAAAATTTTTCGTCCTGTATGAAAATAAATTTGCATGAAATGTATGCAGTAAATAATTAAACTTTGCTACTAGGATAAATCTATTTTGCAAATATAATTTTAAGGTAATACTCAGAAGATATTTTCATATATAAAGGAGCTGTTTGGAAATGTAAATGGGTTGGTAAAAACGTATTTTGTAGAAAATGAAATTTTTAGTATATGTAATGCATATTTTGCCCATAAACAGAAAATATTTTTTAATTCAAATATATTCTATAATCAAAGAAATATTTTGGTGCTGAATTACAATGGTCAGCACTAAAATGCTACTTAAATATAATGGCTTTGTCTTATATATTTCACTGTACTAAATGAAAATTGCTGTTTCAAGTACCATTCTTTTGATAGGAGAGCTTGCTTTAAAAATTAAGGTATTTTATATGTTGCTGAAACATAGCTGGAAACTGTGCAAATAATTATGTATTTAATTATCTACTTATAATAAAATCTGATTGTCGGAAACTATGCCTGTGCGGACCACTCCAGTGTGCGAATCGACCGTAGCTAAACGCCATGTTAGGCTTAGGGAAAAACATATCTTAACATATCACAGCTAAATGATACTTTTTTCTACTTGAAATCATGTCTGTCCATTATATTTTCACTAAAACATACATATCATATCCAATTATAATGTATTAAGCTCCAAATTAAAAATAAGCTATTATAAAGATCAGATTATTAAATATAAACAAAAGAACACAATTGTCATTCACAATTTCCGAATATTGAAACAAATGAATGACTCTTTGAGCGCTTCATTAAAAAAATACAGGTTAATTATCTGATTTTGTTCTTACAATATTTGTAGTAGCATATTAAAGACTTTAAACCCTCATAGCATGTATGGTCACAGTGACGTCACTGTGACGTCACTGTAAGTCACTGTGGTCACGTCACATCTGTGACCAAAATGCCACCACTCAGTGATGTCACATTGTGACTGAGATGTGAACTTCTTAGAAAACTTTAAAAAATTACAACAAATAATAAAAACATGTTATTTACTGTAAAAAATAGTTTTCTGCCGGATTTAAAATTTTTTTAAATCCGTGGTCCAAGTTGCCTCTGTGCCTCTAACCAAAACTTTTTATTTTCATATAACATAAAATGTAATTAATTCATCAGGACACAAAAAGATTTCCTAATTATGCGAATTTCATATTATTAAAAAAATGTTTTAGGTAAACAGACCTCGACTTATCTTTTATAAAGATTTTTGTAAATGATCATCTGTTATACTAGAAGTTTCTCAAAGAGTAGTCGAAACAGTCCTGTGGTTCGAAACTAAAAACTTTCTATTACAGTTAAGTCTGCAGCTTTTAATGAGCACGCAGAAAGCGTCTTCAAAGTTTAGTCATATATGCATTTCTTGCTTTAGAATTTGCATTCAAGTCATTTTTTTTCCTCTTAGTGTTTCACTATTTTAGCTAACTTTTTTTTTTAAATTCTACTTCTTTCAGACGTTTAAAATAAAATTGACATTTTCCGAATATAAAATTTATGTACAATTTATGCAAAGCCCATGACATAATTAATTATTCATATTTTATTTTTTGTTTTCAAAATATATCTTTAAAAATTATTTTACAAGATTCTACAGAAAATTAATATTAAGAGAATGACAGATTGACAAAGAAAAACTCATCTCTTCTCGATAATCTTGTTGTATTTTTTAGAAGATAATTTGTATATATTACCTGTGATACAAATTTTACTTTTAAAAAAAGAGGGGGTCTTCATTATTATTATTAAATTAATTTGTACACATTTTGAAAAATTAAGCAATGTTTTATCTAGTAAACTCTAATTATGGATAATATTATTATTATAATTTACATAAATGAAACTTTACAATTCAATAAAACTGATAAAAATAAAAGGTGAAATACAATAAAACATTTCCAAGCAGGAAATTGAATTAGAGACAATCTGATAAAATTATTACGCATTTAATTTCCTTCCGAAACTGTTTATAGATAAACAAATAAAACCGAAAACATCTGCTTAGAACTTCGAAACTTAAAAATCGTCTGCATCTGCACTATTTCAGTTGTTACGACTCGACCGCAGAATAACGGATAAAAGTAACAGTGAAGCTTTTTAGAATAAGCGCGGGAAGTTCTGTGGACACTGGACAGCATAGACGTGTTGACATGGATTTAAAAACTGAAACAAGAACGTTCTCAGGATATAAGTTAGTTCAGCTAACAAAATATAAACCCGAGAAAATTACGGTAGCTTTGACTTGTTGAAGATAATTCAAGTCATTGCTATCGTACTTATTATCGGATTTAATTGGTTCCCCAAAATCAAAGTATCACGTACAACGTCAATGAAATTAGGTATGTAAAAATATTATTTTCCCTGTTTGCTTTTTTTTAATCACAACAATTTTAGTTAGCTTCTCATAAACATGCTGTAGAACATAATTATTTCATTACAATTATTTTTTTATTTTATTGAAATATCTAAAATATTATTTTCCCTGTTTGCTTTTTTTTTAAATTACTATGATTTTAGTTATCTTCTAATAAACATGTTATAGAGCACAAATATTTCATTACATTTATTTTTTATTTTGTTAAAATATCTAACTTCCTTTTCAACAGCTTTGATCAGATTATTAAAATTAGCGATTTAAATTGCATTTTAATCTGGTTTATTTTCTTATTTAAATATTTGGTTAAAAACACATGGTGTCATAAATATGAAAGTATATGGACAAGTATTATAATCAAACATTAATATAATTAATAAACATTTAAAGATAATTAAATTATTTAAAAAAGGGCTTTTTATGGAATAAAATTATTGGCAAATATAATTTTTTAATTTTGTATTAAGTGATGGTCTTAAACAATTTGCATTGCATGTTTTTATTTAAAAAAATTGCATCTGCTCAGAAGAGGAATTTATAAAAAATGAGACACAACGGAAATGTATACTATTAAAAGAGATCGTAGATATGTAATGTTAAGGAAAAAAATGATTATTTAATGTATTATTCAACCTGAGAAATGTTTTAAAATCTATAAAGAAATAGTCATAGCGGGTGGAAGCTTTTCAGTTGTTAAACATTCTTACTGAAATGTTTTCAAAGTGAACTAGAAGTCTGTTGGCAAATGAAAATATAGAAGTTACGCAATCAGTAAGTGTTTAAATATGATTTTACTTTAAAAATAACGCAAATACTTGAACGGTAGGAATCTAAAATGTAATAACCATCTTTTATTATTTACTTTTTTCTGGATAATTTTATCATTTTATTTCCTGAATGATTTTATCGAGATAAATTTCAAAGTATCGATATTATACACTCTTTATAAACAGCGTGATTAAAATGGATTTCTTATTTATAATTACCATAATCTTGTAAATAAAATATTAGTAATAATAATGAACCTATGTGTGGCTCTATTTTGTGTTTATGGTCTCAATTTTTATACTTTATTTACATTAAAAAGTAGTTAACCATTTGATACTGTCTTCATTATTTTGTTTTATCGTGTCATATAAAAATAAATGTGATTATTTGTATTTCTAATACAATATATACAGTAGAGCGCCGATTGTCCGAACAAGTCGGGACCGACCTTAGTTCGGATAAGCAAAAGTTCGGATAAATGGGCAGACAGTTTAAGGGATGTTCCTGACTATTCTAAACCTTCACACTTTATCTAGGTTTAGGACTGACAGCACCACTTAGTACTGGAGTGCTTAAAAATTGTTTTTTTAATTGTTTTTTGTTTACTTTTTTATTATTTAATTTTTTTTTCTCTTTTTATCATTTTCTAAACTTCAGAGATTATAATTTAAGGGGTCTCAGGACTCTGAAAGCTTTAAAATTTTCAAAATTTTAATTTTTTTAGATGTTAAACTCTTATCTTTTTTGAACATTTTTCTACAATTATTTCCTTGAAATTCCTATTAGAACAAAAGTTATGGCTTTTAGATTTATATACCTTCAATAGCTAAAGCAGCTTTTCCAAAACTTTGAGGTCATTTTTCTCCGAATGACATTTTTGGGCATAACGCGCACGATATCTCAAAAACTTCTGAATCTTTTTTCCTAAACTTTTCAAAACACATGTTTCATGTTAGTCTGCATAAACTGAACCTAAAAATTCATTTTTATTGTTCAAAAAAATATTTTTTTAGGTGAATATACTGTTGAAATTTTCAGAATTTTGCATTAGCTAAATACAACTTTGTAGTAAAAATATAAAAATGCTTTAAATACAATATTATTTAGGTTCAAGGTAATTATTATAATCTGAAGTATAAGTAGGCATCAAAATTTTCATTCTAATTTCAATATTTATTTTGTAATCGTGCGCGTAATCTGTTATGCCGATTTTCTGCTCGTCAAATGTCTGACAGTTTGGAGCCCCCTGTAAATGCTAATTCAGCATCTTGCATTTTTTTTAAATACATGAAATGAAGCAACATACTTATGTCTTTCATTCCCAATTAAAATTATGTCTTAAAATCAAATATGTTTTATGATATTATTTGTTGAAAATAGTCTCTTTTTCTTCTTTTTTTACAAATTTAAGAGTCCTGAGACCCGTTAAGCAAAAAATAAATTGGAAGTTAGGTGTTTTTTCTTTCTTTTTTAGAGAGAGAAATATTTGGATAATTCGAAATTCGGTTAAAAAGAATTCTTTCTGAGAAATATGCTGCTCGGATAATTGGAAGTTCGGTTAATTGGAGTTCCGATAATCGGCGTTCTACTGTATTTATAAAACTTTCACCAGACTTTATTCTAAAAATTTCCTTGTAGATTCTAATCTCTTTGTACTATTTATGATAATATCAGGGTTATATATGTCATGGCAACATATATCCAGCCAGATAGATCTTTGGCAAAACATAAAAACTTTCATATTAGACGCAAAATAGAGTAGCTGCGGTGCTGTGTTTTATGAGCAATAAGGTATTATTGTTTTAAAAAATCATAGATAGTAAGAGTTATTTTTATAATACATAATTTCATAAATAAAAATGTAATCTTGGCAATCAATTATTAAAGTTATTTTTTAATAATCAAAAAGTTGTTTTATATATGGATTTTACTTCAAGCAAACCCTGATGTAAAATAAATTAACCCTTTGTATCCCCGTTATATGCATACCCAAAAAGTTAATTTTCTATACCAAAGCTGTATTTTTCATTTGATTAGTTTCAAATGGTTATTGCTAAAATGTACATCTTAAATTTTGTAATGCATGTATGTGGCATAAAAGACGTAAACAATACGTATATAATGACTATATGGCACATGATGAGCGTTTCGAGTATATATATATATATATGTATATGTATATAACGCATGCATAAACTTCACAATGATCTTAGCAATGTCGTTACTGCAATTTTTGCATAATCAAATTTATAGGGGCCTCTATAACAAAGAAGTATCCTATTTTCTCAGCCCCAACTTATTTGAATTACAATCATATATATATATACTAGTAAATCTGCAGATCAGGAGCCTCAATGTCAGCTCTACAATTCATTGTGTTTAGCATCCTTTGAGTAATATTAATCTTTCTACAAAAAA
This sequence comes from Maratus speciosus, assembly GCA_963932465.1. NCBI lineage: Eukaryota > Metazoa > Arthropoda > Arachnida > Araneae > Salticidae > Maratus > Maratus speciosus. Next base: position 313,826,363 of record OZ010794.1, read on the forward strand.
CGAAATTTAAAGTTTTGAAATTACATAAACATTTATAAAACGAAAAAATATTTCGAAGGTTTCTGACATTAGAAGCGTTAAATTAAACCCCTTGTTATGTAATGGTATTCTGAAAATCTCATGAGCTACTTATTCTGGTAATTTTTAGATAATAAAGTAGATTTCTTCAGGGGGGGCAGAGCCCCCCTGAACCCCTTCGTAGTGTAATTTAATTTACATTTGTAATTATCAATTAATTGTGTTAATGTCCTTTAGTAAATTCTACCAATAGACGGAAACGTACATGAATTCTTTTCTACAGCCCTGTATATTACGTGAAGATTTTTACGCGTCGTCTATAACATTTAAATTTAATGCAGACAAAAAACCCTCTTAAAACTGCTCATATCACATTTCCGGGGATTAGTATGCATAGTGTGCACCATATATCCAGTTTCTGAGGAGTCCTGTATATGGTTCTATTTAAATTCTGCAAACATTTGTTAGTATACTAAATGTATTTGGGCTGGGAAATACATAACTCAAAAAAAAAAAAAAAAAAAAAAAAAAAAAACACTGAAGCAATTCGCGCTCATTTTCATTTATACTTACGAATTCATTTGTGTATCCCTGTACATGGTCTATACAATATTTAAGCACTACTTATTAAGCACAAATTTACTTAACGTTAAAACGCACACCATAATCGAAAATGCTCTTCAGCAATCATCCCTAATAGACCAGAACTGTATCCGAAATATTTTATGTGACCCTATAAATGAACGATAAATACGATACAAATCATATTCAAGCTTCTTGTAGTCAATCACAGTAATGTAATTTAATTTCATAATGTTTGAATTAGTGCAACACAATTAACACACTGACGACAGGCAATTTAATTAAATCTGGGTTTAAAAACAGTAGAAGCTCCTCCCTCTTCTGAAAGTGTCTCGGAATTTGGTTTCTGAGATATGTTTTTCATGTTTATGCAGCAGTAAATATCTTTCAATGTACGGATGTAATATATAATGTCTTACAATCTATAAAAAATATGGACAACACAATATAAATGTCTTTTCTGTAAGGTAGAAGTCACTCCCTTAGCCAATGATGTATTCTGAATAAAAACGAGAATTTTCGTTTCCCGTCGCTAATGTGGTAAAATAAGCTGTGAAGAGTTTTTTTCCCCCGTAGACCACATTTTAATCGACCACTTTTGTGTGACCCCGAAAAAAACATATGCTTTGCACCCCATATACTACAAAAATGTTTCAAAAATACATATCAATTTTATTATTTTGTAACAGAGTAACATCATTAAAAAACGCCACAAAAGGATTTTCTTCAAAGATTGTAATATTATGAATACTTTTGAGTTACCTGTACGCATGCTGTAAGTGCTACACATAACATATTTTATAGTAACCAGGTTCTAGTGCACCTTAATAAAGTATATAAATTTCATTACGTTTAAAATTGTGTAACATTATTAAAATACACCGCAGACGATTTTTCCCAAAGACTATAATGTAACGGAATAGTTTTGAGTGCCCCTGTAATTAAGCTATGAATGCTACACTCTTCATTTTTAATACCAAACATACTTTGGCAAACCTCAATAACGTATATCAATTACATGTAATCCCGACTATATTTACGCGAGTTAGAGCACGTAGAGAAACACGGCAGGCGACAGATAGAAAAACTGAAGTCATAAATACTTTTCATCCATGTTGGAAAGTGTTAAAAAGGATTTACATGCCATTAACTGTACTTTTTTTTCACTTATAGCATGGTTAAACATTAGTTTAAACATCCTAATCCATGCGATAGCAATAACATATTAAAAGCCCCCCAAAATAGGCATATCTGGAGATCTATAAATCTACTGGAAAATAATTCATTATCGTGCCCACTGTTAATTGCATAAATTGCATCGATTTGGCGCGATAAAATATTTTTTGTGATAGCCTTTTAATAGTACCTGCAACAAAATTAACGTAATTTACTAACTTCATTCATATTTGACGCAATGATAGGCTACTAATAACAGTCGCTAGGCAACGAAGAAAAGGAAAAAAAAAAGAAATATGTATCATGTAAAACAAGAAAATTAATTTAAAAATTCTTTATATTATTGGAATACATGTATAAATGTCCTCAAAACATTATACACGTAAATAAAAAAATCTTATAGATATATTGATAAAACTTCAATATAATAGGAATAATTTAAAACCTTTATTTGGAATTTTAGTATCCATAATTTGACATTTAAATCCATTAATCAAACGTGCCATTTTCTTTCAACAAATCGAAATTTGAAAATCGTCTGACTTGCCGTAGAAAAGCATTATAAAGAAAAATAAAATATTCCATATTTTCCGAACGAATGAACCAAATTTAACCAAAAACTATACAGCTACGTCCGGGTATCTCACAAATATGCCCAATTAATTTCAAGCTGATCGGGTGCTTTTTGCGGCAGTTATCGCGGAACAGACGGACAGACAGACAGACAGACAGACAGACATCCGGAAATCAAAACTTTTCGTGTCTCCACAGTAAGCCTTCACTGACGTTTCGGCAATTATGGTAATCAATATCATAAAACATATAAAATTTAATTACTTAATATCGGCATTTCTTTTTATCTTTCATTTTTTTTTTATTATAAATGTTGTGTAATCGAAAAAATTCAACTTCACCAGTGACTTCGAGTTTGTAATGCGTATTAAATGAAATAAATTAATTTCATTCAGTATTTTCTATAGATTAAAGAATATAAAAAGTACTGTATATATTATAAAATATTATATTTTTAACACAAATTTCATTTTGATAAAGATTTGAATATTTAAACAAATTGTTTCTTTGGTAATTTTAATGATTTTAACAAATAGCTAATTTTGAAAAAAAAAATGTGATAGATCGATCATTCAGTTGTCTTCAATATTCTCATTTATTGCAATAGGAAAGAAAGGTGCAACAAAAATTGAAGTCTGCGGGGTATTGCATTTTGATTCAATAAAATTCTTTTGGTATACCCTTGTTATAGCGGCCCCCAAGTTTTAATTGCGATGTATCGCCGAAATATATTAACGTTATAGATGTAAATGATTTTATAACATGCATAATTATGACTATGTGACATGCATACGTATTTACATCTGTACAAGTATGTCATAGTGTGACTTCACAACATTGCCACTAGTCACATATTCGTGACAACGTTAATTACAAAATCGTCACAAATCACACAATTTTCACAAAATTGTCACAATGTGACTTCAAAGCAAGTGTCGCTGTCGTCACAGAATCATCACAGTGTTAAAGACAATTTCGTCACAAATGACACATATTTCACAAATTGATCTCAATGTGACTTTAAAGCATTGTCACATTCGTCACAAAGTTAATACCAAAATAGTCACAAATGACACACTCTTCACAAATTTGTCACAAAGTGACTTCACAAAGTCGTCACAATGTGACGTCACAGAAGAGCTCTAAAACGGCCATAACGACCTCACATTCTAGTCACAATGACTTCACATCGACGTCACGTGACGTCACATCGACGGTCACAATGTCACAGCGTGACTTCACAACGACGTCGACGTGACGTCACCATGCCTTACGGGAATATTTTAATTTTGTTTTAAACCTTCAAAAACTATTTTCGCAGCCGTCTATCGTCAATTAATATAAACAATCGAAGTTTGTTAAAAATGCAAGTTAATATTTGCATATAAATAGCATGTTAAAATTTAATGGGAAATTTTCAGAAATTACATTTCACTTTGCTAATCATTATTATTATTGTTGCCAAAAGCAAATCATTATTCATCATTATTCATATGAATCATTCATATGAATATTTATTCATATCAATGATTCATATATTTCACTCTTCTGTAGTGGCAACAGTGAAACTCGGTTTCTTTAGGACAAACATGCTGATATTTGCCGTTATACGCTTTGATCTGCAGTTATTTGTGAATGTTTTAAAACAATTTTTTTAATTTTTATTATGGATTTTCCGAATGAATCGCTTTCGGAAAGAAGGCACCAATTGACCAGGAAAAGAATTGCACGTTGGCGATCTCGGCAATCAACGGATTTCTCAGTTTGCCTGATAAACTCAGCTTGGAGCAGAATTAAACACCGATAGGTACAATTTTTTGTTTATTTTTTATCTAAACTATGCATATTTTAAGTTCATGTTCATTCAGATTTTTAAAATCATTTATCACTCACAGGAACGTTTCATTATAATAAAGATTAAAAAATGAAAATTACATTTTTTTAAAAAATTTTACTGAATTTTTGTACAGTTAAAAAACATAGCTTTATGTATGTGAATGATGTACATAAATGTGTTTTAGTTTTAACCAAATATATGAATCAAATTTTAAAGTTTCATCTAAAATTAAAAAATAAAAATCTGATTTTTTAAAGAAATGCCACATGTTCTTTGTTTTAATTTTAAGTTTCTTATTTCACCTATGCATATTTTAAGCTGAGTTCAATATATTTCTGTGAATTATATTTTACTGTTTGAAAAATGCAACAGCTTTTTCGTTTTTTTTTTTTTTCAACTATGCATATATTTTTAAAAGCATTTACAGGCATGCCACTTTCCAGCGAAAACATGGAAATCCACTTTTTCGGCACAATTTATCATCCCTGGGATTGATGGAAATCAGTATTAAAATTTGTTGACATTTTTAGGACGAGAAGGGGGCTGGTAGCAGAATTTGACAAAATAAAAATGCGAGTACAAACAGCGCCAAATTCAGTTTATTTCTAATCCTTTCCCATGACCTACTGTGCATTTAGTCCATGTATAGAAACAAACAGCATGAAAAAAACATAGCCAGGAGCTTGCAACTATCATCTGTCTACTTTGCTTCGAAGATTGCGAAAATCATCAGAAGATCGTAGAAAAATGGTGGTTTCGTCAAACGAATATGAATTTTGTCAAAGGATCGCAGAAAAAAAACACAATTTTCCCAAGGGGTCCTTTAGAATGCATTTTTCGTCTAAGGATCATGTAATATGTGAATTTCGCCAAATAATCGTGGAAAAAACATGAATTTCATCAGATGACTGCAGGAAAAATGCATTATTTCATCAAAGTATCGCGAAAAACGCGAATTTCGACAAATAATCACAGAAAAGTATGATTTTAATTAGAGGATCACAGAGAAAACGAGAATTTCATCGAAAGGTTGCAAAAGTGCAAGTTTCAACATAAGATCCTGAAAAAAAATGTAAATTTTGAAATCAGGAGATCTTGAAGCTTATTGGTTCATCCGTATCAGGTGAACCGTTAGTCAGCTAAATTTTCTGTTAGGTAACTAATTTGCTGCATACAATCGGATGCACCTGTGCTTCTGTCAACGTATTTTGATTGTAAGGTAAGTCTCGCTTGCTCTGCTGTTTATTTATTTTTGTTTTGTATTAGGATTTTTGCATTAGCTGTTTAAAATGCACCCTTTATTGGCCAATATATCGATTTTTACATGGTTTACCATTTTAGAGACGGAAGATTCAGCCAACGGCTGCCGAAAAAATTCGAGTCTGAAAACATCGAGGGTGTATTACCAAGCATCCATCAAAATTTAAATTTAATTCAGTTAGAAGAGAACTATCATACCTTGACGGTGTTTCAGACCCTGACTAGGATCCCTTTTTCTAAACATTAGATTATTGATTTTGTTTTTTTTTGTTTTTTTAATTTTAACTTATTGTTTGTGTAAATATTTTATTTTATTTTATTTTATTTATTTATTTATTTATTTTTTTTGTAAAAAAGATAGTTTTCTCTCCCCTTTTTTTTATGAATCGCCGTCTCATTTATTGGTATTTCTTTATATTTATCCTTTTACTTTTATTTTATATTTAATAAATTTTTTGGCAGTTGTGAGCGAGATTTTACCTGCATTCGTAACAAATTTTTCAAGATGGAAAAAAAACTTCGTTTTTAAATCTTTATGTTACTTATAAATCCATGTTTTTACATCATTTTCTATTTTTTTGTGCAAATCATTGATTTATATATAACAAAGATTTAAAAATTGTGTTTCTCCGTCATCTTGAAAAGATTTTTGGCACAATTTTTTTCGCCAATCGGCACAGGATGCGGAACCCTTCCCTGAATTTTGTCAAAGAAACGTGAGAGGTGTAATTCGTCAAAAAGGCGCAGAAAAAACGTGAAGTTTGCAACAAATCCCGATAAAAACACTCATTTCGTGAAAGGATTGTGGAAAAAACAGTCATCTTGTCAAAAGGCTGCGAAAAAAAACATGAATTTCATCAAAGATGTGCAGAAAAAACGAGATTTTCACCATAAACATTATTATTATTATTATTATTATTTTTGTAAATTTTAACTGATTGTTTGTTTTTTCTGTAAGTATTTTTAATTTTATATATATATATATATATATATTGTATGAAACTCCCCTTTTTTCTGAATCGCCGTCTCATTTATTGTTATTTATTTATATTTATCTTTTTATTTTATATTTAATAAATTTTTTTGTAGTTGTGAGCTAGATTTTACCGGCATTCGTAACAAATTTTTCAAGATCGCGGAAAAACTTCGTTTTTAAATCTTTATGTTACTTATAAATCCATGTTTTTACATCATTTTCTATTTTTCTGGGCAAAATCATTGATTTATAAAGAACAAAGATTTAAAAATGAAGTTTTTCCGCCATCTTGAAAAGATTTTTGCAAGATTTTGAACAATTTTTTTTTGCCAAGTGGTACTCTTCCCTGAACTTTGTCAAAGAAACGCGAGAGGTGTAATTCGTCAAAAGGGCGCAGAAAAAAGGCGAATTTTTCAACAAATCCCGATAAAAACACGAATATCATCAAAAGGCTGCGAAAAAAACACGAATTTCATCAAAGATGTGCGGAAAAAGTGAGAATTTTGCCATAGTGTTGTTGGAAAAAGCTCTTTTTTCCCCCCACATGAGGTGGTTCATATTTTCTTCATTTGAAGGTTGACTTTTCCAAACACAATTTTTTGAATGATTTTGAGGACTTGCCACTATCTGAATAAGCATGCATATCAATCACCTGTTTAATTGAGTCTGACTTAATGTTGTAAACTTAAAATAACACTTTCCCGTCATTTTTGACGGGGCCATATGCTAGTAGGTATATAAAATCTCTCTATCTCTCTCTCTCTACATGTATAGGAGTGACTAGGGAGGGTTCAACGACTTTTTACAAAAATATTTTATATATATATATATTTTATCTTGAACGTAGTATAAAGTTTAACCAACCATTTTATTCGTTATACAATCAGTTCTGAAAATAAAATTGCTAGATTAGTGTAATACATAAGAAATTTGAAAAATGACTGATTTTAATCATGAAAAAAATAATGGGTCAAGGCTCCATACATATGGGATGGTTGACCCACTATATGGGAGGCTTGACGCATTTTGTTTTATATTAAAATATTTGTGAAAAGAAATAAAATCGTTTTTAAAAAAGCAAAATAACTTTATGCTAAATGCTTAAATGCGATTGTTCTTGAGATTCGTTTATTCAGAAAATAGAAAAACATTATGTCATTTAAAACTTTTCACTTTATTAATATTATTTGTACGATTCTAGTAAAAGCATTGCCAAAATTGGATAGATGAATTTTAAAAATAACCTTTTACTTTTTTAATGTATCTTACAGAGCATTTTACTAAAACTTTTGACTGGTTTACTACGAAATCAAAATTTACAATTTTGCCGTTAATTAATGAAGGATAAAAAATAATTTTATATGGAAATACTATATCACTAACAAAATACCAATTATTTAATTGTATTCATTTTATAAGAAATAATATTATAATTATAGTTAATACAAGATTCATTTAATATATAATCAGAAAAAAAATCATGAAGATTATTTAAATACAGCTAAAATCAGTATAATTTTGTGAAAAACTTTTATTTTATTTATTAATGAATCTTTTTATTAGAAATTCATCAAGTTAAATAAAATAAAATATTAATTTAATAACCAGCTGATTGGGAAGTCCATAAAGTTAGAAAAGTTCGATTTTCAACAAATCTTTAAAAAAATAATCTGGATAACGTTCGCTTATAGGTCGAAACCATAGCATAGAATAGAAAAATATCATTTTACACTAAACTGCTGTGTGAACATTTATTAACATCTTTTTAAGTTTTGATTCGGTTTTCATAAAATTTGAAATATCTCCACAAAATTCTACAACGATTATATATATTAAATTTAAAACCATTCTGTTTGGTAGTATTATCGCAGTTATAAGACAAATGGACGGATCAGGCGACGAGTATAGTGCTACATATTTATACTATTTAGAAGTTTAAAAAAATGCATTAAATATAAAATGTATCCTCTATGTTTGCCACATCTAAAGTGACGTCAGCGTTACGGTGGGAGACGTTTATACTCTATAAATATCATAAATGAAACTGGATTATGGAAAAATCAGCCACATTGGAAATTCAAACTTCTATATCTCCGAAAATCTACAGAATAGAGACGAAAGAATGCTCCGGAATCCTTATAAATATCTCAAACACTTAAAGGAAAAAACGTTTTCAATTTCCAGTGTTTTTGTTCATCTTTTTTAATTTATCACATTAAAAAAAAAAAAAAAAAAAAGGTTATTAGGTCGCCATTTTAAATGAAGTTCGCGGATGAAGCTGGTCAACGAAATCGGTCTAGACATTGACATGTAATGTTTAAAATCTCAGTCACATTGAAATCGGTTAAAAATTACTAGCGTTACAGCATGACAAAAATCAGATATATATAAGCAGATACGTTGATATATATATATTTACCGGGTGTCCCAAAAATGACTGATAGATTTTAAAATTCAATAACTTGCAAACAGTGACAGATATTAAAATAATTCTTGCAGGAGGGTTATATATGACGTCAGGAGTTTTTTTACTGTGTTTCTTGATTTTAGTTCGAATTTGTAACAATAGATGGCGCTGCGAGAAATAGGTGCTAATTCCAGACTCAATTTTTGGTACTTCGTGATCCAATCAAATAATTTTAATCTCCTTTCTTCGCATGGGAGAAGAGAGAGGCCGAAACATCAAGCCTGTATTTAGCACCTATTGCTTGCAGTGCCATCTATCGCTGCTGTTGGTAACTAAAACTGGGAATCGCAGCATACAAACTCCTGACATATAACATAACCCTCCTGCAATTCTTTTTTTAAATATCTGTCATCGTTTGCAAGTTATTCAATTTTAAAATCCATCAGTCATTTTTTAGGACACCCGGTATGTATGTGTGTGTGTGTGTATGTATATGTAAATCAATATTTGGACGGAGGGTAGTTTTGAAGTTTGTGTGTTATAACCTGATAAAATATACTAAAAATTTTTCAGGAATTGCTTTCCACGGGACTGCTACAATTTGTAGCTTTTTTACTTTTTGCAATAGAAGCTACCTAAAACAGCTCCACAAATACAACTTATTTTTAATAATGGAACATTCGGTAGAGAAAATATAGTATAAGGATGAATCATCCCGTACAATTCTATAGTTTGTAGCATTCATCCAATATTTTCTAGATCATCGTGTAATCCTCACTGGTTCTAATATAAGTTAATATAACAAATTTAAATTAATAAAATACGTCCAATAGTATTTCTAATTGGTTATAGAGCTATTCAATTTGAAAGTGTATTTTCGATAAAAAAAATTAAATAAATAAATAAATAAATAAATAAAAATTGAACAAATGTTTAAAATAAAAAAAAGGTTCGTAAAACTCTTACTATCTATATTATAAATGACAAACATATTTGTGCGTAACGCATACGTCATTCAGCGAATGGCAACACTTTGAAATTTGAAATGAAATTTCGGTTTTGCAATTTTCGCTACTGAAAATTTTTAAACTTCTAAACATCGAACAGTTTCAATTTTTACACCGTCGTATAGGGAAAAAAAATGTACTTTTAAATGCAATTTGTTTGAAATCTCTATCTCAATTTATTTTTGAGATATTAAATTTTTTTATAGTTTTTAGTACCAATTTTGCAATTGTGGCAATTGAAGTACTCCATTTTCCCTAAAAGTAAAGGGAAAATAATCATGGTTTATTTATTTTTATTGATTATATCCTTACTGATGCTATTTTCACATTACAATAAATGTGACTTTTTTCTAATTTTTAAACAGAAAAGGACGTCAGCCATTAAAAAAAATGACACGCATTCATCTTCACAAATCAAAAGACTGAAGAATATATTTCAATATTTTTACATTACGCTGATACTGCGTTTGAGACACTAGGCAAAATGATTCAGTGAGTAAAAATGATGTCATATTTAAAACAAAACGAACATTTTCTTTGATAAAACTAAATATTTGACCAATAGTAAATGGCCATTACTATGGCAAGTAAAAGCGAATTTCTGAATGGTAAATTTTCGCGGGTATTGAGATTAGAACTTAAAAGTTGCATCGGAAAAACGTAACTTTAAGCTTGGAAATGCATTCATTAATAATGTATTGCGCGTTAAAATACTTTTAAATTGTGAATTTGAGATGTAAATATTGAGAATGTGAAAATAACGAGCAGTTTAGATTTTATGGTGGAACATTTTATGATGTGACAAAGCGAAATCCTGTTTACTGATTTTTCATCCCGTAAAAACAAACATAAGAGCCTCAATCGATAACTTCACCATAATTACTCACCTTGATTACGTATTCTAATACAGTTTAATTTTTCAATAATTTAAGATGTTAAAGTTTGTGGAAATAATATTTTGGTAATTTTAGGTTAAAAACTTTATTTGTTTTTAGATTTCGACAATCAATGCAAGATGAATTTTTTATTGTAATTATTTTGTAGGTTTATTATAAATGCGATCTAACAGTTCCATTCTGAACATTTTAATTCGTCGAATTTAAACGGGCTCCAACTCGTGTCAATAACAGTTCAATAAATTATTACCTGTAAAATTGTAACAATTTTAGCCCCGTTAATTCAATTAGATCCGATTTAAAAATTGCTTACAAATTTGTTTATGAAAACAAGTAGATTATTAACACCAGAAAAATAATAGCACAGAAGTAATCTTGATTTTTGAAACTCTTCCCGTTAATGTTATTTTTTTTCTGGGTTTTTTCTTGTTCTAGAAATTAAGTAATTCTACGGAAGGGCTTAGAATTCAACTAAAATATGAATACTCAGAACATTACAATGTCGTTCCAAATTCCATTTATTTATTTATTTATTTATTTTAAATCCGATAAACGATGTTATTAGTATATATGTTGCGGTCAAATTGATTAATCCATTATTAAGTAAAATAATGCTATAAAAAGTGATACAATATCTTTATTAAGATTGACGATCGTTTCGTCGCACCAACGGCGATATTTTCAAAATCATTTATGATAGAAAATATTTTCATATAATTTAAAAACAATAAACATCGTAAACAACGTCACGAGACATGATGCCTAATGAAAAATATTGCAAACATAAAATTAAATTAGCTATTTGTGAGCGTGGATTAATTTTCATATAATTTAACAAAACAATCACGAGACAACATGTATTATTTTTATGTTATTGTTTTGTTAAATTCTATGAAAATTAATCCACGCTCAAAAATAGCTAATTTAATTTTAATTTAATTTTATGTTTGCAATATTTTTCATTAGGCATCATATCTCGTGACGTAGTTTTCTATGTTTATTGTTTTTAAATTATGTGAAAATATTTTCTATCATAAAGGATTTTGAAAATGTCGTCTTTGGTGCGACGAAACGATCGTCAATCTTAATAAAGATATTCTATCACTTTTTATAGCATTATTTTACTTAATCTGTTTATAAGCGATTCTTATACATGTTTTTATAATAGGTTATTATTAATAATTACCCAAAACTATCCAAACAAACCGATTAATATGATCAATTTATGAAAATTTATGATATTAACCGGTTAATATCAATAAAGACCAATTAAGTTTGGTCAATATAATAAATTTTAACTCCTTTAGCTTGAGTTTCCCATAATGTATGCGTATATTTATTCCATGTACAACCGTTTAATAGTTTTTGTGAAAGCGTAAATTTGTTTTATTTGTCCGTTGGCAAAAACTTGATGATAGTAGTTGATTATTTATATTTAGATGAAGCGGATGCATCTTCTGAAATGCAACACTAATATTCATTTTTTGCCGCAGTTTCGTTTTTTTTTTCGATTGATTGCGTGCTATGTAGTATCAGTTTGATGTAATTTTTGTAGTGAGATTGATATGTATTCAATTAACAGAGTGAAAAGTAAACCAACTGAGGACGTTGATTATAACCTAATGGATGTGTTCAATATTTGGAGCACTGTGCGGCTTGAAAAGTGACAATGACAGAGAATTTGCTAATAAAATTGAAGAAGTTTGTACAATGTACAATCACTCAAAATTTTCCATCTAAAACCAACACATAGTCAATCGCAAGGCTTAGTTGAAAATGCAAACCAAGAAATTGAAAATATGTTATCCACTTAGCTTGAAACTAAAAATACAAAAATGTGGTCAGAAATAATAAACTCATTCAAATTATGAAAAATATTGTGCATCACTCTGGAATAGATTGCAGTCCATATGATGCTTTATTTGGATATGAAGCGAATGTAGTTTAAATAACGTACTTGCTAGTAGATACTTTAGCAGGAATTATAAGTGAAGAAGGTCTTGTTGAAAAAGAAAATAGTCTAGAAATGATATTTAACTAGAGACAGTAATTTCAACCGAGGATGAGGATATAAGCGAAATGAAAGATGGCAATACGTACGTGGAACTGTAGAATGGAGGGACCTTTTCCAGGTTCAGTCGAAAACAGTAATAAGAGTTGAACAGTAATTGAAGGGGAACAACATAATTCTCAAATAGAAAAGAGAAAAAGTTTTGGTAATGTTGAAATGGTACATTTTGAAGAAAACAAGAAAGACTCTTCTTTTTCACTAGATGAAATCCCCAAAAATATCCAAGAAGTTCGACTCTTAGATAAACAGTCAAAAAAAAAAAAAAAAAAAAAAAAAAAAAAAAAAACAAGCGAAAAAATATTACGGCTTTCGAAGTTAAAATTTTCAAGTGTAAATGAAGGAGAAACCGTTCGAATAAGAATACCAGAGGTAGATATGGATGAGGCTGATAGCAGAAATATTCTAGCTGTTATAATTTCTAAGAAATATGAAAACTTAAACAAACTTGTTACATACATAGAATTTTTAATCAACTGTACACAAAGAATGATTTTACTGTCTACGAGGAATCTTTAATGTCATTTAATGAAATTTTAGTGAATGCAATAAGTCTAAGAGAATGTGCTCGTAAGAATCTCAACTTAGGTGATTTCAATATTACAATTGTAAAGACAATTGTATATAAAGTTACTGAAAATGTAAAAAATAAAAAGCCCTCGGTAACTCCAAATGTCACAATAGCTCTTCTTGCCAAAATAAATAATTTGTTAGAAATGCAATAAACAACAAAAACCCTTTGTAACTCCAAATGCCACAACACTCTTTAATGCAAAAATAAATAATTATTTATAAGTGTAATAATATTGCATTTTTAATGTAATTTGTCATGATAATAATAATATTGTATTTGGAACCAGGACTGTTTTCTTCTATTCTTCGACGGCCCTCTAATTTGGCACTTCTGGGCGGGTGAGGGATATAATGATCCGTTCTTCTTTTTTTTTAATTCTTTTTGACTTGTGTAAGAATTGTATCACTCCGAAAGTTACTTATTTTAATATGTTTACTATATGTTAAAATTAATTTAATACAAGTCTAAATTTAAAGCTTACCAGATATACTACATTTTTCTTAATATTCATTGTTAAAAGCATGCATTTTGAGACTAAATTATTTATCTCTTCATTATCCCACTGTTTAAATTTTTTTTACCTAATTGATCAGGTAATTACAAATTAATTATTTTAGTCCCTTAAGCATTGGCGTCCTATTAATAGGACACATATTTTGATTGAGTGTTTTGTCTCTTAAGAATTATTTTTGTAATTTGCTTCATACAGTTATGATAGTAAATGTTCCAGTAAAAGACATATTTGTTACTAAGCTTAATAAAATTATATTGACCGAATTTCATTGGGAATATAACGGGTAAATATGATTAATATGCAGTATTTATCAAATTTACCAAAAGACGCTTTTATTACAAATAATAACCGAATTTATCAAATTGACCGACACAGGCACATATGTGTGTGTTACGGTCAATTTGATTAATCGGTTATTGTTAATAATTACCAAATAATATCCAAATAAAACAGTTAATATGATTAATTTGTGAGAATTTATAAATTAACAGGTTATTATTATTAAATACTAATCAATTTTGGTCAATGTAATAAATTTCAACTTCTTTAGCTTGAGATATTCAATACATATGAATATGTTTTTCCTTGTTAGCATCTCACTATTGTGCAATCGTACAACATAACATCTTTTGTGAGAGCGCATGCTTTTTGTTTTTATGTCTGTTGGCATCAAATTGGCGATATTAGTTGATTGTTTAATTTAGGTGCATCTTTCGGAACGCTCATTAATATTTATTTCTTGCCAGTTTCGATTGTTTTGCGTGTCAAGTAATGTCAGTTGGATGTTATTTTTGTTGCGAATCCGAAAATTTAGTTAGAAAATTTAATTCTTAAAATTCAATTAAGAGCATTGAAAACAAGACGAGAAGAGAAAGTTGCTGATCACCTAATGGATGTGTTCACAATATTTGGAGAACCGTGCATCTTGCAAAGTGGCAATAGTCAAGAATTTACTAATAAAGTTATTGAAGGACTTTGTGGAATGTGGAATCTAGTCCAATTTTTTCATTAAAAACAAAGATACTTCCAATCGCAAGGCTCGGTTGTAAGAGTAATCCAAGACATTGAAAATATATTATCTACATGGTTTGAAACTAAGAATACAACAAAGTGGTCAGAAGGAATAAAATCCATTCAATTTATGTAAAATCGATTACATCACTCTGGAATAGATAGCAGTCCATATGAAGATTCATTTGGCTATAAAGCGAATGTAGCAGGTTGAATAACCTATTTTCCTGTCGATACTTTGCCAGGAATTAATAATGAAGAAGATCTTATTGTATAAGAAATAAGTCTAGCAATAATATCCAACACTTCAATCAGCATACTCAATCGAGTATGATAATAGCGGCGCAATGGAGAATGAGATTATGGATGCGGAACTGGATTATTCGAACGAAGATTTGCAGGGATCTTTTACAGGTTCAGTTAAAAACAGTAATAAAAGTGTTAGCCAAATTGAAGGAGAATTATGAATTAACAAAAAATGAAAAATAAGTTTTGAGAATGTTTAAATATAAGATCTAAAGAAACAAAACAAGGAAGACTGTACTTTTTCACTAGATGAAGTCTCAAAAAATATTCAAGAAGCTTCATGCTCTTCTAAACAGTCACTAAATAAGCAAGTGGAAAAATATTTACAGCTTTTGAATTTAAAATTTTAAAGTGAAAATGTCGCAGAAACGGTTCGATTAAGAACATCAGAGGAAGATACAGTTGAGGCTGACAGCCAAAATATTATAGCTGTTATAAATTTCTAAGGAAAGTGAAAAAATATATAAGCGTTGCAAAAAACATGGCATTTTAAATGAACCATACACATGAAAGATTTTACTGTCAGCAAGGAAGCTTCACTTTCAATTAATGAAGTTCCAATGATTGAAAAATACAAGAGTTTGTGCCCGGAAAAATTCCACACCAAGAGGTCAATTATTTCAGAATTTTAATTGTAAAGGCAATTGTAACTCACGTTCCTGAAAATGTAAAAACATCTAAAACCCTTCGTAACTTCAAATGCCGAAATAACACTTCATGCCAAAATAAGTAATTTGTTAAAAATGTAATGGGAAATCAGAAACTCTTTGTTCTTCAAAATATCACAATTTCCCTTCCTGCCAAAATAAATAATTTGTTAGAAATACAATAAGATTGTATTTCAATGTAATTTGTTTGTAGTTTGTTGTTTGTTATAAAAATAATAACATTGTATTCGGAACCCTAAGTCCATCTTTCGTATCGAAAAGATGTATTTTCTTCGACTCGTTGAAGGCCGTCTAATTGGGCAATTCTGGGCGGGTGAGGTACATATTACATAATCATTTTTCTTTTCTTTTTTTATTCTATTAGATTGGTGTAAGAATTGTCTCATTCTGGTAGTAACTTTTAATAATATATATTCTATATTTTAAATTAATTTAACAAATGTCTAAATTTAAAACTTTCTACTTATGCTACATTTTTCGTAATATTCATTGATAAAGTATGCACTTTAAAACTGGATTATTTATTCTTTTTATTTCAATGTTTAAAATTTTTATCTACGTAGATGCACTAATTATACAATATTTATCGTTATTCCACTAAGCCTTGGCGTCGTATAAAAAGGACTATTTTTGATTGAGTATTATTATCGCTTAACAATTATTTTTGTAATTAGCTTTCATGCAGTAATGATAGTACATGTTCCAGTAAAAGGTATATTCGTTACTACGCTTCAGTAATTTTACTGACTTAAAGGAATGGAAATATATTAGTGGATAGCTGGTAGGAATTCTAAGCCGGTGGGAGGGGAAAGGAGAGACACCTGAAGAAAAAGGCACGATAAAAGTGTCAACAAACTATAATTTTATGCTGTGTTGCATGGATTTCAGATGTGAAATATCTAAGACATTGAAATATTTTTTTCATGATTTCGATTTTATCCAGCATTGTGGATTAGTATTATAATACTTCATTATTTGTTATTCTTACAAAAGCGCTTTTGCAAAGAAGATTTTATTTTTATTTTAGTTCCGTATAATGTATGTAAATTGACGATTTGTTCTTTATTAATAGTAGATGGTTCCTTAAATGTCGGAATAAAATGACGTAATATAACGTCAATTAATTATATGATTAGCAACAGAAATCACAGTTTTTAATTTTCTTAACTCCAGAACACGCGCTCTGCTTTTTGCTTTGTGTGAATGTGAGTCTTTTATTTTCATCACACAATATGCTAAAATAAAGTAATTTTATAAAAAATATATGCGGTGGAGTTATTATACTTTGCCTTGGTACCTTTGTATCAAGGTATATTAGCCTTGGTACCTTTTTACGCTGGTTAATATTTTAGTCATGCTATAATAATCTATGGAAATTCACAAATACTTTCAATTCCATACTTTAATTCTGTTTCAGACTTTATCATCCAATGTTTCCAAACCTTTTACATTAACGATTTTCTGCTCATAAAATTACGATTCAAATACAAACGTCTGTAATCACTTAACCTTTATAATTCAAATAAAGAAGCATTTTAGATTTTACTTTAAGTCTTTTATTGTAGCATAGGTAGAAAGTTTAAAATTACTGAATTTTTTTTTATTTCTTTTATTATAACAGGTATAAAAACAATCACTGCTTCCCACGCACATTAACTATATATTTCTAATAAGCAACTGATTATTTTTGATCAAATAAGTACATTACTGAAGTATATTTTTGTAGAATCCATTCCTTTAAGGCCCAACGTGCATGCTCATGGGTTACAAAAACCAAGAAGTTATATTTTATTTAACTAATTTTTTCTATATGTGTTTAAAATTATTTATGAAGTAAAAACATTTTTTCTTGATACTGTTATAGTAACATAGTAGATTTTTTTGAAAACTATTTTGATAATTTAATTTACAGGAACTATTAACCACCATGCAAATTTTAACACAGACATTTATTGCTTTGAACAGCCACCAACATATTTTTTGAAGTTTTTTGTAAGTTTCGTGTAAATATCTTTGTTCAAAATTAATTCAAAATGCATTTAGGAAAAGTTTTAATGAAAATTTCCCCCTTTTTTTAACATTTCCATATAAAGGAATTATTGGAAATCAAATTGGAAAAATGGCACATTTATTTTGAGGCTTTTTTCCTGATTTCAGGTAAATGATGTTATACAACTTAATATAATGTCTAAAACAAATGCCCTTAGTTTATGTATTAAAAAGTCCTTCCGGCCAGTGCCGGGAGGAAGAGGTAGCTTTCATAATCCTTATTTAAAAAAAGCCAACTTATATCATGCAAACACACGAAGCTCAATTTAGTGGAAACCGAATATGGGAGATTCAATACTAATTTTTATCAATATAATGAATGAGAATTTCGCGAAATTAGTCAGCTTTATCCCAGCTGCTTTTCTTTAAAGTAACTTATATTTGGCTGCCAAATTCGGCAATTTCTTAAAGAGCCTGTCATTTTAAGACAACATGGTGGATGAGGCTAAGCAGTGAACTTGGTCGAGACCTTAGTAATTGCTGTGCACATGCTCACTCACGTCGGAATCGGTTAATATATAGGAGTGCTGTCGCATGCAAAAAATCAGATTTTTCAAAATGTCACCCACAATAGAAATTGAAACTGCTATATCTGAGCCATTTTTCAAGGTAAAGACAAACAAAAAATGCTCCTGAATCCTTATATCAAGATCAAATACTTAAGAAAGAAACCTTTTTCAATTTCTAATTTTTTTGCACCTCACTTTAAATATATATATATATTTTAATTTAATGGCCGCCATTTTGAAACAAGATGG
The DNA here is from genome assembly GCA_963932465.1 of Maratus speciosus. NCBI lineage: Eukaryota > Metazoa > Arthropoda > Arachnida > Araneae > Salticidae > Maratus > Maratus speciosus. Next base: position 313,845,043 of record OZ010794.1, read on the forward strand.
CTAATGAATCTGGCCAGCGAACTTGGTCGAGGTGTTGATGTATACTATCCACATGCCTTCTTACATCGAGATAGGCGAATACGTGTGTTATCGCGTGACAAATACAAGATCGTTTCAAAATGTTAGCCATGCTAGAAATTCAAAGTGCTATAAATCAACCATTTTTTAAGATATCAACAAAAAAACAAATTTTCAGAAACAAAAACTGCTCCGGAATCTTTGTATCAAGGCCAAACACATAAAAAAATCTTTTTCATTTTCCAATTTTTTAATACTTTATTTTGAATTTTAAATTTAATTTTCTTTAAATGGCAACCCTTTTGAAACAAGATGGCGAATGAAGCTGGCCAACGAACTCGGTCGAGACATTGGTATGTACTATGTACAGACCAAGTTACATCCAAATAGGTTCATAAATACGCCTGTTATCGCGTGACAAAAATCAGGTCGTTTTAAAATGTCAGCCACAAGAGAAATTCAAAATGCTATTACTCAGCCATTTTTTTTTAGATATAGACGAAAGAAAAACTGTTCCGGAATCTTTGTATTAAGGTCAAACACATACAAAAAAAATCTTTTTCATTTTCCAATTTTTTGGTATCTCATTTAAATTTTTTTATTTTTTAATTTTTTTAAATGGCCGCCATTTTGAAACAAGATGGCGGGTGAAGCTGGCCAACGAACCCGGTCGAGACATTGGTATGTACTATGTATAAACGAAGTTACATCCAAATCGGTTCATAAGTACGCCTTTTATCGCGTGACAAAATTCAGGACGTTTCAAAATGTCAGCCACGCTAGAAATTCAAAATGCTATAACTCAGCCATTTTTTAAGATATAGAAGAAACAAAAACTGCTCCGGAATCTTTGTATAAAGGTCAAATACATAAGAAAAAAATATTTTTCCATTTTTAATTTTTTGGTACCACATTTCAAGTTTTAAATTTTTTTAAAAATTTTAAAAGGCCGCCATTTTGAAACAAAACGGCGGATGAAGCTGGCCAACGAACTCGGTCGAGACATTGGTATGTACTATGTACACACCGAATTACATCGAAATCGGTTCATAATTACGGGAGTTACAGTATGACATAGGTCAGATATATATATATATATATATATATATATATATCAATTTTGAACGGAGGGTGGTTTCGGGGTCTGGGGGTCATGATCGATGAAAATATACCAAAACTTTTTGAAATCGCTTTCCTCCGAACGGCTGCAATAGGTAGCTTTTTTGTAAAGAAAGCTACCTAAAATTGGTAAAATGTACATAAATTTCTTTTATAAATAACCCTTTTATAATCCACAAAACATAAACGCAAATATTTCACTTAACACTCAATCTATTTTACCCCTTATAATAATTTTGCATCTAAAATATTCATGCACTTTCTTTTTTCATTTCATCTCACAAAGATAAATCGTCCAGAAAGTAGGCCAATTGAGTCACGTAACGTGTTATGTCGTGATAAATACTCAAAGATCTTTCTCGAAATGCGGTTTCTTTATATATATATATATAAACCTTGGATTTATTTTTTATGTGTCAAAACTTGATATCTATGCTGCCTAAATCTAAGAGTAATCGTAATAGTAGTAAATAGTTTATCAGTACCAATAATAGTTATCAGTTTTATATCTTCATAATTTTATATAAGCAACAATTTTAACAAGATAAATTTATTCAAAATTAATATTTTTATTATAATATACTGTGTATTAGTTTTGAAACATAAATCTTGTAAATCAAGACAAATTTCAATTAAACGGCATCAAATCTCGCCAAAAATAAAACAAAAGAATTGTGCCTGTCATATGTCACTTCACGGTTGTTGTGCGGGAAACCAAAATATTCGTTTCCTCCACAAACTGAATGTACAATTTGACAAAACCGTCCAATCTTCGCGATAAATCTGGTTAATTAATGCGCTAGAGAGATGTAAGGGAACTATTTATCAAACAAAAGTTTCTTAAATAGATTTTTTTAATACTATTACTTCCATATTTCTTGTAATTGGGAATTACAATCCTGCATACTGCAAGATATCACAACCAGGGTTTTTTTTATAATACAAATTTTACAGGAATTTTTATATAGTAATTTTGCATTTATTTAATGAGGGGATGCATGTGATTAAAATTGACTTTTAAATGCGTTTTTTAAATTAAATATTGAATTGATTGATTTTTTAATTATTTTTAATGAATTATTACTAGATTTTTCAATTATAAATTAAATATTCTTTTAATTAAAGATTATCATAACCACATAAAAGGAGTATTTATTACTCTTAAAAACTTTTCTATATATTTTGAACTAAACAAATACCGGTTGCAAGTCCCGTAGTTTACAAGATCGTAACTCATACTTGTTTTTAGAGAAACTAAAATAGTTAAACTCGTTAAGACAGGTGTCAAGTATTTGGACGAATGTTGCGTTAGAAGAGGAATCGTGTATTAAATGTGATTTGCACAATGTTACAGAAACTAAGCTCATTTAAGAATTTATGAGAGGATTAGATTATTAGGGATATATTAAGAGATTAACTGAATTTTGGGGCTTTCATTTATAAATTTACGGCCTAAAGTTGTGTCTTTTATGAATATTAAATTTCGGATTTAACCTATTGTTTGTTTTCGAATTTATTGTTTGTTTCGTCCAATAATCGACTGTAATAAGGGCTGAAAACAAATATAGTTTCAAATATGACTTTATTTGCCGATTAATACTTTACAATCAATAATAAATTACGTCTCTGTAGTTCAGTAAAACAATGCACGAAGCGTGTGACAGAGAATATCATGGCGCCATATCAAAGAAGAGTTGCAGTATTGCTAATTTAGAGGGATTTTTTTTCCAAATATCTATCACTATTTCTAATTAATAATATTCGCCGTACTTAAACTGTAATTAAATAAGGCGAATATCACTATTCGGAAATAGTGAGAGGAGAACTTAGCATTTGGGTTTTCAAGTCACGTATTAAGCGAGATATTTTACTTAAAAGGACCGAAAATTTACCGCGCGTCAAGCGGGATCGCGAAATAACCAATCACGTTTAAAACGTGATAATTTTTCCTTAACCTTACATGCAGTATTTAAGGGACCAGAAAAATCCTCGTATTATACGGGATTGCGTATTATCCGTTAGCGTCTTAAGCAGGTCCAAACATATTTTTAATAAACAGTAGAACCCCGATCCATCGTTATTCAAGAGGAACGTAAAAAAAAAAAAAAAAAAAAAAAAAAAAAAAAAAAACGATGAATGCGGGTTAACGTCAAAACACGAAAAAAAAAATTATGCATTACTAAAACATGCAATGTATGCAGTTTTTTTATTTACCAAAATGTAAAAGAAATAAATCGAAGTTGTAGAAAATTTATATTTGTTTTTAAAAAAATAGTAATTTTATGTTAGGTTTTTTTCAATCAGTTTTTTTTTTTAATTAAACAACAAAATTTCAAGATGTACAACATTTTTCTGGTCATTTTTTGCAATTTAATGTGCATATATAAAGGTTTCGTACAGTTTCAAATGCCGTAATTGCGTCAGACAGACGTTGCACTGGTGTAGGCTCAGCTTCATCGCATGAACATTATCCTCTGTTTCTTTGCCATTATTTTCATCTGTTGTATCATCACACATTTCTTCTATGCTTAGGACACCACATGTCGCAACATCTTGATCAATGGAAATATAATAGCTAAATTTCACACCAGGTACATCCTCTGCTACACGCAACAACTAATCATCTACATTATCATCACCATCATCATTATTTTCTTTCCCTTCAGTTGAACATTCATCAATTTTTCTCACAAAACAGCATTTGACGAAAAAATTCTGGATGGCTGAAGAGATTAGTTCATGCCATTCTGAAAGTACAAAATGAATAGCCTGTATAAGGTCTATATTTGGAGTAGGTTATTTGGCTTATTCTATGAAACGTAAAGATCTTTACACTAGATATCTCCTCTAAAATTGCTTAAAACAGTTGATAATTCAGGCATCAAAAGATTGTACGATAGACGTACAATTAACTGGGAAAAAACTGACTTTTATTTTTTCAAGGATGACTGTCTGGTGAATGAGCTAAACAATTATCAATAAATACAATAATTTTACTTTTTTGAGCGCCAATTGATCTATGAAAGACATGAAGAAATTTTGTAAAAATAGCATTTTTCATCCATGCTTTGGCATTCGAATGGTAGGCTACTGCCAACTTCTTTACATTTCTTACATTCTTGAAGCATCGAGGTCTAGCGTATTTACCAATAACGAGGGGTACTCGTTTATCGGAAACATCCTTATTCGTGCATAGTAGCAATGTATGTCTTTCTCTGGAATGTTTACCACTATAACAATACTCACCTTTGAACGTTAGCGTCCTCTCTGGTAAGCATTTATGAAACAAGCCTATTTCGTCTGCATTATGGATGTTAGAATCCTTGTATCCTACTAACTTCGGAAGTTTATCTAACCATATTTCTATCACATCAATATTTACTACTGAGGCACTTTCGGCGCATAATTTTCTGGATAACAATATTTGGTGAATTTTAAAAAGGGAAAAAGTGACATCTACCCATTTGCTGCAGAAAAAGTATCCATGTCATATGAGGTAGCTATTTAAAGGGCCTACTCTCGAAGAATATTCTTATCCATAGAATATTTGATGCACGAGTGCTCGTAGCAAGAGAAACGAAATCTTTCCAACTCACTGTAAGTAGACATTTTGGTAGTTTCTTTTTTCCTTGCAGAACTTTCATAATGAACATCCTGCTGTCTAATTTCTGTCTTTTTTGAAAATAGGGAATAAAAGGTTGACAGCGGTATACATAAACTTTTGGCGATATTAATTTCTTTTCCACCTTATCTTTTCTAACTCATCATCAACCATCTTTCTTCTAAGGTTCGGATTTTTTTTTTTTTTTTTTTTTTTTTTTTTTTTTTTTGCCATTCTTAAAATTTACAGAACGCATAAAATTTAGCGCCGAGCGCATTAAATTGAAAGCTCACACTGTTGAAATTAAACACGTGCACTGCACACAACATATTAGCCAGGACTGTGAAAGAAAGTGGCAGCTGGCCAAAGTGGATGCATCCATCCTCCCCTTTACACATAATAGAATAACCCATACTTCACACAAGTACACTTGCTCCGCATTCAGTTATTTTACTTCTTTTAGCATTGTCTTTCTTTTTTAGGGTTTCGTTCATCTCACGAAACCCTATTCGTCTCGCTCCTCTGTCTGTCTGTCTGTCTGTCCGTCACAGAGCCCGTTCTCAGAAACTATACATGTTGGAGACATGAAATTTTGGGTACTTATAGCTGAACGCCTCACAACATACGACAAATCATAAAATTTTGAAAAATTCGTACATTTAACCCTTTGGGCTCCCGCATGTGTATTTTAAACAATTCTTTCTAAGTGAGCTCCTAATTATGTTGGAGACATGAAATTTTGGGTACTTATAGCTGAACACCTCACATTATACGACAAATGATAAAATTTTGAAAAAGTCGTATATTTAACCCTTTGAGCTCCCGCATGTGTATTTTAAACAATTCTTTCTAAGTGAACCCTAATTAGGTTGGAGGAGTGAAATTTTGCATACTTATAGCTGAATACCTCACATCAAACGACAAATCATAAAATTTTGAAAACGTCGTACATTTAACCCTTTGGGCTCCCACATGTGTATTTTAAACAATTATTTCTAAGTGAACCCTAATTATGTTGCAGGAGTGAAATTTTGCATACTTATAGCTGAATACCTCACATCAAACGACAAACCATAAAATTTTGTAAATGTCGTACATTTAATCCTAACTTTAATGACATTTAATATTTTTTTCAAGATTAATTTTCTGATTTAAAAATATCTCTTTACATAGACAAATCTATTAATTCTGAAGAAACACGACTGACAACATTTTGTCAGTTTCATGTGCCTGAAAATCAGTTTAAAACAGCAAATTTGTATTTATACCCAACAACTGGGGCGTAAATATCAAAAGTGAAAGTTTTCACAATTTTAAAACACAATAGTACAACTATGGGCCGTAAGGCATGATTTATGTTTTTCAGTAATTCCGAAATGAATACTTTAAACATAAAGGGGGAATCAGAATAGGGCACAAAGAAAATTGCAAATTTAATACGCCAAAGATAAGTTAACATTAACATACCGCAACAGAAAACACACTTCCAACAATTATCGCTCATACTTTCTCCGATATCAAAAATTAACTTGCATGTCCCAGTAAGCGAACAATAAATAATTCTTAATTTATACTCTATCGATGGCATCTTCTACCGTACCTCCGTGATGAGAATGAATTTGATTATGTTTGGATATCATAACATAAAATGCACTGAAGACAATTTTACCGCACAGATCATACTGTAGCGAAATTATTTTGAGTATATTTTTTATGAACTGTAAATGCTACAGGTCAGTTTCAATACCGTTCACACTACAGTAAATTTGAATACAATATATAAATTAAATTGCTATTAGAGAATATTTACGAGAGTTAGAGTAAGGACACACCATGAAACAGACAAACCAAATTCATAAGCAACATCCATCTATGTTGCAAAATTTAAAAAAAAAAGGAATTGAACAATTTTTACCTTCAAATGCAGAGATAACATTTAAGAAACTTGGATATTATAAACGAATATACTATATGTACAAAACTGTGAAATAAAACACTTTTATGTTCAATGAAGTTCAAAATTAGTAAAAAATTCATTTTATTCGCGATTCACAAACGACCTATTTTAACATTTTCCAAAATTGTTGAAATTTATGAATCGGGTTTGTCTGTCCGACTCAAACCCGCGTAAAAATACTCAAAACTTCAAGCAATATACATACATTATTGAGATTTAGCATGTCCTGTTCGGTATTAAAAATAAAGTGTGTGATATTTATACATCATTTATACAGATACTCAAAACTATTCCGATACATTATGACGTACGTGGAAAAGTTTTTGCGGTGTATGTTAAAGATGTTACACTATTTTAAATACAATGAGATTTATTTATCTTATTAAGGGTCTCCAGAAGGTGGATACTATGGAATGTGTTATGCACAGCACTTAACGTACGTATATACGGGAATTCAAAATTGTTCATTATATTATGGTGCATGAAGAAATAACGTTTGAGGCGTATTTTTATCCGTTCCTCTGTTACAGTCATAACGATATTGTTATGAATTTATAATGTGTGCTAAAACATGCATTTGGAAGAACACAGAATGCGTATGTAATGAATCAAAACACCTGAAAGGTTGCGAAAACGGAAAATATAAGTGCAAATAATTTATTAATCTCTTACAGGGTCACACAAAAGAATTCGGTCACATAACGGTCTACGGGGAAAAACTTTTCGCATCGTATTATATATATAAAAGCACAAAGTGTATAACGCTTCCCAGAGTGAACTCATTCGTTTCCTGACAATCCAAACGCGGCCATGTTAGGCTTAAACATTCAGATGCCGTATTTGCCAAATGCCTTATTTAATCTGTCTATCTATTCGTTGTGTAACATATTCTTCTTCCTTTTTTCTAAAAACTTCAAAAAGTATACAATTATAACGCTGCAAGATCTAGTTTAAAAAATAACCAGATACCAACAACAGGGTTCCGATGTATACAAGGGATTACCGTTGCCGTTCATAAGCACAAATTACAAATCCAAAAACAAATGAATGACTCTTTCAACTATTCATTAAATGCTCTTAAAATATTTTGCAAAAGCATATTAATATTTTGAAATACGTTTTTCACTATTCTTTACATTTCTTTACAGTTTGAATTCAGTATACACTGTCAAAAATATCGCGAAAAATTACCTCTGTTTTTCAAGGCCATCTATTTTCTGACCTATGTGAACGCTTCATAGTGTTCAGTGAATATAGCTGTAGTCTGTGATTCATTCCTATGAATTATTTTGTACCGGGTTAACGTTTCCTTTCTAAAAATAAACGTATTTCAAATTATTTAAAGGCTTTATTATACTTTTACAAATATTTTAAGAGCAAAATCCGATGTCGACTGTATTTGTAATGATTCGAACAAAGAGTCATTCATTTGTTTCTGGATTTGGAATTTGTGTTGTACAAGTGGCATCACGAGTGAATGTTGATTTGATTTTCAATCTTAAAACGTGCTTTCTTTTTCACTTTTCGCAAAAGTTACATTTTTAGACAGATTATTCAAACTAAATGTACATTTAAGAGATGACTTACATTCAATTTATATATTCTGCTGCGATTACTTCAATTAAAATTAGATTGGCAGCTCTATCTACCCCTATATGAAAGTAAACAAACAATTGATTCATTCGTCTTGAACTTTTAAAATATTAAAACAAACGTTTATATGCTCTGTTGGGCCATCTGTTGGTAGTTAAATAAAAAGAAATTTTTCTTTTTAAAATGTTCTTTGAATTCTGAAAACATTGGGGAAAAAATGAATATTTCTTATAAAATGAAAATAGAATATCATAAATATATAATGCCGTGTACTATACACACGCACACACACATATATATATATATATCAATGCATTATTATAATAAATAAAACTTTGTATTTTGTAGGGAAAATAAATTTGTAATTTAATAAAAGAATTTGAGAAAAAAAATTGTTCATACAATTAATAGTTGTAATTTACTTATGTGATAAAAGATGATTTTTAATTATCAGAATTTATTACAGGTTTCTTTTATGCATGTTTAAAAAAAAACGGGATTTTCTCTGTTCAACTTTTTAAAATTTAAGTTATATTAATTATTCTTTAGGCAATTAATAAAAACAAATAAATTTTCTGTTGGAATTGTCTTTTATTTTACCCCATACCATGAGGTAAAATAGTTAATTGACAATATGTTTTAAAATAGCATTATTAGTACTAATTTGCATATTTTTGTGAAATATTTCTTCAAATTTTGTGAGTGGAGTTCATTTGCATACTTTATGTCGGTATTTTACCAGTTCAATTAATAATTTTCTTGCAAATTAAGTTTCAATGAAAAATGAGCTGTTTTTACTTTACTCCACCCGACCCTATTAGTTAGATAAACAAAATTTATTATTACTTCACAATTCTTTTTATAATGCAATCCTATATATATATATATATATTTTAAATGCAAACACGTTATTCTGACGGGCTATATTCTAGTTTAAAATATTTTGCACTATTTCAAACACGATGAAATTCATATAATTTACTGTAAAATGCTTGATATAGAATATGATGTGCATCGCATTTAACATTCATTAATCGTGGTAATTTTACCATATTTCACTTTAATTATCTTCTTTTGTTCTCTTAAACTATTTTAAATCATTTGACTATTCCCCAGGGGCGCCATTTGAGGGGGGCTGGGGGGGGGCATGCCCCCCCCCCCCCAAGGAATTTGATATTTTAGAAAATATATCTCTCATCGCAGGTCAGACTCAAAAGAATTTAAAAAAATTACTCAAAACCTAAAATAGCTTGTCAAATTTTATTACAATAAAAACACGTATAAGTAAACACTTTAGGTACATAAACTAATAATTAAAAAAAATTTTCTAATTTGCCAATTTATCTATTTTTTCCAAGTCTAATTTGCAAATTTCGCAATTTTTTTCTGCGGTCAATTGACGAATTGATTTTGCGTCACTCTGCAAAAAAAAAAAAAAAAAAAAAAAAAAAGCAAATAAATAAATAAAATAGCATGGTCTTCCCTTGAAAATTAAACAAGAGAGAAAAATCATGCGTCAAGCATAGATTATGAAACACTTTCCAACACATCAAGAATGCTTTAGCAAAACAGCCTTTCAATAAGCCCTTCAACAGCCCTTCAATAATGTATCTAATTAAACATTTTAGAAAACATAAGGACTTTTTCCTAGAAATCCGCACAAACTTTGCAATTATGTAAAATAGCAAAGGAAATCGAATCAGGTGAATCTTGCGCGTGAAGTGTTGTGCTATGGTATATAAGAGCATGGCCATTAGCCAAGAGATCATTAAGTAATCTGTGTTTTCCAAGAATAGAGCCACAAGAGGAGTGTCTATGTATTATTGTGTACAAGTTTTATGAAAGCAATATTCATCAAGGAGCAAGTCCATCGTGAGCTATTTATTTCCGAAAATATCACCAAACGAACTACATACGATGTTCTAGAATGTTATTAGGAGGGACTCTCGGCCAAAAAAGAACTGGGGTTGGGTAGGAAGGGGGGGGGGGAATCTCCAAGCCAGAGTTAGAGCAGTTGAAAGGACTGTTTGACGAAAACGACCGAGTATTAATCCATCCCATGCCTTCGAAATACAGTGTTTCACCTAACCACCAACAAAAGACAATCACTAAGAACCTGAACATCAAATATTACCGATAGGGGGAAACGTACTTAAATTCTTTTGTAGCCCTGTATATGACATACAGATTTTAATGCACGCCGCATATTAATGCTGAAATTTAATGCAAGCAATGCTTAAGCTACTTAAAACCCCCTCACTGACAATCCCGTGTTAATACGTTCATTAAGCTCCAGGTTTCACTGCAACACAAGCAATATTTAAAGTAATATAATTCTATTGATTTAATGTATTTTTAATACATTGAACAATGATTAATACCTCCAAGGATTGCATTCATATTCGTTATTAAGTTTTTTTTTTATAAAATGTTCAAAGAATCATTTTTTTTAGCATTTAAAACAAAATGCAGAGAAAACAACATTACAATTTTGCCCTTTCCAAAGACAGTCGGAGGGTTAAATTACGCTTCCATGAGTTAATATCCATAGGCGATTATATATCCAGTTCTTTGCATAGTCCTGTATATGATTTTATTTATATGCAGCAAACTTACCTTAGTATATATTTGAGCTTGAAAGACAACTTGAAGCTGCATAACTCAAATTAAAAATAACATCTTTAAGCAATTCCTGCTCTTTCTCAATAATGCTTATGAATTTTTCTGTGTGTCTTACAAATTTAAAAATTGCTCTGTATCTGTTCTATTGAATTTATGCACACTATGTAGTATTCAAAAATTTAGTTAAACTAAAAAACCGTACCATAAGTGAAAACGGACTTGCAGCAATCATTCGTAATAGCCAAACTTCGCATACAGATTTGTTCCCAAAATCTTTTATGTGTCCCTGTAAATGAATGATAAATGCAATCCCCATCCTATTTTACTGCAAGCATTTTGTTGTTAGCTTCAGTAATGTATATCAGTTTCATCATGTTTGAAATAGAGCAACATAATTGAAATACGCTGCGAACAGTTTTTACCCGTAGACCATCATATAATCGAACTCTTTTGCATAACCTTGCAAATGAGTGATGAACGCTTCACACCCCATATTCTACAGAAAGTAAGTATTAGCACCAGAGATGAGACGGACTCAACCCGGACCTGACACGGGTTTGATTTTTATACCAGCCTTCGGGCTCGGGCCCATTCTTTCTCAAATTGGCAATTTTATTTATTCTCGTACTCATATAGAAACAAAAAATAACCTTTTTACCCCTTAAAAATTAATTATCCCATTGCAAGTCTTTTTAATGCTATTTTGATCAGGAGGAAAGAGAAATAGATTTTTTTTTCTTTAGTATTTGTCGAACATTATTTTGAAAGAAAACTTGTGATATTTGATGATTTATGTCTGTAGTTTAACGCTAGTAACGACCTGTTGATGTTGGCGGCAATCAGAATATGGCGCCATTAGGATAATGTTTAATTGGAATGTTTATTTATTATTACTTTTTTAAAAGATCTAACACGAAATAAACATTTTCTTTTACGCCAATCAGCATTAGCCTAAGATTTGCAAATTTTTAGTCGCCTATTGTCTGCAATTGTAATCGCTCTTTATATGAAAATAATGTTGGTGATTTTATTCATGCTTCTTCTTGAAGTCTGCTCATTATGTGGCTCTGTTCTTCATATTCATACAATCACTTTCATACGTAAGTAGATAAAATTGGCATGCGTTGTTATTCCCATTTGAAAGCAATCAAGCAGCGTTTCCTCTTTTTCTATAAAAGCATCGGATATTTTCGGTAACGGTGTCAAATTTATAATTTAAACTGATTTTAAAAGCCATGATAAATGCGAAAGATGTACACCTTCTATAGGAAACAGAAAACGCTGTTCGATTCTTCGTCATATAAATCATAATTTCTGCAAATTTCATTAATTTATACATAAAATGCTCTTCGTTATTGTGTCCATCAGAGAAACTTACTTGTTGCGGGAGAAAAATTTAAAAATCTTTTTAGGGAAGTATATTTCTATTTGACACTAAACGTCTCTTTTGATAAGATTTAATGTAAATTTCATAAAACTAATTATGTGTTAGAGATTAACAGTTGTTAAAAAATGAGATCTATTACATTTAGATATGTATTTGGCTTTTAAATATGTATTTTTGTTAAATCTTTTTTTTTTTTTCCGTGCATACTTTCGGTATCGGAATCGGGCTCTGATGGCACAAAATTTTTCGGATTCGGATTTAAAATTGTTGGCCCCGGGCTCTGAAAAATGAGCCCGAACTCATCTCTAATTAGCAAATCTCAGAAATTTTTATCAATTTAATTATGTTTGTAACGGAGTAACATTATTAAAATACGTCACAAATATTCTTTCTTCATAGACTATAATATAACGGAATACTTGTGAGTTCTCCTGGACGCGAACTGTAAGTGCTAAACACAACATTACATGTAGTAGTCATCTTTTAGTACACCCCAATAATGTATATAAATGTTATTATGTTTAAATACTGTAATACAACAATATTAAAATATACTGCAAATGATTTTACCCGATAGACCATAATCTAGCGGAATACTTTTGAGTCCTCCTGTAAATGAACTATGAATGATACACACTTCATTTTGAATACCGAACATTCCATTGTAAACATTAATAACATATATCAATTACGCGTCAATCCGAGTATATTTACGTTAGAGTATCACCAGACGGGCAGACAAACCCAATTCACTTTTCAACTGCGTTGGAAAGTGTTAAAAATATTTCTTGAAGAATCCCATGCTTATGAAAATGTTAAGAATGGCATGCTATTTCAAACCCTTTTTCTCAAACAAAATCTTGCCTCCTTTCCCCACTCTAAGAAACTTATTAAATGGCTCCCTGTCCTGTCCGTAAAGCCTGCAAAGTCAAAAAAAAATCTCCGTTTTAGACAGGTACCCTTCTTAGCAAGTATAATTATATAGTGCTTTCTTCATAGAAACTTAATTTTTTTTTCGTTTGCGAAACAATTCTTTTTTTGACAGGTTTCGTATTCGCAAGTTTTACAATAAATGTAATATACCTATACTGTACAGAGGTATACTATAGAAAGGATGTTTTAAATGCCTTTAAGAATACTTGTAAAAAGGGAAACTGTCTGTAATAGGATACTGTCTTAAACGGAAAAAATGTTAGTCACTATCTTGAAATTATACCTGCTAAGATAAAAAAAACTGCTTAAAACGGAATTTTTCATAGGTTTTCATTTTGATGGGAGAAAGTACAGGCTCCCCGCACCGCCGCCAAACTCCACCCCACCCTTGGCTATGCCACTGTCCTCAAAGACAGCTTTGCCCCCCCCCCCCAAGAAAATTCTGAAATGGCGCCCCTGCTATTCCCCCTTCCTTTTACCTGTACCCCTTGTTATTTTGTTTTCCTGCTAGCCCATTCATCATTTTTAAAATTATTTATTCATATGTCTAAATTTTTATTTAGCCCGATGGCTTCAAACAATATTTCAATTCGTTTATTTCAATTTTGTCTTTGCGTTACGTCACCGAACTTTGGTAACAAATCAGATTTAAAAGTATTTGTCAGTTTAGTTTAAAATTTTAATATTTATCCCGTTGGCATTATTTTATCCTTAGTTGGCGGCCCTATATTTTTCCGTTTTCGCAACCTTTCACACTCACAGGTGTTTTGATTCATTAAATGCGAATTCTGTAGTGCAAACCTTGCCGTACCACGACAACCCTTTTATCTCACGAATAACAGATTAACTTTTTTTTCGAATCAAATTCTGTTCTGCCAGAAGCAGTTGGCTGTTTTTGAATGCTATGAATATACGTTGGGATTTTGAAGAAATTGTTGGATTAGTATGAGTGGTGTTAATAGGCTTATTTATTTATACTATCTGCAATTCAGGCACAATGCCTTTTGCTCCTGCCGAGAGCTTATAGAAAATCTCCAACGGCAGCTTTGAATGTATTGTGCGGTATTCTAACATTGGCGATCCAATTAAATACATTAGCAATTTCAGGACAGGTCCTACGTTTGGGAATTCCAATAGAGGACAACTTTAAAGTCTTCTGTCAACCAAAAATATCCTCATCCGTAACTTCCCCACACCAAGATTATATTTTACTACAAGATGGAGTTCCATACACTTCCACAATAAAGGTATACACTGACGGCTCAAAATCAGATGCTGGCACAGCGTATGCTTTCTGTGTATATAAAGCGGGAATATGTATCCATACTCATCAAATAAAGTTACAAATATCAAATTCAAATTTTCAAGCTGAACAACTTGCCATATTAGATGCAATATTGTGGGTGGTGGCTCAGGTGGCGGGAACTTCGTCAATTACACAAATAACCAGTCAAGTATTGCATTATTGGAAAACGTTTTTAGTGCAGATTTTATCACATCAAAAATTATAATAGCCTTACAGAAAACATCTAAATTAATTAAATTTCAGTGGGTCCGGGGACACACAGGTGTTAAAGGAAATGAACATGCTGATCAATTAGCCAAAGATGCTATAACACATATTAAGGTACGATAAATATTTCATCCATACACAGCTTCACATCTCAAAAAGAAATTGAAAAAAGAAGCCATAGACAAATGCAGCTGCAGTGGGATTATGGTACCACTGGCAGATTCACTTACAAATTATGTCCAAAAGTATCAACAGACTTCATGTTAGTACATAGAAACCTGTAAACCTTCTCAACTAATAATGGACCCTTCCGGTCCTACCTATTCAAAATAAACAAAACTCCGTCGCCACTATGTGCTTGTGGTGAAATTGGTAACTCCCTTCACTATGTACTCAGCTGTCCATTAACATCAACCCTCCATATCCGTAAATCAGCCACAATGGAACTTCCCCATTGGTTCAAATTTGTGCAGATATCACCAGTGTTATATAACGAAATAATAGAATGTGTGCTGATACTAGAGAACAATCCACTAATTTTCCAAAACCCAAAAATGCCAACAGATGAACAAGATTAACATTGACTAGTTACATGAAAAAAATCTATCTCATATGTTTCTATCTCATATCACAGAACCTTTAACAAATGTGTAAGTAGATCTAATGTGAAGACATTTTTAAGTGCCTTAATTGTGTTAATAAAGTATTTCAAATGTAAAATAATATTGTAATATTTTTTTTTAATAAACTAGCAGCGTGGGACCTTGAAGCCTATGCCGATGGTGGGTTATCCCGTGGAGCAGAAACTGTAAAAACTGGAATCACAGATTTTCGTCTGGTGTCCCATATAATATATGAAATGATGATATGTAATAACGTGTGGAATGTGTGTTTTAACAGAGGATTCCTGATACTTGTAAGAAGAAGTTTTGTTTTGGGTATCGTAATGGGTCTCGTAAAAATTGTGCTTCTAATAGCTACATATTTTTAAAGATGTTGTAAAGTCGCAAACAGGTTTAAGCCTTTCTGCAGGGATTAAGGAGTGGAATCCTAGAAATTGACAAGTATTCCTTTTCATATATTTATTACTATAGATAAAAACATGTTGGAAATCGCACGTCAAACGTGGCAAATGAGGTGCGTTAGTATTAAAATTAGTTTTATAAATATTTTTTGCACTGCATATTGTACTGGGTGAGTATTTTAGTGCACTTAATAACTGCATACCCGTTTCATTCTCTTCAAAAGGCAACATCATTAAAATGCACTTGAAATAATTTTTTCCCATTGGCCGTAATATAACGCAAAAATTTTGACTGTCCCTGTAATTAAATAATACTTCCGGTTTTCATAAAATTTTAAATGGCATGACAATTAAACACGACAAATGCAATATGACACGACACGACAATATCACGACAAATATGCAATAATTACATATTTTAAATTTCAAACGATTCGGTTGTGTAGTTTTTTCGCTGTTATATGTGGGCGAACGGACAGACGGATTGAATGATGACTATATTACGACAACTATGTATTTATATAATTACGAATGCACCTAATACGGCTCTATTCTTACGTTAAGTGAACAATAAAAATATTTTTTTATGAAAGAAGTGCATCTTTGTATGATATGATAAATAATTATTTTCGATAAGAACAATATTCTGTATATTTAAAAGGTGTCTCATCATACTTCATATCTCACAGATTATTATTTGCGTCTTTGGATGTATAATAAAAATTTTGTTTATGCTTAGAGTGTTAATAAACAGTTTTGATAAATATTTCTGTTTTTATTTTCATCCGGGTGATGAGTAGTTTCATCATTCACGTTAGTCATAATATATTGCACTGAAATATTAAAAACAAAAAATAGCTGCACCAAGTTGTATATTTGTGAGCATAGTTCCTCTAAGGAATGAAAATTATTTTATTCATAGCTGACATTTTAACTTAAAAAAATGTATGAATAGAAAATCTGGGTCATCATTTGGAATTATAAAATAATTATAATTTTGAACGTATAATCGTTTTAATTCTAGATGTGTTGAAAAATGCATTTCAACAAAATAAATCAGCTATAGAATCTGTATACATTTTACAATATAAACGGGTACACATAAAAGTTTTCTAATAAAATACTGTATACGAAGTATTGTCTATTAAGGTAATTGCTGAAAGTGCGTTTTCAGTTATGGCATACGTTTGTATTTAACTTTAACTAAATTTTGGAATGCTACATGATATATATATCAATTCTACATACAATATTTAGAGTGAAAAATCGTAAGAATTACTGTGAACGAGTGTGAATTGTTGAAAGAATTGTTTTTTTTTTAACTGAGTTTTACAATTTCAAGATCAACTACATTTAGAAAGAGATGGATTAGGATGTCTGAATTAAGTTTCAACTTAACATCTGGTGGGTAAAAAAATTAGTTGAATGTACACAGGATTGTACGAAAGAATTCATGTAAATTGCTGAAGGTAAATTTTCCACTGTATTAAGCGTAACTGTATTTTCTCACTTTACTAAATTTTAACATACTGTGTAGAATATACACAAATCTATAGATCATATACAGAACTGCACAAAGGTTTTACAGTACCTTTCCGGCTATGGGAAGTAACTTTAGAAATACCGTTTTCAAATAGTTATTTGTTTTCTGAAATGTTTACATACATTGTATATAATTTTTTTAAATCTTTTTTAAAGGTCAAAGATTTGTGAAAGTATTCGGGAAGTGGTGGAAAGTGTTTCCTAATCTATGCTTCGCTCATGATTTTTCTTTCTTGTTAACACTTTTTTACATGGTTCAAAAGTATTTACAACCTCAGTTTGTTCATTCATATGTCTGTCTGTCTATGCCTGCTCTATCTTTCGTATATATAGATATACTCCGATTTTCATGTAATTTTTATGTTATTGAGAGTTTTTTGTACAATGATTTCATTAAAAATGAAGTGGGTAGAATTTATAGTTTGTTTACAATGTCACAAAATATAAATACTCTACACTATGGTCTATGTGGAAAAATGGAATTCCGGTAGATTATTGGTCAGCGCATCGCGCAGCCACGCAACAGTTATAGAGTTCGATTTCGGAATTGGGCAACGTACATTCAGCTTTTTATCTCTTCGGGGTAGATAAAATGAGTAGAAAGATTGTTTGGAAACTAAACACTGAAAGTTCCTCATTGATTGCCAATCTCACCGGAATATATGACGTACTATAGCGCCTCAGGGTTTATAGTCTACTGGATTTATAGTAAACAGGATTAGTCATTGTAAGCCATTATCTGATAATCGATTCTGTTCCAGACACTTTATTTTTATTATCTGTGGTGAAAAGCCGTTTGTGGTGCATTTTTGTGGTGTTACGATATTTCAAATAAATTACAATTATTTTGCTTCACTTTGGCGGGCTACAACATGTATCCTCTGGAGTATATAATAAGTATAGTTGATAATATGAATGAATAACGTAATTAAATTACATTATGAAATATGGGAGAATGCGTCTGAAGTACATTTTAATGATGTACTAGTAATTCAAACATAGAAAAGTTAATATGCATCATTATAATGTATTGCAACATGTTATCTATAGATAGCAGAATGCATAGCATTTATCGTTTATTTACTGAGGCACTGAAAAAATTAACATACAAGACATTTTATAATTGATAATTTTTAGGCTTGTGTTTTTAGCTTTTGTATGTATTTTAAAACTAAAATGATTTTTAGTATAATAAATGGTATGTATAAATTTTATAAATACATTCCCGAAAGAATTTTCACTCATTAGCGGATATTCACAAGAAATTGCAGAAAATGATTGCATGTTTATAGCAATATGTGCTTCTTAAATTGACTGTTTGTCCAACTAACTCATTTGATTGTTTTATAAAATTAAATTTCTGAACAATATTTTCTTAGTGTTGGAAAATTTTTCGTAATTCATGCTAAATGCCGCATTTTTCGTTTTTGTTTCATTAAAGAAATTGATACTCTAATGACTGTTGAAGTTTTCTGAATTTTCTCTTCTTAAATTAATTTTAAATTTACGATATTTTAATGGCTAAAGAAACAACAACAAAAAATATATACATCTTTTCTTGCGCTAAAAAAAAACGCAGATTTCAATAAATTATATCTCTTCATTATTTTTTAATGAGAAGAAAAATGCTTATTTGAAATATACTTGGCGAAGATTCTATTTCAGCAGAAATTTCGATGAAGGCCCATTAAATCTTGTCAGAAATATATTATCCCATTTCTGAATGTAACATATCTCTTCACTGACGTCATGCATGTAATCGAATATTCCGTGTGTACCACAAACTGTCTGTCCAGTCTGATAAATGATCCCGATCTTCTTGACAAATCTTGCTAATTAATGTGCTTAGTGACGTGAAGAAATGTTTTAGCATTTGAAAATGTTTCCCAAAGACTTTTTTAAGAATTACTGCAAGTGTATTATAATTGTAATTAATGCAATTCCCATAGAAAAAAACTTGTACATATACCGGGTGTCCTAAAAAGGACTGACTGATTTTAAAATTCAAGCACTTGTAAACGGTGACATATATTTAAAAAATTCTTGCAGGAGGGTTATGTATGATATCAGGAGTTTTTGAACTGTGATTCTTGATTTTAGTTCGAATTTCAAGCAATAGATGGCACTGAAAGCAATAGGCGCTTAGTCCAGATCCGATATTCGGTACTTTGGAATCCATTAAATACACTTTAATCTACTTTTTGGCATGGAAGAAGAGAAAGGCTGAAAAATCAAGCCTGGATTTAGCGGTTATTGCTTTCAGCAACATCTATCAATGCTATTTAACTAAAACTGAGAATCGCAGCAGAAAAACTCCTGACATCTTACACAACAATCTTGCAAAAAAAAATTTAACATCTGTCACCGTTTGCAGGTTATTGAATTTTAAAATCCATCACTCATTTTTGGGACACCGGGTATGTACCATAATTATAAAAATAAATTAATGTTATCCACAAGCAAAGGACCTATACTCATACTGTTATTGAAACACAGTGAATTATGGAAAACAATTATTTTAAGAACTTGGAAATTGTACGTCAAACGTGGAAAATTAAGTTTATTCGTACTTAAACTAATTTTATAGATATTCAGATCTTGGTGTAATAGCTGTTGCACTCTTATTCAAAAATGAATTAATACAAAATTTATTACAATTATGTGTATTAAATTCATCAGTACGGAAATAATATGACTTCATCTTAAATATGACGCAATCACCATGGCAACGTAGAATCATTACCTATCATGTGGTATCATTGAATTAATAACGTATGATATGATTTAATAGAATAATCACCATGAAAACCTAGAATTATTACCGATCATGGGATAACACTGAATTAATTACGTTTGATAGGATTTAATAAAATGAAAAAAAAAACATTAATGTATTTTTAAGTTTTGATTCGCATATCCTAAAATTTTAAATTGCTCAAAAATTTCTTGCAACGATTATGTGTATTAAATTGCAAACCATTCGGTTGGGAATTTTTTGCGCTGTTATATGCGGACAGACAGATGAACGGAACAGACGACGACTCCAGGTACTTATATAATTACGCATGAAACTATATTACTACTAGTGTAAATGCCCGTCCTAGGACGATGGGTAAAAATTGTGTTTTTCACTTAAAATTTGATAAACTGATAAAAATAATTGTCAATATGGAAGCGTTTAGGTGAGCAAAGTTCAGCTAGTTTATATTCTGATTAATACACTATTAGCATTTAGAATACTTCTGGGTAAACCAGGCTTTCCGACTATTATACCATAACAAAATTAAAATTTCTTAATAAACTGCGTAGTTAAAAAAAAGTTTGCTGTGCTGCAACTATTGAAATAATACTAATAATTAATATTTTTTGAAATAACACTTTGAAATTGTATTTGTAGGGCTTACGCCCCCCCCCCTGTCCCTCCAATATATATATATATATATATATATATATATATTGATTAATAAATAGGATAAATTTTAAAGAAATAAAACTCTCAATGTGTTTTAAATCAGCCAATAAAACTTGTAAGCAAAAGACGAAAGCTACCGGGTGTCCTAAAAAGGACTGACTGATTTTAAAATTCAAGAACTTGTAAACTGTGACAGATATTTAAAAAATTCTTGCAGGAGGGTTATGCATAAGTTCAAAAGATTTTTTACAGTGATTTTCAATTTTAGTTCGAATTACAAACAATAGATGGCGCTGCGATCAATAGACGCTAAATTCAGGCTCGATTTTTGTTACTTTGTGGCCCGGATAATACATTTCCATCTCCTTTTTCTGCATGGAACAAGATACAGGACCAAACATCGAGCCTGTATTTAGCGACTATTGCTTACAGCGCCATCTATTGTTTGTAAATCGAACTAAAATTGAAAATCACTGTAATAAAACTTTTGACCTTATGCATAACTCTCCTGCAAGAATTTTTTTAATGTCTGTCACCGTTTGCAAGTTATCGAATTTTAAAATCAGTCAGTCCTTTTTGGGGCACCCGGTATTTTTATTCCAGGATGAGTTTTATAAATGCCTTTTAGTGTTTCGTAACCTTAATATTTTTATATATCTATGTAGTTTTCAAATTTTTGTTAAACAAAGAAGAATCAAACATAGTTAATGCCTATTTTTAATAACTGTAGAAAATGTTTTTTGCTCGAAAAAGAAGTTACAGTAAAAAATATTCAGACTAAAATTAGCCCTCTCTTTTCAACTTATTTAAACGAATTTCCAAATGTCTTATCCTCGAAAAAGATGTTACATTATAAAATATCCAGACTAAAATTAGGCGCTTCCTTTTCAACTTATTTAAATGAATTTGACTAAATGACTTTAAATATATGCTTCTTCAAATTTTAGTTTTATCAGTCATATGTATGTTTATTTAATATTATTACTTAAATATTTTTAGTATTGTTTAATTTGACATATTTTTCTATCAAATAACACGTAAACTATATAATTTTTTTTAGCGAATGGTAAACTCATATATTAGCTTTATAGTGTATAATTTTAGTATGTATAGATCTCTTCACAATCAGATTTTCCCCTTTTTTAAATATAAATAATAGTCTAAATGAAAAATATAAGTAAAAATAATAGTATAAATATAAATAAATATAAATAAAATATAAATAAATAATTTTTTATTCAAAAATAAATATTTAAAAGGACGTTCATGATTATATATTTAAATTCCATGCTTTCACATTAAATTATTTATATTATTATAATACACGTAAGACATTCTGGTGATATTGTTCCCGACCTCCTCGTTTGTTTTGGTATCAGAAATGAAGAAAAAATTTCGAAAGTGGAGGCGATCATCTTATTATTTTTGCTTACACTCATCTGACTGACTATTAATTATTCTTAAGTATAACACAACTGATTATTTCAATAAATAAATGAATAACAAACAATTCTAGGAATATTGAGCTAGACTTTAGACAGAGATATTAAAGTCACTACAATTAAAAACAGGCATTAATATAATCTTTTCTTCTTTGTATTACAACTCTTAAAGACTACATACATATCTGAAAATTAAGATTTTGGGGAAACTGTGAAAAGCAGACTTAAAACTTACCTGTGAATAAAAATAGCAATGGATATCCTTTTTGATTCATTTTAACTAAGCCTTTTGCCATTTTCACTTTGAAAACGACCGCCAAAGAATCCTTTGCAACCGTTTCGACCTTGCCCATTCTATATTAACTGTTTCTCCAGTGCGGGAGGGAGTGTGGGTCTGTTCTTGTCGCCAGATAGGGAGACCATAGTTAATTTGTTTACAGAAGTTGATGTGCGTCGATAGAAGAATACCTCCATGGTTTATTTTCTTTACAATGAATCAAATGAATGACTCGCTACCGCGTGTTTGCGTTTTACGCTAATGTATACTTTTAACTCGAGTCCTGAGATTGGTTTTCAACTGCGCAAATCGTTCAAATTTTGTTAGTTTTGAATACATTATGTTGAACAGATGGGATTTCAGGTAGAAAAGATTTGTATTTAGGCAGATACGTTTCCTCTTACACATCTCAAATCGTAATTAAGCCTAACGTGGCTCCATCCTATCGGAGACTCGTAAGACCAATGGGTTCGCCCCGGATGCGTTACACTGCCTTTTATTATATAGAGATATTTAAAAGTTAATGATGCCATAGTTTTTACACGAAAAACATATTAACAGAGTTTATGAATATATGCTTTCCGAAAAAGTGGTATGTTTACAATAATAATAGCTCCTAAACTTCAAAATATCTTAGTAGTCAATAAAGTTGTAAAAATGTAAGCAGCAATGCTCAATAAAAATTTTCTTTATTAACGGTGGTGATAATTTCGTAAATGTCAATATTTTACGAGTTTTGTTTTTAAGATTATGCTGTTTTTCAACATTTCTTTCTTCCAAAGATTATACTAAAATGATTGAGAAATACTTGGGATGAAAACAATATTATGTTCTTTTATAGTTTCATATCTATATTATAAAGAACAAATGTATCCGAGAGTAACGCTGACGAAATTTTTGAGGTTGGCAATACCTAAATATGAATGTTCGGTTTTGAAATTTTCGCTACTGCATTTTTGTAAATTTCTAAATATTGCACATCTTACATTTTTACACTATCAATTAGGAAAAAAAAATATTCTTTCAAATGCAATTTATTCGAAAATAGTGTTTCAATTTATACATTTTTTATGGTTCTAAAAGCAATTTCCAATAATATATATGGAGCAATCTCACAATCTTTTGACTTTTATGTCCCTGAATAATAATTTTTATTTTAGTACATGTTCTTGTGTTTTTTTAATTTTATATAATGGTGAACATCCCATTGCATGATTTCATAACAATATTAAGGAGATAAATAAGTTTTGGACGATGTTGGGGGTCCAAATACCAGGAAAACTCCTATACCGCCCCGTGTCCCTGATGCAGATTTTTAAGTTTGGAGCTGTCTGTATAAAATTGTTTCAATAAAAATAATTCGATGTAATTTTTTCCGAAACTGGAACTATTGTTTTATATAAATATGTAACAAAAAATTAACCTGCACACATTTTTTAGGGTTGTTATTATTTTTTAAACTATGTTCCTGGGTTTTAGATTCCTTATCGTCCCTCTTCTTAAATTATACAGAAAATCACTTCAGATGCAGCCACAAAATTTTTTTCAATTTTTTTCTCATGCTAGAGAATTTTAGTATAGAGTGAATAGAGTATTCTAGAGAAAGAATGTCTAAAATTCTTTGACAGGAAATTTACTGCAGAATTTAAATCAGCATTTAAATATCAATTTCAAGCATCGTGGCTTTATTGGTAGTCTCACAGTTCCCAAGGTTTATTTGTCCACTTTTCGAGGTAAATTATTTTTTTTTTTATTTAATACAATGTAAATAAATGTTTCTAAAAATCTTTAAACGTTGTGGCTACCACTCAGTCTTAACATAATTTGCTTAAAATAGATGGTAATTTCCCTTATCGTTTCATCCTTACTTTCCCTTTTTTTTTTCGCATTTCGTCTCTTTTTTCCTATATCGTCCCCTTTTTTTACCATACCGTCCCTTCTTTAACACCCCTTTAAGACAATGTTATACCAAAATTGTGTACTAAAAATACTACGCTGTTATTATTTCTTATTTGAATGCTCTATGTTTATTATGCAAATTCAATATAAGTAAAAATTTTGAAGAAAATAAAAAGCTTTAGTGGTAAAATGGTAAGGAAATTAAACTCGCAAGTTTAACATAAACCTCAGTTAAATAAAAAATTTTTCGTTGCTGACCATTTTTTCTTTATTTTGAATCATTAAAACATTCGTCTATTAGATTAAAATGTTATTTTAGAAAGATTAATTTCATCAGATTTTTATTCCCGAATGGCAAAAGATTGTAAGAATGTCCAACGCGTGAAGGTTCCATTACAGATGAGCAATAACCCATTTGCAATTAGACGAATATAAACAGTTTAGGATTTATCACCATCTAATTTTCCACTGCGAAATTAAAACTTCGTCAAAAAATAAATAAACTGCATTAAATAAAATTAAAAAACACAAATTTAACGTAATGGAACAGTTTCAATTTTTTTTTAACGCCGAATAGGAAAAAAATATACTTTCAGATATCATTTGTTTGAAAACTGCATATGAGTTTGGAGATTGTTTTCGTTTAAAAATAATTTTTCACCGTGAATTATTTCTAATTCCATCTTCACTACGTGTAGGTACCCAATTATGAATGATAATACCTTTTACCCTTAAAGCAATACACATGCATCAGCATTTGTTTGTGGATAATATTCCAAATCGAAATTAAAACTTCAATAAATTCAATTAAATAATATATATACAGGGTGCAATAAGTTATCTATCACCGACCTTTAATTTCGCAACCGTTGGTCGTAGACGTATAGTTCCAATTACAAACACGTTTTAAATGAGATAAATATTCATGTTGTGGCATTATTTAAAGTAAAAAATCAATTTTATAAAATTTACGAAATCTAACTTTTTATACGGTCTCCCAATCCCTATAGTTATATTTAATAAAAATTTACTTATATCATAACAGGTATAAAACAAAAAGTTTGACATCTGTACTACAAAAATTGACACAATTATTAAATTTCAAAGTTTGAGATTTTTTTCACATGATTTTGTCTTTGAGGAATTAGAGTAATTCGAGATCAAAATCAGTGTGCATTGGCCTTTTTACGGCGAAACCACCTTTAACCGGTATCGGTAAATAGGGGTATCACCAAAGAGGGTTATTTCATTTCAAAATTTTAGCTGACATTTAGGGGTCGTATACAAAGCGAAGAATGAAATATTGAAATTAAACAGAAAAATAAATATAAATTTATTATAATATTAGAAAACGGTCTACTATAAAAAATGAATACACCAAACGCTGGCATCTGCTTGAGATACTGTTCAAAGTGTTGTTTAACACTCTTATGGGTTGAACAACATTCAAACGTCAAAGTAGGTAGAATCGACAACCGGAAAATAAAACATACTCACTAAGAGCTAGATAAATGGCAGCGGAATGCAAACGACCAGCCGAGCTATAACGAGCATGAAAATTGGGATTATGTAAATTACAATAGTACCGCAGCGCACACGTTCGGGATGAAACACGAGCCATCTAGCAGAGGACGTGCTAGTCAGCGCTGAGATCGTGATGGCGTGAATGGAGAACACTTTGAACAGTATCTGTATTAGATTCCGGCGTTTGATGTATTCATTTTTTATAGTAGACCGTTTTCTGATATTATAATAAATTAATATTTATTTTTCTGTTTAAATTCGATATTTCATTCTTCGCTTTGTATACGACCCCTAAAAGTCAGCTAAAATTTTTAAATGAAATAACCCTCTCTGGCGATACCCCCAGTTTGGCGATACCGGCTAAAGGTAGTTTCGCCGTAAAAAGGACATTGAACCCTGATTTTGATCTCGAATTACTTTAATTCATCTTTTAACTGATCCCTCATTGAAAGAAAAAATCATGCGAAAAAATCTCAAACTTTGAAATTTAATAACTGTGTCAATTTTTGTCGCACAGATGTCAAACTTTTTGTCCTATCTATATTATAAAGGACAAACATATCTGTGCGTAACGCATACGTCATTTTGCGAATGGCAACACTTTAAAATTTGAAATAAAATTTTGGTTTTGCAATTTTCTCTTCTGCAAATTTTTAAACTTCTAAACATCGCACATTTTAAATTTTTATACCGTCGTATAAGGAAAAAAATGCACTTTTAAATGCAATTTCTTTGAAAGCTGTATCTCAATTTATTTTTGAGATATTAATTTTTTTGTAGTTTTTAATACATTCTTCTTATCATGGCAACAAAAGTACCTCATTTCTATTGAAAGTCATTGAAAGTAAATGGAAAATAGTCGAAAATAGTAGATACTGTATCTTTTTTTGCCATTTTCTCATAAAACCTGAAAAAAAGTTAACATTAAAATATGGGCTATGTCAAGAATATTTTCTGTTATTCAGTGATAATGACGTCATATGCACACTTTTCTATAGACGAAGTTTAAAACTGAAATGTAAAAGTGAATTGCTTTAGCGGATGCAAATGACGTCATTTTATAAAAAAAAAAGCGTGTATTTTAATTCTTAAACCTGAATTATGTTTTGTAAAAGTGCGTCATTTTCACAGCCCAGCAGCTTTGAAATTCTTCACAGGTTAAAATACTTCACTTTTGAAAATAATGTAATCGAAATCACACACTTATAAAACGCAATGTTTTACAAGAATTTAGAGTGTCTTTATAAAAGAGAGGTGGCATGCAAATAACAGCGATTTATATTACAGAAATTGATGATTCTCGCCTGGATGGATTTGCTTCGCTGAGTTAGACAAGCAAACAAATAATTCGTGGTTTAAAATAAAATCGTATTCCTGAAGTTTTTATCGAAGATTATCTCGAATAATAAAATTTTACTGCTATTCTTTAGGACTTTCTACTATAATTTTATCAAATTAACATAATTTGTTTAATTTAATTTTTTCCTAATAAAATTTTATATAATCTATATATTTAAAACATAAATGAGTTTTTTAGTCATCTGCCCTAATCTTTCGGCTGAACCAATTTTACTAATATTTTTTTAAAAAATTGAAAGCTCTTCGTTTGAAGATGTGATCGCAGTATCTGTTTTTTTTTAAATATCCCCACTTTTATATTTTAATTTTAAAAGCATTTTATGAAATTTCTTCAAAATGATGAAAATTAGATAGCTTTTATTATTGCAGATAAGAGAGAAATAATGAGGTATTTTTAACTTTATTCATGCTGTTATCTGAAAAAAATTCAAAATTTTTGATAAAAATTGTTGTATAGGGTTTAGTGGCGCAAAATCCCATTAGGAGCAGAATATTATATTAGGGGCATAATAACGGAAAATGATAGATTGCTTTTGTAAACACGCATTTTTCCTCATAAATTTTCTATATTGTTTTTCGTTCTGCATGTGTACTGATACTAAGTTTCAGACACTAGGCAAAATGCTTATTTAAGTGAAAATGAAGTCATATTTAAAAGAAAACGATCATTTTCTTAGATAAAACTAAACATTTTACATAAATTACGGAAATTTTCACTCTCCGGAATTGGGATTAGAATCTCAGGTAAAGAGTGTGGCTGTTCACATAAAAGATGTTGCTGACAATCGTGACTTCAAGTTTTGAGTTAAAATAATTTAAAAATGATCAAAGTACAATTTTTTTTTAAATGATGAATATGGATATGAGAAGTGCGTATGCAAATTTTGAGAAGGTGAACATTTTTGTTTTCATTCCGGAAATCCAAGTATAAGAACCTCAATTCATAACCACACCCTAATAACTGATCTTTATTATATTTTACTGATTAAGTATCTATATTATAAAGAACAAACGTATCTATACGTAACGCTGACGTCATTTTGCGAATGGCAACACTTCACGATCAAATGTCGGTCTTGAATTTTTCTCTACTGCAATTTTTTAATGTTCTGACCATCGTACATTTTCAATTTTCGTCGCATAGGGGGAAAAAATTACTTTCAAATGCAATTTGTTTAAAAACTGTATTCATTGACTTATGTATTATATTTTCTAAAATACTTTTTAAACATGATTTTCTTGAAGTTTATATTATCACGTGTCAGTTTCATTACATAATAATAATAAACATTTTGCACATAAAGCAACAAACATTTTTCAGCATTTGTTTCTGAGTATTTTTGCATAACGAAATTAATACTTCCTTTATAAACAAATAAAAGAATAATATTAAAAAAACCATCAATCAAACATATTTGTGAAAGACATATTAACGAAATTAATACTTCCTTTATAAACAAATAAAAGAGAAATATTGAAAAAACACAAATCTAACATATTTGTAATCGTACAATTTAAATTTTTAGATTACCAAATAGGATTTTTTTTTAAATGGAATTTGTTTGCAAAGTTCATCTCAGTTTACTGATTGTCTATGGTTTAAAAAACATTTTTAAAGCATGAAATATATTTTTTTAATTTATCTATATCGCGCGGAGCTCGATTACGAAAGATTAATCCGTTTACCCTTAAAACAAAATAAAGAGTTCATCATTTTCTTCCGGCTAATATCCCTAAAAAAAAATTTCCCTATGAATATATAAATAAAATAATATAAATAAAACACAAATTTACCAGACATGTATAAGCTTTGAAATTATCAGAATATAAAATGATGCGATAAGTAGCAAAATCTTGGCAAATAACTCTTAGCATGCGGCTAATAAGAAAATATAGCTTTTGATAAGTTTAAAAAATTTATTTGATTGTATAATTCGTATTTTTCATATGAGAAATGCTTTTTTGATGTAAGTGGTCAACTAAAAAATTTATTGCATATAAAAAAATTATTACTTTTCAATTAAAAAAATGATTTCACCTATATTCTTTAACCCGGGAAGCCCGGGTACGATTCCCTAGTATCTGTTATGATATAAGTAAAATTTTACTAAATATAACTATAGGGACTGGAGGACCGTATAAAAATTTAGATTTCCTAATTTTTATAAAATCGATTTTTTACTTTAAATAAAGACACAACATGAATATATACCTCAATTGAAACGTTTTTGCAATTGGAACTATATGCCTACGACTACCGGTTGAGAAATTAAAGGTCGGCGATAGATAACGTATTGCACCCTGTATAACGATATTACGTTATATGGTGATTCGAAAGTATGGTTAGCTTCGATGTCATAGTAGATGAATAATCAATCTAGAAGCCGTACTTTAGATTAAGCTGAAATAGAATGTTTCGTAGTAAATCAACATGAATATTGGAAGGTAGTTGCAGTCATCAAGTGGTAGGCCAGGCAACACATTTATCCAGTGTAGGTTTCTCCGGAATAATTGAGACAATGCGTAATTTAACTCAGGATTTTATACAAAGAACTTTCGGCGGTGCAGCTTCCACCAATTCAATTTAAATCAAGCCGTCGCTACGTAGTATTTAATCATGGGTAAGCAATTATAGATAATAGAAAATATCCGACGTTGACCAGGGGAAGTTATCAAAGTAGAAATACTACAAATTCTGCTGAAACACAGCGAGTATCGACTTTCTGTTCCTCCGATACAAGGACACAAATATGACGTAGATGGCTCTCTCAACCAATGAATAATGTCACGTCATATAAAGAGTGCGGACAGAGCAAGCGGATGAATTTGAAGGGGGAAAGGATAACCTCAGAAATGCGCGGGAAAGTAAAAATGGAAGCTAAAAGTATATTTTCGAAAGAAAAAAGCGCGGAAATGTAACATTTAATTTAAGAATATTAAAAGCGTAATATTTAAGAGATTTAGACAAGTGATACATTAAATTAAAGGGAATTTAACACAGTTAACGATAGAGATTATTTAAGGATAAGGATTTAGTGAATATAAAGTAGTAATTTAGAATAAGATAAGGAAATCGCGGAATTAGATCTAATAATGTAACAAAATCCCTCCCCTCAAAAAAATGAATGAACAAGTAGGTCCCAATGACCAGCGAGTTCTTTGAGTGAAAGCATATACTCGTTTTACAATTTTTGTTTCTTTGTTTTACAATCTTCTTTAAAATGATACCGTCACTTGATCACCTAATCGCGTTGCTCAAAGCTTTAATTTCATTTTGAAAGGAAAAAAAAGATTATAATTAAAAATTAAAAAAAAAAAATCGCGTCTTTGTGGAAACTGCTATAATAAGTACATATCCAATAATAAAAACAATTATAATAATATTTTGTTAATATTAAAAATTTCTGTGAATTAATACAGCAATATTAATATCAGTGCATCAGTTAGCAACAGTGACACAATTTTCAAAACCATGCTATATTTATTCAGAATCTTCACTAAATTATGTGTCCTCTAGTGATTTTTAGTCCGTACTGAAATATGGATTTTTAGAGTTCATAAGAGTTTTATGATTGTTTAAATCTTATATCACATACTATGTTGTACTAACAATATTAATAATATTAAATACTAATAACAAAAATAAATTAATTAATTAATAAATACTCTTAGAATAACGTTCTATAATAATAATATATCAAATAAATTAATAAACAATAGTAAATAAAATTTTTCTCAACTGTAATGTAAATATACAACTGTACAATCTTTGATAGTTTTTGCCATGGTCTTTTCATTATTACACATCTGTATTCTCTCAGTATAATAACAGTATCAATCACAACAATCGTTAAATGTTACGTAATTTTATTCCTCGTATTAATTTTAATCTTAGATAAGTTTTCGAAAAAAGTAATGATTTGTGACCGGAAATGAAGACATTATGAGGTGCACCGCCTCATAGGTCCTTTTTAGGGTTAAACCATCATCACTGTTTCAGTAACTTATATCTTTTGTTTTTAATAGTCATCATCAAAAATTATTTAAATCTCTATATAATTAATTCTATCATCTTTTTTAATTCTATTATTTTCTTCTTTTTATAAATAATAATAATATAATGTTGATCCTGTATCACATAATAATTCCTGTCTTTAAATATCTCGTATCATTCATTCGTATGCGAGTCGTTAAATTTTAATATTAAATTACAAACTCATCATTGTTAGAAAATTAAGTTTAAGTTAGTGATTTAACCTGCGTCTGCTGTTGTTGTTGTTGTGGTAATTGCTCATGAGACAATTTTAAGTTATTAGGATGATGGTACAAACGCAATTTTGAATCTTGAATTATTTCGGTATCTTTAAATGGGGTTTTTCTATCGATCTCAAAATTTACATCGGATACTTTTCGAAGAATTTGGTATTGTCCAGAAAATACCTGAGAAAGCTTTCTAGTATTTGGGTAATGAAATTCTTCATAAATAACGAGATCGCCTACTTAAAATTTTGGCTCAACATAATTTTGATCATAATATTTCTGACTTTTAAAATGGAATTCATCAGTTCGCGCTTTTGCGATTTTAAGTGCTTCATTAACAGGGGGGTAATAATCTTGTTGAAGGGGGAATTATAGGGTAATTGGCCAAAGAGTAAATAAGCAGGAGGAAATTTAGTTATTGAATGGGGAGTATTATTGTATTCATTTACAACTTCAGCAAGGAGTTTAGTCCAAGGAACTTTAGAGGTAGTAGAGTTAACTTTACATTTTAGCCTATTTACTATCGTTTGATTGGCTCTTTCGCATTTACCGTTCGTTTGAGGATGGTGGGATGAGGTTAAACGCTACTTAATATTATGGTTCCGCAATTTTCTTTCGAATCTGGAAGAAGTAAAGGCGGTGTTTCTATCGCTTAAGATTTTTTGAGGTGTCCTAACGTTAGAAATTTGATTAAAACAGAATAATTGTTGTGGTGCTTGAATATTAAAAATTTGTTTTAAACAATTTGTATAGGTTTCGGTAGTGACACTCTTCGAAGGAAATGCCCTCACATAACGGGTTGCATGATCGATGACAATATGAAGATATTTTTTAGTTGAATTACAGTAGTTGAATCCTCCCATAGTATCAACAGAAAGACATTCAAAAAGGTTGATCTGTGATAGGCATAGCTTGTAAAAAGCCAAATTTTTTCTGTCTAGGCTTTTAATTTTTTTTGACAAATATCGCAATGTTTTACAAAGTTAGTTATATCTTGAGTCATATCAGGCCAACAATAATTGGGAGAAATTAGATTTTGCATTTTTTGAATTTCAAGGTGATCAAAATTTTCATGAGCAATTCCAAGTAATTATCTTCTTAAGGACATGGGGACTACTATTTTCCTAAAGCTCTTTCTTTTAATTATCATTAATCCTTTGTCATTTAAGTATTTTTTGCCGCACACATTATCCATTTCCTGCAATACAAATACCTCTTTAACATCTAACAAAAACGTGAGTGGTCGACTAAAATGAGAAATAGGGTTCTGGACAACATGTCGGCTTCGACATTTGTAGATCCCTTTAAATACTCTATCTTATATTCGAACATACTCAAAAGAGTCTACCTCTTAGGTGTTTTACATTCTTAAGCCACAGAAGAGATGCATGGTCTGTATGAATAGTAAACTTTACACCGTGGAAATAATGGTACAATTTGTCTAAGGTGTCAATGATGGCAAGACACTCTAATTACGTCAAAAAGTAGTTTCGTTCATAGCTTCTCAATCCTCTGGAGTAATAAGCAATTGGATGTAAAAACCCATTATCATCCGGTTGTTTAAGTACGGCACCTACCGCTACCTGTGAGGCATCAACAAACATATGGAGTGGTAATTTAGGGTCATAAATTTTTAAGAGGGGTTTTGCTATTAGTGCATCTTTCAACTTTTGGAAAGAATTTTGACATTCAGTACTCCATTCCCACAAAGCATTTTTCTTAAGTAGTTTATTGAGAGGGTTCCTAATTTCCGCATTTTATGTTCTCAAACCTACACAAATCAAAAATTTTGTTTAGATGTTGGATATGTTCAGTTAGGGAGGAAGAAAAAATAATTATATCGACATAATAATAGCATGCGAAATCAATTTTGTCTTTTGTAAGGATTCTTCTAAGAGTTCTATTGAATATGGAGGGTCCAACTTTTACACCAAAGGGGAGAACATTCCACTCAAATAAACCAGAATTGGTAGTAAAAGCGAGTTTTTCTGTATCTGAAGGGTGAATGGGAATATGCCAGTAGCCAGAGGCTAAATCTAATGTGGAAAAGTACTGGGCATTACACAATTTATCTAAAATATCATCAATACGGGGAAGGGGTTCTGCATCGTTTTTCATTATGGAGTTCAAATTTCGGTTATCTACACATAATCTTGTCTTTTTGCCTTTATCGCGTTTCATTACAAAGGTGACAGGGAAGAATATGGACTAGTACTTTCTTTTATTAGGCCAGCATTTAACAAAGATTGAATTTGGGTTGAAATCTTCTTTCCATCAACTATCGATGTACGATAAGGTCCCATAGATACTGGTTGGTCAGAGTTAAAAAAATTCGCTGTGGCTCAATATTTATCTTCCCTACATAATACTTGATTCTAGAAATATACCTAAGTAATCCCTTTACATTTCCCTTAAGTTATCATCATCTATAGCATTTATTTCCCCAATTAATTTAGTATTATCATTAGATCGCGCGAAGGATAGAGGAGTCATGGTATTTCCATAATCGTGTTGCCTATGTTGATATTCATTCCTGACACTAAAATGAAGAAATCTTATTTTGTTTCTGGTTATACATGAATTTAAAACGGTATCTCCCTGAGTGACACTAAAACGAGTACAATTAATTTTCAAATCAAATTTTGCACAGCCTGGTAATCTTAAAATTACATACTCTAAATCGGTATCACACACAAGAAAATTAACATATTGTTCAATATTACCAATTCTAATAAATAAATCACAAGCTTTTTTAATTTGAACAAAGCCTTTGGCTTGACCAACATTAATATGAAAAATATTCTTAAGTTTAGCATTCAATAAATGTACAAAATGAAGTGGCAAAATTTAAATTTCAGAACCAGTATCCACAACACAAGGTAATTGATGTTTTCTCGTATAACCAGACACAATTAATTGTCGAACATTATCAGTATTTTGTGGTGGGGGAGTGAAAGTAGTATCAGATTGTAAAGGGTTATCATTAAAAACACAACTATTCTCCCAGTGGAATGCATTAAGTATTCCTTAATTCAAACAAATTCTACAAGGTCTAGATGGATAATTTCTTTGAAAATGATCGCTCTGCATTCTATGATTCGAAAATCTAGAAACATGTTCATTGGAATTAAAGTTAGTATTAGAGGTGTTGAAATTTGGTGTATGAACACAATTTCTGGGAGCATCGTATCGTGGTTGACTAGGTCGAGCATGTTGCTGAAAAGTTCTGCCATTGAGTTCAAAAGATCTAGCATTCTGCTGAAAAGATCTATCATTTGAAAAGTTATTTCTTGTAGTATTTGGATTAGAGGTAGGAGTGACTACAAGTTGTCTGACTAATTTAAACCAATCTGTGGCATTATTTGGGGGAACTTACAAGCAAAACATTCTGATACTGTGGTGCTAAGCCATCAGTAAGACCCAGCACAATAAGTGTCTCACATAATTTTAGTTTCCTACCAATCTCTACTTTTTTATGGAAGTAATCTTCCAAATCTTTTAGGTCGTTTAATTTAAGTGAAAAAAATCAGAAAATCTAGGTACTTCAATTTTGATAAATTTTTCTACTAAAATCTCTGAAATTTGAGCATAACTATCACAATTTTGGCAATCATTGATATAAATTTTCAAGGCCTCTCCCTTTAAATATTTTGAAATATTTTCAAATTTCCAAGTATCCTTTTGTTTAATGCAAGAATTATCAAAGTATGTTAACCATTGTTCAATGTTCATTACCAAATCGGGGTCAAAATATACAATACTAGTTTCAGTTATTTTTCTTTTTTGTTTCCACGTAATAAAACTAGAGAAACTTTACTTCCATATCGTAAAAGCATTACAAAATATATCTTAAAATCTCTATCATATTGCTTAACAGAAATATAAAAATAGTAATAAAAATCTCATAATACATAATAAATTAACACAACATTAATAAATCTCAGAATATTAAAATATTCTATCATTTAAATACTCGTAATCTTTTCAAAATATGTATAAATAAACATAGTTGGTTCCGATTACGTAAGTTAATAAAACACCTATCACTTTAATGCTCATATATTTTGTCAGTAAAATTAACACATCTCATTTCGAATAAATAATAAAATAAAATAAAATAAAATAAGTTATGCAATAACAATGAATAAACATAAAAATTTGTCATCACAAAACAGAGATCATTTTTTTTTAAATGACTTACGTAATGCTGAATGCTGTCTTTATTGGGTAAGTAACGACATCTTATGTTTGTTGTTCTTTTTTATATTGATGTTAGAAGTCTTATCTATAATTTGCTTCTTCCTGGTGACCGCCGTTAGTTGGTTGAGACTTTTTGTGTTGACATTCATGTTGCTTCGAATTCATGCTGGCTAGGTGCTCGGAAAAGCGTTCAAGCTGCAAAATCTTGACCGGAAAAATGCTTGGAGTGGCGTACAAGTAGTCGAATCCTGCCCGGCTAATATAACGATATTACGTTATATGGTGATACGTTATATATTACGTTATATGGCTTCGATGTCATAGTAGATGAATAAGCAATCTGGAAGTCGTACATTAGATTAAGCTGAAATAGAATGTTTCGTAGTAAATCAACATGAATATTGGAAGGTAGTTGCAGTCATCGAGTGGTAGGCCAGGTAACACATTTATCCAGTGTAGGTTTCTCCGGAATAATTGAGACAATGCGTAATTTAACTCAGGGTCTTATTTAAAGAGCTTTCGGCGGTGCAGTTTCCATCAATTCAATTTAAATCAAGCCATCGCTACGTAGTATTTAATCATGGGTGAGCAATTATAGATAATAGAAAATATCCGATGGCGACCAGGGGAAGTTATCAATGTAGAAATACGAAAAATTCTGCTGAAACACAGCGAGTATCGACTTTTTGTTCCTCCGATACAAGGACACAAATATGACGTAGATGGCTCTCTCAACCAATGAATAATGTCACGTCATATAAAGAGTGCGGATAGAGCAAGCGGATAAATTTGAAGGGGAAAAAGTTAACCTCAGAAATGCGCGGGAAAGTAAAAATGTTAGCTAAAAGAATATTCTCGAAAGAAAAAAGCGCGCAAATGGAACATTTAATTTAAGAATACTAAAAGCGTAATATTTAACCGATTTAGACAAGTGAGACATTAAATTAAAGGGAATTTAACAGAGTTAACGATAGAGATTATTTAAGGATAAGGATTTAGTGAATATAAAGTAGTAATTTAGAATAAGATAAGGAAATCGCGGAACTAAATCTAATAATGTAACATATATATATATATGTTTAAAATTTCAATTAAATAACATACAGTGTGATTCATAATCATAAAAACAATAGTCTATTTCCTTAAATATTGCCCTTTGACGCATAGTTCCAAGTGCAAAGTGCCATAATAAAAGGTGCAAAATTTTATTAAATAAGTTGCAACACCCTGGGGATAGGTCTATTTGAAAAAATACATAAACTTAATTTTTATACTACCCCATAGGTAAAATTTCTAATTAGGAAAAATTCCCTTATCCATTACTGAATTAAACACATAAAATTCCATCTTAATGTCTGAAAAACTCAAAAAGATATGTCCGTTTAAATAATTTAAATAAATAATTTAAAATTCGTCTGGTTTTAAGGAATTAGACACAAATTTAAATGGGTGTAATTCAAGATACAACGTTACTTTAAAGGGTTCGAGATACATTTAAAAAATATATTTATTGAGTTAAAATTTTGAATTATTTATTTTTATGTTGATTGTTCATATAATTTAGAAACAAAATCACATCCTTTAATTTCTCATAAAGTTTTTTTAAAAATGTAATTATATTTTTAAAGTGGGGTAATTTAAAATTGTTATAACTCAAAACTTTATTTGTCGAATTTCAAAAATTTTAATTTAATGAAAGAGGGAATTAAAATCTTAATTTTGTTTAATGTTTTTTTTAAATATGAATTTAATAAAATAAAAAATATATAAAATATATAAATAAAATAATGATGTAACATATTTAAGAAAAAATATATATTTTTATAAAAATAAATATTTTTTCAAATTTGCCGAAGCAAAATTAATGTAAAAAAAATCAAAAAAGACATGTTTCAAGTTTGCACCATTTATCTTTAACAATTCTTGACTAATAACATTTTAAAGAGGAGAAATGGTTAAAAAAAACCATCATGCAGGAAAACTCGTTTATAGTTTTAAACAAAGTTTGTCCCCTAATAAAATGTTTAAATGGCGTTTGAGAAATCTCAGGTGAGTAAGTACCTTGTTCCTGTAGATTAAACTTTCGATTAAACTTTTACGCTTTCCACCTTCTTCCTGTGCTATTTAAATGTCGGTCAGTTGATCAAAAACAAGTTTTTTTCTAAGATGGCAATTTAGAGTTTCTTCCTAATTTTAGACCTCGCAACTTTAGAGTTTTTATCGGCCGGCAGAGTCCGTTTAAAAAATTCTTTATTCTGACGGCTCGACACGTTTGAAAGTTTTCTTTGATTTTTCTCACCTGGACCTCAGGCCGTTCTATTCGCTCTTTTCAGGGGGATCGGGGACGGACCTTACTTTCTTCTGAAGGCTCGGCGGACCGGGCCTAACGTATTTTTTCTCTTCCTAGTTTCTAAATTTTCAGTCGCGGTCTCGACCCAACCCGTATGAAAATCATTGTCTCCTGGCGACCTGGTAAATTCAGTAAAATTTGACTAGTCCCAAATTTTTTTCAAAAAAATTCATATATTTTTAATTCGCCATTATTTTACATATAAACATTACAATTTATTCTTTTAACCCTTTAACTGCCCCGGATGTACTATAGATACGGCTATAGAAAACACATGCATCTATTAATGAGATGGCGAATTCCAATTATAGCGAGGCAATTTTCACCACCATTGCCATTATATGTAGCAGAATAACATATGCATTTTCTTACTGTTATTTCAGAAAACTAATATACATCTTCTTTAATTGCAGAAATAAGCGATTTAAGTAAGGCACTGGAGACCTGGTAAAATTTCGTCGGAATGAAGGTGTTAAAAGGATATTAGATTTATACAATAGTGTCAAAACACTGTTTTAAACACTAGTGTCGTGAAGGAAATTTTCACCTTGTTATTAATAAACATTATAATATACTTATAACTACTTAAAAGGTGACAAAAGCATATAAAAACATATAAAAATATTATTTAATGTAACACGAGATCTCTCGAACACACACGCGTTCATTTTCAAAGGGATAAAAGATGATTGACTGAGTAGAAATACATTTAAAAACAAAAACAAAAATAGTACGCATGAGCAAGCGTAGTTCTGTCCATTTCTTTGCAGAGGGGTGAAAAGATCAGTTCATATTATCAGGAGGTCGTGAAATATTTAGGATATTGTACCAAATTGCACTTTTTATGCACTGGTTATCAAAAATTAAGGAAAAGTCACAAAATGCTAAATTTAAATACGCGAATACTCAAAAGGAAGTAATATAATTTGAATAATTACTATCTCAGCAGAACAGTTAGTACATATAACATCTCATTCAGGTCACACATGGTCACAAGAGTCACAGTCACTACGGCGAAACAAAAAATAGGAAATTCCATACGGCTCTTTTATGAGCCTCAAATGACTACTATATGTGACTCCACTGACAGGTCACTGTGACTGCTGCTTTGTGACGAGTCACCAGGTGACTTTGCAATGTCGTTTCATTGAGACTCTCGTGTGACCCTCATCTGGAGATTCAATTTCAAAGTCATTGTGCACGTTGCATTATGATAAATCACCAAATAATGTCACATTAAACTCACATGGTGACTTTCTGTCACATGACTTTGTCAAATGGTGACACAGACCCTACTGTGAAGTTTCCACTGTGAAAAGTGGTGTAAAGTTCCATTATGTAATGGAATACTTTTGTGTGGCGTTGTAAATGAATAATAAAAATTCTTTGCACCGTATATTCTAGAGAATGTATATTTAAAAGCAGTTCATAAAAGCAATTTAATTTCATTATGTTCGTAATACTGTAACTTTAATAAAATCTATCTCGAACAGTTTTTCCCCCATAGGCCGTAATGTAATGGAATTCTTCTGAGTGTCCCTGTAATCCCCCACATCCACCCACCGCGATCAAACTGTCTTACTAACAACAGGAGACAAAGGACTATCTACCACTACAACCGCGTGTGGATGGCACTGGGTGGTCATGGAGAAAAGTGTGTCTTTACATACAAACACTGGCCTTTTATATAGAGCGATACATTGGTTTGCAAAAATTAAGGACGAAGCTGCCAAAATAGCATAAAAGTTGAACAAGGCAACAGAACATATTTTTAAAATAGTTTTGATCACACTTCCCATATTTTCACATCTTGGAGATCTTATGGTACGATTTCGGTTGATGTGGAAAATTTTTGCTCAACGATGCATTTGTAAAACCACTTCGCCGTTCATTATTGCACACCAGTGTATAGATTTTAAGACAGAATTTGTATAGGTTGATTATATTTGTTCTCTCTGGGTTCCCTTAATTAATAAAATATGTGTCTAAAGTATGAAAACAGTTAAAAGAATAGTGAATAGTTTTAACATTTTTGTTTTACTCATTATACATACATGTTCAGGAATTATTATTGTTCAGGAATCAGCTATTAGGAATATTCTAAAACCGTAAAAGGAAACACCCCTTGTATTTCAATATATAGATAGAAAGAAATTTAACATTTTAAATAGCATGCGTTCTAAAGTTAAAATCATATCATTCACATGTGTAAAACTTAAAGCTTTTCTATAATATACAGTAAAAACATGTATACAGCTTGAATACAATTTTTGTTTTGTAATATCTTCTGTAGTCTTGATTAAAAATTACCGTTATTTTGTACTTCAAATGAATTTTGAGATGTGCAATATTGATGTTTTTTGTTGTTGTTTTAGGTTGAACCGCAGAAGTGTGCAGCTTGAACCATTTAATGGTAAAAAGTTAAATGATAAACCGATAAAATATTTCAGCTTACAATCATTAAAGTTATTATTTTCAGACAAGGGATAAACTGTCAAGATCTGTTTAAAGCGAAATCTTATGCACTACGAAAATTTAAGCTCGAAGAGGGAATAGATTTTAGTGCATTCTCATTTCTAGACACCCTTCTAACCAACTAGAGGGGATCAACTATATTTATGATATCCATGGAAGAATATAAAGAATAGACAGCTCCGATTGGATGGCTCGATTCTTTGATGTAAATGAAAATGATTTTAAACAGTAAATATTGAAGATGATTGACATTTTGTAATGCTGAAAAATCTAAGCTACAGTTGATTTAGTTCTTATATATAACTGAATGGTTTAACATTATTAAAAAAATAATAATTCTGAAACTGCATTTTGTGTTGAGAATTACAATCTTGCGTACAGTCGTGCAAATAAATAATTAAATAAATAAAATAATACCCCATACATTTTGCTTGATCTTACAGAGAATCGAGAGGCACCGTTTGTCTTGGAAATGCATATTTTTTTATTAATATGAATATATTTAAAAAAAACAAACAATTGTCTACATAATATCACAGGTACCAACGTTTGATTTTTCAATTGGTTGAAGA
The DNA here is from genome assembly GCA_963932465.1 of Maratus speciosus. Classification (NCBI taxonomy): domain Eukaryota; kingdom Metazoa; phylum Arthropoda; class Arachnida; order Araneae; family Salticidae; genus Maratus; species Maratus speciosus. The sequence goes on from OZ010794.1 coordinate 313,886,122, forward strand.
TGTTTGATTTTCATGATTCATGGTTGCAAGAAAAAAAGTGCAGTTTATATATTTTATCATAAATATTCATAGCATTACCAAAAAATGTGACAGAAGTTTATCCATAATTTTAGAAAATAAATTTCCTAAGTATTTCACATCGTTCCACGATTCCCATTTAATGCACAGATATGTTGCATGAGAGTGTAATCCATTTTCCCATGTCATTTGACACTTCACTGCTTCTGAAGGCAGGAAAGTGAATGCTCCATGACTGCAATCAAACCAATCTCCGAAATTTCATGGAAAATCCACTCTTCTGTGACAAACATAGCAAATGATAATATCTGTTTTTCGACTCACGATCCTCTCTATCATTCGACTCAAGGGAACTTTCCCATTCTGAAATATTTCCTTGAGTAAATGTATCACTAGCATGTTATACAGCTATCTGAATAAATGAATTAGAATGATGAGATGAATGAAACAGTAAAGAAGCAAATTATGTATGATTGTCTAAATATTATAATAATTAAAATGCACGTGATTTAAAACCAGGACTGCGAAATCGGGGTCGGAGTTGGAGACGAATCCATTTTTCTTTTGGACCAGTGCAAAATCTTTGATGTGATCGTCAGTAGCCATAATTAGTACAAGAAAATTTCAAGAGGGGTGCAACTATTCACAGAAAAGTAAATTCGTACAAAAAAGTACCAAAAAAACTTTTAAAATTACACCAGTATGGAAAAAAAAAATATCCACAGCAATCCTTTATCAGTAGTACAGAACCACACACTTACCTCTCACATGTTTATATAAAAATGCAACAAAATTTTAAAAACAACAAACCAGGACTAAATGTCACGGTACCATTCTTGTTGGGTGGTTTCTTCTCTTCTTCTAATTTTTACACTCCACTTTTAATTTACTCAAATAATTTTCACCAATGGCATTAACTTGACCTCATATTTTTAAACAAGGTGTGAGCAGTTTACCACAAAATAGATGTTGTTACCAAAGAAAAGAAACTAAAAAAAATAAGCAAATATGCTTCGAGAAATATCACTTTAGTAAATTGAAATTTAGAGCAGTTACCAACAAACAAAAACAGAATAGCGAGGAAATACATAAATTAACTTTACGTATATTAAAATGTTGCCATTAGAGATTGCAAGATTAAACCCTAATTCTTTAACAGTAACAACACCCTCAACCATTCACAACTTATGAAGAGAATACCACCAACACTACTGGATTTGAAAACATGAGACATTCATAATAAAAAAAGGAAAAGTCAAATTTGATTACCACAGAGTCTGAAAGGTGAAAGGCAAACTCTTAAGTCTGCACCAATTTTAAACGACATGTTTTAATAATTTAAAAGAATGAAATAACAAAATTATGACTGCACCTTATATTCTCAAATCCAGGGGCCAAATAATCGTATAGTGTCATTAGCATTGAAAACTATAAAATCTGATGAATTTCACGTCTGACAAAATTCTTTCTTAAGCCACTCATTTATGTATCAAAATTTGTATTAATTATTCCAGTGGCTATCTAGATTTCAGTATTTATAATTTTTTTTTTGAAACAATGCTTACTCTTTTCAGAAGTTAATTACTTATATATAATACTTTACTTTTTTTTTTTTTTTTTTACTGAGGGAACATATGTGCGACTGAATTTCCGTCTAAAATGGATCTTGTTACCATATTACCTAACTCCTTAATTTAAAGTCTTAAGAACCAGCATAAGTATAACCAGAAAAGTAAGTTAATAAGAGGGGTAACACACATTAAAATTAATCCACATAACACTCATAAAATGAAAGGGAAATGCATAGTAAGTATAAAAGCCATTAATAAAAAAAAAAAGGTAACAAAACCCTCAATTCATTTCGCACAGTATTCCTCCTTTAATACTTAATCTTACTACTGATACAGAGTTAAAAGATCTTAAGATTCTTTAGTATTTATTTCATTTACTAATGAGATTAAAACCTTTTTTTTTATTTTAGAGATTAATTTAGTTGAAAGAGAAGTGAGCAAAGCAGAGCAATACATTTGACATCATTTTATTAAACTTCAGATCTTATTAAGAATTTAATATTATTTTTGCCAATATTTTGCAGTGAAATTTCAGTATAAAAAATCAATTAGATACATGACAGGGTTTAACTCAAAATAGTTTTTAATTTAAAAGACTCGTTTAACTATTATCATATTGCAGAAAATTTTCAATACAACAAAAACGCAATTAAATATTTAGCAAAGAATATCTCAAAATAGTTTTCACTTTAAAATAGCCATTTTAACACAACAAATTGCGAGGGTATTTCGATTCCTTCTAATACTTTTGACATAAATAAATATGTAAGAGATAATCAAAACAGCACAGAAAATTCTACTTACATTAAAGGCAATTCAAGAGAAGGTGTAGGCTATAACATCATTTTACTCTTCTTTATTTTTTTTAATCTATTTGGCAGTCCTTCTAATAGGGTGGAGATAAGGTCGATCGGTGTATACTTTTCTTTAGACGAATGGATGTTGGTATTCTCCCATTGAAGCTATTTTTGTCCATATTAACTCTTTCTTTAAACCCAGGGTAACCACGGATATCACAGACAGTTCATAAAAGGAAAAAACGTTCAAGGGATCGCCTATCAACTTTCAATGAGGATGCACTAAACCATCATTTCCTCGACGATTTCATTACACACACAAATCCAATTTCTATGCTGCGAATCTCTTCAGATGTGCCTGAATTCTGAAATCAAGGCGATGATAAGCAAATGCTGATTGTGTTTCGTTAATTTCGGAGAATGCCCATAGGTTTTTTTTTCTCTTAGTTTCTTAAGACAACATGAGCTTCTAAATCTTCAATGTTAAAGTAAACATGAATCTTGTTCCAACGGTGTGAGTGGGATCAATCATGGTTGCTGCTGTACCCACGCTTGGTAAAAAAAAATTCTCTAAAGATAGCAGGACCATCTGACACGTCCGTTTTTTTCTCTCCTAGTTTTAACAAATCCGAAACATAGTCTGACTACTGGTCAGGGGGAGGGCTAAAAGAAAGCCTCCTTTCCCCCTACCCTCACTCACTAAGAGAAAAATATCACACCTTTTCTGTCCGAAAACTCCTGCCTTAACTAACTTTTTCCCCGTATCGAGTAATAAAATTTCACACGTGAACTCTTACTTGCTGACGTCAGACGCTCCTATTCCCTAACCTGGTAGGGTTCAACCACTTATGTAAAAGGGGGTGTAATCCACTTTCCACCTTATACACTTTTTCTAATGGGCCACCCATCTTTAAATGCCAAGCAAACTATCTTTTCTCACGGCAGTATCCCATAAAAATTTCCAAAATTGCCTGTATGCCAATAACTTTTAAAAGGAGGGTTATAAAATTGCACCAAGCATTTTACTTAAAAGGCTCATAAAATTTTATATACATGGTTGGCCACCCAAGCACGCTTTTAGGCTGTGGTGATAAGCAACACAAAATTGTGGGAGAATGCATTCGCAGATTTTTTCCCGCGCTCATTTTATACTAACAAAACGGGGTTGCCATTCTCACAGGGTGCACCTGTTACATTTCCACCCCCCTGTTTGGTACTGAGAAACGTTTTTCTCTCTTTTTCTTTTTTTTTTGCCCCAAAACATGAAACACATACGCAGAACAACATTGTACTTTAAGGGTTCTAACAAGGATATAGGGGGTGTATATACATACAATTTGATAATATTTAGGTACTGGAATATTTTTAAATATACTGTAACAACACACTCACACACACACATACATACAGAGAGATAGAGAAAGAGAGATAATATACAGGGTAAGTCAAAATGAATATAGCGATTACTAACGGCTATATCTGTTCCACAATGGAAAATAATTTATCGTTAAGATTAACACAGAATGTAGACGGAACTTCAAAATTTTGCAATCATACGTCTTAGATGTTCTATGTGACTTCCCTTGGTCACAGGCACGACATCTAGGTGGTAGTCCCTTTCGCGCCATACATTCTGAAGCATTTGTTCCGCCACCGACGCAAGCGCATTACAAATGTGTACTTTGAATTCTACAATTGTTTTGGGCATGGGCGACACCCTGTCTTTCACATAACAGCACAGAAAAATAAGCGGCCATTTTTACCGTCATAATTGGCTATTTTTACTAATGAGACGACCGCAATGAACAAGTTTCTTGTCGTTGCAAAGTTTCAAATCGCGCATGCGTAGGCTTCAGCTTCACTGCACTTGCCTTACGTAAAGAAATTTTGAAGTTTCGTCTACATTCTGTGTTAATCTTATTGATAAATTCTTTTCCATTAAATAGTTATAGCCGTTTGTAATCGCTATATTTATTTTGACGTACCCTATATATATATACAGTGTGTACCATAATAAAATGATCCCAGTTTAGTGTCCCCTGCAGATGAAAATATTGTACTGAAAGTTTTGTGGAGAACATAATGAAAGGATGGGAATATGTTTGAGGAAAAAAAAAATAAAAAGTTTTCCAGCAGAGGTTGTGCTTTAAACACACATTTAGAATACATTTATGATAGTTTATAAATATTATTACAATAATACCTGTTCCACATGACGACTATCATTTTCATCTGCCATCTGAATACGACATATAGCATGTTCCACACTTGATCACAACGTGTTCCGGTAAACTTTTAGAACATGTTGTGAATGCTGACTTTAAGATTAGGTAATGTCCTTGAATTACGAAGCCTTACCAGATGTTTCAAATACCCCAAAAGCCTAACGTCACATGGATTAATACTAGAGCCGCGGGACTTTCGGTATACCTAGAACCGCGGAAGGGGTCAATTTGACCCTAGATAGAAAAGGATATATAAATATGCACAAATGTTTCATTTGGTTAATTAAAACATTATATTTTCTAATTTTTTTCAATACTTCTTAACATTTACATTACATTTTATGTATAAAGTCAGCAGAAATTACCTACATTTAAGAAAGTAATATTTAAAATTGTATTTCCTTAAGTATAATGACATATATTTTATATAAAAATAAACTTAGACTTCACAAACTTTAATGTAAAATAGATTATAACATTGAAATAAGCTTAGAAATAAAATCAAAGTATAATTTAACGATGCATAAAAAATACCAATTACTTAATAGTTTTATAGATTTATTTAATCCAGTTTATCGTATGCACTGCTTGAAGAACTTGGTTATAGGTTGTGTACATTTAGTACAAACGTGTGGGTACATTACATTTTGAACAAAAAGCTTTAGTTGTATTTTTACTTTTTGAAGTGTGTTAACGGACCCGTTTACGTTTTTCGTTTTCGTTACTCGTTTTTCTATCGTTTTCAGTTATTGATTCGCACCGAAATGGCACAGTTTTCTTTCAGAGAGAGAACGAACTGTTTTTCAAATAAATCTTGAATAAATTAACGTCTTCTAATAGATTTTCCTATTACGGCTTTATATAAAACTCAAGCATTGATAGCAGCAAAATGGAAAATATAAATTTCATGCACCGGCCTCCTATGTGGAGCAGACTTTACAGTATACTTCTTGTCATCTGTACAATCAATCACGTCTACACTGAATTTAGTTGCGTTGTAGTAAGCAGCTGTATTAAGTAGTTTATTTTTAAAATTATCTAAACCTTAAACTGTTAGATGTACAACAAAACATTGACACAACTGAACAACAAAATATTTTTACCTTTTTTCCTGGTAAAGATTTAGACTGATGTCTTTATTTGTTAATGCAATAGCAGCAAGGAAATTTGATTTTCACATTTTTGCAGAAACTGGTATTTCTCTTCTTGAGCGTTTTGAAGTTTCTAAAAGGCTCGTTTTTTTATTAACATCTACAGGCAACCAGAATTTGATACTGAATTTACCTGGTTTGTTACGCAATTACTGAGTAAATCGACTCACAGATTTTGAAAGTAATGACTGCTCATCTACGTGTGTGTAGTTAGTAGCTCCCTGGTGTATAGTTAGTCTTGCAATTTTCAATGAAACGATTCCAGATATCAGAAATCAGAAATCAAGGCAAATTTCTTTATCTCAAGACGATTTGATCGGTTTGATTTTATACCGAACCGTAAGAATCTCATTATTTCACGAAATGTTTTTCTTGGCATTGTACTTTGAAAGAAAACGGAGGTCTAGTTTATTCATCACATTCTATCCAGTTCGACAGCTTTTACATAACATTTACTCACTGCATATACAATTCATATAAAAGCATCAATTTCTCCAATTTAATATCCCATTTATTTTCATGAACGTATCGATGAGCTTTATTTTCAGTACATTTCTTTATATGTTTCAATATTCATTCATCTATAAAAAGTTTCCAAGCACTTGACCGGCTGTTATCCATAATATTACGTTTAGTATGTGGCGTTGGGCCACAAACGTATTTCAAAATTCTATGCGGTGTTGTTGTTTTTTCTTTTTGTTGCTTATTCCTATTTGTACAACGTTTCAAATTTCCCCATCTTTGCCAACGTCTTTATTTCGAAGTGTCAATGCGCAAGTTATTGTAAATTTATTTTCCAGATTTCCATGAACGTAAAGTACCTTTTGTTCACATTATTGATTATTATTTTTATCTGATAAATCTGACAATCTTTCGTTTAATACTTATAAATTATCATCTACATTGCGATGAAAAGGTCCAGCAATCGTGAGAGCATTAGCAGAATCGTCTTTACTTTCATTTTCTTCATCAGAATTCAACTGTTCTTCATTTGGAGGCAGATATTCATCCTCACTGTTCTAAACTAATAGACTGCCATCCTTATTACGAGAAACACGTTCTGAACCATTTTCAGATAATAGTTACCAATATTCCAAAGCTTCTTTGACGGTAATATTACGACATCGTGAAATCTTATCTATGCTTGCAATGAATATAGAATAAAAGCAATTTCAATACATCTTCTAAATATATGTTGTAATTTTCCACTGCATTCGACCCCTCTTCAGACCAAGATATACGATCTTGATTTAAAACCTTTACTATTACACATTCTGATTCTGCTCATTAGGGGAATTCTGGGTGAGGGAAATGTATTTTTTCATTACTTCCAAGGAAATGCATCTCTTTTTCGTCATTTATGCTTAAAAACTCTTAACGGGTCAAACTAACCCGCTTCGCGGTTCTTGGTATGCATGTTTATAACTGGGAACTTATATATGTTGTTCGCTTTTAAATTCGATAAGTTGTTGTGTACCTTAATATATTAAAAGTCAGAGAAGAAAACATTTTTTCAATTAATATTTTTTTGTGCGGCGACAAATTAAACATCGATTTGGGTGAAATTGAAGCTCTCCGCGATTCTAGAGTTAAGGTATGGACATCGGGGAGGGTCCATAAAATATTAACTTTAGAGCATTAAAATGTCATAAAAATATTAGGCAAGTTGTATTTTTAAGATTAATCATTTTTGTTTCCTACATGATTATATACTGAAACCTAGACGTTCAAATATGTACTGCTGGCTCATTTTTTATTTATTTATTTACTTTTTTATTTTTGTTTATTTATTTATTTATTTATTTGTTTTTGCTTTAACGTACATTAGATCTTATTTTCATTCTGTTGCTAAACACCTCGTAAAATATTTCAAATAAATTCAAAACTATATTTATGATAGCTATTTATTATTAAAATACTAATCTTTTTAATGCACTGTACATTACATATCTCGTAACCAAAGAAAAAAAAATTCTATGTACAGAAACATGCCAATATGTTATAAACGTCTTAACTTCCACATGCGTACCTAACATCGAAGTAGATTCTAATTCTGTTTCGGTTCGAGTCCCAATGTATGCATTAGAGGGATAATTCCGCCCGCCCTTCCCATCATTTATAGGTATTGCCGTAGACCAGGCATGTCAAACTCGTCTACCGCCGCGGGCCAAATTAAGCATTTCATACAAAGACGCGGGCTACATCAAACAAATTCGATAATATTATTAGAATTGCACACAGTAATATTTGTACGTACGAAACATAGCCATATTAAACAAATATTCAAGTAAAGTTCCAAAGTTATTATTATAATTCATAGTTTATTTTATCTTATTTTTCGAAAAAATACTTGACATTACTTTTTATCAACCAAATCTACAAAGTTTAATTGGATTTTCTAAATTGCATTACATTAAAAAAATTATTTTACACAAGCTATGTTAATCTAGAAAAGATATATCTTTTAATCTTCGGGATTTCTTTCAAGTAAAAACTTGTTGAAAAAAAAATATGTTGAAAAAATAATTTGTTTAATAAATTGTGTCTTGTATTTATGCGCTACGTATTTAATTTCATTTATGAAACACATTTTCTCTTTCAAATTATGTTGCTTTTACCAAAAAATTTTTTCTATTGAACATAGTTAAAACATGCTTAATTGCTCACTTTGCCTCATAGCCAACTTTTTCACTCAGTTGGAAAATTGCAACTCGTAACTGAATTATACAAGGATAAACTGCCAAAGGATTGGCGGGTCACAAATAAGTTGCCAGCGGGCCAGTTGTGGCCCGCGGGCCGCGTGTTTGACATGCCTGCCGTAGACCACCAATTTTATATTACCGATAGAAAATCTGATAAAGTTGTATCAATATGCCTGGTTATTCTTTAACCCCTTAATTCTCGCCCCGTGACAATCATGAGCTGCGTCTTTTATTCAGAATTTTTGATTCCCACCAGATTTATAAAATAGTGTAATTGGCCTTACTTTGGTATTATTTCACCATTAAGTAAGGTGAATATTTCTTTTTCAAAAAAGTGGTGCCAGTAAGCAATTTGGCTGTTAAACCATAATTTAATGAGACCGTTAAGGGGATAAGATGTTAAATTGGACGAGCGAGTTTTGCTTGTTACAACACAAACTTACGTTATTAACAATGTGTGTTACAACGTGACCTATTCTATCTTATTTTAACTTTCGTATAATGCGAATGTATCTGTGTAATTGGTTATCACGCTTTTTATGGAAATATATGATAATTGGTTAATGTTGTTTTGTAGTACATACATTACAGTGTGAAATTTTAGCAAGTAAACATCGGATCTAGGACAGATCTCACCGAAAAGGTTCTGAATCGGCAAGTTAGTACATTACCTTATTTCTAAACATATGGAGGTTATTCTAGACTTACAGTTTGATTTTCTTTAGTATTTGAGAAAACTAAAGATAAAAACTTTTTTTAAAAAATAAAAAAAGCGATTTATTTAATGATAAAGTGTAAAGGGGCGGGTGGTTGAAATATGGAGTCAAGTTTTTTTCTGATATATTTTATATGTTGACCTTAATATTACTCATGCTCCAAACGCATGTATATAAAATTTCGTGCAGATCGGCCAAAAATTGCATATTTTTAATAAGGGACATACAAACTAACAATGATTTATACTATACAGATAGAAACATAGCATTTAGTTTTAATGGATGTTTTTCTAATTAATTTGAAATTATTAACATATGCATATTTGATTATATATTGCCAATAGTTGTCTGTTTCTTTTGTTTCTGTAACTATACTATACTTTTCAAATAATCAACTGAAATATACATCGTACAAACTTTATTTTGTGAAATTGTGCCTGATAAACTTTAATAATTTGATGAAAAAAAAATATGTATGGATCGAAAATAGATTCATTTGAAAGCAAGCTGAATAATAAAAAAATAACTATTGAAACGAATATATTTTTTAACTTATAGTGCTAAAACAATTACAAAAGTATATGCGTTATAAAAATAACAGAGGTTAAATAACTATATCTCTCATTCATTCTTTCATCCCTCCTCAAAGTAAGTTCTTTAAAAACATAATCCATATATCAAAAAATACTTATCTAATAAACTCTAAAAACATACTGATGCATGAAATTAAATTAAGATGTGATGATAGGTCATAAAAGAGTAATAAGTCATTACTAAAGCACGTAGCCCAATGATGATGAACCCTGAAATTAATCCCGTTAACCTAACTCTCTGTGGAATATTAATGCTATTAAGCATTCGAAGAAATTCACGCATGCACTATCAGATTGCTTAGTCGAGTGTAAGATAGAATTAATTTATTTTACTGTTACATCTTTTTATTTTTTTATTTTTATTTTCATATATTGATACAGATATAATTGGATAGTTACCTAATTTATAAAAAAAAAAAAAAAAAAAAAATGTTTTTTCTAACTTATTTATCCGTACCTTTTGAAATCGAAGAGTCGTTTATTGTTTGAGATTTTATGTTTTCACTAAATCTGTGTACCGTTTTCGAAAAAAAAATATCTCGTGAAAATTCGTATACATCACTTTTTTAAACATTGCGGCAGTTATAAAAATAATTTCTGTAAGTTCATTAAGAAAGAATAAAAAAATAGAAGTATGTATTTATATAAATCGACAATTTATTGCTTTGTGATAAAATCTGTAATTTGAATGAAACAAATCGCGAAATATTTCTGAATTGTTTTAAAGAATCTTATTTTGGTAAAAATTATAAGTATATGGGTCATTCCATGCAAGATGAGCAAATCAGCTGTGGCAGACATGCCACAGATTTTAATGAAAATCAGTCTATAAGTAGATCATATCTATTTATGAGTAAATGTAAAATAATAGATTTCAGGATTGTTTATTTAAGTATTAAAATTTAGATTAAAAGTGAATGCAAAATCGAGGTACTGTCTAAGTGCTTAAAATTTCAATTTTCATTATTAGCCTTAGGAATGGAAAGACTATATTAAAATTTATTTATAATTAGTAATGAATAATAATTAACAGACTGGTGTAAGTTAGTAATTGTATTTTTATTCGGTATCGAGAAAAAAAATTATGTTTGAAAATTTTTGAGGGAAAAACCAATATTTCTATTTCTTCTTTACGCACGAAGGACAGCTCTGACAAGTTTAAAATTACTTGACCTTATCGCTAAAAGTATATATTTGATATATCGATAGTTTCATTCTTGCCTTTTTATTCTTTAATGAGAAAAAAAAAATAGTAAAAAATGTTGAGTGTAAAATGCAATATTTCTATCACTTCTTTTTAAGCGAAGGAAAGCTTTATTAAGCTTTTAAATTATTTGATATTATAGATAAAAGCGTATAGGTTAAATACAGAATCTTTTATTCTGGATTTCAATTTATTTTTGCCTCAAGAGAATTTTAAATTAGAGCAGGAAGAAATGACTGAGTTGAACAAAAAACTATATATTAATTCTAAATTCGAATTAAAAAACTAGATGGTAGCACTAAAGTTGTTTTCCCATGAAATCGTGCAATATTGTAAGAAACGCGGGCGAATTCAAAGAGGTATAGCGAATGAAATATAGAAAACATTACTATTTTGAACCCATTTTTGTTATGTTAGGAATCAAAAGGCAATATTGAAATTTTTTTATCATATCATGGACTTATTAATCTTTATGTCTGTGCAATATTGTTAAAGCCGTCCTTTACTTATTTTTTGCTCATACAGAAGAGGAAAAAATCATGATTTTGTAATTTTTTTAAAGTTTCTAAATTTTTTTTAAGATGAAGGAAATAAATGGCGATTTTCAAACTTGGGGAATTCGATCTTCATATGTCATATTACATCAGGCATTAATTTCACAGATTTTTTTTTTTTACTTCCTTTTATTTTTATAACGTTTCTAATTTTCTCAAAATTCACAAATTTTCAATTTTTACAACCAATTTATAAATAATCATGGTGTTACTAGATTATTATTACTCAGTAAATAAGAAGATAATTTTTCAGAGTTTACAAAATTATAAAAAAAAAAAAATCTTCTGTTAAATAGTTTTCAAGATACAAAACTTCAAACTTCCAACTTTGGACGATTGCGCTCATGCCATTCTATATCACAAGTTTTTTAAATGTCCAAAACTGCTAAAAAAAATTATTTATTTTCAAGATATTTTGCAGAGCATTACTTGAATATGAATTGAACCTGTGCTTCGAATTTTATTAAAATTGGTTAGTATGTGGCCACGACTTTTTTTAATTTTTTGCTCATTTTACGTGGAATGGCCCATATATGACTTATACAGTATCAATAAATGTTTGCCCTCACAAAGAAATAATTGAGTGAAATTTATGAAATTGATACACTGTATTAGTCCTTTTATATATAGCCAGTGTGCATAGTAACACATTTCTACAAACGGTATTTCAAAGAGAGGGGGTTGGCTGAATTTCAGAAAGCGGGATAATAGATCCAAAGGGGGATCATGTTTCTAACTTTTGCCGACACCCACATGTGGCATATTGTTGGAAAGGCCTGTGACCATTTTTTCATGCTATGAACCTCCACCCAAATTTGCCTCCGGGGGGCATGAATGATGTCCGCAAAATTTAGAAAAGTGGCCGGAGGACAAATTTGCGGGGAGAGGTTCGGGAGGTGCATAGCACGGATAAGTGGTCACAGGCCTTTTCAACAATATGTCACATGTGGGGGTCGGCAAATGTTAGAAAAATTCCCCCTTTGGGTGTATTATCGCACCTCCATGAATACATCCCCTCCCCTCTCTTTGAAATACCGGTTACACAAATGTGTTACTGTGCACACTGACCATATAGAAAAGGACTAATAAAATGTAGTAATTTAATAAATTTCACTCAATTATTTCTATGTGAGTGCAAGTATTTATTTATACACCATCGTAATAAGAATAACATTTAACTGTTTTTGCACTTTTTTTTTTCTTTTCTTAATAGAAGGCGAAGAGTGGTAAAAGTAATCAAGTTATTGGCATAATTCCAGTTAAAATCTTTGCCAAGCTTTTGCTGTTAATTGAGTGTTTGTTTGTTTAATATTTTTCTTTAACAGTTTATCATATACACTAACTCAGATCTGAAAGAAAAAATAATATTCCATCTAGGTTTTTTTTTCTTACTGTAGTTAGGGGGTTTCAATTTCCTCAGCATTCGTAGCAAGTGGAAACAAAACCTTTATACTGCCTTTAAAATATACGGTTGAAATCCTGGTGTTATTCTGCCATTCTCCTAGTACCATTTATTTCATATATTTATTTAATTAATTTATGTATAAAATTAAGAATTTATTTCTGAACACAGATACGGAACAACAGATAGGGTTCGAATGGAAATTTACTGTTCCACTTGCTTTTTTCCCTTTCCTACACCAGTATTTTTCTAATAAAAATTTCTTTAAATAAGAAACTGCCTTTCATATACAAGAAATGTAAGCACTCATACGAATCGTGGTGGGGAAGTGCAGATAACTATAAAGGCTGATTAATTAAAACATACACACACAAACTCCATTATGCAACATAGAGCAATGCATTTTGTTCTATTGTATGCAAGAGCGTTTTTCTGTTTAAACAATAGCATTTAAACAAAAAGTTATATCTGTAAAAAAATATAATGTATACAATCATAAACATTACCATTAAAACGAATGTTGCATTTAGAAAAAAAAAAACTATTTAAAACTTGTTATTTTTTGCAATTTGAGTAAAAAATAGCATCTTCTAGCCAAATATTGGGTTCGTCTACATATTTAAGAATCATATTAACAAGACTTAGTTTGTTATTCCTACTGCATTTCATGCGAAGAGAAAGAAATGGAGAAGAATATTTCTCCACTTATGGCTACTGAAAGTGATGGTAATTTTTAATGAACATCGATAGCATCGGCGTACTGATTGTTATTGATATTTAAGTGTTTTTATGTGACTAAGGAAAGTAATTATAAGCTATAATCGAAATGCTAATCGTATTATTACACTTCCCCCAGAACATTTGTTACTCATTCCTCAAATGCAAAATTGAAGGGTAAATCAGAGGCAGCGGTGTTAAAAACATTAAAATCTACTGTAAAATGGGAAAAAAATTCTATCACCTGTTTTCTAAAGTTTGCCAAGAATATAAAATTTAGTGCAGTGACAAGAGGTAGTTTAGATCAACCGTAATCTGAGATCTGAGAAAGATTTTTCTATTGAACCAATGATGCCAGATTAGGGACTTTTTTAATTCAGACTATTTGACTGTTACCACTTTTTTAAAATAATATAATTCGACTTATTTTTCAGAATTTTTAATCTAATTTTAAATAGGCCGAATATTTCTATTTCAAAAAAAAGCGGTGACAAACAACAATCTGGGGGCAAAAAAGTCCCCAATCTGGCAGCACTGTATTGAACGTCAAAATATAGTTCTTTTTAAAACATTATTTGTCCCTTTAAGGGGCAAAGCATTTTCATTGCTAAGTTATTGAAATATATGATTCACACCGGAATTTGCCAAAAAAATTATTTATAAGTAAGAAAAACGCTATATTTCACATACTTATTAAAGGGAAAATCTTTTACCGTAATTCCGATGCAATTTTATCATTTGGGAATTAAAATTAAGTGGTTTCATAAATTTACCACGGCACCAAAAAGGGTTAAAACAACATAACGACTACTTCAAATCAAATATTGTGAAAAAAAGAATTGAAGAACATGTCATCATATTGGTACTTTAAAATTATATTTTATCCTTTACGAACATGTCGTTATTACACTAGCTAATCCTGTTAACAAATCTGTCGCTGGAATATCTATACATTTAGATGACATAAAGAAACTCCTTCTTGAATGATTAGATTGCTTACTAGACTACAGATAAAATTATTTCATTTGACTGGAAAATCATTTATTTTTAATTGTTTAGTGGATCAATTATCTAGTTTTTTTTTCTAAAATATTTGTACATATTGAGAGGAGGTTAGTCAATATACAGTAGCGCTCAAAAGTATTTTGACAACCTTATATTCTCTCTTATTTTATTTAATATAAAATGTAAAAGAAAATATATTCCCTATAATAGAGAACACTATGACTGCAGTTATTCAAATGTATCAAGTTCCAACTTGTTTGTTTACATTCGGCGACACCGAAAAAATATTACTCCTCCTTAGCTCAAAATTATTTTGACAATTAGTTTGCATTTCATTGTTGAAGGTGTCAGTGGCGCTATAGCTTCGGTTAGTGTTTATATTGACTTATTGTGATTATTTTTAAGTGCCGAAATGTAAAAAAATATAGAAGTGATTCTAAAAAAGCCGCTGTAAATTAACTTAAAAAAGGTAGACTGCAAGCAGAATTAGCTCGTTCTTTTAACGTGTCTCGGCAACTTGTTATTCCATGGAATAAAGTTTTTAATAAACAGAAATACATCGAAAATAAGTCTCATAGTGGTCATCCGAAAAAAAAAACTTGCAATGTTGACTGTATTATAAAAATGATATCTACAAGTGATTGTCGTAAATCCGATGTAATAATAAAAAATGAATTGAAAGAAAATTACGGCATAGACATACACGTTTCATCAGTCAAACGACGCCTAAACCTCTATGGTTTACATGGCAGAAGAACAGCAAAAACACGTTTGTTATCTACTAAGAATTGGAAGGCTAGAGTTGCATTTGTAAAACAGCATAACCCTTTCAGGGGCAAAGCAATTCCATTGCTAAAGTGTTGAAATTAATGACTGACACCAGAATTCTGGTTTAAAAAAAAAATTCGGTTTATTATGTTTGTGAAATATAGCTTCTTCTTATTTTAAAATAAATTTGTTTCAAATTCCGGTGTCAATGATTAATTTCAACACTTTAGCAATGGAATTGCTTTGCCCGTCAAAGGGATATGCCGTTTTACAAATGCAACTCCAGCCTTCCTATTCTTAGTAAATAACAAACGTGTTTTTGCTAGGCTTCTGCCATGTAAACCATAGAGGTTTAGGCGTCGTTTGGCTGATGAAACGTGCATGTCTATGCCGCAATTTTCTTTCAATTCATTGTTTGTTATTACAGCGGACTTAAGACAATCATTTGTAGATATCATTTTTATAATACAGTCAACATTGCAAGTGGTTTTTTTCGGATGACCACTATGAGACTTATTTTCGATGTATTTCTGTTTATTAAAAACTTTATTCCATGTAATAACAAGTTGCCGAGACACGTTAAAAGAACGAGCTAATTCTGCTTGCAGGCTACCTTTTTTAAGTGAATTTACAGCGGCTTTTTTAGAATCACTTCAATATTTTTTACATTTCGGCACTTAAAAATAATCACAGTAAGTCAATATAAACATTAACCGAAACTATAGCGCCACTGACACTTTCAACAATTAAATGCAAACTAATTGTCAAAATACTTTTGAGCTAAGGAGAAGTCATATTTTTTCGGTGGCGCTGAATGTAAACAAACAAGTGTAAATTTGATACATTTGAATAACTGCAGTCACAGTGTTCTCAATTATAGGGAATATATTTTCTTTTACATTTTTATATTAAATAAAATAAGAGAGAATATAAGGTTGTCAAAATACTTTTGAGCGCTACTGTATGTTTTAGCTTTTTCTTCTGAATATGTATTTTATTTTCCATCGAATCACGCATGTATTTTAATAACTTAATCCATCTATCACACAATTTTTACCATGCGCACACATAAAACAAAAACCCTGGATTCTAAAATAAAATTAAAATATGATAATAGGTCATACAAGATTAAACAGACATCATTAAAAAAACCTGGTGATCACAGTCAACTGAAGGATGGACTCTGAAATTTATCACGTTGAAATACGTTCGAAAGGAATATTAATCAAATCATTTAAGGAGCATTCGAACAATTCCATGCATGTGCAAACATATTCTTAAGGGGTCTCTGGACTCTTGAAGCTCTAAAATTTTCGAAATTTTAATTTTTTTAGATGTTAAACTTCTATGTTTTCTGAACATTTTGATATAGTTGTTATCTTAAAATTCCCATTAGAACAGAAGTTATGGCATTTAGAATTATACTCGCTCAATAGCTGAAGTGCTGTTTCCAAAACTTTGACGTCATTTTTCTCCAAATGACGTTTTTGGGCATAGCGCGCACGATATCTCAAAAACTTCTGAATATTTTTTCATGAAATTTTCAAAACGTATGTTTCATGTTAGTCTGTATAAACTGAACTTAAAATTTCCTTTTTATTGTAAAAAGAAAATATTTTTTAGGGGTTTATATTGTTGAAATTTTCTAAATTTTGCATTAGCTAAATACAACTTTGTATTAAAAATATAAAAATGCTTTAAATACAAATTTATTTAGGTTCAGTGTCATTATTATAATCTGAGGTATAAGTAGGCACCAAAATTTTTATTCTAGTTGCAAAATTTATTTTTTAATCGTGCGCATAAGCTGTTATGCCGATTTTCTGCTCGTCAAATATCTGACAGTTTGAAGTCCCCTGTAAATGCTAATTCTGCATCTTGCAATTTTTCAAATATTTGAAATGAAAGAACATACTTATATCTTTCATTCCCATTTAAAATTGTGTCTTAATATCAAATACATTTTAGGATATTAAGTGTTGAAAATGGTCCTTTTTTTCATTTTTTTCAATTTTAAGAGTCCTGGGACCCCTTAAGAAGCTTGCAGACATAATGTTTTTTTCATTTTTTCCAATTTTAAGAGTCCTGAGACCCCTTAAGAAGCTTGAAGACATAATGATTTTTTTTTCTTTTTACTGAAATGTATTTTATATGTAATTGCACAGTCGATGTGGTTTAATAAATGTATTAGTTTTTTAGAACACTAGAACCGCCGTAGCGGTCATTTTGACCGGTAAAAAATGAAAATATTTCGATTAGCACCAGAAATTTATTTCTAAAATAAGTTAAATAGTAAAATATATAAGTTAAATAGTTTTAAATAAAAATTCTGGTGTAAAATAGTTTTATAACACTTGAGTGAAATTTCCGGCGGTTCTAGTGTTAAGTATTGAGTAAATAAGTCAAACTTTGCTTGTTCTATTTTTTTTTAATTATATACCTGTATTACTTTTTACAACAGATTTAGCAAATTTATATATAAACACATTTGATTTATTTATGCTTAAAAGGGGAAAAATTATTTTACAAATATTTATTTTAAAATTATAGACATACTTCGACCGAAAATATTGCTCTTCATATCTGCAACTTATGAAATCTATGCTTTTAAAAATCTTATACTAATAAAAATCGTAAAAGCAAATACAGTATTACGAAAAATAGCATTTAACTAAATATACCTTTTATTTGTTGATTTTTATTTTTTCCTTCTTTTCTTCTAACCGTATGTATTTTAATCCCGTAACTCATCAAGCAAAAAATACTTATCTTTTGCATTAGAAAAAACATATTGTCATCTAAATTTTAATTAAGATGTAACTAAATGCCGTCCAATCACATTAAGTTATTAATAAAATAGGTCATGTTCATAGCCATTGGAGATATAAATCCTGAAATTAATTCTGTTAATCTTCCCCCAATGCAATATTAATGTTGCTAGGAGCCATTTAAAAAAATTGTGCATGCACAATTAGATTGTTTTGTAGCCTGTGGATTAAATTGATTTATGTGTCAGATAAGGGTTTTAATTTTTATTGCTCAAGTAGGCTCTAGCTGTACTGCTCTAATTTAAATAAATGTTTTTTTTTCGTTGTTTATTAATGTTTCTTTTTTTAAACTTTTGTTATTATTGAAAGATGTTTGTCAAAATATGCGTGTATTTCTTTTTCTTGGCTACAGGTTTTAATAATTTCTTTAATTCTATATGTATACGTGTGTGTGTGTGAAGCCACTATGGGGTATTTAAATATGCACTATATGTAAAATAATTTTTAAACATTTTATATCTTTTAATTAAGAAAATGGTGAAATGATAAGCGTTGTAAAGCATACCACATGACTAGGTATATCCGTCATTCTTTCCTTTCTTCTCTTCTTAAATTACGTGTTTTAATCATGTACCCGATATATCAATATATAATTACCTTACAATCTATAAAATGTATTATCTCATTCTATTAAACAAAGATATGATGATAGGTCATACAAGAGTAATAAGTTATTACTAAAACAACTGGTGTTCACAATCATCAGAGAGATGAACCGAAAAATTAATCTCGTTAACCTACCTCCCAGTGGAATATTAATATAGTCGAAGGAATTCATGTAAGGATTATTAGATTATTCAGTAGCCTGTATACAAAATGTATTCTTTTTACTGGTAATTATGTCTTTATTTTTAATTGCTCTATCGAGTATCTATCTTATAATTTTACTAAAAACATTTCTAAATTTGTTTTTATATCGAGTGAGGTAGTGAATATTTGCTTGCATTTTTTTCCCTAGTGTGTACTACATTTCTTCAAACATCTCTTGCAAATTTGTATGTAATAATGGAAACAGAATACAATATTGCCAAGGGGATCGTATAACAATGAAAAGTACTGTTCTCAAAACACTTTACACACTAAATAAAGCATCTGATCCGCATAATTAAGATATTATAAAAATATTATAATAATGGAAATAATAATAAAAATACCTAATAAAAATATATTTTAACTAAATAGATATTTTTCTATTTTATTCTGTTACCACACTGTATACCCCGGGTGTCCCAAAAATGACTGATGAATTTTTAAATTCAATAACTTGTAAACGGTGACAGATATTAAAAAAAAAAAAAAATCTTGCAGGAGGGTTATGTGTAATGTCAGGAGATTTTTACAGTGATTCTTGATTTTAGTTCGAATTTAAAATGGCGCTGAGAGCAATAGGTGCTCAGTACAGTCCCGATTTTTGGTACTTCGGAATCCATTCAATGCATTTAAACTCCTTTTTTCGCATGGAAGAAAAGAGAGGCCAAAAAATTGAGCATGGATTTAGCTGTTATTACTTGCAACGCCGTCTTTAGATGCTATTTGCAACTAAAACTGAGAATCACAGCATAAAAACTCCTGAAATTTTACCTAATACTCCTGAAAGATTTTTATTTAAATATCTGTCACCATTTGCAAGTTATTGAATTTTAAAATCCATCAGTCATTTTTGGGGCATGCAGTATATACTTTGATCGCATACCCATCCATCAAAAAAACTTATTTTACAAACTATAGAAGTATACGGAATCATAAAATTAACTTAGGATGTGATGATAGGTAAAACAAGAGAAATAAGTCATTTGTAAAACAGCTGGCGTTCACAGTCATTAGAGATGATGTTCGAAATAAATTCTGTTAACTTGTCTCACAATGGAATATTTATAGATTTACGTAGTTTGCAAATAAATGTATGCCTGTGTTATCAGATTCTCTATTAAAAAAAATATTACAAATATGGTGAAAAGTATTGTTACAAATGAAAATAATTACTTTCTTTAGCGTGGTTTTTATTTTTAATTCGTATATCCACTAATTACCTAGTTTTACTAATGTATTTTTGTGGTTTTTGAAAACTAAAGAAAAAAAAAACATATTAGATACTTTCTTTGCACTTTCGTTTATAGAAAAAAACGATGAATATCTTTAAAAAATTGTAAAGGTTTATAAGCAATTTATTTTTAATCAATAATATGAAAATTATTTGTACAATTTTATCAAATGTCTTTCTATGCATTCGTATTTTTGACAGAGATTTGCCAATATTTTATTTCGTTTACGTTATTTCAAATACAAAAATTTCCTTAATGTAACTAAAGTATTATAAGCAATTCATTCTTAATAAATTAATCATTATCATTTACTCTTTGCCTCTTTGATGTATTATTTGCATATTTTGTGTGACAAATAGTAAAGCTTTTCATCATAATTCTGGTTTTCAAAATACATATAATTTTCTTCATTTAGAAAATAGGTTTTTACATTTCTTTTCTTACAAGCTATTTAAAAGCTTCATGAATAGTTAAAAAAATAACAAACCAGGTCTTACAAATTTTGCATATTTATTTCTAAAATTATTCAGATTTTATCAAAAGAATCACTGACTTTTGTCGTTTTGTATATTCTTTATGTATTTTAGGATATGTGTATAACGAACTTAAAAACACATTTACATGGAAGAAATACTTTATTATAACGTAAACATTTTCTATTTTTATGCTTTCAATTTTGTATAATTTTACATAATGTAATTGAACACTTATTTAAAATCTGAATGAAACGAAAATAATGCGTGGGAAGTTCTACATTTTTTAATGGGTTAAAAAGCAAAATTAGGTACATTTGAATATTTTTTTATATTAAATTAAAATGAATGTAAGTTTTGTTTAAAACTTTGTATCACCACGTTGCGTATCTGCAACCTACTCAAAAGTAAATGAGAGATTTACAAAAAGTAAATGTGAGCTGTTCAGTGAGCTGTAACATAGAGTTTTATTTATTGCTGCTATTTCCCAGCACAGTAGTTAATATAAAACTTTTCATAGAATTCTCAACCGATATTGTGGTAATTTTGAATGACAATGTTTTATTAATCATCTGAACAGTTTCACTTCGTTTATTACTAAAATCAACATTGTAAATTTTGTGAAATTAGAAACGCTGGAGTCGTCAAATCTAGAATTTTATACAAAAATAAGTTCGTATAAATTAGAATTTTGCATTTGAAAATTGGCAGTATTTATGACAATTGTGTGATTTTCTGTTTATTGCTTGTACGAAAAAGTACCCATTTTAGCCATTATTTTTTTATATTTATGTCTTTTATCATGTTTTGGATGCTTGAAATGATGCATTAAAATATCTGAATAAATATGTTTCAAACCGGAGTTATTGTGTCACAATGAACGGAAAATAATAGGAATTTGATTGATTTTTTCTTTTAATTGGCGCTATTGTATCTAAATAGAACATAAAAAAAACTTTTATTGATAGCAAGCTAAAAACCATACAATACATATACATTTTTTAGTAATTTAGAGTTATTAATTAGAAATTTGTAAAACAGCTACATTTTCACGAAAAGACCTCGCTATAAATAAAGTAATTTATTCATGAAAGATAGATATGCTCATTTAAATTTAATAACTAAGAAAGTTTAAAAGAAATTTCCTACACTTTAAATATAATATGTTTCCCTGTGGATATTGTCATGTATAAACTTTTGAGAAAACTTTATTATTTTAAGAATTAAATTTTATGTTATCCATTTCTATAACAATAAAACATGGAAAGCATCGTTGAGTATTTTTCAGTTAATTTCCATGCATCGATCGTAAGAAATTCTCAATAATGCACGAGTCATCCGTGATATCAGATTTCAATCTGATTTCGTGTTATTCTTTAGGGAACACGTCACTCCTTCAGTGACACCAGCGATAATGGAAAATGCTCGAATATTGATGATGTCGGGTTTATGAGATATTTGTCCTCGAGGGTGCATGAATTTTTATTCTCTTTAGAATTCTATGCAGGAACCGAAAGGATATCATCCCACATTTTCAAAATTGAAGAAATTATGTCTCGACAACATAACACTTCTTCAAGATAATAAAGTTAAATTGACTTTCATCACAATTTTACAAGTTGTTGCAATTGGATATTTTTGTAATGTATTATTTTTAATCGTTTATCCACATACTAGGAATGGTGACGTTTAATTATTTATAACAGTGTCGCAACTGCAGATTAACAAATAGATGAGTTACTTAAATACACGTAGCATTTACAACAACAATTATACAATGCTCGTTATACTAAGTATAAATGCAATTATAATAGATTTTCTTTCATCAATAGAATTTGTATGATACAATTAAATACACGTGGTTAAATTAAAACTAACAAATGACACGATTTTAAATTTCAGTATGTTACGGAAAGGGCTAAATAAAAAATAACAAATGACACGATTTTAAATTTCAGTATGTTACGGAAAGGGCTCAGATGATTTAGTAGAACCTCGATCATCCGAATTAATTGAGACCGCCCGTCTTTCAGAAAATCGAAATTTTTGGATAACAGAAAATGCTTCAATTTTAAGATTAAGGATAAATATATGCGCTGTTTCTTATTACGATGACAAGTGCTTAATAAAAATAAAGGCAATAACAAAATAGAAACAAGAATAAATTAACTAAATTTTAATTTTGAAATTAAGCACCTTTTATGTATTTCACAAAGATTTTAAACAATGTTTTATTTGTCGCAGTTTCGATTACCTTCCTTTGAAACTATATCACGAAGTTTTTAATATTATTAATTCGCAAGTATAACAGTCTTTCTGCTGCTCCGGCCTTGCCATCCTAAATTTTTTGCAAAACATTCAAAATCTTCAGAATTGCTAATTTGTTAGTTTTCTTTGTTCGCTTTTTGGTTCCCCTCCACATCTTACGGGAGCTCAAGCTAAACTCAAAGGAACTCTAAGAAAGGCGATCGAAAATATTTATATGTTCTCATAGTTCGGAATGGACCACTTGCACACAAGGAATATGCTAGTTAAAAAAGAAAAAAAAAAGGCTTTGAAAATGGACTTTGCTCACAAGAAATGTGATACAAAAAAAAAAAAAAAAAAAAAAAAAAAAAGGTGGATTTTAGTTAACCGAGAGTTTGGGTTAAAAGAGTTTTGGATAAAAGAGATTCTATTGTATACGTAGCAATTACAACAGCAAGAGTATGTGTATGATGCAGTTAAATACATTTGGTTAAATAAAAATAAAATTAAATTAAAAAAAAAACAGATGATACGATTTTATATTTCTGTATGTTAAGGAAAGGGCTCAGTGCTTTAAATAAAAATTATTTTAACAGATTATCATATACAGATATACGATCATTTTAAGCTAAATTCATAAAATTGTAAAAAACTGCGGATTACCGAAAAAAAGTATTCACAATAATTACGTTAAACAAATAGTTCTTTTAAAACTAAAAATTCTGAATGTCCATAACAATTACGAAATTACACGCAAAACGACTCACATTGGTGTATCTTTTTCTCGATAACTTCTGAAGAGATTTCAGTAATTGTTTTGGCATGAAGTATACAATAAAATGAACAGATCGTGTGACAAAACAAAATATAAAAATGCAATTAATATGTTATTTTAGAAGAAAATACACATTTTTGCTATTCTTTTTAATTGCTAAACTACTGAATTTTTTTATTTTTATTTCTCTCAGAAACAAACAATTTCAAAATTAATCACTGGCAAAAAAAATTATGTCATTAAGATTCGATTTTTTTGGAGGTTTTAAATCTAGACAAGTTATGTAAATAAGACAATAAAGTTTATTCCTGCAAATTTAAACACCGCAATAAATATATTTTTATTAAATATGATAAGTAAATTTAATTTTAAAATATGAGGAATTGAAAAGTGCTAATTTGATGAAATAAAGCTGCCCAAGGATCGCAAGGCAGTATTTTGTGACTTTCATCTACTTCGACTGATGTCCATTTCAATTCGGCTTGTCATGTGATTGATAGTGCATTTACTTTTGCACCATGTGATGCGACAGTCAAATGCGCCATTTTCCTTCATCCTACAAAAGTCTGTTGATTACGCCAAAAGACACTTCAATTCGGGGCCACAATATATATATATATATATATATATATATATATATATATATATAACCATTAATTAAACATAACCTACCACCATCAAAAACCGTAATATTATGAATTAAAGCTGTAAGTATAATTTTTTTTTTAAATTTATTATAAGAATTGTTATGGAAGAAAATAAGAAAGTGGACACCGACAAATAATGGAAATGCTTCAATATATATATATATATATATATATTGAATTACGTTGTCAAGGGCACAGAATTCAATGATATAAGCAAAATGGTTGTTTTCTGTGAGAAAAATAAGCTAAAGCTAAAAGTTATTTTCCCCTGTGCCCAAACAACCATTAAAATCAAGTGAATTGATTAAAAATGAAAACAGAATAGAAACAAATAATATGAAATGGAAAAATCAATAAAACCTATTTAAATATTTATAGGATATAAAATAGAAATAATAATCACCATACCGATTAATATTTCAATATTTTAGAATAAATCCACGCGCACATGGCACCCGAAATATCGTAAAGATTAAGGTGAATAAAACAGTTAAGAAACCACAGTAATTGATACCATAGGATACAGTTAATACATTTTGAAATAAATGTTAAAAAACTTTTAATATAATATAAAATAAAATAAATAGAAAGTAATTACATATTTAAAATGCACTATTAAATTAATTAAAAACTGTTTAACAATATCGTCAAAATTTAGCTAAAAATTCCCCCTGGTGTAGTAAATTATAACTGAAATGTAGCTGGAAAAAGTAAAATTTAGAACTTATCGAAAAAATACAAATTTTGGTGCTGCCATCTAGTATTACTTTTATGATTCAATTGTCACAAGATAAACAGTTGTAAGCATTTGAATGTAACAATTGTTTTATTAACAGCAAAACCAAACAAATCCTTATATATAGATAATTATAAACTGAATATAAACCACACAATGTATTTTTTTTAAACTATTGTTAATAAAATTTAAAAAGCATACAAAATATTCTATTAGCTCACTTATTTAAACTACACTAAGAATTTAAATAATTCTAGAACATCGATAATATATAGCATATAGCTATATGCTATAAAACAAAATGAATTCATTAATAATTAATATAATTGTTAAAAATATAAAAATCTTTAATAAAAACTATTATATATAAGATAATTATAAAATGAACAGGAAATAAACATATGGGAGTATAAAGAAGGTAAACAGATACTTAAATTCCGATTACCTAAAAAGCATAAATATAGTGTGTGGATTATTTTCATACATCCATAAAAATCCTAAAAATATGAATGTGGGACATTCAAGAACATTAAACCGATAATAAATTATAACACAAAGTGAAAATAGATAAATATTAAAATATTAATAAGAATAGAGGAATAATAAAAATAATTACCCAATTTTAATACATACAGTATAACTTTATTTATATTAAATATACTTATATATATAATCTTTAATAAAAACTATTATATATAAGATAATTATAAAATGAACAGGAAATAAACATATGGGAGTATAAAGAAGGTAAACAGATACTTAAATTCCGATTACCTAAAAAGCACAAATATAGTGTGTGGATTATTTTCATACATCCATAAAAATCCTAAAAGTATGAATGTGGGACATTCAAAAACATTAAACCGATAATAAATTATAACACAAAGTGAAAATAGATAAATATTAAAATATTAATAAGAATAGAGGAATAATAAAAATAATTACCCAATTTTAATACATACAGTATAACTTTATTTATATTAAATATACTTATATGTATATTAATCACTATAAAAATGGCATACTATTAGTAATTAATATGATATTGTCCTTATTAAATTAAAATTTATAACAAATGATTGTAAATAAGATTAAACAATAATTAAGCTAATTATTAATGAAATTCACCAATTACATATAAAATATCAAATCAACATCCTTATAAAATACGTATCAAAAATATAGTGATAATACAAAAGCCCCATTTTTTTAAACAAATTAACCATTGCGTATTATCCAGACAACACCACCCTCCTCCGTACTCTAACATCTACCCACCCATCCAACCTATAATAATTTTTTTATATTATTTTACAATTTTTAATTTTTTATAGAGATTTTTTTATTTTATAATTTTTTTGTAATTTTGTTTACGCATGTGTTAATTTGTTTTAAAAGATCATGTAAGAAAAATACTAATTGTATACTAATGAATATATGAATTTTTTTGGAAAACCATGATTTAATGCATCATAAATTAGTTTCTTAATATTATTGTTAATTGGATGAGAAGAACATAAACATTTTATTCTATATAAATGATTAAGTATTATATTTCGAAATACAGAATGATGTAGACAAGATTTAAAATTTGTAATATATATATATATATATATATATATATATATATATATATATATATATATATATATATATATATATATATATTGTTACCCTTAAAGTATTGCAGAAAAAAAGTACGAAATATGCAGAACGTATCAGGTAAACAAAGATACGCAAGCTGATAATGTTACGTTTGATTGTACATGTCATCCACTATGCCTCAAGAAAAATGTTGGTCAAATAATAAGAAGAAGTAACTGCTAATAAGAATGTTATGTGTGTAGCTTTTTAAAAACGTTTTTTTTTTTTTTTTTTTTTTTTTTTTTGTGAATCAAGGTGATGAAGAATCTGACTTTCTAATAATTAACCCTTACTGGCACTAGTAATTCTGTTTATAAACTGATGAAATAATGGACTGAAACCGTAATTTATAAACGAATTTATTAGAATATACGAACTTGCTTATTTTCATGTATATTATAATAGGAAAATTTAAGTTAAATATTCTTGGTGCCGTTTGTCAGTTTTGGAATTAAAATTAGGTGTCCTTTTTTAAGGACTCTGCGCCGGTAAGGGTTAAAAGTGCTTTGAAATCGAAAAAGGATCACAATGTGTTATGGTAGTTGTTGAAGATATCGACCTGTTGTTAATAATGTCAGCATCCACTAGTTACGAAAAGATATTTTCTTGAATCCTGAATGATGTAAGACAGAAGATGGTTTATATTTTTTAGCAATTCTGAACATTGTTCTACACTTAAGAGACAACATTTCATTTCTTCATGAGTTCAATGATTACAGTATCACATCCTCTGATTTTAGACAGGGGAAGAATTGTAAAAGGGGAAGGAATTTAGACACTACTCTATTACATATTCTGATCTGTGTCCGTGATGAAAATGATTGACCTAATAATAATTTTAAAGAACGACGCACATTTTTGACAGCCTTGTATGGTGGAAAGGGCAGCGAAGAAACGTTAGACTCTTAGATGTTTCGACTTTTAAAAAAATCACTAATTAAAAATTACTTTAATTTAGCATGTCTGCACCTACCCCACTTAAAAAACTGCACGTAAACACACTCTCTATACATACCATCAGGTTCAATTTTGGAGTAGATTTACCAAAAAACTTTGAATTAATGTTGAAAAAAGTGGGTTGTTCCCAAATTACCGTGCACAAGTGTAAAATGTAAAAAAGGGTGTACTTTGTTTTCGCAGTTGGAGGAAAGATATCATCAATTGTTCTATAATTTGCTACTACTGCAAATAGATAGCATGTAAAAGCTCTCCGGCATATGATGGCGCAAGTACTAACTCAGTCAACCAAGTGCCGGAAATCGATATAATGATGGGGAAGGTATTTTCAGAAGAAGTCGAGATATTGAGAAGCGGTACAAGCGAGGAAAGTCACAATGATCAAACTGACATTAATGATTATGACATAAAATCAATATCTAAAATCATTATATAAAAGTTCTTTCGATTGCAAATTATATTACTTCAGGTATTATGTTAAATAACGAATGCTTAACGGGAATGTTGTTGCTTTCCATCTCCCTCTCAAACAGTGCTGAAATTTTTACGAGATGTTTTTCTCAGTTAAACAATAATCCTCAAAATAAAAAAAAGATAAAGATATAAACAAGTAAGAAAAATCATGCGTACAGCATAGATTATGAAACACTTTCCAACGCTCCCTGAAAGCTTTAACGAAACTTCGTTACTTAGGGAAATAAGGTAAATAAGATAACTATGTAAACACTTAAAAATCTGATTTCAGTAGTTACCGCCCATAGCCAAATATGTATTCCTATTCTTTTGAACAGTCCTGTATTCGATCTGTATGTTGATATATATACTATATAATGGGAAAATTTAGTTTAGCAAGAAAATGCATAACAGGTTGAAATTCATCTTTCAGCAATTTATACTAATAGATGGAAACATACTTGAATACTTTTGTACAGACCTGTAGTTTACCTAGTACCTTTATTACACACCCCTATTTAGCTAAAATTTAATTCAAACTAAAACACACTTAAAACTACTGAAATTACATTTCCAGAAATTATCACCCATAGACGGCCATGTATCCAACTCTTTGCGTGGCCATGTATATCATTTTATCTATATTCTACAAATATTTCTTAGTACACTAAATTCAGTTCAGCGTAAAAATGCATAACTCCTTTAAAACCCACCTTGAAGCAATTTATGCTCATAAACCTTTACGAATTCATTTCTGTAGCTCTGTATATGAACTATAGCATTTGCACGCACTTTATAGTATGCATAAATAGAGTGAACAAGTAGGTAAGTGTGATCACAGATCGCACAGAGGGTTTCGTTTAATATTCCTCTCAAAACACTTTATCCTTTTGAAAAATCTGTTAGTTCCACATTTCGCAACCAGGAACGCACTCTATTCTAATCAAACCTCTATCCGAACGAAACTCAGTTTTATATATTATCCGTAGATATATTAGTCGAGGGGATTGGGCCGATAGCACCCGATATAAGTAGGCGCTCCTGGCGGTAAAAAGTGGAACTAAAATATGTAAGGCTATGGTGCATAATATGAAAGAATGATCAAAGGGGTGTCGGGAAAAGTTGGAAAAGTGCTCCCAGGTGAAAAGGGCGGAGGTTAGAAAAATTGCTTAAAATACACAAGTTAGAGCCCGGAGTAATAAATAATATAAGACTTTTTGAAATTTTTGTGATTTGCCGTGTGATCTGAGGTATTCAGCTATACGTATGCAAACACTCATGCCTCCAACCTAATTAGGGGCTCACTTAGAATGAATTGTTTAAAATACACATGTGGGAGCCCAAAGGGTTAAATGTACGATTTTTTTCAAAGATTTATGATTTGTCGGTTGATGTGAGGTGTTCAGTTATAAGTGTGTAATATTTCATTCCTCCAACCTAATTAGAGACTCACTTAGAAAGAGTTGTTTAAAATACACATGTGGGAGCCCAAAGGGTTAAATGTCCGACTTTTCCAAACTTTTATGGTTTGTCGTATGATGTGTGGTGTTCAGCTGTAAGTATGCAAAATTTCTAGTCTCCAACATGTATAGTTTCTGAGAACGGGCTCTGTGACCGACGGGCAAACAGACAGAGGAGCGAGACGAATAGGGTTTCGTGAGATGAACGAAACCCTAAAAAAACGCATATCATAATTAAAAATGTATTTCGAGCAATCATTACTAATATAGAGTAATTCGGATACAATATAGTATCTGAAATCTTTTCAAATACACCGCAAGCAGTTTCCCCTATACCATTATGAACGGAATTCTTTTGTGTGGCCCTGTAAATGAACAAGAACTATTCTTTGTACCGCATATTTAACAGAATGCATATTTTCGTGGGCTTCATAAACGGATATCAATTTTACTATGTTTGAAAGTGTGCAACACCATTAAAAATCATTTGAAACGATTTTTTCCCATCGACCGTAATGCAATGGAAAATTTTTGCTGTCCCTGTAAATGAACTAAACATGCTACAAACTTCATTTGCAATAGGGATCGTGCTATGGTAGAGGTCACTAACATTAAAAATTTTCAGAACGATCCGAGTATATTTACGAGAGTTAGAGCGCGAACAGACGGACAGACAAACCGAAGTCACAAACACTTTTCAACTTTGTTGGAAAGTGTTAAAAAAGGTACAAAAATATCTTAAATGTCTAAGTAAATTTTAAAAATATATAAAAGATGAAGGTAGGGTGTACCGATAATTTGGTCTGTTCTGATTTCAAACTCTTGATTAGCGATTTTGTCAAAAATTTTAAATAGGGTATAGACAATATTTGTATAGATTTTTTTTTTTTTTTTTTTTTTTTTTTTTTTTTTTTTTTATATATATATATAGAGCTGGTTATTTTAAGATAGTGTTATGGTAATTAAAAAAAAAGAGTGGGAAACAAAAGGTTTATAAATTTCTACAAAACGGCTAAAGTACGAAGGAGAAAACTTATTTTAAAAAGCTGCATAAATAATAAAGATAAATTAAAAAAAAAAAAAAAACCTTCAAGGACATACGTTCCGAAGCCATTCTAAATTTTTAAATCTTCAGTAAAGTTTAGCTTTTCTACACTGAAGTAAAAAGAAGAAAATCTTTTTACTACAGTATTAAAAATGCAGTAAATTAATTTTAATAACTATATCATTTTCGCACATCAAAAGCATTTTTATAATAAAATTAAATCTCTAATGTTATTTTAATTATAAAATTGTATAATTACTATAAATTTATAAGTGCATAAATTATATATATTTATATAAATTATATAAATTATATATATATTATATATTATATAAATTTATAAGTGCAAAAATATAAGTGCATAAATTAAAAAATAATATTTCATATATTTTTAAATATATGGACACTTTCTAAACATAATCCTTTTTCAACCAGTTATTCAATTACATATCCCCTTTCAAGTGCAACATAGAAGTAGCTTTACTTTGTATGATTTGATTAAGTTGCATGTTTCGGTTCAAAGAATTCCAAGTAATGCTCTAACCATTATCAATATTGAAAGAAAGCATATTTTTTGTCATTCTCTGAGGACAATATCACTCTTAAATTGAAATCGGCAGACTACTCTAGTCACGTGAATTAACTAAAGAGATAATATTTAAGTTACAGCAGCGATTTTTTTTACGTTTATTTATTTTTTTACTATTTGTTTTTGAATAGAATATCTGAGGTTGATATTTAAGTGAAATTTCTTCCAATTTTTCGATTTTTTCTGTAGTTTCTTTTTCTAAGTATTATTTTTATTTCTGAACAGGCTCCAAAATTAAAAGTATCCGTATAAAAAATAAACAAATTAGTACTGAAACGTAAATTGAAAAAAAATATATACAAACGGATATATCGATTTCAAAGAAATGATTTAGAAATGTCATTAAGAATGCTGTCATTGATTGCCATTGGTTTAACATTAGCTTGAGAGTGTGTTCGCGTGACTAGCGCAGACACTTAAACGACAAGAAGAAATACCCTCAACATAATATCATGTAAGGTTTACAAAAGACAGTGTTCTCGTCGGTATATATATATACATTGGCAATTTAAAATAAATAGAAATTTAAATTAAATAGCAGTTTCCGTATTTAAAAAAAGAAAGCAGCCATAACACTCTCGTTATAATATACTATAACTTTAGGGAAAGTAATCTAAATTATTATTTTCATAATTTCGGAAATCATTGTTTTTTTTTCCTTTTTTTTTAATGTAATACGCATTTCCTTATTTCCTTTTCACAAGAATATTTGATGCTGGTAAATCCCGCAATTTTTACAGCATGTTTGAAATAAACATTAAATATTAAAGGTGTTACATATATTTGTGTACATGGAATTTGTACAATTTCCGGATTTGCTACATTTCGTACTCCTACTTAAGCTGGGGGTTTCATTCTTTTTTATACGTGGTCTGCTCATCCAAGGTGTGCTTTACGCTTTCTTTCTTTCTAACCGATGGCCAGGACCCTAACTGCCGGGTCTCCACAGCTGAACGGGTTTGATGCATGGTATCGGGGCGGTGATCGCCTAATCGCCGCGTAGCGACAATAAATCTGACGAGGGCCTAGATCTTCATCCTATCGACTGTGCCTACTGCTTAGCTGTGACTTACTTAAAACGGTTACTTAACCTTTTGATCTTGTTGTTTTGTACCTGCGCTTTGCTCTCAAGTTGGCCTCGTACTTTAGAACCTTGATCAGGTGACGAGACGTTCACCTGGCAAGGCACCTCCAGAGGTATAATTCACAGGTAACTTGGATGACTTTGCACCCACGACGGATTTTACATACACCAGGCGCCATTAGCGTACGTGGCGGACATCGGCTGACTCCAAACCGATGATCAGACCCCTAGCTGCCAAATTTCCTTAGCCAAACGAGTATATCTGTCTGGCATCGCTGCGGTTGTCCGCTTGGTCACCACTTGGTGGTCATCCAGTAGACCAATTTCCCGGCCGACCTAATTGTAGAGCCTGTAATTTTCTTTTTTCTCTGTTGTACCGCTTGCTTAACTAATTGACTTTGTTGATTTGGCTCTTGCACATTACACACACATATCCAGCTTGGGGAGTAGGGAAATCTGGATTTTAGATGCCTAATCGGTGGTGTGTACTTGTCGTGAAAAGTGGTTCTTGAACCAATTTAGAGGAAGGGAAAAAGAAAACAATGGGTGCCACTGAAAGACAAGTATCACCATAGGAAATTTTGGGCCGAAATGCAAAGCAAGCCCTCGATATTGAGGGATGAGACTTCGCCTTTCAACCGCACCCCATCGTGTATCTACTTGACGTATACGGGATGCTAACGCACTTATTTTTATCTTTCAATATCTTCTCAAACTTATAGCGATAGTAAATTTTGTTGGGGGGTTGCATTCCTAAAAATTGTAGTAACAGTAAAGTAGAATAACATGTAAGATATAATATTCAAGTTTTGATAGTGTATAAAATTATACTTATTGATGAAATTTTGTCACACCTAATTATGAAATAAACGTAGTCGATATGTACGTTTTCCGTATTTCCTTATTCCACGTAACACTAATTTAGAGCTGAGTCCACATTTTTCAAGATTACACATATTTTATTTGATTATACTTCTACATTTCAGACTGTATTAAAAGAAAAAAAAAACTTTCTGTTTTAATTTTAAAGCGTAGCCAATATTATAAAAGTTACATGGAAGAAAACTTGAAGTGAGTTGGGGCATCTATCTTCATTTTAAGCACTTCGGAAATATTGTACTTAACAATCCCAGTTAAAATAAAAAGAAAAGTGCTCAGTAAAACTGGTGGCATTGATATCACAGGCTATTAACACTAATTAAATATTATACTCTTATTTCAAAGAATAATGTCCCTAAAAAAACAAAAAAAAACATTTATATAAATTAAGGGGGAGGATTAGATACCCCATTTCCCCACTATCATATTTAACAATGAACCTCCACATCTAATCAGGGAAGTGCCTTTTCATAATAAACCGGTATACCAAATTTGAAGCAAATCGGATAATTCTGCATGAAAACACCATTTATTTAAATTGTGAGGGGGTTAGTCAACGTTCCTGCCTTTAAAATTAACCAATGAACCCCCGAATCTAATCAAGGAAGCGCCTTATCATAATGAATCTACATACAAAATTTTAAGCAACTTGTATATTTCTACATAGAGAACGTGCGAGCACATTAGCTTTCAGGCTTTGATATCCTGTGAGCAAAAATTTAATACTCGAATAAATCATATATATCAGAATAAGGAGTGTGTCTTTAAAATTAACTGAAATCAAGCAGATCAATAATTTTAAGTTGTTATAAAGGATAACGTTAAACAATTAATAATGTTCTTAATAATGATCTTCAAACTTAACTGAAATCAAGTCGATCAACAGTTCCAGTTAACTGTTATAATGGATATTGTTAAACAATAAATAATGATTGGGTCATTGTTGTCGTAATAGTTAATCTAATAACTCTGGTTATTATATATGGTCAAATCTCGATAGTTTGGACAGAAACGAATCAACGGATTCTTATTGATAGATCTATATAACATACGTAGACTAGCATTAACGATATCCTATTTAAAAAAAATATACCCAAATAAAATATTCCATGATATAAAATATTCTATTGATCGAAAATCTTATATAAATATTTTTGTAACATTAGCAAAAGTAGTTTAGATCTTTACATTGTAATTCTGATTTATTTCCTATGCTTTAATACAATGAAATGCTGTATAATCATTAAATCATTGCCGACATTAGATTTCTATCCGCAGTAATGCTGACCTTTGGGAAATACGCCACACTTTTTTTTTAGCAAAAAGTGAAGGACTAGCATAATATAAAGTCGGATTTCTAATGGACATTTATTCTCTAGAGTAGATTTTTTTTTTACTTTTGCATTTTTAGGTTCGATACACGTGATGAACTAACCACATGTAGTCACACACACGCACAAAAAAATGGCAGTTTTTTTTATTAGAATGAGAGAATCAAGTCGTGGAATTAAAGGGACCAGAAAGGTATCAGATGATGAAAATTGTTCAGTCATACATTAGAAAAACTGTAATTCACATATATTATTAATTATTTAGTCATTTATTTAGTTATGTTTTGCAAAAATAAAAATATTTGTTAAATTGTAAAAAAAAAAACAATGTATTGTTTTATTTTATTTTGTTATACGATTTTATTCTTTATTTGATTTTGTACGTTATACCACGGCTTTGCCATATTTTTGAGCCATCACTTCTTTTTAACGCTTTCCAACATAGTTGAAACGTATTTATGAATTCATTTTACCTTTTTGTCTAACTGTCCGTGCTCTAACTCGCGTAAATATACTCATATTATCATGTACAGTCGTGGCCATAAGTTTAGGACCACCACTGAAATTTAAGATACAGACAATAAACTGCGTCTGCGACATTTATTACTCAAAGTTCAAACGAAAAGCGACTACAGTAACTCTACTGTCAGACGGAATGATGCCATCTGACGAAAATCGATTTAATTTATGACGTTATCAGTGGTTTCAATTTTAAAAACGCTAGTTTCTGCACGGTGGTCCTAAACTTTTGGCCACGACTGTAATTTATTAGTGTTATTGAGGTTTACTATAGCATATTAGTAATTAAAAAATGAAATGTGTTTTACGCATTGTTAAACGCATTTATAGTCTATTTACAGAGACACTGAAAATATATCCGTTACATTGCGGTCTATGAGAGAAAAATCGTTTGCGGTGTATTTTAACGAGGTTACACTATTTGAAGCATACCGAAATTGATATGAATCACTGATAATGTACTGCTAGTTACAGTACGGTCTATTAACAATAATCGCTGACGTGCTTTTTCAATTATTGCGGTAAGCTTTTTAAAATGTAACTATTTTTTAGCATATTACTTGGTATGCACTGATTCTATAAGAGGCCATATACACTGCAAAATAAAATCTGTAGTTCTACAGATGTAAAGTTAAATGCTTACTAAACTTTCATCTGTAACGGTACAAAAAAAAAGTCCTTCCGGCCAGTGCCGGGAGGAAGAGGTAGTTTCAAATTCCTTATTTTATAAAATCTAACTTATATTATTCAAGCACACGAAGCTCAATTTAGTGGAAACCGAATATAGGAGATTCAATACTAATTTTTATCAATACTAAGTCATTATGAATGAGAATTTCTCGAAATTAGTCAGCTTTATCCAAGCTGCTTTTATTTAAAGTAACTTATATTTGGCTGAGATGTTGATGTATACTATCCACATGCCTTCTTACATGGAAATTGGAGAATACGTGTGTTATCGCGTGACAAATACAAGATCGTTTCAAAATGTTAGCCATACTAGAAATTCAAAGTACTATAATTCAACCATTTTTTAAGATATAAACAAAAGAACAAATTTTCAGAAACAAAATCTGCTCCGGAATCTTTGTATCAAGGCCAAACACATAAAAAAATCTTTTTCATTTTCCAATTTTTTAATACCTCATTTTAAATTTTAAATTATTTTTTTTTTTAAATGGCAACCCTTTTGAAACAAGATGGCGAATGAAGCTGGCCAACGAACTCGGTCGAGACATTGGTATGTACTATGTACCGACCAAGTAACATCCAAATCAGTTCATAAATACGCTTGTTATCGCGTGACAAATATCAGGTCGTTTTAAAATATCAGCCACAATAGAAATTCAAAATCCTATAACTCAGCCATTTTTTAAGATATAGACGAAACAAAAACTGCTCCCGAATCTTTGTATCAAGGTCAAATACATAAGAAAAAAATATTTTTTCAATTTTGAATTTTTTGGTACCACATTTCAAATTTAAATTTTTCTTAAAAATTTAAATGGCTGCCATTTTTAAACAAGATGGCGGATGAAGCTGGCCAACGAACTCGATCGAGACATTGGTATGTACTATGTATAAACGAAGTTACATCCAAATCGGTTCATAAATACGCCTTTTATCGCGTGACAAATTTCAGGACGTTTCAAAATGTCAGCCACGCTAGAAATTGAAAATGCTATAACTCAGCCATTTTTTAAGATATAGACGAAACAAAAACTGCTCCGGAATCTTTGTATAAAGGTCAATACATAAGAAAAAAATATTTTTTCTTTTTCAATTCTTTGGTACCACATTTCAAATTTAAAATTAAAAAAAAAAAAATTAAATGGCCGCCATTTTGAAACAAAATGGCGGATGAAGCTGGCCAACGAACTCGGTCGAGACATTGGTATGTACTATGTACATACCGAATTACATCCAAATCGGTTCATAAATTCGAGGGTTACAGTATGACAAAGGTCAGATATATATATATATATATATATATATATATATATATATATAAACTTTTGAACGGAGGGTGGTTTCGGGGTCTGGGGGTCATGATCGATGAAAATATACCAAAATGTTTTGAAATCGCTTTCCTCCGAACGGCTGCAATAGGTAGCTTTTTGTAATGAAAGCTACCTAAAAGCTGCAAATCTACAAAACTAGTTTTTGTAAAGTTGCAAAAATCTGTAACTTTACAAATGAATCTACTATAATTACAGCAATCTTACTAAAATTTTAGCTGTAACACTGGTTGCAGTTACATAAAAAGTTCTATAGGCATCTCAGTTTCCTAATAAAGGTCTTAGTAACCTTACAGATTTTTTTATTTTCGGCATAAAAGTGTATCTGTTACATGAATTTTTGTTGTTGCCGTTACATAAAAAGTTTTAGGAATCCCAGTTCCCTAGAAAAACTTTAGTAACTGTACAATTTTTTTTTTTTATTATTACAGTGTATAGGGCAGAACAAACGATCTCGAGTACATTTTCGTTTATTGACGGAAATTGCTTAAAATGAATTTTCAACTATGCTATGCATTCCCAAACTGAACTATATAGTATAAAGACAAATTTATGTATCAAATACAGGGCAGTACAGAAGATCTCGGATATTTTTGTGTCTATTGATTAGGATTCCTGAAACTGGATTTTCAAATATGTTGCGCGGTTTCCAAAACTTTTAGTTAGACATCATCTTTCTCCTTATTAAACTTCGAAGATTTGTTAAAGTGTTTCATAATCTACGCGTGATGCATGATTTTTCTTTATATTATATTCTTCTTTTACTTTTGACCTCGATTCCACCTGAAATGAAAGAAAGTGCATTCAAAAAAATTAAACGGATCTACAAAGCGCAGTTTTTTGATTAATTCTTACAATCGATATAGTGAAACAATAAATAATGATTGAGTCATTATTGGTAGACACATATCTGACACATTTCTAATAACGCTGGTTATTAAATATGGGCGATAGCTTTGGTAGAAATTAACTAATTCTTATTAACAAAGCAAAATAAAATAGGTACACTGTAAAACAAAATCTGTATAGTTACTAAAATTTTTCTAAGAAACTGTGATTCCTAGTACATTTTATGTAACGGCAACATCAAAAAATCATGTAAGATATACGCTTTTGCACCGTAAATCAAAAAAATCTTTAAGGTAACTAAGAATTTTTTTTTTAGGAAACTGGGATGCCTAGAACTTTTTATGTAACTGCAACCATGGATAAAGATAAAAGTTTAGTAAGATTATTGTCATTTTAATAGATTCTTTTGTAAAGAGCCCCACCAGTGGCCGAGAGGTTCTGCTCTCGAAGCTGGTAGACGGGAGGTGCTGGGTTCGATCCCAATCGCGCCCGTCGGCCTAATCGTTCGGAGTTTTCGTGGTTTTCTTCGAACCTTGGTTCTCCAAGCGTTAATACGGGTTAGGTTCCTTTAGCAAGACCTCCACGGAATGCACTACCCCCCTTAGGGCCTATATCCCACGTGCTGATAATTGGCCGACATAAATACAACCAACTTTTGTAAAGATTCAGATTTCTGTAGCTTTACTGAAGCTAGTTTTGTAGATTTACATTTTTTTTTTTTTTTTTTTTTTTGTACACTGTAGAGAGAAGCTGCCGGTGCCACTCAAACATATAGTAGCATGCTGTCGTTTTTGCTCCGGATGAAAACATAAATTTCTCAGGAATGGGGTAAGCTAGAGCCTCGTGCCATATGTCTTTCTCTTCCTCTTTTAATACTGATTAAAATTATATATAGTATGTGCAGTTATGTGTAGGGGTTTAGGAGAAAT
Organism: Maratus speciosus; assembly: GCA_963932465.1. NCBI lineage: Eukaryota > Metazoa > Arthropoda > Arachnida > Araneae > Salticidae > Maratus > Maratus speciosus. Next base: position 313,925,050 of record OZ010794.1, read on the forward strand.
ATGTAGTTAAACTTTCTTCTTCTTTACTTTCGATTTCTCCTTGAACCAGGTTTTGCCACCTATTCAATTGCTTCTCGTGCCCCCTTAACTATCTCAAAATTTATGAAACTTGATAAATTTAGATTCTATATACTTTTGTGATCATTTTGATATCTATTATGTCTTCTGGTATGTAGTTTTTCATACAAAATTAACCCATTAAAGACCATGCACTTTTTGTTTACTTTGAGCCATTTTTAATTTAAGGTGTTTTAAATATGCTTATAATATACATATAACTAATTGATAACTCAAAACAATGGCTCATTTTGTGTTAATTAAACTCTGTAAATTAATTTGGTACCATTTTCATTAAGTTTTCACCAAGTTTTAACCCTTGAATATCCATTTTAAAAAGTGATGTTTTCATGTTTTTCTCCCATAGAGATAACATAGGGAAAACAATGGGATTCCATTGCAATTTTGACCATGTTAAGTTACCTATAATGTTTTTAATGGCTCATTTGACCTTCACTAACTCCTAAGCTAACTTTTAAGTCCTATCTTGTATCTCTAAGTCATTTTTATCTATTACTTTTAACATAACTTCTTTAAATTACTTTTTAAATTTTGGAGCCATTTTCAAAAAATGACATTTTTCAAATCCTTCAAAATTAACTAAATCTATCAGAAAACTAATAACTAATGTTTCATTCACCTTAATTAAAGCACGTAGATCATTTTAGTACCATTGGATCAAAGTTATCGTTTAGATTTAACCCTTTATACTTTACATCAAAAACTGCAATTTTTGAACATTTTTCTCATAGACTTAACATGGGATAAACAATGGAATTCTATTGTCTTAAAAACTACCTAAAAATGTTTAAAATGAAAATATATTGTATTTTGCTCTTAGATAAGAGTATAAGCTCTAAAATGATACCTGTTATGTTGCAAAATATTAAGATTTACTATGTTAAATGATCTTTTTAAAAAGTGTTCTTTTTTGGGTTTTTTGAGAATTTGCAGTAACCCTCATTCCTATAGAGAAACATGGGATTTTGGAGGCATATTCTTATATTTTAACATAGCTATATTTTCACGTTTTCCAAACTTTTTTGAAAAACTAACACCGGATCTCGACAATTCGAACTTTTAGCTTTTCTCCGCCATCATCCATGTTTCTCTGGGGTGATATAATAATTTTTAATTGATTTTTAAAAAAGTGTCAAATTATTGGAGTTTTTTCCCGATTTCCCATAGGATTGTATTAGGTTGTTTACTTTTTGAACTTAAACTTTTAACTATTATTTATGCTTCGATCTTTTAACTATTTACATATTCTGATAGCTGAATCTTTGTGCTATTCAACGGTACCATTTGTTTTAAAAATTTATTTCTCTAAGTATTTTTAATTTCAATTTTAAAATTGGTATTTTCTAAAATGAAGCGATTGGGTGGACACTGGTTGGTCACACACAATCTGTGTTCATTAAGGGCAAAATAATAATAATGTCTTAAAATAATTGATAATATGAATGGGCTGCCTTTAAAATTGAGTTACTAATTTTGATGTCATACCAGCTTAATACACGGTGATATGCCGGATTATTGTAAATAAGGGTCAAGTTATCCGACAGCCAATGTTTTTGAAATTTTCATCAAAGTTATACTTGTTAAAACGATACCGGTTTTCTCTATGAGGGTTTTTAATGGATTTGTTAGGGTTTAGCTGGGCTTCTGGGGTCGTGCCGCGTTTCTAGATATATCCACTTAGCCCTTTACGGACCTTTTAATTGCCATTTTTGGCCACGTATTTTCCTTATGGGAAAGGTAATGGTAAAACTTAAACTAATGAAGAGTACACCGGTTTTATCTAAGACTTGTTTTTGAGTGTTGGTTATAGTCTTTAGAGTCTTAAGAGGTACACTCATGGTAAAACTTATAAAGATCTCACAAATGTGGGATGTTAAAGATTATTCTCCATTTTGTTTCTTACTAAAGATCACATTGCTATAAAGCTATTACATAAAAAATTCATAAAAAAAAAAAGAAAAGAAATTACTAAATGTTATATTCTACAAATTTTTTCGATGGCAACATGTTTAGGGTAGTCATCTTCAACTTTTAGATATAAAATTAAATACTAGGTTTGCCATCTTAACACTTAAAACTGCCATTTTGTTTCTAATGGGTGTTTTCTCCATTAGAATTTTAGCATAAAATGCTAAATATCTCAAAAATACTGGTCGTAGAGGTTTTTCGCTGCGCCAAATTCAACTGCAAACCACCTAAGTGACCCCCCCCCCCCGTCTTTTCCACTATTTCGTTTAGCTCTAGCTCAATTAGGGGCCTGTAGGGGACGGGTTTTTTGGGGCGCTACTTTTCTATTGCTTTTATCTTAGTCTTTGTCACATTTACTGTCACATTTTCATTTCTTCTTTTATCCTAACTTTTGTCACCATCTTCTGCTCCACTTTTTGTCCCCCTCCCTTAACTATAACATTGGCTACTTTTTTGCTATTTGAGCTAGAGACTTGGATTTTTCTATTTTTTAGTCATTTTTGACTTTCTAACCAATCCCATTCCATATTTCACACTATTTCCCAGTTGTTAAGGATTTTCCTTAACAATGGAAACTTTTTCAATTATTAAGATAATTTTCTGGTTTTTTCTTGAATATGCTGGAGGTTGCCGTCAGTTTTGATCCCACTTAATTTTTTTTTTTTACCTTGCTCGTACATTATTATTATTTCGTATTATCGTATATTATTAGGCTCGTAACGCGCCTAACATTGACAACTTTTTTATTTTTTGAGTTATTCTCCTGTTTTTTTTTTTTTTTTTTTTTTTTTTTTTTTTTACTGGGACATCTCGTATTAATTACTTTCTTGATCCCACTTAACATTTTTACATTTAGCATACATTATCAACTTTTTCAATTATCAAGATATTTCTTGAATATGCTAGAGGTTGCCGACAGTTTTGATCCCACTTAAATTTTTGATCTTGCTCGTAATTTCTTGCCTAACATTGACAACTTTTTTATTATTTGAGTTATTCACCTGCTTTTTTTCAATGGGATATCTCGTATTACTCTTATTCTTGATCCCACTTAAAATTTTTACATTCAGCACACATTATCCTTAACAATAGCATCTTTTTTCTTTCTTGGGTTAAATTTTTGGTTTCTTCTCGCACTTATTGGTTGGTCCCTGCACTGATTTTTTGGCGCATTTACATCATAATTATTCATCTATACTTTTGTGTACCATATTTTTTTTTCAGGCAAGTGCGGCGGGACCCTAGTAGCGTCGGGTGAGTACTGTTAACTTTCATACTTTAGTGTAATATTTAACATTCTTTTTATTTTTCTGGTCCACCCAGTCAGCCCATACAATGTCTGTTCCTTATTTTGTCCAAGTGTGGGAAATCGGGATTGGATAGGCAATATACATGCTGCAGCAATGTTGTTGTAATTGTCTACATCAGTTCTACATTGAGAGTGTAAATATGTAAATTTGTTCTCTATTTCATTTTATTATTTTATTATTCATAACACACTATTATTCCTGTATCATATCAGATGAATTAAACTAGGAGACCATTTTTGATCACAAACACAGTAATAATCTTCACATACTGAAATTTGTTGTTACTTGTAAAAAATTATGATTGTGATTGTCGGAATTACAAAGTTGGACAGGGTATGGTGTTATTGGGAGAATTGTACAATTGATTTATATCTCTTTTTGAGTGTATGGTTTTTGTGGTACGGGGGCAAATGCACATACTTTTCCCTTTTCTTTGTTTTGATATAGTAAACTTTTACTATCATTATTTTATTTTATTTTTATTTCATTTATTATTCAAAACTTCCCCCTTATTAGGCTCTTAATTTTTATCTTAGTCATTTTCGGTGGTCACGACCACCGGTTTTTGCTTTTTTCTATCTATATCCCTTTCTTTCAAAGATATGTGGTGCGGGTCTAGTGGACCCCCCCCCCCCATTTATGTGTTTATCTTCAACTTTTAATATAACTCAAACGTATTATAACTTTAAATTGCTTGTCTGGCATATGATGATAGAACGTAGTATCTAAAATCATTTTAATAGTATCTTCGATCATTCTTAATAATATCTCTCTTAAAGTATTGCATAATTACTAATTGAAATTAGTTAACTAAAATAATCCCAAGTATTGATAAGCAGTCTTGTTAAAGTGGACTTAAAGTAATGTCAAGATACGTAATGAATAAAAAAGGAATCAATCCAACAGTCAACTTGACAAGATTGGATATGGACACAGTAGTGAAAACAAGTACAATAAATAGAGAGGCATCTAATAATGAATTGGCTGACGTCCAATCATCTGGAGTTATTCCGGCGACAGAACCAGCGCTAATTACGAGTCATGTTGTTCAACAGTTGATAAATAAGGTCGAGGCGCTTTATCCACAACGTTATGAAGAATTTAAGGTCCTATTAACAAATCAATTAGAACATATCAAGGCTGTGGAGAAGGGAGAATTTTCAAAGAGCCCATACTATGGCATATATAACATACAAAGTTATAATGTTGTAAATAATATATATCAACCAGAAAAATATCGTATGAAGACAGCAAAGGGTGATAGAGCTGCCCAATTAAGAAAAAATGCACTATTTTTGGAATTTGAGTTACAACACATCAGAGCAATACATTATAAAGAATACAACAAAATACCATATTATCAAGCAAATAATACTGAACTAATAAACCTGCATCGGGAAATGAAAAGTGAAGAAATAATTAGCATAAGAAACAGAATTATAGAACTAAATCATAAAGAAAACAGAAGACCATATGTGACTAGTTGTCCGTTCTTCAATCATCTGCAGCTTCTGATCCTACTAAAGGAAGAGAATGATCCCATACCACAACCAGAAAAACTAAAATCAAAAACTATCAGTACCAAGAATACCCAACAAAGAAAGCAGTCTAATTTGGAAACTGCAATATCACTAGCAGAAGAAATTAATGAGGCTCGATTAAAAAACAAAGAAAAAATTATACAAAATGCATTAGGTGGATCACCACTTCCATTAAAAATACCACCATCCATAAACCAGCTAGAGTCACTATCCATCCAACAGCTCATTCAGGAGTACAATATACTATTAAATAACAGATCTAATAGTAGCTCAGAAGAAGCTAAAAAATATCTCGAAACAATCTTTTCTAAAGCAAGAAGAGATGAGAAACTTCTTATACAACACTCCAACGAAATAAATAAGGATTCTCCTGAAAAGATGAAAAAATTACGACATAAATTGGATATCCTGCAAACACAGAATGATGAATTGTCATTAAAGCTCAAAGAAAGTACAAAAGTGGAAATTAAACTTGAGAAATATTTGGAAGAACTGAAGCAAGAGAATAAACAATTAAAAATCTCCTTAACTGAGGTAGAATATAGTAAAGAACAAATAAAAGAAAGTTTTAAAGAAGAAATAGATAAAATAAAAAGTCAACAGAGGCAACTTAAGAAAAAAACTACAGACAAATTTTCACAAACAGTAAATAAATTAAAAACAACAACAACTCAAACAATAATGGAAAAAAGATCGAATGCAGAAGTAAAGATTGAAAATAAATTGGAAGAATTGAAACAAGAAAATAAACAATTAAAAGACTCTTTGGTCAAGGAAGAACAAAATAAAGAACAGATTAATGCAAATATTGTAACCCTTCAAGAAGAAATTAATAAATTAAAACGACAACAGAAGCAATTAAAATCACAAACTAGAGAAAAAATCATACAAACAGAAGTTAAGTTAAAAACAATAGCAACTCAAACAATAATGGCAAATAACGAAAATGAGAGAATAGAAGAAAATGGTGAAGGAGGGTTCATTCAATTATCCAACAGACTACAGAAAATTGAGGAGTTGGTGACGCGAAACCTGGAGTACTCTAGTGGGGGCTGTCAAGGAGTGAAATGCGGTGATGGCACAAAAACGGGCGTTCCCCCTGCTTTGCCGAACTCTAATTCTGCAATATTAATTAGAACAACCGCTAAACACATAAGGATTCCAAAACTCAAAGCATTACTTAGCGAACACTTTAATAAAGTGAAGGAAGTTCCAATAATATACTGCAGAAATGCCAGAAATCCAGATACAATAATTATACAATCTAATACAGATGACAATACAGAACATTTGTTAAAAATGATAGAAAACACTCCTGACATTACAAAGTTAACAGAAATCACATATAAGTTGACTAATTACAAAAGAGTAATAATCACCGGTATTCCATCCTCAGTACCTACAAATGAAATAATATCATATCTTGAAGAAAATTTATCTGATAAAAACATCACCTTATTGAAAATTCTAAAGAGAGAAAATTCTACACTACATCACATCATATTGCAATTAGAAACAAAAGCATCACAAGAACTATTAGAAAAAAAATTTATACAGGTGGGTCTCAACAAGTGCTATATTCGTTCTTTTCGCCCAATAATTAGATGCGGCAATTGCCAGCTGTATGGACATCAGACATCTTACTGCAGGAGACAGCCAATTTGCGCCAAATGTTCGAGAGGTCACTGCACTTCGGAGTGCCCTTTTGCGGGAGTTCCCTCGCAATATAGATGCACAAATTGTTTCCACTTACCTAATTATAGGAAACATTCAGCAGATTCCACTGCGTGTCCGGTTTATCAATCACACTTGGCAAATAGAAGATGTGTTCAGTAGGACCATATGGCCATATTGTCAAATATTAAATAACTCAAAAGAATTTGTAATAGTGCATAATATTAATTATTGTTCGCATATTGTACCTTAATACTAAATTTTCAGTGTAGATTTAAAAATAATTTTTGCATCATGTATCTTACATAATATCTCAAACACAGTATCATTGTACTGTACATTTGTAGGTAATTATTATCTACAATTACTTATACTTTCATAATAGTGCATAATATTAATTATTGTTCGCATCTTGTACCTTAATACTTATTTTTAGTATAGAGTTAAAAATAATTTTGCATCATATATCTTGAAAATAGCTTTAAGTGTTGCAAATATCACATCTGTACATGGTTTAAATTGATGTTATGATTTAAATTATGTGTGAATCCTGAAAATAATATAAAAGTGTTGCAAATATGTAGGTAATTGTGTTAAAAAAAAAAAGTTTAATATCAAATTCTAAAAACTATGCATATTTATATGTTATAATAATGAATATTTCTCTCAAATGTAATTATAGGGGTTATCTGTAAATATTTATTGCAAACACTGTCAATAATTGTCATATATCTAACATTGTTATTTCTCCTAAACTGTAAAAAAAAAAAAAAAAAAAAAAAAAAAAAAAAATTCAAGGAGTTTTGCAGGTAGTAAAACTTTTCCCTGCCCTGGGCTTGGGGGTTACACCTGACCATAAGTCAAAAGCGGGTTCCCAGGGTGGGTGCTTACTTACTTACTTACTGTAGAGATAAAATTCTAGAAAGCCTACAGATTTCCGTAACTTTACATGTGTAGAATTACAGTTTTATTTTATTTTTTTTTTATTTTTTTTTTATTATTATTATTATTTTTTTACAGTGAGAGTGAGGATAAAATTATCCTGCTTTGAAACTATACATTCTGTTAAATAAAATATTCTATTGTCCAAAAAAATTATATATATTATTTCCTTATAAAATTTTTGAAATCCAGTTAGACCTTTACAATGTTTATCTGATTTATTTGGTATGATGTGATAGAATGAAATACTCAATACTATTCGAATCATTGCCCACATCACAGTTCTGTCCGATGTAATGGTGTCTTTTGATTAATAAGCCACTCTTTTATTCATGTTAGCGGTAATGAAGGCCAGCAAAATGTGAATATCGATTTCTGAAGGACATTTATTATGCAGAGACGATGCTTTTACAATTTGATTTTTATCAATACAAGAGGTGAGACATACCACAAGCAGTAAAACAACAAAAAAAAAATGTAATGGCAGTTTCTGATTAGAATGAAACAATTAGCGATGTTCCAGAAGTCATGGTTTAAAGTAGCCCTGAACTGTTTGAAATAATGAAAATGAACTGAAGTTTGATCGTAGATTAGAAAACAAGTAATTCATTCAAATTAGAACTTGTATGAGTATTTATTGAGTTTTGTTTTGGAGAAATAAAAATAAAATTATAAATTATAAAAAGCAATAACAAAAGGTTTAATTTTGTATAACGATTTACTTTATTTACTTTATTATTTAATTTTATTTGTTTTGCCATGATTTCAAAAACCAGGTTCAAGATTTTTGAATCATCACTTCTTCATTGTCCTGCTTATTACTTTTTCTTCCTCCATTATACCTGAAACAAAAGAAAAAACAATGAGACATAATAAAACAAATGAAAATATAAAGAGCAAAACTAAAAAAAATCTATGAAATTGAGTCTTCGATCAACTGTTGTAACTGATATAGTGAAACATTAACTAGATTTTGAATCACTGGTGGTGTTACACGACTATCTAATAACTCCGGTTAAGAAATATGGTCAAATCTCAACAGTATCATTACAAAGAATGAATCGACTAATTTTTATTAATGAATCAAAATGAAATAGGTAGATACTTTTTAATAGACAGTCTGCTTTGAATATATATAACCTCTCAAATAAAATATTCTATTGTTGAAAAAACTCATATAACTTATTATTTTAATTTAATCAAAATCACTTATAGATCTTTACAGTATAGTTCTGATTTATCTCTATGCTTTTATACAATGAAATAATAATCATGGAATCATGACCGGTATCCGAGTTCTCTCCCCTGTGATACTGTTTTTTTTTTTTTTTTTTTTTTTTTGGAAAATAAACCACTCTTTTATTCTTGTTAGCGACAAGAGAAAGCCTAACATAATGTAATGTTCGATTTTTAACGGACATTTATTCTCAAAGGAATTTGTTTTCGAAAGACGTATGTAAACCGACCAAATGTATAAACTACACCAAAAAAAAGAAATGTAATGACATTTTTTTCATTAGAATGAAAAAACTAAAACATGGATTTAAAGGACGGACGGATTAAGGATTAAAGGATGGATTAAAGGAAACATGGATTTTTGTTTGATATAATAACAATTGACTGGAGCTTGAAGTAGATTAGGAAACCTGCAATTCATTTAGATTATTTTTTGTTTCATTTGCCATTTATTTAGTTATATTTTGCAAAAATAAAATTATTTGTTAAACTGAAAAAAATCTTTAAAAATTTCTTAAATTTGTACGATGTCTTATTAGCTCCCGGTACGGTATGCTATTTCTTTCTCCCAGCTTATTTTGTGTCGTCCGAAAAATAACGTTACCTTACAGAAGCCAGCCGTAAAACAAAGCAGTACGATTAAATACTCTATAGTAATTTTTTAAACATCTAAGTATCGCACATTTTCAATTTTTATAGCGCCGTATTGTAAAAAAAAAAGTACTATTCAATGCAATTAGTTTGAAAACTGCATCTCCGATTATTTTTTAAATATTAATTTTTTTTTGTAGTTTTTGGAGCCATTTGCTTAATATTAGCAACGGAAGTACTCCGTTTCAGTGGAAAGTAAAGGAAAAATAGTTGTAAAATATTAATTATATATTTTTGTTGCCATTTTTTCATAACAACCGAAAGAAAATTTAACTAAAATACGTTCTATTTTGAAAAAATATAAACGAATGATTTCTGTTAAAACATTGAGCTATTATAAATTATATTTAATTTTAAGTATATAGATTAATGTTACAAACAAATGAAGGCCTATGAAACATTAGACAGCCGTTTTATTGTCTAGTTTCTTTAATGACGGCATCTTTTTGCTGCATTCGTGTATTATTTTGCGATAGTGATGCCCTATGCATGCTTTACTGTAGCTGTTTAAAAGTGGATCGTAAATGTGGAATGCTTAAACGGATGCGAATGATGTCATTTTGCATAAAATAAAAGCGTTGCTATAAGTCTTAAAATTGAAATATGTTTCGTACTATATATATATATATATATATATATATTTTTTTTTTTTCATCAGGGGCGATACTTCTGAAAAAGCAGAATTCCTGTTTTCTAGTTTTCTTATTTAATTTTGAAATCGATGTTCCAGATATTTGAATCGACACTTTTCTGTATATTGCTTATTACATTTTTTTCTATTTTATATCTGAAGCAAAAGAAAATATAATGATAATAAATAACACAGATCTATAAAGAGCAGTTCTCGATTAACCGTTATAATTGATTTAGTGAAGAAGTAAATAGTGATTGAATCATTCCTTGTGTCACACTCATCAAAAACTCTGATTATTAAATATGGTCAAATCTCGATAGTTCCAGTAGAAATTAATCAAATAAGTCTTATAAACGAGTGAAAATGAAAGAGGCAGATAAATTTTTAAAAGATTCTGCTTTGAAATAAAATATTTAAGAAACTAATATAAATGTTATTTTTAATTAATAAACTCATTTAGATCTTTACAGTGTAGTTCTGATTTATTTGGTTTACTATTATAAAATTAAATACTACTGAAAACTCATGGAATCGCTGCCGAGATTAGAGCTCTCAGCGATTAGGGTACCCAGTACACTGTAAAGTTCGATTTCTAACTGACATTTACTCTCAAAGGATTTTTTTTTTTTTAAACACAAGTGTAAACAGACCATATGCAGTAACGACAACAAAGAAATAATTGTAATAGAATTTTTTTAGTAAAATGAAAGAAATACACTGTAAAAAAAAATGGTAACGTTCCATGTAAAATCCAGGAACGTTTCGCCTTTTATTAGGTTTTCAGAATAATTTAGCTCTTTCCTGTGAAATTCTGGTTTTCTTATCTGAAACGTTCCTGAACAAAAGTTGGAAACAGCAAAACGCTGCGGCCGCCATTTATTATTTTTTTGCTATAATCCGTTGCTCTCGCGCGAGTGTCGAAAAAGAATTCCTTAAATGAATGTAAAAAAAATCAATATGGAATGCAAATAAATCAATTGACGACATAATCCTTTACGTCTCTATTGTCAAGATAATTCAGATGAAAGTACAATACCTCCGTAACATCGCTAAGAGATTATCTCTCGTACTTGTCTGTGAAATGTTTAAGGAGCAGACCGTGTAAAAAAAATTACACCTATTATTTGGATCTCCATTAACCAGGGGACCATCAAACATGATTCTCACCGATTTTGATTAATTTAAAGTATGTTTTAGAGTTCTAATCTCTAATTATTCTTGTGAAAGGATTTCTTCAAATGGGACTTAGATTTTCAGAAATTAGATGCCGAGGTTTAGCATACGTTTCAAATACCCATTAGTTTACAGCTTTCAATGTGTCTTTCGTGGTGTGGACGCAGAAAGCTCGCACGCCACCCGTACGGCCCGAGTTCGATGCTACCTCTGGACTTTTTTTTTTCTTTTTTAATTAATTTTATATTTTAGCACTTTATTACAATTTGATTTAAATTTGATATATATTTGACACTTTGAATTGCTGCAAATTTGAATTTTTTTTTTTTTTTTTTTTTCGGAAAAAATATACAATTACGTTTGGGTTTTTTTTTTTCATGAAAATTTATATGTATTTTATCTAACTTGTAAACTAACATAATTACTAACAAAAATCCAAAATATTTTATGTCTAGATTTTTTTTCTAATTATTATTTACATTTATATATTTTTATATTTTAAGCAAAGTTCAGAAACAATATATCATATATATATATTTACTTTATTGAATTTTAACTGAAAATTTATTTTTTCGTGTAAATTATAAATAATAATTTTGATGTCAATTTCAAAATATTTTTTCATTCTAACAAATAATGATAATAAAGCGAAAATTGTCAACTGGAAATGTAAAAATCGTCTGCGGATCCCGCATGCTGTGAAATGTCAGTAATGTTTTGCTGTCAACAAAAATATTCCTATATTAATATATGGAAATTATAATATATTAATGGAAATTATAATAAATAAATATTCCATCTTGTACTGCGTTTGTAGCCTTGCCAACATATAATAGTGAGAAATTTTCCGAGCTGTGTATCGTTTCAAGTGGTTTAGTCGGTAGAACGTCAGTGCGCTGTACTGATGGCCCGGGTTCGAGTCCCGGCTTGGAATCTTTTTCACTATGGTGGCCTTTGCGCCTTTTAAGCAATTACTTCGAAATTTGATTTTCATTTGAAAAGAAATATTCCTGGTATTTCGCAGGAAACTTACTGGCATTTCTGTAGAAAGTTTTTAACATATACAGTAAAGTTCCAGTCATTTTCAAGAAATGTTTCTTGGAAATAATGGGCAACTCAGCTGCCCATTTTTTTCCAGGAACGTTGCGGAATTTTTTTTACAGTGTAAAGCATGGATTTAAGGGGACCAGAAATGATTGAAATGATAATTACTGACTGGAGTTTGATCATAGATTTTGAAACCTATAAGTAATTTATATTATTATTTCGTTTACCATTTATTTAGTTACGTTTTGCAAAAATAAAAATATTTGTTAAATTGAAAAAAATCTTTAAAAATGCTTTAAATTGGCATGTTTTCTTATTTTCTTATTTAATTTTGAAATCGATGTTTCAGATATTTGAATCGACACTTTTTCGGTATATTGCTTATTACATATTTTTCAATTTTATACTTGAAACAAAAGAAAATACAGTGAAAATAAATGGCACAGATCTATAAAAAGCAGTAGTCAACTGTAATAAATTATATAGTGAAACATTAAATAGATTTGAGGAGATAAAATATTATAATCTTAAATAAACTTATATAAATATTAATTTTAATTAATAAACTCATTTAGATCTTTACAGTGTAGTTCTGATTTATTTGGTATGCTATTCTAAAATGAAATAATCATTGCCAAGATCAGAGTTCTCACCGATAAAAGAAGGCCTAGTACACTGTGAAGTCCGATTTCCAACTGATAGTTATTCTCAAAGTTTTTTTTTTTCTTTTAAACATGTAAGTAAACAGACCATTTGTACTAACAACACCAAAGAAAGAATAGTAATGGTATTTTTTCATTAGGATGAATGAAATAAACTATGCTATAACTATAATTCATTTATAATATTTTTTCATTTACGATTTATTTAGTTATGATTTGCAAAAACTAAAATATTTGTTAAATTGTAAAAAAAGCATTAAAAATGGCATAAATTTGTATAATATTTTATTTTCTTATTTAATTTATATCTATGTTCCAGATTTTGAATCGAAACTTTTTCTTTATATTGCTTATTACATATTTTCTCTTTTATATCTGAAACAAAAGAAAATACAATGAACATAAATGGCACAGATTTTAAAAAAGCAGTTGTCGATTAGCTGTTATAAATGATTTAGTGAAACATTAAAGAGTGGTTGAGGAAATAAAATATTATAATCTTAAAGAAACTTAACTATATATAGATTTTAATTAATAAACACATTTAGATTTTTACAGTGTAGTTCTGATTTATTTTGTATACTATTCTGAAATGAAATACTAAAAAATCATGGAATCATTGCCAAAATCAGAGTTCTCAGCGATAAGAGAAGGACTAGCATACTGTAAAGTTCGATTTCTAACTGATAAATATTCTCAAAGATTTTTTTTTTAAATTTAAACATGTGTGTAAACAGACCATATGTACAGTCGTGGAAAAAAAAGTAAACACCCTTACTAACTCCTCAACAAATCATCGTAGACGAAAGTTACTGGTACCGAACGATTGGAAATAAAGTCTACTTTTAAATGATGTATTTAAAATTTTCTTAGGGGGTCATTAAAACGAATCCAAACTTCATTTTTTTCAATGGCAATACCCAATTTTAACGAGATATTTTAAATCTTTGGTTCAAACTATGCCTAGACACCAAATTTCAAGTCATTTGAATGATAAGTTTTTGAATTATAAACATTCAAAATTTCGTGCTTCTAATGTTAAATTACATTTTCATATTTTTATTTATATCTCCTGAAATTATGCTCCTAATGCTCCTAACAACCGGCAGAAGCAAAGATGCCACCAGAAAAAGGCATATATTTGATTGGAGATTTAATACGAGAAACAACACTGTATTTCCGAAATAGACATTCTACATTTGTATAAAATAGAAAAAAAAAACTTGTTAAAGAACGTCAAAAAAAAAAAAAAAAAAAAAAAAAAAAAAACTGAAGCAAACAAATTTGACATCGATGTTTCCAAAATTACAAGAGAAGAAATATTTTCACTCTTTTTTAGATTTTCTTTTCTGTAAAATAGAAAATATCAATTAAAATAATTTTTTCCTCCTTTTTCTTACATAATTAGCACTTAATAATGAATTAAATTATGGCTAAAGGCACCATTAAGAAAATAGAAATTCTTTTGATATTCCTAGATACTACTTTTGATATTCCTTCAAAAATCCGGCATAGTCTCGATCTCGGTGATGCCGCATTTTTGAAGTTATACTGTTTATCTAAAATAGCGGTTTTCCATAAACTGTTATAATTTATGTAGTTAAACTATAAATAATGACTGATTCATTGATGTTGTCACACATCTATCCAATACCCTGGTTATTGAATATGTTGAAGTCTCGCTAGTATCAGTATAAATGGATCAACTATTTCTTATTAACAAATCAGAATAATATAAATTTATTAATATTAAAAATATTTCGCTTTGAAAGTACTTATTTTCTGGAATTATTCTATTGTTGAAAGAACGTATATAAATTTATTTTTTAAATAAAAAAAAAAAGTCATTAAATCTTTACAGTGTAGTTCTGATTTATTTGACATGTTTTACAATACGAAATAATAATCATGGAATCACCGCCGGAATCAGAGTTATCTTCCCTGTTATGCTGCCTTTTGGGAAATTAACCACTCTTTTATTCTCGTTAGCGATAAGAGAAGGCATAATGTAATTGACGTTTATTCTCTAGGGAAGTTTTTTTTTTCAAGACATGTGGGGAAAGGTACCTCATGCAGTATCGACACCAAGAAAAAAAAAGAAAAAAAAATGCAATGTCAGTTTTTCATTATTATGAAAGAATTAAAGTCATGATTTTAAGAGGACCACAATTGTTCAAAATGACGAACATTAACCAAAAGTTTAATCGTAGATTATTAAACATGTGATTAATTTGGATTATTACTTATTTTAGCATCTATTTAGTTATGTTTATGAGAACTAAAAATATTTGTTTAATTATAAATATAAAAAGGTTTAAATATGTATGACGATTTACTTTTTAATTAATTTTGTTTCTTGTGAAACGATTTCGATATTCAGATTCCATGATTGTTAACGTCACTTTTTCTATATGCTATTTATTACGTTTTTCTTGAACATACCTGAGGCAAAATAAAAATTAAATAAGAAAAAAATATAATTAACAAAAATGAAACGAAGCTATAAAAAATGAAGTTTTTGATTAACCATTGAATTGATATAGTGAAGCAATAAATAGTGATTCAGTAACATCTATCCAATAACTATAGTTATTAAATTTTGTGAAATCACTATAGTATCAGTAAAAGTGAATCAACTAACTATTACTGATAATGCTAGTCACTTAGCTTCCGAATTCCCCACGGCAATGCTAAGTCTACGGGCGTTTGATGCATTTTTATATTCAAAATATTTTCCCAGGGTATTAATATTTTTTACTTTTTTTCTGTATTCTCTTTTTAGGTGCGTTCGTAATTATATAAATATGTAGCACCTATAGCCGTCGTTCGGTCCGGTTGTCGGTCGGTCTGGCTGGCTGTCCGTCTGTCCATATAACAGAGCAAAAACTACCCAACCGAATGGTGTGAAATTTTAAATATATAATTATTACAAAATTTTGGCGGGTCACTTCAAATTTTATGAAAATCGGATGTATAGTTTAATTACAGGGACAGTCAAAATTTTCCGTTACACTATGGTCAATGGGAAAATTTTTTTCAAGTGCATTTTAATGATGTTATAGCCTTTTTAATAGAATGGAACGGATATGCACTTATAAAGTGCACTAAAATATACATTCCGTACGATATGCGGTGCAAAAAATATTTATAAATAATTCATAGTACGAGCGCACCTGATTTGCCACGTTTGATGTGCAATTTTCAACTTGTTTCATTAGTTTTCAAAAAATTTCTAAAATCTACGCTTAATGATATATCAAGTGTTAAAAATGTACTCCCAGTTCGTCAGTTTTTAAAACATAAAATATTAAATTAAGCATAGATTTAAGAAATATTTTGACAACTAAGAAAAAAGTGAAAACTTTTCAGAAGAGGACACTAAAAATGCAGTTAAAAATATCAATTTCCTGAAGAGATATTTTATATATAAGAATGTATCAAGCACCTATAGACTTGAGAGGAATTCGGAAGCAGAGTGACTACCAGCCTTAACGTATTAAAATAAAATAATTAGATTAATATTAAAAATATTCTGTGTTGAAAGTATAGATTCTCAAAAATAAAATATTCTATTTTTGAAAAAAAAAAAAAAAACATTTGTAAATGTATTTTTTTTTTATAAATAAAAGTCATTTAGATATTTTAAATGTAGTTCAGATTCATTTGGTATGCAATGAAATACTTAATAATCATGGCATCAGTGTTCTGACCGCTCTGAGGTTGTCCTTTTGGGATTAAAACTACTATTTTAATCTTGTTAGTGATAAAAGAATGTCCACCATAATATAAAGTTCGAATTCTAACGAACTTTTGTTCAGAGAAGTTGCTTTTTTTTCCGAAACACGTGGGAAAACCTACCACTCGCAGCAACGCCACCAAAAAATAAACGGTCAAGCGCGAGTATTACTCGTATTATTAAAGAAAAAATGCAAAAAAAGTTGCAAAAAGAATAATAAGACTTTGTAAAAAACTATACAACGTAAAGTTGGGTATAGCTGTATACACCAGAAATGTATGAATGTGTATAACATAAAAGTTCAAAGAGATATGAAGCCTAAATGTTATCAAATATTGTTATTCTGTATAGTTATTTTTTTAAAATCACATTCCAATCTGTTTATGACGAACTTAATTCGGTACTGCCAATAAATGTAGTGCATATTTAAACTTCATTTGGCATTTCATAAAACTAAATTCAGAGCCAACTTGTTCAAAGTTTAAACTTAGCATTGTAATAAGCGCGCAGGTCGCAAATTTTCAACGCCCCCTTGAGCCGTGCCGTGTTTTTCCAAGTATGTTTTTATTAACTTTTAAAGACATGGGGGGCGTATTGAGAGGTCCACTCAATGCAAACTAATCGCGTCTCCCATAGTATTTATGTGATTAATTCTAATTAAATTAGTCTGTTTTTAACAATTTGACGTTTATTGTTTTTATACTGCTACTGGGCATTACATTACACAAATATATCATTAAAAGTTGTTATCTGTGCTTTAAAAGCCGATGGTATTTAGAGTATGCCTCCCCTGTTGTCATGAATGGCCAAACCGTCCGGGTTAATATCTCGGCTAATTACCGACGGGTTTTTTCGAAAATCATAATCAACAAGGATTTTATACTTCTGCTATAATAGGTACCTCCATCGCTACTCAACACCTTTTCTGAATGCCTGCAAATCGAAATTTATGTGTAATGGGAAAATGCACTTTTCTCAAAAACTATGCGACCTAGAGTAATTGCTATAATTTTCCTACAAGGTTTAAATTAACGTCTACTACCTCTATTTTTTTCATATTTTTAGTTTCAGTAAATTCTTAAATAGATGGGGAGGGGACATATTTTTGCACTACATTTTTGACGATATCTCTGAAGATATAATACCTAAAATTAAAAGAAATGTATTTTTGTATTCAGTGTTACGAAAGCTTTTACAGGATACCCCACACCATATAGAAAGAAATGATTTTTTTCTTCAAGTAACATAATTAACCCCTCTATATTTTTCCTAAATAGATTTGTGAATGTTTAATAATCTGTAAATATATGGGTCAATAGTCTTTATTACTTCCCCCAATTTCAACTTTCCACGTTCCATAGTTTAGGAATAAAATAGCTGTGACAGACGGACAGACAGACACAGGAGTGATTTTATAAAGGTTCCATTTTTACTTTTTAAGTACGAAATCCTAAAAAAAATCTAATGATAGATTTTTATTAGAATGAAATAATTAAGTAATGGATTTAAAACTGACTGACTTCTTGTCGTAGAGAAGGATATTAAGATCACTGCTTGTTTTACCGTTTATTTATTTGTATTTTGCAGAAATAAATTATCTGTTAAATAGTAAAAGATAAATTTTGCCATGTTTTCGAAATTAACGTTCCATATTTTTCAGTCGTCACTGCAGCTTCCTAATGCTTATTAAGCTGTTGCTCGATTAGACCTGAAAGACAGAAAAATCGAAAAAAATCCTAAAAAATGGTACTAAAAAATTGAAAGCCCATAAATATTAATCATATTTTTTTGTTGTAACTTAATATATATATATATATATATTACACTTTTTCCAACAACGTTGAAAAGTGTTTATGCATTCGGTTTGTCTGTCCACTCTCTAACTCCCGTAAATATACTCGGATTTTCATGCAATTACTAAAGGTTATTTAGTGTCACCAAGTATGTTTGGTATTGTACATGAAGTATGTAGGATAATTATTCATTTACAGGCGCACTCAAAAGTATTCCATTACATTACGGTATATGGAGAAAAATCGTTTGTAGAGTATTTTAATGACATTTCGCTATTTCAAATGCAATTAAACTAATCTAAATCACTACCTTTCACTACGATCACCTTAGAACAAGGCATTCATAGCATTTTTTATTCATTCCCAGCGATACACAGAAAAAATCGGTTACAGTACAGTACTGTCTTTCAGTAATAATTGCTGGTGTGCACTGTTTAAAATTCGGTATGCGATTTTAAATTTTATTAATTTTTTGCATGTTATCGTTATATACAAATTCTATAACTCTTATACAGGGCTGCACAAAAGTATTCCCGTACCATTCTCCTTATTAGATGAAATTGCTGAAGGGAAATTTTCAACTGAAATATATGTTTTTCTTACGTGAACTAAATTTTGGCATGCATGTAGTTAATAGATATAAATCTATATATTATGTACAGAGCTGCTGAAAAAATTTGGATAATTTTCCGATTGTAGATGGGAACAGCATAATTTGAGCTTGGAAATGTGTTTTGCGTTTCCATTCGGATGAATTAAACGTAATATTTTAATTTTTTAAACGGGGCAATTTTGTTACATTATTCTGAATGTGTTGGAAAGTATTTCATAATCTACGGTTGATGCATAATTTTTTCTTTCTTATTGAAGTATAGTTTGGGGAGAATTTAATTAACTTAATTTAAAAAATTAGAATATGAGAACTGCTCAAAATTTATAGTTGCAAAACCGCTGAAAATCAGTGATTCCATGTAATTGAATTTAAAATTTTGACTTCGCAGTTATCGTGCAGGGTCCGTGGGATTAACATTTACAAATTACGTGACTTTAATTTTACGAATTTTGATATCTGACAATTTGTATGACTTTTTAAAATGTCCAAATATTCTAAAAAAATTATTATAAATACATTTTTTTAGCCATTTCAAACAACTGTAATCTCTTAAGGCTGTTCTCAAATCCAAAAGGGTAACTTTATGACAGGAATTCTCATTTATTTTTGCTCGGAAATGCATGAAACTAGCAGTGGTTGTTCAGAAACTATGTAATCAAGTTGCTTTTTCCGTTTTTTTTTTTTTTTTTCAAACGCTATAGATTTTGCAGAAAATAGTGTCAAAGTGGGCGTTTCGAACCGAATTTCCGCGCGAAAGAAGAATAACCACTCAAGAAAGAGGAAAAAACGTGTTTGTTACGTGATCAAAATCGCTTATAACTCAATAGGTGATTTATTTATCAAAAAATGGAAAACACAGTTCGATTCCAAATCGCTTCCATGGTCAGTCTTTCCAATTTTATATCTTTCCGTTAAAAAATGAATTTGTAAATGCGTCAAAACGTTTTGCGCTTGTTGAGCAGAGTAGTTGAGAACAGCCTTAGTGGCAGTTTGATCTACGTCACATTTTTCTAAATCCTAAAAAATTAAGATTTTCTGCGCGGATTACAAAAATTTCCTATTGGTTAAGATATCTTTGGGTACTATTTCCATGTAAATAAACTTGATTAAGAACTTATGGCTAAGTATTATTATATTATTATTACCTACAGATTGCTTTGTCTTCAAACATTTACGAAACGCATTTTTTTTTAAATTTAGTGAGATATAACAACCGTTCTTTAAACGTCTTAAGATTATATTTTTCTGATTATTACATAGTTTAGTGAGTTTTTTCTTAAATTTTATTTTATATTCGCCACTGATGTATGTTTATTATGAGAGGTATACTTGCACCACATATGTTATAAATACAAGGTGCCGATAATTAAACTGACAACACTCAGAGTGCTATGTAGGGCGATCTAATTGAGAGGATGACGCCAAATTTTGTAAGAAGATTAAACAAAACGGGGGACGAAGGATTCCGCGAAAAAAATATTAGTTCTAAAAATCACCGCTAGAGCAATATGTAGCGCTATGTAACAGAAAATAGAATGTTAAAAAATGCAGCATCAATACTGGGATAAAATTAACTTTTATCGAATTTTAGGCACACATTTAACGATTTTAGTATTCATTCTGCATTTTTTTTAAACTCTCTTTTCTGTTACACAGCGCCACATATTCCCCTAGCCGTGACTATTGAAATTGATTTTTTTTAATTCTTTTTTAGCGAAGTACATTGTCCCCGTCTTGTAAAATCTTCTTATAAAATTTGGCGTCATTCTCCCAATGAGATCGCGCTACGGAACACCTAGTAATGTCAGTTTAATTATGCCCACCTTGTATAATAAACGTAGATTTTAATTGGTTTACATTAAAATGTTTTAAGAATGGACAATAAATATTTTTGTTATGCACAGGTAGACACAAATATATGAATGAAAGAAAAAGTTTACATTTGGGATGAAAGAAGTAGGATTTATATTTTTTGGGAATATTACAATTTTACTAAGTTTTTCATAAATTGTAATATTTTACGTTTGCTTTGTTTATTATGGTATATTTAAGAAGTAGTATAAGCATGTATTAGAAATGCAATAACTATACATATTTGAAGATTTACGTTAAAATGTCCATATGACCGAATAATAAGTTTTTCACGTTATAAATGTTTTCAGAATTTTCTCTTTATATTCAAAAGATCTATAAGGTATGATTAACTTTAAACAAGTATTTTCTAAATTTACCTATTATGTTTTGAAATAAAACATGTTACATTTTTTGTATGCAAAAATTTTCATTAAAGAAGATAATTCATAAACAGAAATATTTGGTGGTCAGATGTTAACAACCTGCAACCACTTCTAATTTTTAACACAAAACATTAATAAAACAAATTGGCAATGAAGAGAATTTAGCATGAAGCATGGGATCAAGAACTATATGATATTAATTAATTGATACATTCCCTTTTAAGATTATATACACTTATTCACTATTATTTGTTATGTTTTTCCAGTACTGTATATATTTATTTTATTATGATTTACTAATATTACGTATAATATAAATACATGGGATATTTTGCTAGCTGTTTATTCCCACGGATATGGTCGGTCAGACCACCAACATGCAGCACATTTATTAACCGCGGAGACACAGATATGTTTAGGATCAATAAAGGCACAGGTTTTATAACTTGAAATTTATGACTCGCTAGTCACTAGCGTCAGGACGGTAGTCAACATGTTGCAGGCGATTTCAAATTGTGAGAAAAACTACATAACTTAACACAGTTTACGAATTAAAAAATATGCAAATCTGTGTACTCATTTCTATATACATAAATTATTAATAAAATAATAACATAGTTTTACTTTTTTAAGCAAATTTTTTTAACGTTATTATTGTATTGGGTCGCTATAATTTTGTTTTTAATTTTTATACTACACTAAACAATATACAGGGAATATTGTAAATAACTGAACTTTTACTAAAAACATTTTATTGATATATCGATAATCTTCATATGAAACAACTAGAATGTTCCTATTCTTTTGCAGGAAGCTTAATAACGTACCAATGAAGCTTTTCAATTGTCAACTAAAATATTCCTTATATGTTACAGGAATGTTACTAGTATTTCAGCGGAACTCGCAAAAATTAATTTAGTTAACCTTCTGTTATTCTTTTTAAATCAGATTCATTTTTCATAACGCTGCTCAAAATGACACCAAGTAACTGCAAGATGCGAATACATACCTTTTCGCACTGAATGTGAGACCCTGACCAGTAAGAATATATGAGAACATCAGAAGCCAAGGGGCACAAGTGACAAAATTTCGATTTGGAGTGAATTAAGTATAAAGATAATTGCCGTTAAAGTTGAACATCAATAATAATTGCCTGAATTGAAATAGGAAACTGCTGCTTGTTTCACAGTAGTCTTTGAACTCTTATTTCAATAAATGTGAAAAAGGCAGAGTGCAATTTTCTTTAAATTTATAATTAATCAATATTGATCATTATTCTGCAAAAGCGGTTGACCTCTAAAACACAACACATAATTAGAAAATCACTTATATTTCTATACCTGAAAAGAATAAAGCATATTTCCAGGTTGCCTGTGTACTTAGTTCAATTTTTTCGATTTAGTCACTTATACTCCTTTGCTTCTGGGATCCTCATATATACGTATTTTTTTTTTCCTTTAAGATATGTTTCAGGCCAATAATGTAAAAAGCAAACTGCATGATAAATTTGTATTTTAACATTGTTTTTACAGAAATCTGGAGGAAATGAATTATTTTATTAATAGTAAAAGCGGAGTAAATTGTCACGTCGTATACTTTGATAAATAATAAAAACTCTCCCTCATTCGTGATATTACATTTCGCATCGAGAACTTGCATTCGCGAATTAAAATTGCGAGTGTCCGCTGGCACTGAACTATAAATGTATATGTTTTTAAAAAAAGAAAGAAAAAACACGTTCATTAACAATATTGGAAAGTTTGCTGAGTAATTTTAGGCCATTTTACGAAAAACCTTCCTTAGAAATGAATAGGGATATTCCCGAAGTTTCGCATGATATTGAATTATATTTCTGTGAAAAGTTTTTTCAGAATTATTCGGTAATGTTTCTTTTATTTCAATAAAACATGCCTAGGAAATACTAGGCAACTTAGCTGCACATTATCTGTAAGGAACGTTCATGGAATTTTTGTAATGTATAAAATCACGTATGGCTCTTTTTTTTTTCTTTTTTTTACAGCAGGGGGGGGGGGGGTGAAACTACATGCTAGCGAACTAATTGTCGCCAGTATGTCAGAATAATCATCCACTTAATAATAACAGACGATTATTAACTTCTCCATGCTGATAGTCAAATCTTAGCCTTTGGCTTAAATTGCCGACGCTCTGCTTATTGAGCTACCTAACAACCAGCCCAGGCAGTTCAGTTATAACAAGACTTGGGGTGAAAAATTAGGTTCGGTCTGTTGTCGGTCCAAGTACCTCAATAATCTTTTTTATTGGTAAAAAATAAGAAAAAGGTACTGGGTTCGACTCCGAGTGTTGAAACTTGTGAAACTTGAAAAATGTCCATTTATATTTTTCTATGTCAATCAGTTTGTTACAGTTAAAAATAACAAAGAAAAGAAAAAAAATGTTTAATTAAAAATTCAATAATATCTCTAAAATGTCATGTATGTTTTAAAGAAAATAAAATGCGATATAAGTTGTAAAACTTACTCACAAACATAAATTAACAGTTTAATACAAATACAGAAGTATGTTTATGCCAACCACGACATTTACAGCTCTAGTTTTATTTACCTGTGGCGATATCAAATGAATTATTATTCCCCTTTGTTCAATAAAATTTTATTATGTCTTTAAACAGCGATGAAACATTGCTGTGTTAAATAAAATATGTTTAATTGGTTTCAAAATAATACACTTTTAGTTATTATTAGCAACGTTATTTCTGTTACATTTATGTTGTAGCTAAAAAAAAAAAAAAAAAAGATTTGTGAAACATAAAATCTTCCTGTAATCAAAAATATGTATTTAATTGATTTAATTATGTGTTTTGAAATAAAACAAATATTATATGCAAATATTAAGAAGTTTTAATTATTAATGCAATATTTGTTTTTGAAAATACATGTGTTTTTAAATACCGTATTTACCAGATATTTGTGCACAATTTTGCTATTTTTTCCACCTTTAAAAGAGGCGTGATTTTATTTTATTTTATTTAGTTAAAATATACTAAATGTATATAGAAATTATTATACCCTGCATAGTTTACAAATTTTGATATATAAATACGATTTTTTATTATCCCGCGATATGCTATTTCTTTCGCCCAGTAACTAAAGTCTCGTCTCTAAAAAATAACGTTCCGCTATATAACCCAGCCGTAGAACAAAGCAGATGTATCATTGTACGGGATAATCCCTACTGCATTTTTTTCCTAAGTATCGCATATTTTCAATTGTTATACCGTCGTATAGGGGGGAAAAGTACTTTTAAATACAGTGTGATTGAAAACTGAATCTCAATTTATTTTTGAGACATTATTATTATTATTATTATTACTTTTTTTTTTTCAGTTTTTAACGATTTTTTTAAAGTTGGCAACTGGAGTGCTCCATTTCTGTAGAAAGAAAAGGTAAAAAGGTTGGTACATAGTAGAACTATTATATCTTTTTGTTGCCATTTTCCCATAATAACTGAAAAAAATGCACGCTACTTCGAAAAAATATAATTGAATTACTTCTGAATAATTAAAAACTATGTTTAATTTTAAGTATATATATTAATCTTACAAACAAATGAAGGCATATGAATCATTATATAGCCGATTTTTTTAAGACGTCATTGCTTTTTTGCTGGATGTGTGTATTATTCTGCGATAGTGACGTCATATGCATACTTTTCTGTAGATGTTTATTTAAGACTGAATTGTAAATGTGGAATTCTTCAGCGGATGCGAATGACGTCCTTTTATGTAAAATAAAAGAGTGTGTTTTAAGTCTTAAAACAGAAATACGTTTTGTACTATCTATATTAAAAAGCAAAATTATTGTCTTCTTGTTGCATAATATTACATTTATTTAGATTTTAAAAATATATATTTTAATTAATTAATTTAGAATTACCTTTAAGTGCGTTTAAGCATGTTTAAATTAAACTATTTTAGTTTTAACCTTTCGTGTTTGGTGCACTATTAACCCTTTGCACTCGGCGTCTCTTACACAAATTTTATTCAATCGGCACCACTTTTTAAAAAGAAGTTTCGTTCAAGTACACAATTTCAAAAATTCTCTGATTAAATAGGGTACATTTTTTTCCTTTATTACTGGTGCCAAAAACAAATTTTGCAAAGAAAGATTATGCCTACACAGCCGAGCTCTCGAGAGCAAAGGGTTAATAGTAAGTGTCTTTTCATCGAGTATTATTTTGTCGTAATAAATATTATTTTTAATATCTACATATAGTAATGGTAGTATCTATTTATGCATTTCTTATTATGACTCCGTTTATGCTTTGGCATTTGGTAATAACAATAATAATAAAATTTTGCTTAATTCTCTTCACCGTTGGCGACTCCTTTTTTTTAAAAATATATTTCACTCTTTAAATTTAAAATATAGGTTACATTTCTGAACGAATCATGTGTAATAAAACGTAAAAAAAAAAAAAAAAAAAAAAAAAAAAACATTAGAAAGTTGTAATATCTGTTAAACCCTGTTGTAATATAATATTTTGCAAATGTCTCCAAAAACACTTCATTAACCTATTGTCATATACATATAAATTGAATAGTATGCAAAATAAGTACATTCGTTAGATTTTAAACAAGAAGATAAATTTAAACTTCAGTAAAACCATTTGGATAGCTACGATTAATTTATTAAAGCAAAAGTAATTTTGTTCTTAAAATTGAAAAAAAAAGTCGTACCGAAAGGGTTAAAATGGTAACTTCTTAATATATCTTATTTTGTTGTAATTGATGCACAAGAAAAAATATATTACTCCTCATATTTTATAAATCTTCAGAATTAAATATATATATATATATATATATTATATATTATATATACATCTTTCAACTTTGCAATAAAATGTGAACAACTGTTGTCATTTCATCCACCATGTAACACAGTTTATCATTGGCAAATATTTTAGCCACATAATTTTTCATCACAGGTTTACTTCACCCGTCTTCAGAAGATAAATTGTCGGGCAAAATGAGTCACGTAAATCGTAAAAGCACTAGAATTACGTGAGTGATAAATTCCTTTAAGCTAATATTCGAATATATTTTTGTTATACAAAAAAATCGGTAGTTTTATAAAATCAGGATTCATTTAGCAGTGCAAATATATGTGCAGCTTTAACAACGAATTCATTTGTAGAAAAAAATTCTCTCATTTTCTAAGTTTCTTTAAATACATGAAAACAGTAAAATAAAGCTGCTTGCTAAATCTTTACAAAAATTTATCAAAAATTGTTATGATAATTAAAATTCTTAATAAAAATACTTAATAAAACTCCTCGTAAATTAATATATCTATCCATGCAAATCAATGTAACTATCTGTCTATCTATCAATCAATAAATATTATATAACCAATAATTGGTTTAAACTTTGGTCCTGACGGCCTACGGACATTATTGATTTGAAAGGTAGTACAGATACTTATATTAAAAGAAATTAATAAATTTTTAAATTAATTATTGTACCTTTATACTACACCATAAAATATATTGTAATTTTTACTAGTTTAATACATTTAAAAAAATATATTTTTACATTTCTGGAAAAAAAAAAACTTAATAGAAACGGGATGATATTTATTTATGATTCTCATCCCTTGCTTCGGCATATAATGTTATGCAATTTTCTATCAATTAATTCTTGTTCAGAAAATAAATATTTATAAATAAAGTATTATAACTCAGCTTACTCGAAAGAAAAATATTTATTAAAGGCTCTTTGACCGTTTAACTTATGTTAAATTAACACATCAAAGATTTAAATCTTTTGTAATCAATTTTCATCATAAAGCATTCAAATGATTATAATTACTTAATGACCATTGATATTTCTGCACAAATACAAAGACTCTGTTTCTAAGAGTACAAGAATAAATACGAGAATGTTTAAAGTGGAGATAATTAAGTTCAAAGAAATTGAAGATAATTAATTTTTGAGAATGAATTGATCATTAAAATTTACATTCTAAATGATGTAAATGAAAAATTGATAAAATGGATATTCGTCAAACTATTATTAGTTGCTGTTTCTAGAGTACACGAGATGACAGTTAGAAATACATAAAATACACTGGGGTAGAAAACTGCTTCCTCATTTTTTGAATAAGGAAAATTTAGAGTGGATAGCAGTTTTAATTTGTTGCGGAGATGAAGAGCTGTTACTAAGAGTTCCTCAGTTTGAAAATAGTATCAGAATAATCGAGGGTATCATCAAGGTATTTTCAGCAGTTTAAGAGTGGGAGGAAGTTGGTAAAATCCAGAAAACATGTTTTGATACCACTGCGGTAAACACCGGTCGCCTCATACGAACCTGCATTTTTTCATAGCAGTTGTTAAAGGAAAGAACTTTTGTATTTACCATGTCTCCATCATAATTTAGAAATTATCTTAAAAGCGGTTTTTGATTGTAAAATGGGCACAATCACCTCACCTCAGCCAGATTTAAAAATAAAATTCTGATTGGGTGGCCTAAATTAAACCAGACTAAGTATAAAAATGCTATTCAAGATTAAATACAAGATATAAATAGTTAATTCAGAAGAAATTTCTAGTTTTCTTACAGAACCTTAAAAAAAAATAATAGCCCAGGGAAGAAATTATAAAGAATTAATTCGACTTTGTTTAATTTTTATAGGACGTCCAACTCCAAAAGACATTTTTTCAGAGCATCTGGTGCTCTTAATCATGTCAGACGGAATGTACAGGGGATGGCTGGCTATTTATATTCTCAAAATATATCGTTTCAGGGATCATCTATTAATAACAAATTCAGAAAAAGAAGGTATTAGAGTCCTTTGCTTTTTTGTAATCAATATTTATGCAACAGCATGCTTCAATACTCCCACTCCCATTTTGGCTCCCAATCCCAGACTTTCAATTAATAAAATCACTTGTTGACTACAGAAAAATTTATAAATAGGTTGCAGACAAAGCACTCGCTAAAATGATAAACCACGCTTGGTATCTCAACTCGTATCAAGTTGCATTTTCATTTTTAAATGATACACTGGGAAAGAAAAAGTCAATATAAGCATGGCTGTAAAATTAATGCCATTTGAAGAAGAAAATGATCACGATGACAGAGAGAGCAACAAGACGTAACAGTAACAGCAACAAAAGGTTTCAATGAAGTGGATTATTTATTGAACAAAAAAGTCGATGTTTTTGCTTCATCTCAAACTATAAATTCTTTAAAAAGATTTTATATTAATAAATAATTTTTAAATAGTCATTCCAATGTGTTGTGAAAATAAACCTTATTTGAAAGCAAAAAAATAGCGAATGGTTTTAAACGTGTCAATGACACAGCTAAAAGGGGAATAAAATTAACGCGAGATTTTAATTCCTGTTTAACATAAGACGAAAAACAAAAACAGTATATGCTAAAAGTTGTATCGGCTAAAAGGTAGAAAAACATTTCAAGCAAAAGCAATACTTCAAAAGCACCTTATCTAAGCCATTCCCCCTTAATCCTTTCCAGAGCAGTGGTCACACATCGAGACCACCTGATTTTAATTCCAAACTTACAAACGGCACCAAGAATATTTTAATAAAATTTTGCTTTCCAATGAAAGTTTAACGTAATGCGTTTCCTAATTTCTGAAAAAGTCGTTTGTAAATTCCGGTGTTAGTCAATCATTTCATCATTGTTACGAACAGAATATTCTTGTGCCGGAAAGGGTTAACGTGACAATTGTAAGAGATAATAATTTGTTTTCTTCATTATGCTTCCTTTCTTGTTACACAACTTTAATAATAAAATGCATTTGAGCACTATTTGTTCAAAGTTTTATACTTTCTTTGCTCCCCTCCCCCCTCATTTTTTTAAGTTTTTCAGTTTTAAATTCGATTTTTTTCACTTTCTTTGGAATTTTTTTTTTAATTAAACCCTTTATCATGTACAAAATGAAAAACAATGGAAAGACAAAAGATGGAAAGCAGATGAGATGGAATGTTACAATGTTTTTCTGCATTTTCATAAAAAGTCAATTTTGGGGATTCGGGTGAAATCTGGTCCTGAAAAATGCGCATATGTTTAAATCTATACATAAAAAACGAATGGTGTGTGGATCTTCAAAGAAAAACCTTTTTTTATATAAAATGATACCTGAATTATGTTTCTAGGTTCAGTGTAGGTTCAGTTTCATTTCTAGGTGTATTCATTTCATAAAGGAAAAATAGCATTTTTTTGCGAAAAATCATGTATTTTTTTAGCTTTAACCTCAGAGAGCCACGGGTTAACATTATCCAAATGAGCTGAAACTTTGCCAATCTCATTTTCTAGTCAATTGGCAACTTTTTAGGGGGTCCTTCAGAAAAAATTCGAAAATTGATTTCTTGTGACCACCCTAATAAACGGTCACCATACCTAGTATTTTTTTTTGTCAAAGGGGTTTGCGAAACCAACTGCAAGGATCTAGGTTATAATACTTTTTAAATTCCTAGCAATGCTTGAGGAAGGAATTTAACGTAGTCAGAATTTCTGCGAATTTTACTGGTGGAGAAGGTAAAAAAAATATTCTAATGTTTATTTTTTTACTATTACCAGAAAATTTCATTTCATATATTTATATTACTTTGACTTTTGTCAGTTTATTTGTCTTTAAACGTTTTTTTGTTAATTAGAAATGATATTTCTTTTCTTTAAAAGGTTTATATACTGTTTCATATCTTTGAAATTATGTTTTGTAAAATATATTTAAAAAAATTAGAATTTATTGTATTAAGCATGTATAGAGCAAGGTATAACAAAACGTAAAAATAAGTATTCCTTAATTATTTTTAATTAATCTCGGCTGTTTTAATATTATAAACACTTATAATACAGTATAATAAATGTAAAACAATCCCGGAAATCAAAAGTTTTAAAGTTATTTTTAAACCCCATACTTTTTACAAGCACATTATCAAATGTGCATAAGATCTTACTTAATAAATCACGAAAACAGCCATCAGATGTCGCGGCAGCGGTGAATGCGTGACTGAAAATCGAAAAATCCCTCCTTTAAATATCAACCTGATTACAGAAGTTATCCACCTATCATGATAATACTGTTCAATTTTCCGTAATTGGGTAATTTTTTAAACACTTCCCAAAGTAATTGAAAAGTGTTTATGAATTCTGTCCATCTGTCCACGCTCTAACTCAAGAAAATATACTCGGATTTTCACGTAATTGATGCACAATATTCAGGGTCACCAAGGTATGTTTGGTATTGTATATGGAGTGTGTAGCATTAATAGTTCACTTACAGGGGCACTCAAAAAAGTTCCGTTACATTATGAAAAAGGGTGAAAAATTGTTTGCAGAGTATTTTTATGACATTATACTATTTCAAATGTATTGAAATTGATATAAAGCATTTAATTTCACTCAAGATGTTGTCATATAGAATACAGCATTCGCAGCATTTATCGTTGATTTACACTATTTACAGGAACACAAAAAGGCAATCGGTTACAGAACTGTCTTTGAGCAATAACTCCTGAAAGTGCGTTTTCAAATTCGAGATGCGCTTTTAAATTTAAATTACTTTTTGCATGTTACTCGTTGTGTATAACTTCTACACCGTATACAAGGCTATACAAAACAATTCACATGCCATTCTCTTTATAACCGGAAACTGCTGAAAGGAAAATTTTAAAGGTGGTATGTATTTCCTAACTCAACTAAATTTTTGAATGCATGTAGCTTATTAATCACAAGTCTATGTATCATATAGAGTAAAGCGCCCATATTTCGTAATCCTTTCCTTATTTCATCCCCCTTAACTTCTCCGCTTCTGCGAAAGTGGCTCAACTTATTACGTAAGGCACAGGGGACGGAAGGTAAAAGGAGTCAATCTTGAAAGTTTTGTTCGACAAGACGCATACATAAATTAAAGACGCCGAATTTCCTATTTTTGAAGACCTGAGTTCTTATTACGTCGTTTGTAGAAAGTTATTTACTGTACTGTAAGTATTTATTTCTTATTCATTGCATGAATTTTATGTAGGTAAGTTGCTGACAGTAGCATACAGTGAGTTTAAGGACGCTCAGGTCATCTTACGAGAACTGAAGCTCCTCCGTATTGGGAAGTAGCGTGATCCCAATTTCGTCCACCTTGCAATTCTTATTTTCGCCGAAGGGACGAAATTAGGAATGCTTTCTCATGACATTTTTTTTAAATTTTCTACTCATGTTTGGATGGCTAATGTTTCGTTATGTTATTCTTCCACTGATAAGTAGTACCTTACTTTGTGCCTTACTTTAATGTAAATTAAATTACGTACTCATTTAGAAATAAATTTTGATTTTGTTATAAGTTAAGCCTCGGCGTATTGAATTTTTTTTTTTTTTTTTTTTTTTTTTTTGGGGGGGGGGGGGGCGAAATTGGGCCTTTTTTTTGCATTTTTAGATACTTTTGAAAAAACAAATTTTTGCATTCTTAAAAATTTTTTTGTACGATATTTGTCTATGTTTCTATGTGCGTGGGTAGCTAGTCTATGTAAAATCCAAATTTGGTTGGTTTACACTGAAAATTACAACATTTAGGGCCTAAAAGTGACTGGGGTGATGAAATATGGGCACTTTACCCTACAGGCTGTTCCAAGAATTTGGAAAAATTTCTGCCTGTAAATGGGAATTGCTGAAATTGGGTTTTCAAAGGTGTGAATGCGTTTCCAAATGGTTCCATTAGGCATCCTATTTCAATTTATTAAACGGTGAAGTTTGTTAGATTATTCTGAATGTGTTGGAAAGTGTTTAATAATCGATGCTTGAGACATAATTTTTTCTCTCTTGTTAAAAAGAGAAAAATTGTTTGTTTTTAGAGTCTGCCGAATGTATGCATTTAGTGAAACGCATATTTCGTCAAATTGAATAATAAAAATTTTGCCCTGTAAGCAAAGCAATCGATATGTTCTAGGAACGTTTCGAATGCATATTTGACTGTTTTCGTATTGTTGCATTATGATTTATCATGGATGAATTTCTAAAAGCCAATTTATATAAAAAATAAGTATATGTTTCAAAAATGCCTGCGTGTATTTTTTAAAATACAACATCCAGCATGTGAAAATACCCAAGTCTAAATCTGTGTTAAATTTAGAATATATATATATATATATATATATATATATATAAAAGAAGTTTTAAAATAATATTAATACTCAGGGGAAAATACCAAAATTGAAACAATTTCATTGGAGATGTTAACTATTACAAATATTTCATTAGTCTTCCTGGCAGAATTCTAATATATTTTTTGATAAGCAGTACAACTTATATTTCTCAGATCACCAGTATTTTAAATCAAATGCCATTATTTTTTCAAAATATGATATGCCTCTTTTAACGGATTCTTAAATTAATAATCCATAGAAGCCATGTCATCAGTTGTAATCGTAAATATATGTAATGTGCAAAATGCTATAAATTATAAAAGTAATATTATTACATATATAATAATAAAAATAATGATTTTATAATCTATAAAAATAATATTTATATGTAATTGAAAATGGCTTCATTCGTTCGGGCCATAACAATAACACTGAATTTTTTTCTAACTGGTACATTTTAATTATTCAGTGTAAAATCTTTCCACCGGAAAACGTACAAAATGTTTGTCTATAATAAATTCAAATTGCAATCGTCAATATTAAGAAATATCACATAAAAATAAAATCTTGTAAACTGCGTTCCCTTAAAACGGATGCAGTGTGAATTATTAATTAATAGTTAAACATAAGGTTCTCGGGGCTAAAAATGGTTGAACAATCATTAGTACTTATAAACGCTGATAATTCAAAATACATTAACTCTTTATATTTTCGTCATAGAGTAATGAAATGTTCACTGTTTCAGAGCATTTAGACATTTTTTTTTTTTCGGAATGTAACTTATGGGACGGTATATGAATTTAAATTGGATAACTTTTGAACAAAAACCCATTTTCACGTAAAGGCATTTAAAAAAAAATTGCAAGTCGATCCATACTTCTAATGTTAATAATTTAGCATTTGACTAATGGATCCCCTTTGTATTATACACTATGTTTGTAAATTGTCAAAAATAGACAAAAATAAAATTATTTTTAATATGAATTTTCACAATCAAAATAAGTAACGAACAATTTCCGACATTCCGTTTTTCACATTACCCATTTACATTTATATTAGCCAACGAAATTTTATTATGCATGATGTAATATCACTTTAAATGGAAAAGAACAAAATGTTTTTATACATTAAATTCGAATTCCACAAATACTTATGATGCAGTAGTGATAACAGGACGTAATCTTGTGTACACATAAATGCATTTAAATTTTATGTTTTAAAAATCCAAAAATAACTTGGGAAGGTAAGCACATTAAAAAGGGGTTTTCTTTAATTAAGTAATCACGAAACTGCTGTAATTAAAGAAACCAAATATTACTTTTATTTTTTACTGGTAGCGAAAACAAATTCTGTATGCACTTTTTGAATGTGCATATATGCACCCATTATCCCGAACGTGTTAAAGTAGTGATTTTCAATCTTTAGCTTACAACTCTGCTACTTTTATGAAATATACGTCTAAAAGAAATACAATTTACTGTTGTCAGATCAGAGAATAATAAAGAAAAAGTTTCCACATTGTATGAACCCTTCCGTGTGTTATATACCACCATATTTTAAAATTTTCCGTTTCAAATTTGAATACAATAGAACCTCGATTAGCCGAAGTAAGGAGGACCAACCATCTTTCGGAAAATCGAAATTTTCGGGTAATCGAGAATGCTTCATATTTAAGATTTTGGAGAAATATATGCAATATTTCTTATTATGGTAACAAGTGCTTAATAAAAATAAAACAACAGCAAAGTAGAAACAAGAATAAATTACCTGAATTTTAATTTTGGAATTAAGTACATTTTACATATATCTCAAGAATTTGAAAAAATGTTTCGATTGTCTTTTCTTTGAAGCTCTATCACGGAATTTTTTAATATTATTAATTTACCAGTATCACAGTTTTTCTGCTCCCCCAGCCATGCCAAACCTTTTTCAAAACATTCAAAAGCTTCAGAATTGCCAACTTGTTCGTTTTCTTCGTTCCACTCCGCAGCTTACGGGAGCTCTAGTTAAATTCAAAGGAACTCTAAGAAAGGAGATCGAAAATATTTATATGTACTCGTAATTCGGAAAAGACCGCTTGCACAGAAGGAACGTGATAGTAAAAAAAAAAAAAAAAAAAAAAAAAAAAAAAAAAAAAACACCTTTAAAAATGGATTTCGGTTAATTGAGAGTTTCGGATAAAAGAGGCTCTACTGTAATTAAGTACATTCTATAAGACTCCCGGACATAGTTCTAATACATTTATAGTTCTACTATATTTTCAAAGTACCAGTACAAATAAATCTCAGACCACCGTTATATTTCTTAAAATGCACCAGATTTTTCTTGAGTGCGATTCATTTCTTTATATACAGGCTAATTTTTTTAATTTACCGTAGTCATATCGGCAGTTATAATGGTGAAGTTATATGTAAATCAACTATTAAAAATAGCTTCCATCGTCCGATCGATAAAGTTGAATCTAACATTTTTTTGAAGAGCTGCTTTTTAATTCCTCATTATAATATCATTATCACTGAAAAAAAGTGCAATTTTTTTAAACAATATTTTCAAATTCCCGCATTAATTATTGCAATGTTATAATAAACAAGTTGGAAATTGCTCGTCAAACGTGGCAAATGAGGTGCGTTCGTACTATAACTAGTTTTATAAATATTTTTTGCACCGCATATTGTACTGAATGTATATTTTAGTGCACTTCATTAAGTGCATACCAATTTCATTCAGTTCGAAAGTCTGTAACATCATTAAAATGCATTTGAAAGGATTTTTTCTCATTGGCCTTAATGCAACGGAAAAATTTTGAGTGTCCCTATAATTAAACTATACATCCGAGTTTCATAAAATTTTAAATGACTCCTCAAAATTTTGCAACAATTATACATTTAAAGTTTCAAACCATTCGGAAGGCTGTAACATCATTAAAATGCACTTGGATTATTTTTTTCCCATTAGCCGTAATGTAACGGAAAACTTTTGACAGTCCCTGTAATTAAACTATGCATCCGATTTTTATAAAATTTGAAATGACTCGACAAAAGTGTGCAACAATTATATATTTTAAATTTCAAACGATTCGCTCGGGTAGTTTTTGCGCTGGTATATGTGGACGGACAGACGGACAGACAGACAGACTGAACGACGACTATAGGTGCTACGTATTATATAATTATGAACGCACCTAAAAAGGGAGGAAATCTTGTTAATAACTTTCCATTAAAGTAGATATCTCTTAACGACACTTGCGTGTACTTTTAAAATTCAGCCCACAACATGTCACAGTAGCCAAGTCTGAAAATTCTGTCGTAACTGGAGAAAATAGTTATTTTGATATAAAAGCAGTTTTAAAAATATTTTCAATTCTCAGGAGAAAATATTAAAATTGAAACTATTGCGTTTGGAATACAGGTTATTAGAAAGATAGTATTAGTCTTAATGGTGTAATTCTAATGCTTTTTTCCTTATCAGTACATCTTATATTTCTTGGACCACCAGTACGTTAACCATTTATCTACTGACGGTACTTATAAGGACCATTAAAATAACTTGTTATAAAATTCATTTAATATATCGATTAGTAGTAATACAGTTTAGAATGAGTTAACAAAAAACAAATAAATAAAAGGATGATTTCTTTTGTCTTTGCATTAGAACATTATATTTGCACATTTCCTAATTCTACAAAATAATCAGAAAAATATTTAAAATAAAATATTTGAGTGGGGTTATAAATATTGCACAAAATCCCTATAAACTCAAATTTAATGAATCCTTCTATATCATTCAGTCTTTCTAAAATCCTTCTAAAATTTATTAAATGATTTTGTAAATAATCTAATGCAGTTTAAAAATTCACGAAAAGTCTTTAGAAGATGGAATTCTCATGAATTCATAATTCAGTACATAAAGGGTTAAATAAAATGTATTATTTTTTGTAGTGCAGTATGTTTCTTTATACGGATTTTAAAATTTATAATTCATAGAAGTCAAATCATCAGTTTTAATGGCACATATGTCATGTGCAAAACAGTATAAATTATAAAAATAATATTATTAAATATATAATAATAAAAATAATGATTTTATCTACGCTATATATATAAAATCCTAATGAAACGAATTTATGTAACGATTCTATGAAACGACTGATTAAACAACTGATTATATTTCACGGCGATTTCTCCTGAAATATGGAATACTTTGCGATGAAATTAACACCAAAAATCCGTATTGATGCACAGATCTCAAAACTGGTATTAGAATTTTTAAATTCGAATTAGTTTTTGAAATATTAATTTTTTTCTAATTTTAAATACTTTTTTCTAATGATGGCAACTCAAGTTTCAACCATAATAGATATTTTTTTCAAATTTCAGAAAAGGTTATAATTTTAAATTAATCTGGCGACCAATTTGGCCTCCCTTAAATCTCCTTAGAAAAAAGCTTTTTTTTGTATTTCGCTATAATTTTATTCAATACAAAACATTACTTTAAAACTGAAACATTTAAAATTAATGTCTTTCACTTCTTTCTTTCTTTTTTTTTTTTTTTTTTTGAGCGAAACGAAAAGAAAAATATTAGGCTCAGATGTCATATACGCACTGTGGTACCTAATTGGCGCCAAAATGGCGCTATTTTACCTGACATGGTAACCCGGCTATTGTTGCTTATTCATTAATAAATGTTTATTTACATTTATTTTATTTTTATTTTTAAAAAAAAGTTACTAATTGCTCTGTTCTACAATTATTAATTATTTTTTATTTATTTATTGTTATTTCATTTTAAAAATAATAGAAAATAATTTAAAACAATAGAAAATAATTTAAAATAAATAATGTAACTGGTATTCGAAAATGAGGTTTTCGCCAAATTGTCGTAAAAAATATCACGCCAAACCCGTTGCTTATATGACATCTGTGTTAAATATTAAGTAATGCAAGAAATCATGACATTTAATTTCAAATTCAAAGCAAATGACCAATATCGCCAAATTATATAAACCGCCAAACCACTCGCCAAATTATACAAGTTGACGTAATTTTTATTTTAAATAACGAAAGAACAAATAAATTAGTATAAAAATACAAATACAAATAAAGCGTCTAAATAAAAATCACTTGATGGCGTAAACACATAAGACTTCCTTACAGTCAAGTGAATGTGACATTTACGATCAACCATTATTGGCATTTAATCTTATAGTCTCGCGATAGATTTTTGGTCAATGTGATAACCAAGTACTGCCGTTTTAATTTACCACTCGAAAAATAAAAAAAATGCTAACTTACGAGTTAAAAAAAAAATGGCACGTTTCCGTTATACGGGCACCATTGTCGCCAAGCGTAATAGTTGGTGCAAAATGAAAATCACGTGAATTGAAACAGTTAACTGAGCCTTTTAAATATATTACATTTGGAAACTACAGACTTTTACGAACTATTTTACTAAATCACAAATTTATACTTAAAATAAGTGAACAAATAACTGTTATACAATAAAGTATAGCAATTAATAGCAAATTACAAAGTTTCGCATGGTTTAAAATAAAAATCCGGTACTATTTAGTTATCCCGTTGACCAATTTCTCCAAATGATATAAATCGCCAAACCACTCCCCAAATTAACAAATTGACATAATTTTTATTTTAAATAACGAAAGAACAAATAAATTAGTATAACATTAATAAAAATACAAATAAATCGTCGAAATAAAAATCACTTGATGACGTAAACACGTGTTACTTGCTTAAAGTCAAGTGAATGTGATATTTACGATCAACCATTATTGGCATTTAATCTTATAGTTTGGCGATAGATTTTTGGTCGACGGGATAACTAAGTAGTACCAAAAATGCTTTTCATGATCAGAGTTATAATAATTGGTGCATTAGCATACATTTTGGCATGGTGCCCGTATAACTGAAAAGTACCAAAAAAACTATTGGCGAGATTTGAACCCGGCTAACATAAAAGTACCAAGAATTCCTTGCGATCATAGCAACTTTTATGTAGTTTTATTCGAAAAAATAATTTTGATGGAAACTTTTCTTATGAAAAGCGAAGGAACTGTTGATGATAGTCACATGACTTAGGCTATTATTATAGAAAATGTTTTAAATTCTAAAAACAGCGCAAAGAATAATATTTCCTAACGATTACAAATTTATTTACACATGGCTATTAAAAACAGAAAAAAAAATACTTTAAAATTACTATTAAATGAGTACGTGTAAAAGCAGGAAAATATCGAAAATTATGGTCTTGAAAATTGTATTTACACGTGCATATTAAAAGAGAAAGGAAAATTTAAAATAATAAGTACATTAAAAATAGCAAATAAAGCCTTTGTGCAACAATATTAAAAAGCAGAAAAACCAACGTTTAAAATGCACAAATAATATATGAAAAGCAGCAAACAGCTGTTTCGAATCTACTAGCGAGATTCTTCTTCAGTGCAAAAGGAACAGCGTGCTAGAAAAAGCAAGGCTGAGCAAAATCATAGACAGAGACGCGCTGGCTTTTATACCCTATGCGGGTAGCGAAGGCGCCGAAACAACAAATGAGAGAGAAGCAGTGGAAACGACTGGGTGGACAAGTAGCGACATCTACCGGAGAAGTAGAGAAAATAAATCAAAAAGGGGAATTAAATTAACGCTTTCCAAATACTTGGAAAATCTGGAGTACTAGATAAGTCATTGACTAAAGAGTGAGAATTTTTAATGATATGGTAAGCTTCCCAAAAATCAAGATCAAGGTTAGAAGAACATTTTTGGATAATGATGGCTGAGGAAAAATCGAACCTATGTTGAGAAGACCAAGAATGTTGAGCAATAGAAGAACGTTTGAGCTCCTGATTTTTAACATAATCTTCATGCTCTTTTAAACGAAATCTAAGAGCACGTTTAGTCTGACCAATATAAGAAAGACCACACTGACAAGAGATCTGGTAAATGCCCCAATTATCTAGGCGATCAACGGGGTGTTTGAGATTTGAAAAAGGGATTTTATTAACAGGAGAAAAAATAACTTTAAAATCAAACCTTCTTAGGATTTTAGCAACTTGCTGACTGATTTTAGGGAAAAATGGTAATACAACTGAAGTATTAGAGTTGGAATTAGTTGGAGTCTAGTTAGAATTAGATGGAATTATGTCTCTGTTTCAGAGCATTTAGACATTTTTTTTTCAAAATGTAAGTTATAATACGGTATGCAAATTTAAACTTCATAACTTTTCGACAAAAATACTATTTTGGCGTAAAGCTGTTTAGAAAAACATTTGAAACAGTTTTGCAATTAGATTCATATTTCTAATTTTAAAATTTTACCATTTGCCTAAAGGAGCCCCTTTGAATTATCCTATTCACATAATACATTTTACATTTATCTTTGCCAACGAAATTATACCACATTTCAGGTAAAGTCCTTTTAACTGGAAAGCGTAAGAAATGTTTTTCTGTATAAAATTCAAATTCC
Organism: Maratus speciosus; assembly: GCA_963932465.1. Lineage (NCBI taxonomy): Eukaryota > Metazoa > Arthropoda > Arachnida > Araneae > Salticidae > Maratus > Maratus speciosus. The sequence continues at coordinate 313,964,960 of OZ010794.1, forward strand.
ACTAATATTTATTTTGCAGTAGTAGAAATAAAAATACATAAATGCACTTAATCTATATGTTTTATAATCACCAAAATAACTAAGGAATGTAAGCACATATTAAAGCAGCTTTAAAACGAGACAGAAGATTTCGTTTGGAGATTTCATTTTATTTTATTTTAAAGTCGTGAATATCAATATTAAGCTCACAACTCTGTTACTCACATGAATGCTACTTCTAAGAAATATAATTTTCTGTTGTCAGATCGGATAAGTATAAAGAAAATGTGTACTTTTCGGTTAGCCGGGCGCCAGTGTTATATGTATACACTGAAAAAAAATTCCGTTTAAATACGGAAATAGTACTGGCAATTGAGACGCCAGTATACTATTTCCGTATTTTAACGGATAATTTTCCCCGTAAATTCCATAAAAACGTAATTGTTTCTGGAATTTATGGAAACTATTTCGTTAAAAAACGGAAATATTACTGGCGTCTCGCAAAGGGGATAAGAACAACCTTTAAAAAATTTCTGGATTTGGATCTACTATTACTTTTTAATATTACAATTTAGCCTTTGGATTTTAGTCCCCTGAATATTATCCATAGTTTAGAAATTAAAATATAAAAAAGTATTTTTTCAATTGCAAATTATCCTGAGAATATAAATTATCGAAAAGAAAATAGATCAAGCATCTGAAGCAATGTGTAAAGCGATAAAATTTACGTGACTCAAAAATTCATTTAGTTTACTATCATAATAAAATTTAATATAATTCCAGTTTATTGGTAATAATTTATTCAGGAAAATATGTATGGAAGCAAGCTGAAATTACTTTAAAAATATTTAGAATATTTAAATTGATATTTGTTCATTTTCAACCGTTTTTAAAATAATGTATATCGGTTTTAACCACTTATGGGTCTTTGGAATAACAAGTTCATTTCATAGCTGTAAAAAAATGTACATACATGAATATTCTCCTCTTTTATAATTTGATTATTACTGTTAGTTCTCCGTATATGGAAGTAATCCCTCAAAAAATAGTTATAAACTTGTTGTGATTGAATGAACTTGTCTTGAAAAAGTGGCAAGCGTTTCAACGACTTGCTCGTTTTTTGACCGACAGTTTTATGTGCTGCAGTTTTGCGTTTATTGTGTATATATTTCTAGAAGATTAGGAATCAAAATGTCCAGCTATTTTTTGTGATAATATTCGCTATAATTCTAATTATATGAAGAGATTTAAAAAAAATAATAATAACATAATGCATGATGCACATAAGATTGTATAATGTATTTTGAATTTGTTACCTTTCTTTAAGCAGTGTATGTTTTAATTTCCACTTTTTATTCTATCAATAATGTAATGTCTTCCCAAACTAAACTGCCAAGGTAAAAAAAAATCTTTTGTACGTAAAATTAATAAAAGGGTATAAATTTTTCATTCTGGGACATAAAATGTGTGGTTTGTATATTAGCATTGTCTAAATAGCAGAACAATATAGAAAAATATACTATTTATTTTATAACAATAACAACTAGGGAATAAAAACACATATAATTGAAACTTTAAAACAAGACGTTATGTTATTTTTAAATTTTTGGCTTTATTTCAATCCAATAATCGTCTATCTGTCCTCACAACAGTACTAATAATATGTATTTATAAATAAACCCCCATTTCATTTATTTGCATAGCGTACTCCCTCATGTGAAGATAAATAAAAATGCATAAAAATAATTTAAACGTATATCACTAAGTTCGAGTTCTTAAGAAATATTATTCTCTGTTTTAAGAAAAGTAAATAATTAAGAAAAATATTTCAAATTTTTAGAAACATTTTGCGTGTTATTTAGAGATCAGAATTGTTGTATTGGCATATTTGTAACGCCATTTCAATTTTTCAACAGATTTATCTATATAAATATATATTTATCATTCAGAAATATATATTTTCTATCGAAGTGTTTTTATAGCAGTTTTAGTTTTTCAAATAATTGAATGTGTAAATTAAATAAATTTCTAACTATGTATTTTTGCCTGTAACAATTGAAATCACAAAAATGCTAGTATGTTCATAATTATGCATCCCAATATATTTATTAACTTACGGCTATATATTTGCAGACATACGCATCCCCCAAAAAATTAATCAAAACAAAAAATATTTCAAAGTAATGTCCCCAGGGGCGTGCCTAGCGGGGGGGTGTTGGGGGTGTAACACCCCCCCCACTTATTTGGAAGAGTTGGTAAAATTTAGAATTGTCGGAAAGTTAAGAACACGCCCTGCAAAAAGTCTCCTCTCCCGTCGTCAGTATCATTTCAATTCTTTGTTGTCGGTCTTTAAAGAGGAAAAGAAAGAACTTCTCACGGAAGATTGTGTATGAGGGAGGGGTTGTCAGAGAGCGGAGGTGTTAGATAGAGACAGAGAATCACGTTTTTGAGAATTTGAGACTTTCGTGAAAGGAAGGGGGAGGGGAAGTTGTTCCAATCTCTATTGTAAGTTTTCCCATGTAGCATCTTTAATTACTCCCTTCTGCTATGGACTGATTCTTAGAATTTGGTGACCACTTGGCTCTGGATTTGGCGCTTGTTATTTGAGGTTACTGCATTTAAAAGATGAAGTCACGGACACAGAAGAAGATCAATTTGCAAAAGTTTGTTTTTGTCGCGGATAATTCAGTGAAAATTTTATGCATGCACTGTGATCGCGTACACACACATTTCACAGAAAAAAATAAATTTATATCGCCATATAAGAAAATTTCATCTGAATGAAAACATCGACCTCCAGAAAGGAAAACGGATTCAATGTACAATATGTAGATATTTCTGCATTTCTATTATAGAGGGCTGCATAGTCATATTCAAACAGATCATCCAGATGTAAAATTATATTTTGAAAAGGCTCCTGTATAGCCCCCCCCCCCCAAAAAAAAAGAACCAGTTTTATTCTTCAAATTGCCATAGACACATGAATTTTGTAGACAGGTACATCTGGAATAGTAATCATGCTTAAAGTACGTGTTACTCCTTTTGTGAGTAGGTGGGGACGACCATCTTTAAACCTCATTTGTTGAAAATTCCAAAATCGGAGCATTTAAGCATCATCACTCTTCAGGTTGGTTCTAACTGTGTCCAAAATTTTTAGTGTCAATGACTATTTGAAGACTCAAAGAAAAATATTATTTTTTGTCGCAGGGAGGGGGAGGGAGTTAGACCATGTTCTCTTGAAATTTTCAATAAAAGAGTACTTAATCTTTCTTGAATCTTTCAAGAAAGGAATACTTTTGCATGATTATTATTTAGCTCTGCTTCCTCTTGAATTCGGTTCAAAACGCCGACTTTGACAGTATTTTCTGACAGTCTTTAACAAAAATAAATAAATAAATATATATATATCTATATTATAAAGGACAAACATATCTGTGCGTAACGCATACGTCATTCTGCGAATGGCAACACTTTCAAATTTGAAATGACATTTCGGTTTTGCAATTTTCACTATTGCAAAATTTTAAACTTCTAAACATCGCGCAGTTTCAATTTTTACACCAACGTATAGGGAAAAAAATGTACTTCTAAATGAAATTTGTTTGAAAGCTCTATCTCTATTTATTTTTGAGATATTAATTTTTTTTACAGTTTTTAGTACCAATTTTGTAATTGTGGCAACTGAAGTACTCCATTTTTATTAAAAGTAAAGGGAAAATAGTCATGGTTTATTTATTATTATTGATTATATCCTTATTGATGCCATTTTCACATTACAAATAAAAGTAACTTTTTTCTAATTTTTGAACAGAAAATGACGTCAGCCATTAAAAAAAAACACGCATTCTTCTCCATAAATCAAAAGATTGAAGAAGATTTTTCTTTTTACATTACGCTGATACTGAGTTTGAGACGCTAGGCAAAATGATTCAGTGAGTAAAAATGATGTCATATTTAAAACAAAACGATCATTTTCTTTGATAAAACTAAATATTTGACCAATACTAAATGGCCAATACTATGGCAACTAAAGGCAAATTTTGAATGGCAAATTTTCGCGGATACTGAGATTTGAACTTAAAGTTTGTGCGAATGTTCACATGAAAAGTTGTATCGGACAAGCGTGACTTTAAGTTTGGAAATACATTCATTAATAATCTATTGCGTATTAAAATACTTTTAAATTGTGGATTTGAGTGGTGCGTATATAAATTTTGAGAATGTAAAAATAACGTACAGTTTAGATTTTATGGGGTAAAATTTTATATGACAAAGCGAAATCCTTTTTACTGATTTTTCATCCTGTAAAAACAAACATAAGAGCCTCAGTCGATAACTTCAACATAATTATTATCTTGATTACATATTCTAATACAGTTTAATTTTTCAATAATTTAAGCAGCTGAAGTTTGTGGAAATAATGTTTTGGTAATTTTAGGTTAAAAACATTATTCGTTTTAAGAGTTAGACAACCAATGCAAGATGGACTTTTTATCGTAATTATTTTTGTAGGTTTATTATAAATTCGATCTAATAGTTCCATTCTAAACATTTTAATTCGTCGAATTTCGACGGGTTCCAACTCGTATATAATAATGGAAAACGCATTTCGATCAGTTGGAATATCGCTTTCCCAAGCTCGTGCACAGTCTTACGACACCACGTCATCTATGTCCGATGTCCGACCGCATTTTAGGCTGTCAATCAAAACTTTCAGAAATCGCTGGTAGATCTATTTTATACATACCCTGCCTGGCGCATAAAGTGAATTTATGTGTTGAACATGCGTGCGAAGAAAGCAATATAATTAAATTTTTCTACGACAGTATTCAGGATCTCTATAACTTCTTTTCACTGAGTACAAAGCGATTTGGCATACTGAAAGAGAAAATGGAAGTTCTTCAGAAGAGTCTTACTTTGAAATCTTTGTCGAAGACAATTTGGACTATGCGAGTGGATTCACTCAGAGCTATTTTATCGTCCTATGATGCCCTCATCCATACTCTGCAAATTATTTCTGAAGACATGAAGGTTGACAAGAATGCTCGAGCTAAGGCGGCAGGGTTAAGAAGCAAAATGATGTCATACGATTTCATTGTTTCTTTACTTGCAATAAAAACAATTATGTTTAAGACCAAATTAGCAACAGAGCAATTCCATCGTGAAGACCTGGACATTTTAGAGGGAACCGACATAATGCAGAAAACTTACGAAAGCATTCAGAAACTCCTGAATAATGACGCGGTGGCAATAATGAACATCATTAAGGAAGTTACAGCATCTGCGAGGCACATGGAATAAATCAAGATTATGAGTTCAATTTGCGGCACAGGCAACGGAGGCCTCCATCGAAGATCGACGAAAATCCTGAAACTGCTGTTCTATTTACACGAGATAATTATTTTAAAGCAGAAATTTTGAAGGTGGTGGATCGGCTTACAACTTACAACTGCATTTGGCGACATTCATAAGTTGGTATTTGAGAAAGTTAAACCACTGTCCTGTCTCCTTCCATCTAGGATCAAGTATAGCTCAACCGAGGACATTTCAAAACTATGTCAATTATTCCCTGATGATCTCAAAGATGTAGATAACTTGGAATGTGAAATTGATCTCATGTCCTCAGAAATAGCTAGTTCTGAATCGGATACAACTGGCGCAGCAGCGTAAAAACTTGTGGGGAAGGCTCATTTGTATCCTAACCTTTCTTTGGCCAACAAGTTGGCTTTAATTATTCCAGTAACTGTGTCAAGTAATGAAAGAAGTTTCAGCAGGTTAAATTTAGTAAAAAATTACTTGCGTACCACCATGTCGGAAGAGCGACTGGACGAACTAATGCTATTAACCTGTGAAACAGACATAACTGACATGTTGGATTTAGACAGTGTAGCTGGAAAATGGGCTATTCTGAAGGATAGGCGGGCGATAATTTAAAAATGTAGAAGGATACTTTTTAGTCTCTTATACTAATATATATCTTATTTCTAGCAAGCAAGATTTGTCTTTTTTTTGTATTTTAAAATTTATACACTTACATTACACAACAGCATGCGGTTTTATTTACAGAAACATAAATTCCGAAGTACTTCAACATTCTTAAATTGTTACTTTTGAGAACTGGTTAACGTACGGTACATCCATACACATTTCCTTTTAAATCGTAAGCAGAATCCTAATTAATAACAAGATTCTCAACTCTACTTATATAGTAAAATAATTTTAAAAAATTTACATATACTGAATAACTGCATTTAATTTCGACTGTGGTTAAGAAGAATGCAAGTGAACACTTAAGACTTTTAGTGACTTTTATAAATTCACAGTATTGTAGAACAGTTGACTCCGCCGCTGAAGGGGGGGGGGGGCTATCACAAAGCCTTTCTCACCCGCGATCTTGCAGTCGGCAAAATTCAGTTCACACCCCCCCCCCCCCCACTAAAACAGCCTTCGGCACGCCCCTGAATGTCCCAGTATTTTGCCCTCTAAAGGATTACAAAAATAATGTATTAAAATAACTTCTATTGACAAGGTAAACTATACTAGATGCATAAATAACTTTTACATAGTAATATCCTGCATAATAGTTGAATCTTAAGTCATAAAAAGAGTCTTTTTTTATTTAGATTTAAACAATATTATTTTACTTTTCGAATAAATAAATATAGACTTAACCTTATGCATCTTGAAATACATTCAAATTAAACTATTTTGTTTTAAATGAGTAATTTATTTTTCCAACTTCTTTTGATACGATAAAATTCCGGTAGCCAGTAATATCGAATGTCCCGTCATCGCTGAACTGATTTTTTTTTTTTAATGTAAATCGATAGTAAAATGTAATACGATCAATATGAGCTTGGTATTACTAGATTTGACAAGTCAAAAATTTGTTTAATTAGATTAATTATTATAAAAAATCTAATGTTTTACCATTATCGCGGATTTGTGCTCTTTTAGAAAAACTTGGTATAACAAACTTTATTCTGTCGGAAGAGTCTGTCATACTTATTTTAAGGATGCAGCGGCCATAAAATTTCAAGTTTATTTTGCTTTAATTTTTACCAGTGGCCACTTTATTTCGCATATGTTCCCTTCTTAGAAGGTGCAAATATAGTCTGTTCTTTTCTCAGGTATTATTATATTCATTTTGCATGGATCAACACATTTTTCTGTTTAAGACAGGATTTCGTTACAGGCAGATTCTTTTTTACTGGTTTTATTGCAATTATTTTTTTTTTGTCTTTTAACCTACTACACTTTAAAGAATGAATTCTAAAGTTTTACAGTAAAATAATGGTGATTTAAAAAATATATGCATTTTTTGTAAAAATTTTTGGGCTGAGCCCAATTTTACTAATTTTTGCATGGATCAGATCAGTCAGAGACAATTATTTTAATACAGGTTGGGTCGAGACCGGGACTGAAAATTTCGCCTCATGCAGACCTAGGAAGAAGGAAGCCAGTCCCGGTTCTGTATAAAAAAATACATTAAGCCCGGCTCGGTTGAATCTTCAGAAAAAAGTAAGGCCCGGGACTGGCCCTATCCTAGAATACAGACTTTTGTTAACCGCCTAGTCGTGATGTTAATAAAACCGATAATTGTGAGGGATAAAATAATGATTAAAAAAAAAAAAACTCTTAATCGGCCTGTTAGAAAAAGCTTTGCTTTAAATCAGCTGACATACACTTAAATAGTACAGGAAGAAGGTGGAAAGAGAAAATTATAAACTGAATCGGAAGTTAAAGCTACAGAAAGGAGTTACTTAGTCATCTGCATTTTTTTTTAAAGTTTTAAACATTTTATTAGTACACAATTTTTGTTTAAAACTTTAAATTCTTACTCATCTGCAATTTTTTAAAAAAAGCATTTAAACATTTTTTAGTGTACACAATTTTTGTTTAAAATTTTAAATGCGTTTATCTGCTTGATGGGTTTATTTTTTAACATTCCGCGTCTTTAAATTATTATAAGTCAAGAATTGTTAAAGAAAAAACGAGCAAATTTGGAACATGTCTTATTTGATTATTTTACATTAATTTTGTTTCGGCAAATTTGAAAAAAAAATTACTTTTAAAAATACGATTTTTTAAAAATAAGTTAAGTCATTAAAAAAAAAAAAAAATTAATATTTTAAAAATTAATATTAAAAAAATCCTGCAACAAAATTAAAATTTTATTTTCCTCTTTAATTAAATTAAATAATTTTGAAATTCGACAAATAAGTTTCAAGTTATAGCCATTTTAAATGACACCACTTAAAAAAATAATAAGGATTTAAATTTTTTAAAGAACTTTATGAGAAATTTCAGGATGCAATTTTATTTGCAAAATATATGGTTACCCAGCACAAAAAAAAGATAAAAAAATCAAAATTTTTACTCAATAAATTTATTTTTTACATGTTTTCCGGAACTCTTAAAGTAACATTGTTTCTTGAATAACACACATTTCAATTTATCCATTTGTCTAATCCCCAAAAACCCGACGAATTATTTAAACAGGCATATCTCTGTGAATTTTGCAGATATGAAGATGGATTTTTTTGTGTTTAATTCAGGAAGGGATAAGGAAAATTCTCCTAATTAGAAATTTTACTCTAGGGGGTATAGAAATTTGCTTTTTGTATTTTCTCAAATAGAACCCCCCCCACCGCCCCCCTCCAATGGAGTTGCAACTTATCTTATCAAATTTTGCGCAATTTGTTATGAAACTTTGCAATTAGAAATATGCAATTTTTAAGGACAATATTTAAGGAATTAGCCTATTGTTCCGATATTTATGAATCACCTTGTATATTTAAATACATATAAAATACTCCACTGGATTTTTCTTTTTATTTACAAAATATAGACAAAACTTTTACAATATTGTTTTTAGTTAAACGTTTCCAATTTCCATTAAAATATGAACAACTTCTGACATATCATACAATACATGGCACATTTTATCATTTACAAATATCTTAGCCACCTAATTTTTTATCACTGGATTATTTCTCTAGTCTTCGGAAGATAAATTGTCCTGCGAAGTGAGTCACGTAAATCGTAAAGGAACACAATTACGTGAGAGATTCCTTTATACTATATTTCGATTTTTTTTCCATACTATAAATCTGTTACTTTATAAATCAAAATTTTTGGAATAGTTAAAAATATCTGCATTTTCAAACAAATTAATTTTTTTTAAACTTTCTTACTACATTTTTTCTGGATTTTTTAAAATACATAAAAAATAACGCTACTTATCAATTCTTTTAAAATTGTATTAATTGTTTTTGTAAATTAATAGATCTATGTAACTATATATCTCTGGTGTTATATATATAATTATATATATAAATATATATAAATACATATAAATATATATATAATCTGTAAGATAACAAAAATTTAAAGACATTTTATAAATCTTATAAATAGCTGAAGTTAACGCCGATTTACTGTCCTACTGTCTGATTGGAGAGATAGAAACTGTGGATATTTACTTTATTTTAATATCGCATTTTTTATTAATTCTTTAACAATATTTTACGCTTTTATTACAACAATCGTCATTAAAATTACATCAATTTATATTTTCAATAACTGTTTTTTGAAACAATTTGTACATTTTTTGGAAAAATTAATTTGAGAAAAACCTGGTTTATTCATGATTTTGATCCTTCGTATTGGCGTAGAATGATAAAAAAGGAGTTATATCTATAAGTTGTTGTTCAGAAAATAAATATTTTAAACGGCAAATAATACCTCACGTTAACCGAAAGAGAAAGATTTAATAAATTATTTATTATTCGATTCCTTAATTTATGTTTAATCAACACATCAATAACTGTAAATCATTCCTAATCATGCGTAATCATAAACCAAACAAATAATTTTATTTATTAAATAACTATTGGCATATCAGCACAAATATAAAGAAATAATGTTAAAGTGTATAAAGTAAATACGAGAATGTTTCCGGTGAAGAAAATTAATTTCAATGAAACTGAAAAAATTAAATAATAAGATTGAATTGATGGTTAATGTTTACATTTTAAAATGTGTAATTGAGCAAAGGATCAACTAAATATTCGTTAAATAATTAATAGTTGCTGTTTCTAGAGTACACGACAAGTTTCAAAAATAGGTTATCACATAGTTGCCCATAGTTTACTATGGTCAGTTACCATTGTAAATAAACGAAATGTGTGTTTTGTTTATGCTCCATTTCTACTAACTATCACTGAGTACAATTTAATACTTTTTACACCATTTTACAATTGCAGTTATATCATTTTTATCATTCTTAAACTCTAGAAAATCTGTTACTGATTAAAAAGTGAAGTTGAAAATTATTAATAATTTCTGTTTTGCTAAATTCCTAAAATGATAGAAAAGATAAAAGGAAAGAAAGATAAAATCTATAATGATGACGACAATGATGCAGAGTGGCCTCTATGTTAGAAGCGTTTTTCTGATGAGAATCATGAAGAACAATGGGTTCAGTGCATTCAATGCTGCACTTGGTCACACGAAATATGCTCAGGAGCCAAAAATAATACAAAATTTATATATTCCTTAATATTTGTATGGCTAATGTTATTCTTCCACTGATAATTAGTTCATTTTTTGTGCAATAATTTAATGTAAATTAAATTACTTACTCATTTATAAATAAATTTTGATTTAGTTATAAGTTAAGCCATAAGCTAAATATTGGATTTATTGAGGGGAACGAAATTGGGACCATATTTTTTTTTCTTTGGCCATATATAGATACTTTTGGAAAAACGATTTTTCGCATTGTTAAAATTTTTTGTACGATATTTGCCTATGTTTCTATGTGCGTGGATAGTTAGTCTATGTAAAATCCAAATTTGATAGGTTTTCACTGAAAATTACAACATTTACGGCCTAAAAGTGATTGGGGGGACGAAAATAGGGTACCTTACCTTATGTCTTAGCGATATAATTATCTCTCTATTCTACAAAAAAAAGTAACTAACGCTGTCACCGCCGCCGCCGGTTTTGAATTTTTTGTGACCGCAGGTCTTTCTTCGTTAATATTAAGAAAAATATTGCAAAAAAGAAAAAAAAAAGAAATGAAATTTGGTGGTATTATAAAGAAATGTTTGATAAACACGCTGATGCACACAGTTTTCAAATTCGAAAAATTATTTTAAGAGATATTTAATGCTGAAGCTGGACAAAATCGTTCCATCAAATAAGTTTTATAGGAGCAAAGACTATACATGGGATTTAATGAATTTTAGATCATTTTATTCATTAGCAGTTCGTGGTGTGCAGACTGCATTTATTTTTTTAATTTGATTCATTTTTTGTGGTTTTATTTCTATTTTAAATTCAAATTTTCAGCATTTCGAGAGATATTTTTTACAAAATTTAGAAAATGTTATTATTAATTTAAACTGTTGCCAACAGTATAAACAGCGCAAACAATAATGTTTGCTTTAAAAAAAAAAAAAAAAAAAAAAAAAAAAAAAAAAAAAAAAAATCCACATTTATTATAAACAGAAAAAAAACATTCAAATTAGAATTAAATAATTAGGTATAAAATACAGAAATTTATTGAAAATTACGTCATAAAAACTATATTTACACGTGATTTTTTTTTTAAGAAAGGATATTGTAAAATAATAAGTTCATTAACATGCGTTAGAAGTCTTAAATAGGAGAAATTACGCCACATTTACGTCACATTACACTTATTACGTAAAATGAACAAAAAATAATATTGCAAAACAGTTTAAATTTAAAAATTGCGCGAGACATTTATTTGATATTTTGAGATGATCTTTTCAACTATTTCAACTCAAATAATATTTCATTTCTAACAAAAGTATTTTCACGTGAATATTAAAAAGAGAAAGAAAAGTTTGGTGAAAATTACGTCAGGTTAAAAACGATACATTTAAAATGTCTTATTTAAAAGAACTTTCTTTCCGCTTTGTTAAAAAATACCGGGAGACAAAGACTCTGTTTACTTAATTAATTTTATATTAGCTTATTTTGAAATGTTTAACTGATTATATTTAATCAAAGACGAAAACAGCCCTTGTATATTTTAACAGCAGCTGATTTTGTCTTAAAATTTCGCAATCAAAGAGAAATGAATAGAAACCCGTTTATAGGTAGATCGCCACTGTTTTTTAGTTATTCCTATTATTAGTTTACACTCTCCCTATATATATCTTGTTCAAATTTTTAATCGTTAATAAAGTATTTATTATTCATCCACTCATGTTTAAATGCATTTTTTAAATTTGTAGTGGATGACACTTGATGTTAATACAGTTTTTTCAAATATTAATTCATTAATTAAATTTAATTAATTAATTTTAGTTTTATATGGGAGTCAAAATGGCGGTCATTGGTTATTGAACACAATGCATCTCCATACCTATAAGGGGGTTTCCACAGGGGGACCCTGTTATGCCACCAAATACCGCCAAGTTTATCGCCAAATTTGGCAACCAAAATGAATCGCCAAGAATGACGCCAACTTTGCAATGTCTCTAATATTTCACCAAATTCCCATACACTTCCATTGTAAACCAATAGGGTTTACTTGCTTATAGAAAATCAACAAATTGAGATATTTTAATGCAATAAAAACTAATATTAGCTTAAGGGATTATATTAAATTTTCTTTGATGACCTAAGTAGGAATTGGCTTTAAAAAAATTATATTAATTGTTTAAATTATAAATCAATCTCCCGAAATCTTTTTAAAGCCGATCAAATTTGCGTGTTTTTAGAGACTGCGGTGTCTGAGCGGGTGTTGGCGAGCGTAGCTCGTGGTGGCAGATCCCACTAGTTTACATTTGTTTTAAAGTACCAGTACAGTTTATATTTTTCAGATCACCCGCAGTTCTAATGTGTCTGAATTTTCTAAAGTGCGATAACTTTCTTTATACTGATGCTAAAATGAATAATTTTTTACAGACACACCGTTGGTTGACATGGTGGAGCTAAATGGAATATTATTAGTATTGTAATTATTGTTACAAATATCTTCATTCATTTGATCGATAAAATTTACTCTTTCCCTTCTTCTCTCAACAATTCATTTTTTCCTTTTCAATGTACACACATTTTCACCGGAAAAAGTTACCGATTTTATTATATATTAAAATTAAACTTGGTCTCAATTAGTTCCACTTACCTGCGTCAACTGGAATGATGTTAAATCAAGTCACCTGCTTCTCTATTAAATTGGTTACATTTTGAAATTATAATCAGAGAAGGGATAGCCAATGTGTGGTCCCCAGAAAATACCTGAACAATATTTAATTTCTATAAAGGCTCTGAGAAAAAGCGATTTGGTAGCGATGAAAAAGTGAGAACAGTCACGGAATATTTATCTCGAATACAAAATGTGCATTTTTTTCGATAGGTATTTTTTTTTTCCATTTTGATAAATCTTACAAATAGGTCAATGTTCTTGGTGGTTATGTGAAAACATAAAGTTAGAATATTTCTTTATGTACACCATATATTACTTTTCCGGAAGGAAAAAAACTCCCTAAAGTACCCAAGAAAAAGTTATTTTCGTTGGTGCTCCGAAGTATGTTTTTAAATTTTGTTAAACTAATTAGGTGCATTTAAATTTAATAAAAGAACGAAAGTTCTCTGATTATTATTGTGCTTACATATTTGAGACTTCATATTAATGGACAGTAGGATTTGAGATTGTAAATTTAGTGATGAGTCACGTTCAAAAGTTCAGTGATCGCTCAATCAGCGTATCTATTTTTTTTTTTTTTTTTTTTTTTTTTTTTTTAATGGGGAAACTTTTTTTTTTGTTTGTTTGTTTTGTTCCAGAAAAAGTAGAAAATTCAAAATATTTTAAATCTTTACATTTTAGCCATAAAATAATGAATTTTCACTTTTTTACCTTTCAGAAATTTTACTCTATATACTAATTAACTATCATTTTTTGGTACATTTTATGCATATTAAACATTTTTCAAATACAATTTATACATCTTTTTTTTGTAAAATAAAAATAAATTTATACGACTTCAAATATATTTTTTTGAAAACTTTAAATAATTATTTCCTTAGGATTTTTAATAAATCCTATTCCTAATAAACCATGTCACCTTTTCCTTAAAATTCGAATAAGAACAAATTACACTAATTAAAAAAAAATATTTGAAGAAAAAAAATAGAAACCAGATTTTGGAAAAAGTGCAATAAAACGGAATAACCTAAAAAAAACATTAACATTTAAATTTTAAAAAGACGGATTAGCCTACTGAAGAAAATTTTTTTCAAGGTGTTTTTGGTTTGTCTGCGAGTCATATCAAACAAAATATTGCAGCCGTTTTCATATTATTAGCATTCTCGCGAAATCTTAAGATTGACAAATTCAGAGAACAAAATCGTGTGACACGGACAGATATAGATTCGGAGGCAAACACTTCCTTATATTAATAAATACAAAACTTAAAGTAATAATAATAATTATTTCGCAATGCGCAGTACACACATATTACATACAGGATGCGCAAAACTGTGTAAGTTAAACACTATTATTTTTGTGCAATAATTTTCGTCTTATTTTATCACAGACGTTTAGCGATTAAAATAATTACAAAAATAAATTTAAAAAATGCAATTTAACGAATTACAACGACCATTTGAAAAATTATTTTTTCAAAGACTAAAATTTAATACATAAAAAATCGCACGGAGTTGATCATACATTACCTACGCCATGGATTACATTTTTCGGTACTGTAATTTTTTTAACTTCTACGGAGCTGGTCATACACTACGTACGCCACGGATTAAACATTAATATTCCTGGAAAATTTTTAAATGAGATTTCATACATTACGTACGCCATGGATTACATTTTTCGGTACTGTAAATTTTTAAACTTCTACGGAGCTGGTCGTACATTACGTACGCCATGGATTAAACATTAATATTACTGGACAATTTTTAAATAAAATTTCATTCTTAAACTTCTAAACATCCCACAATATTACTTTTTACACCGTCGTATAGAGAAAAAAATGTACTTTTAAATGCAATTTATTTGAAAGCTGTATCTCAATTTGTTTCTGAGTTATTACTTTTTTTGTAGTTTTTATTACTTTTTTGTCATAGTGGTAACAGAAGTATCATCTCTGTTGAAAGTAAAGGGAAAATACAGATTACTGTGCAGACCAATCAAAAAATAGACCAATAAAATGCGGATTCAACAAATAAAACACTTCAGATATGTTTTTGATTTCCTACCCTGACGGAGAACAATAACTATTTTTCCAAATGGTTAATAAATAAATAAAACACTATTCTCAAAAACTGATTCCCACAAATTAAAAGGAATATAAAGTATCGTCATCGCGAAGGGGATAACGAAATGTCTGTTCTTATATTTATATATAATCAATCATTATAACGATACAACACAAATATTATTTATCAGAAAACTACATGTACGCTGTAGGAATAAAAAAAAGACATTTCTTTCATTACTCACGCAGCTATGTTATTCATTTAATTACAGTGAAACCTCCCTATGTGACCACCTCCCTGAACGACCATTTTATCATGGAACGAAATTTATTCCCATAGGCACAATACTAATTTTAACCTCCATTCAGAGATCATTCCAGTTGAACACCCTTCATGAGCGATCCATTTCTTTGAAGAAAATGAAACAAATTCCTTTTTTTCCTTGTGGTTTGAAGAAGGTTTTATTAGAAAAATAATTCCGGAAAGCACATTATTCATCAAACTTCTAAACTAAGTTTTTAAAAAACATATATACCGGTAACTTTTAAGTATTTAAACCCCTTTCTGCCTGTTTAGGCAACGAATTTAACTCTGATAACAAATTAAGAATGACGGTCAATAAACTCCCCTGCCCTATTCTGTCGGGAAACTCTCAAAGAAATAGATAAATTAAAGAAATCGGCATTATTTGTTCCTGTCAAAAAAAAAAAAAAAAATTGCATTTAGTTAGTGAACTTGAAAGGACTTGGAAATAAAAGTTATATAAGATAAAACCATAAAATCTAAGCAAACGTGAATGTATTCTTTTTTTAAACTCTGTAGTAATTAACTTATGTAATTAACTTTTGTTTTGATATTTAAATTTTAATATTTTTCCCAATGTAAAAAATAAATTTTAGTAACATTAATTGTTGCTTTTTTTTCAACAATTAAAATCTAGATTTAAACATGACCTCTATTAAGAGACCACCTCTCGGAGCGACCAATTTTTATTGGAACGGAACATGGTCGTGTTAGGGAGGTTTTACTGTATGTGTATACCGTGCTGCAGGAAAGTGTTCGCACTCTTAGCAAACTACGGGTAGCATATGCTAAGAATGTATTTTTACTGCATCGTGTGTTTTAAAGATTGTGTATTTTAGTTTCTAAATTCAAAGTAATAAAAAATGGAATTTCTTTACAATATCTATATTATAAAAGACAAACATATCTGTGCGTAACGCATACGTCATTCTGCGAATAGCAACACTCTGAAATTTGATATGAAATTTCGGTTTTGTAATTTTCGCTACTGCAAATTTTTAAACTTCTAAACATCGTATAGTTTCAGTTTTTACACCGTCGTACAGGGAAAAAATGTACTTTTAAATGCAATTTGTTTGAAAGCTCTATCTCACTTTATTTTTGAACTATTAATTTTTTTTATAGTTTTTAGCACCAATTTTGTAATTGTGGCAACTGAAGTACACCATTTCTATTAAAAGTAAAGAGAAAATAGTCATGATTTATTTATCCTTATTGATGCCATTTTCACATTACAAATAAAAGTAACATTTTTATAATTTTTAAACAGAAAATGACGTAGCTATGAAAAAAAAAAAAAAGAACGTATTTCTTTTTAAATAAATCCGTTACATTTCAATATTTTTATATTACGCTGATACTGAGTTTGATACGCTAGGCAAAATGATTCAGTGAGTAAAAAAGATGTCATACTTAAAACAGAACGATAATTTTCTTTGATAAAACTAAATATTTGAGCAATACTAAATGGCCAATGCTATGACAACTTAAGGCAAATTTCTGAATTTTTTATTCGCGTGTACTGAGATTACAACTTAAAGTTTATATTAAGTATTCTACAGTTTAATTTTCAATAATTTAAGCAGTTGAAGTTTGTGGAATTAACATTTTGGTAAATTTAGGTTTAAGATATCATTTGTTTTAACAGTTAGACAACCAATTAAAGATGAATTTTTTATTGTAATTATTTTTGCAGGTTTATCATAAATTTGATCTAACAGTTTCTTTCTAAACATTTTAGTTAGTCGAATTTCGACGGGTTCTAACTCGTTTTGATAATGTTTGAAAGTATTTTATAATGTTTGAAAATATTTTATAATGTGTGTCTGATACATGATTTTTCGCTCTTTTTAGTGTTCTTTACTTAAAAAGTAGAAACGGAACCATTATAAGATCACTTCTGTGATTGTCTGTCTGTCACGGCCATTTTACACGCAAACTTTGGAACGTGAAAAGTGCAAATTGCGAGAAGTAATAAAGAATATTGACCCACATGTTTTCAGATTATTAAGCATTCATAAATATATTTAGTAAAAATGTAGAGAGGCTAATTGTGCCACTTGAAAAAAAAAATCTTTGTACACCGTGTGGGATATTGTGTGAAAACTTTCTAACGCTGAACTCAAAAATATATTACTTTTAATTTTTGGAATTATTGTAGCAGACATATCGTCGAAAATGCAGAGCACAAATATGATCCCCCCTTTTATTTCCGAATCTACTCAAACTAAAATTATGAAATAATTAGAGGTTGTAGACGTTAATTTAAACCTTGAAAGAAAATTATAGTGATTACTCTAGATCACATAGTTTTTGAGAATAGAGCATTTTACCGTTATACACAAATTTCGATTTGCGGGCATTCAACAAAGGTTTTTAGGGGCGCCGAAAGTATCTATCGTAGTGGAAGTATACGATTTGATGATAATGATTTTTTTTTAAAAGCGTCGGTAATTAGCCGACATATTAGCCCTTAAACACACTGTTTGGACATACATAAGGACAGGGGCGGAGTACTTTATGTACCATCGGCTTTTAAAGACTAGATTACATCTTTTAATGGTAATATATTTGTGTAATGCAATGCCCAATAGCAGTATAATAGCAATAAACCTCAAATTATTAAAACAGATTAAATTAATACGAATTAATCACATAAATACTGTGGGATTCGCGACTAGTTTATATTGAGTGGATCTGTCAATACGCCTCCCGTGCGTTTAAAATTAATTAAAAACCTGTCTGGAAAAACGCGGCAAGGACATAAAAGAAGATGCAATTATAACTACAGTAAACTTCCTCTAATCTGGCATTCTACGGTCCGCACGCTGGATAATCCGGCACGACTTTCGAAATAAAAAGTATTTATTCTTAAATCACGCCTGGTGTTTATAATAATCTGGTGAAACTGCTGTGAGAAAAACATTTTTGTGGATAATTTGCGAAACTGTTGAAAATGAAAAATAAATTTTTATCATCAGAATTATGTATTTCTTCCATTTCAGAAAAGATTGTTCAACTTGAAGCGGAAATTGTTAATAGTCATCAAGTACTAAATAATGAATGTGGATCATTAGATTCAAATGCTTGCTTTATTTTTGAGAAAGAAAAATAAAATAATTTTGATGAATTTTCTGAGTACATACAAATTTATATCGAACAAGATGTACAAAACATCGGAATGCGCGATTGATAGACATCTTGCCAGACTCAGCATATCGGCATGTGTGTATGATCACCACCTGTTATTCCCCATCATAGGAAATTACTTCCTAAAAGAAGAAGAGAGAAGACTACTACAAAACAACCAGGTTTTCGAGATTTGTTTAAGAAGGCTTCTACATGTAGGCCTACTGTTTAGACTTATAGTGCACGTTTTCATTTTATAGTTATGTACATATATTCATGTTGTACTTTACACTATTGAGTATTTTTTTTAATTTTATTCAAACTATTTAAAGAATAAAAAACATGTTTTACTGTCTTTTTTGTTTAACTCTAACTTCTAGACGGTCTTCCGACATTCATCCTGTAATACAGGTAATTTCGTAATCCGGCATGCTTGAAGTCCCGAACGTGCCGGATTGGAGACTGTTTACTGTATTTATCAGTGTTACCTAAATAATAAAAATAAAAAAAATCCCAACAGTTTTTCAGCGACAAAAAACACTAAAAATTCAAAATATTGTAACTGTTTAAGTTTTAGTAAAACAAGAACGGAGTTTTGATACTTTTTCTTGACAAAGCATTTATAAAGTTTTCTAAAATACAACGCATACGATCTTAAATTCATTACTTTTTAAAAAACAACTATTCTTACATAAAGTTTCTTTTATATAAATAACAACTTTTTTTTTTTTTTTTTTTTTTTTTTTTTGCGAATGGATTTCTATATTTATCGAGTGGTCTCTACCCCTTTCAAGCTACACTCGCCACACCCACTCAGACTTCGAAGACTCTAAAATCATAGTATCGAATCCTGTTTAAAAAAAGATTACCCGATTATGGATAATTGAATTATGTTATCATGAACGGCGACTATCTTCTTTAACCTGATTACCATACATTTTTGTTTCAATGGGGCATTTTTCGGTTAGTGGCCTCATCCACCGCTGTCGCAACAGCTTGTAGTTGTTTTTTGTGATTGATAAGTAAGATCAATTAAACATTCGAAAATCAGCTTGTATGAAATGGTTAAGTTAAAAATGTCGCTGCCTAACGGAATTTTAAAATGGCATTGTGGGCAATATCCTTACCTGAACTTCGAGGTTAAAAAGCTCCGTCTGCTTGGGAATAACATTTACAACTCCGATATTTAAAAAACTGATATATTTTCAGGAACAGATACAGCTTATGCAAGAATTCTTATTTATTTAAATGCACCGGCATGGTTATTTTAATGTTATTTTTTAAATGTAAATTACTTACAGTCATTCAGTGTAACTTTTATCCATGGGGCTAACTTTGTACCATTTCCTAATTTTCAGTATGTTTGAATTTAAAATGCTAGATAAACTCTACTGCTGCATTCTGTTGGCAAGGTTATAAACTCGGTTTTCTACTCTTTAGTTTGGCAAATAAATTGGCAACATTATGCGCAATTAATTGAATCATCCAACTATTATTTTGAAGTATGATTAAAAGTTTTTTTTTTTTTTAATGCTGTTTTGAAGTTGTTGTAATCCAATTAAATTTTCATAGTAAGTAACGATGTATTAATTTATCAGACATATTATTATCTAAATGTTGTAAATGTGTTAATATTTTGTGATTATATTATTTACTAATAGTCAGTTAAATGTAAAATAAGAAGGCACTACCATTTTAGCTTATTTTCAGTATAACTTTGAGTCAGTTCAAAGTTAGGCTTAGGTTTATTCTTGACTGATTATAGGCACTGCTGATAAGTTACATGCAGACTAAAAATGTAAGTAAATGTATGTATTTAACTGAAGTATACGCAGATTTTAAAGGGCATATCCGAAAGAGCATTGAAAAAATGCCTTTCAAGCAAACTTCCTGATTTTAACCTGGATCTGACAATGTATTTCCCCTATTATCATCTTATAAATATTGATATTTTGTGAAATAAAAATGTTTTTCTCTTTTTTTATAAAATCTTATTTTGTCAAAAACTACTGCACCGCATGACTGCACCAAAGATGCATAACAGGTAATTTTTGTATAATTTTCTGTTCATAAAAAACTACGTGGATTAATGATAAGAGAAAAAAAACTCAAAAATAAAAATCACATCTTATGGTTATACGAAGGTTGCAATTTTCGTGTCAATAATTCCTCGTATTTGCACGTATATTATATATAAATGCCGAAAATGTGCATTTGGTATAACATATAAATATTCTCAAAAAATATGTGTAAAATACGTAAAATTCATTTAAAGTTTTTATTTAAAATTTGGTGCTTCTGAAATTCAATATCACATACATTCGACATTTTTATTCTTGTTTGAATAATACTAGTACTGTACCAGTATGTTCGACTGTAACTGTGGCTATATTATTGAGTTAAAACATTGAAAATTGTTTATCACTACATTTTTATGTTTTATATGAACAATAAATAGTTTTTTTTTTTTTTGGTAAATATTCATGGTTCTCTTCTTCCACTCCTCCTATGCATAATATTGATTATAATATAATAAATTATACAAATTTTGTGAGGTTGGGAATGGGGAGTCTTTAAATATCTGAAATCTATTTTTTTTATTGTTCTGAATATAATTCTTTTTTAATACTGACTTATTTTATATGATATTTATAATATGGTGTAAAGCTACCCTATATGGCTGTATAACTTTGAACCAGGTTAAAAATTCATTTTTTTTATTGTTTATATCATTATTAATCCTTAATTTCTGGTAGTCATACAATAATTGAGACTATTTCTGCTCTTTTATGACACTTGTTGCAACAATATTATAAAAACAAGACAAGGTAATCTGAATATAGAGAAAATGCGGATCAGAATTACCCTGAATGACTGTATTTTCTTTAATAAGCATATACAAAATTTATAATATTATTTATCAATCAGTAATTCGTGCAAAGTAAATGGAAGGTATTTTGCTCATGAATTTACCAGCATTTATGCTACATCTAGTGATGAAACATATAAAGAAATTTGCTAGCTGTATTATTTTCCCCATATGATTTCCCTGTGACGTAACATCAATATTGTCCCTAAAAAAATAGTTTTAAGTGCATTGGTTTAGCATATGACGTAAATTTCATCATTAAATGCGCTTTGCTTAAATAATTTAATTATTTTAAAGGCTTTTTTATGTTTTAAGTTTCATGTGTAAATATGTTATTCAATTTAAAAGTGATTGGGAAAATTATTATTTGAGCTTGTCAAATATGAACTAATTTCCACCACTAAAAGTAATCCTTTTTCCAGAACTACCACGAACTTTGCTATGTAAAGCCCCTATGCGGTTTATTGCCTTGACTATTATAAATGCTCGGGATAATAATTTCTCACAATAGGTATAATGAATAGATATATGCATGAATAATCAATTCTTTCATAATTTTCTGTACTAATCACAGCTAGTTCTCATTATATGGCAGTACTCCGTCATCCATCAAACACCTTTCATTCTATGTGATTGTATAAACTTGTTTTGAAACAAGTAAAAATTAAACTAAAAAAATCTAAAAACCCGACTGCGTAAAAAGCGAACTAATTATTTCTCATCAATGTGAAACTATTTTTTAGATTACTTAACTATTTTTTTTTATTTACTTGTATTGATGACTTTTAAGTTGTGCTTAATTGTTGGTTCCTATATATAAACAGTTTTTGATGAGGCCTATGTATGTCTATGATGGTTAGAGTCGCAGTAAAGCTAGAGATCCTACCTACACAACTTCCAGGTTTTATAATATTTGAACGGAGATTCTGACTGTAAAATAGTCAATGAAACATAGTCTTCATTTTGAAAGACCTATCCAATTGTATGCCACTCAATAGGGTGCGTAAATTTTTTTCTTCTCTATTTTGTATTTTACGATCGCCATTTTAAATTTATAAAAACAAAACCTAGCCTATAGCCATTGGACGGTTATGACAACGCGATAGATACCTCATTCATTAAAATCCATCCAGCCGTTGGGATGTTTCGAGGGTATAAATAAATCCACATACACAGATACGCGTGAAATACATAACCCTTCTTGGCAGTCGGGTAAAAAATGGTACATATTTCCTTTCAGTGACTTCTTTGTTGACCTCCACTTCAGTCTATAGGAGCCATGTGTTCATTGTATGGAAAATTTCAGATGAACCAAAGACAAAACATCCTGCACAGGTATGCAATTCTATCTAATACATTTCTGATTGTATCAAATATTCGCAACACAGTATTGTACACATAGCAGTCTGCATTTTACATTTTTTACGTTCAATAATGTCGTATATGATATTTTTTTAATTATTATTCTGACAATTATACTATGTCATTTTAAACGCCTTATATATGTAATCATAAAAATTCTTATATATGTAAGGTTAATAAAATAATAGGAATTATTTATCAATACATGCTGTCGAAATAATATAAGGTTAGATTATTCGGATTCTCGATGTACCAGACCCACAGAAATGCACTGATACTTTCTTTCATTTCAACAATAAATAAGAAATACAGGCACATATTATTGTAGCTTTATAAGAAAATAAAAAGTGTTTTAGAGATTTAAAATTTTACAGTAACGATATTCTATTTAGAATTTACAACTGATCTACTATTATGAATGTCATAAAAAAAACTCTTTTTTTTTCTGTGCAGTACTTAACATAGTGTAATATTTATAAAAAATAAATAAAACCAAACAAAAAGTTTAAAATGTAGATCACACTGTTTTAATTCTTAAGGGGTGCTGTACCTTTTAAACGCGACGAAATTTAACGAAAAAAATTCAAAGTTTGAATTAATCTATCTTGAAAACCTTTGTATATATAAACATGAAGTTTTGGATATTGATTAAACAGATTATACTTTGTAATATGCTGTCATTAGAAATTTATTAACCTTTTACAAAATTTGTGTATTGTTGAAATCAAAATAGTTCTTTTTTTTTACTCCATAAATCATTGCGCGCATGATATCTTGAGAAAGTATGTATCGATTGTCATGAAATTTGGTAAAGATAAGATACTAAACATATGTGTGTGTTTAAAATGAACTTCTCTTAGGCCAAAGTTATTTCATTAACTATATAAAAAATATTAAAAAAAATGTATTTTTAATAAATAAAAATAGTCATAACTAAAAATAATACTATTGTAAATACTTAAAAGTAGTTCATTTTAAACACACATATTTGTTTAGTATCTTTACCAAATTTCATGACAATCCATATATACTTTCTCAAGATATCATCCGCGCAATGACTTCTGGAGTTAAAAAAAGAGCTATTTTGATTTCAACAATACACAAATTCTCTAAAAGGTTAATAAATTTCTAATGGTAGCATATTACAAAGCACAATCTGTTTAATCAATATCCAAAATTTCATGTTTATACGTAAAAAGGTTTTGAAGATAGACTAATTAAAACTTTCAATTTTTTCGTTAAATTTCGCCGCGTTCATAAGGTACAAGACCCCTTAAGAAGTACATGTATGTAACATGTATGAAATTTAATTGCATATTTATTTTTAATCATTTTTATTTATTTATTTACCTTTAAGAAAACTCACATACAATTTTACTGAAATTTTCAACTTTCTTATTTTTAAAATTACATGACTTACACTGCTTTACATTGTATTAATTATCTATAAATTTATTCCAATCATTAAATTAACTTTATTCTTTCGTAATTAACAGGTTTTGATCATTTGCGAAAACAGGGAGAAATATAAAGATTTGATGTCAGATCGGGTCAATTACAGTATTCGAAATGGGTGTCCGAGAAAGATCCGTACAACTTCAAAAATTTATTGAAAAAGAAACAATAGGGTTACAGCGCAACTAATTAGTACATTAGATAGAACAACTCAAAAAGTTTTTTTTTTCCTATAACTTAAGTTATTACCTTAGGAAATTTCTGCATGAGACCCTTTCGTAGCACGAACAATATCAAGACGATATTCCAATTCCATCCACGACCGTTTCAGCATGCTAACATCAACAGTAGCTACAGCTGTTTGGATGTTTTGCTTTAATTCTTCGAGACTGTTAACTTGCGTTCGGTATACAGTATCTTTAACATAACCCCAAAAGAAAAAATCCAGTGGTGTTAGGTCAGGAGACCGGGGTGGCCATGCAATGGGACCATCCCTGCCAATCCAACGCTGTGGAAAAGAATTATTCAGCGACTCACGAACTGTCAATCCCCAATGAGGAGGCGCACCGTCTTGTTGGAAAAGGACATTCGGTTGAAGGTCTTGCAGTTGTGGGAATGCATAAATCTCAAGCATATCTAAGTAGGTACTTGAGGTCACAGTCGTTTCTGAGAAAAAAAAAAGGTCCAAGGATGCGATCGTGAAGCAATCCGCACCACACGTTCACCTTTTCACTGCTCCGTTGGAGTTCACGTACGGCATGTGGTTGTTCGGAGCCCCAAAATCGAAAGTTATGTTTATTGACCATTCCGGAAACATGAAAAGTTGATTCATCGGAAAACAGTATTCGTTTCAGAAAATGTTCATCGGCATCCAAACGATGCAGCATGTCAACTGCAAATCCATAACGCTTCGCATAATCATCCGGTTGTAACGCATGCAGAATCTGAACTTTGTAGGCTGTAAGTCGCAATCGTTTATGAAGCATATCGTGTACAGTGGATCTTGGCATTTGTAGCTCCCGGAATGCTTGTCGAACTGATTTTGTAGGGCTCCTACGAAATGTTTCACGTATTCGTTCCACACTTTCTTCGCTAGTTCTAGGGCGACCATATCCTTTTTTATGTTCCACACTACCGGTTGTCATAAATTTGTGATACCTCTCACGAATGCTTGACCGAGATGGTGGCGATTCCCCATACGTCGTTCGATAATTCCGTTGTGTTTGCGTATCGGATTTTGTTTCGATAAACCACGCAACACATTGAGCTTTCTTCACGCGATCCGCCATTGAAATAACAAAAATGCTTTAATATTCCTTTGCATGACATGTAGCGCCATCTATGGTCAGAAACATACTGCAGAAAAAAACTTTTTGAGTTATTCTATCTAATGTCCTAATTAGTTTCGCTGTTACCCTACTGTTTCTTTTTCAATAAATTTTTGAAGTTGTACGGATCTTTCTCGGACACCATTATCCAAATATTTAAAAAAAAAATAGATAATAACACAATTTAGATAAAATCACTGCAGGTTTGATGTATTTTTTTTCAGAAAGTATAAAATTAATTATATTTTTTTGTTAAAACGCATTGCATAAACTTCCTTAGAAAAATTTATCCCCACAACAATGTAAAAAATGAAAAATAAACAAATAAAATGGACACGTTTATGTTTGTGTTTTATGTTTCTTTTAAAAATTCAAATGAAAATTGAAAACTTTTTTATTCTGTTTCAACTAGTGTGAACTTTTTTTATTTCTGGAGATGTTCCTGTGGAACAATGAATTTTTTCGGTATATTTTTGTTTTACAGCATAAATATTTTCTCACCGTAGATAGGATATCTACATCTTGAGAGATGAAACAAAAAATAACTTGTTTTTTAAACTGATAGCAAGAAATATCTGTTATTCTTGTTGCAACTAGTGAGGACGTTTCTTTGCTCTATGAATTTTGGAATAGAAATCTTTTTGTAATCGATATTAGACAAATAAAGTTGCAAAATTCGTTTATAATTATCATTATTATGTATGTATAAACACATATTTGAACCATTTTGACTTCAGTCTTCTTTTGTTAAAAAAAGTAACGATAGAGAAAGTCAAGTTTAAATTTCTCATACAATATTGCATCCACAAACAAATGTGCGAAATATTTGTTTCAGTGCTCTTCGAATCCCTTTCGATGGACTCGCGGATAAATGTTTCCTACGATATATTTTGCCTGTTAGGGACCAAAAGAAAAACGTATATGTATGTTCATGTTTCGACATCCCCTCAGAAATGAAACAAATTGAAAAAATACTTAAAATTAATGCGAATATTATCAGAATTTCTACTGGGCAGGTGGGTCTTATTCCTGAACCGAGCGCAGCTCCCCAACCCCCTTAAAGTACTAACAAAGAACTTTTTATAGCCAAATAATAAGACGAATTATATACGAGGTAGGATTCAAAAGTTCCCGGACTGACTCTATAACTGTAAAAATATTACCAATTACATTGCTGAAACACACCCGCCTTCAAAATAAGGTCATTGCGCAACAACACACTTTTGCCTTCGGGTGTAAAGGTCATCGAGGCACTTCTGGAATCCACTTTTACCCATGTCCTTTAATTCAGCCTGCGATGCACTTTTAACTTCATCTGAAGATTGGAATCGACGGCCCTGCAAGCGACGTGCCAGTTCAGGAAAGAGGCTGAAGTCGCAGGGTGAGAGATCAGGGGAGTAAGGAGGATGAGGCAAAACAGTTGTTTTCGTTTTCGCAAGAAAGTCAGCGACGACTAGGGATCGGTGTGCAGTAGCGTTGTCATGCAAAAACACCCATGACGGCTGAGTTCACAATTTTGGCCGATTCTTCCGGACCAATTCACGCAAAAGACACAGGATGTCTACATAGAGTTCTTTTTTGACAGTGCGTCCTTCAGGGATAAATTCCAGATGCACAATGCCCTGTATATCGAAGAATACCTTTAGCATGACCTTCCCTTTAGAGCTATCTGCGTGAGTCGGTCCGGAAGAAGAAGCCAAATTTGTGGGCTGAGCACTCACGGATGCTTTTGCATGGCAATACTCCTGCACACCGATCCCTAGTCATCGCTGACTTTCTTGCGAAAACGAAAACAACTGTTTTGCCACAACTTACTACTCCCCTGATCTCTCACCCTGTGACTTCAGCCTTTTTCCTGAACTGGCACGTCGCTTGCAGGGTCGTCAATTTCAATCTTCAGATGAAGTTAAAAGTGCATCGCAGGCTGAATTAAAGGACATGGCTAAAAATGGATTTCAAAAGTGCTTCGATGACCTTTACAGCCGATGCCAAAAGTGTGTTGTTGCGCAACGATCTTTTTTTTTTTTTTTTTTTTTTTTTTTTGAAGGCGGATGTGTTTCAGCATTGTAATTGGTAATATTTTTTACAGTTATAGAGTCAGTCCAAGAACTTTCGAATCCTATAACCATTTTTATAACAAAATAAATGGATAAAAGATAGATTTAATGCACAAATGGTAACGGAGACAAAACGCCATAAAACTATTATTATTGAATTTATAATTATACAATATTTATACAATATTTATATATCAGTAATCAACAATTACTTATATAGTATATACAGAGTGGTTCAGAACTATATGTCAAAAATGTAAAGGCAGGTAGAGAGGACCTAAATAAGCAGATTTCCTAAAGGAATGTGGGTGTGGAAATGCAGTGCTGAGGCAGTAGATAGTGCTGTTGATTGAGGCGGATGAATGCTCTTCGTTGGCTTAAATCGTCATTCCCCGTACTGATTTCGAGCAACATGGAATATTACACCAATGGGGAGCTTGACGAAATGCATTTCATGTATGGGGCTAAACAAGAAAATGGTTCATACCCAACACACGTCCAAAAGCTTTTGAGCTTGTCGAAAGACTATCCTCTACTGTGGGTAATAGGGTAACTCCGGGAGAGTCGCCGCATACGGGATAGATGCCGCACTCCTTGTATTTCTTGTAATTATCGATAGATGGTCGTCAAACGCACAGTATAGGTGCGTAATGAGATAATTTTAACCAGTGTATAAGCGTGAATCCCATTTCAATGTTTACTTGTAGAAGTACAATCCTTAATTTGACATAAGTGTATGATTTCCTTGTCCAAACTTTTAAACACGTTTTGTTTAAATACTTTTCATACACTAATTACTAAATGCATGCATGATTTCGAAGTCAAAACTAAGTATAGGGTTCGTATAGAGTACTGTGTGTAAGGTTACGCCATTCCCCTAAGCGATTGTAGGTAACTATGAGGACCGACGTCTGCACCATGCAAAATGAAATACATGCCACACTCCTATTCCGGTTACATGCCGCAGTTTCTTTTGTACGGGATAATTAAATGTTATTAACTTTTCCTTTTGCACAGACTAACCATGTTAGGCATGTCATCAAGTTTACCAAAACAAAGGAGAAAAAGAGGAAAATAAAAAGTAAGAAGATTAAGAAAGCTGCAAGTCAAGATGATAATAATGAAAAATTGGATTGCGCGTAACGCAGACGTTCTTTGCAAGGAATGTTTAGAAAACTACTCCAAAAAAGAGGAAGTGTAATTGGATTCGTTGTATCATGTGTTTAAATGTAGTTACATACAGATTGTACTTTTTCGACACTTTTTTTGTAGATTGTAGTCGAAAAAACAGGCCTCTTAACCCAGTCGGGGCAATAGGTGCATATAAGCACCTTCATAAAGAGCTTAAAAAAAATTTGTTTCTGGCATCAGTAAAAAGGAAAAGTAATATTTATTTTGTTTAATTAGAGCATTTTCATGATTATTTAACTAAAGGTAACTTCTTTTTAAAAAAGTGGTACAAACCGAACAAAATTTGAGTAAAAGCCACCAATCCCGAAAGGGTTAACAAATAAATTATGTAAACGCAATTTTACTCCCCCAACTCCCCTCTTTCTAATACATTGATGTTACGTTGTTGCTGAAATAACCATTAAAATTTAATGTAAAAAAATAAGTCGATAATTTTAATAGTGAATGTAGGCAAACTCTTATTAATTTGAATCTAATAATACGTTTAATTATACTCATTTAGTTTCATTTTGTTATTACATCGTTAATGATAGTCCAGATATGAATATTTTTTTCAATATTTTTACTTATAATTTCATTCTGTTCTTATTACAAGCGCGGTATAACTAAAGCACAAGTGCGTCGTCTCAGCCTGAAAGTACGGGTGACGCGCCGCAGTGTAATGTTTTAGAAAAAAATGGTTAAAAAATATTAATAATTTGTTTTGAAGTTTTTTGTCGCAGTACACGTGTTGTATATTTAACATTAAATAGCACAGTATGATTTATTTTATTTTATCTCTACCATGGGACTTTATACACAAACTAGCAGGCTATGCCCGCTGCGCTGGTCAATATTTCCAAATGAACCTTGGATCCTAAATGGTGAATTTGAACTTGTATTTCAAACAATATGGATCTTCAGCTTGACCTTGCTCATTACTGAAGACGATGCGAACACCATTGCGATATAATGTTATCTTAAGCGTTGGACAAAATTTAGCAATTAAGAAGTAATTGTTTTAGTTGATTATAAACAGCGCACTTATGGTCGGGTAATGAGACTGTTATGACAACAGGAATTAATACCTCTGTAACTAATCAACATATAATGAAATCGTATATACTAACACCATTCCTAAAAGTCATGCAACAGGTCCACTTGTAACAAAATATGTTCTGTAGATTTTTTTTAAAAGGCTAAACTTTCATAATCAGGTTCACTTAATTTTTGAACTTTTACTGTTGCTCAATAACTAAGTACCCTTGAACAATATGTATTCACTAAAACCTTTCCAAAATTATTACCTAACTAATTGTGGTATATTCTACGAAAGTATTATAAACAATCGGAATGAAATACAAATTTCCGTTGTAAATATATAGTAGATGATGATGATGCGATTTTGTGTAATAGAATTCATAGTAAAGTTTTCGCTTCAAACATAAACGATGCTTTCAGCATTAAAGCTAATACACCAATATGTGAAGTATCCGATTACGGAAGGTTAACTTGAATTCTCATGAGCAACTACTCAAAGAAAAGTGAATATGTGGCTTTTGTGATACTTTTATGTCAGCCGGGCGCAGGTAATAAATCAATAAAGATTGTTTTCATAGCATATTCTTATTTTATTATTTTCATTTAAAACACAAACCTTTCACTCATTTCATTTAAAATGCATGCCTTATACTAATTTCATTTAAAAAACTAAAAAAGATAAACAATAACAGGAAATAATGCCATAAATGAAAACAAAAAAATATTTTTAATTTACATACGCAAAATGTAACTACTGCTACTGGGAATTTTAAAAATGCTATCAGCGAGATGTGCGCACGGTTGTTATAAATGTACCCATTTTTTAGGTACGTTCGTAATTATATAAATACGTAGCACCTATAGTCGTCGTTCAGTCCGTCTGTCTGTCCGTCCGTCTGTCCGTCCGCATATAACAGAGCAAAAACTACCCGACCGAATGATCTGAAATTTTTAATATATAATTGCTGCAAAATTTTGTCGAGCCATTTCCAATCTTATGAAAATCGGATGTATAGTTTAATTACAGGGACAGTCAAAAGTTTTTCTTTACATTACGGCCAATGGGAAAAATTATTGCAAGTGAATTTTAATGATGTTACAGACTTCCGAATGGTCTGAAATTTTTAATATATAATTGCTGCAAAATTTTGTCGAGCCGTTTCCAATTTTATGAAAATCGGATGTATAGTTTAATTACAGGGACACCCAAAAGTTTTCCGTTACATTACGGCCAATGGGAAAAAATTATAGCAAATGCATTTTAATGATTTTACAGCCTTCCGAATGGTCTGAAATTTTTAATATATAATTGCTGCAAAATTTTGTTGAGCCATTTCCAATTTTATGAAAATCGGATGTATAGTTTAATTACAGGGACACCCAAAAGTTTTCCGTTACATTATGGCCAATGGGAAAAAATTATAGCAAATGCATTTTAATGATTTTACAGCCTTCCGAATGGTCTGAAATTTTAAATATATAATTGCTGCAAAATTTTGTTGAGTCATTTCAAATTTTATGAAAATCGAATGTATAGTTTAATTACAGGGACAGTCAAAAGTTTTCCGTTACATTACGGGAATTGGGGAAAAAATTATTGTAAGTGCATTTTAATGATGTTACAGACTATGCACTTATGAAGCGCAAAAAAATATACATTCAGTACATTATGGGGTGCAAAAAATAATTATAAAACTAGTTATAGTACGAACGCACCTCATTTGCCACGTTTGACGAGCAATTTCCAACTTGTTCTTCTTATCGAGGAGCAATTTATAAATCGCACAATATTATTCCAATTCCAATTTCTTTCATTGAGGAGCCTATGACCGGAAAAAATGATAAAAAAAAACTCTTGTAGATTCTTCGGATGACGGCATCTGACGCCATAAACCGAGTTTATATATATATGAAAATAATTTTTAAGTCGTTACAAACATTGCTTTCATACATAAATATTTTCATTGGTACTACTTGTTATCCCGTTTACCAATTTCGCCAAATTATATAAATCGCCAAACCATTCGCCAAATAATATAAATTGACATAATCTTTATTTTAAATAACGAAATAACAAATAAATTAGTATAACATTAATAAAAATACAAATAAAACGTCGAAATTAAAATCACTTGATGACGTAAACACGTGTAGCTTCTTTAAATTCAAGTGAATTTGATATTTACGATCAACCATTATTGGCATTTAATCTTATAGTTTGACGATAGATTTTTGGTCGACGGAATATCTAAGTAGTACCTTTTCCATTTTTGTTTTATAACGCTAAATTCTCAGTAATTTTTTTCCTTTTATTTTACATAAAATCACTATTTTTTTTTTTTTTTTTTAATTAAGATGCTTGCATTTTTATTTCAAACTCATAGAGCGGTTTTTATTTTTTAGCCAAAAGGGTTGATTTCAATTTTTTTCCGTTGCTAGAGTAACGGATGTAATGATAGATATTTTGTTTTAGATGCCAAAGACACCGCCAAATGAGAAAAATATGAAATGTATCATGAACTGTTGGACTTATAAAAATTTATTTGGTAGCATTCGATTCAGCATACAAAACTACATTAAAATATGCTATCGTTTGACGCATAATTTTGAAATTCGATTTTTTTCCCCTCCCCGTGCAAAAACCATTAGGGGTGACACTTTAGAAAATCCTTTCTTAGCAGAAGTCTATGTCATAAGAAGTATTTTTACCACGATTTTCAAGATTTTAGGTTCAGTAGTTTGCGCTGTGCATTAATTAGTCCCCTAATCCAGACTTTATTTTATATACTATATTAGATATGCCATTTTGCGGTGAATCGATGATGGAAAATTAGTCCAATATCATTTGAAATATTTCATAACAGAGGAGAAAGTACAAAGAAAGACGAAGAAGAAATGACGAATTACAAAATACTTGTAATTTTTTTTTTCAAAACGTTGAATTTTTCTATAGTAATAACGTATTAAAACATAAATTTCCTTAAAAATTATCTTTATTTCCTAGATTTCGAATCTGTGAATTTTCCTATAAATGAAATTGGCGATATGACTTGAGAAAAAATGAAATAAACAATAGATAATATTTGCTTAAATAAAATGGGTAATATTCGTTGATCTGAGTTCGAGTTTATAAATATCACATGCTTTCAGAATTACGGCGAAAAACATTTTTAAAAGTATGAAATTATTTTACAATATGTATGTGTGGCAGAAATTCAGACTGAAATTTAAGTACTCGATTCCATTTTTAAAATATTAACTGATATCTATATAAGTTACAATTGAATATGAAAATGTACTCAAAAAATGATCTCTTTCACCTAAAAAAACACCATTTGTGAGAACATCCTCAAGCTAATGTCACGCTTATGCATTTTTGGCTTAAAATCACATTGTTTGGCGACAAAAGAAAAATAAAAATTGTAAAGAAACAAATAGTAATTACACATGTGACTCCCAATTACATCTGCTTGTTTCTTCTATAAGTCACGTGATGGGACAATTAGATATATATAAAAAAAAAGAAAGAAAAGAACAGAACAGAAAGAAAATGTCGTTAAAATTTCATCTAATCAAATTTTCAGATTCGTTTCCATATCTAACGCAAGCGATAAAGAGCCAAATATTGCGTATCAAGTGTAATATTTCTAATTAAATTAATTTTTAAGCATTACAAATATTTCTTTCAGGTTTTGATTAAATGTTTCCGTCATTAAATGTTCACTCATTAAAACGGATTTTCTTCTTCTTTTCATTTAAATAAAATTAGTAACAGTTTTTCTTTTATTTTTCGAGTTTTAATAGCCGTTTCAAATACGCTTTTTACGATTTTTTTTTTTTTTTTTTTTTTTTATCAACGATGAATTTCGCCAAGAAATAAAATGGTAACCTTATCGCCCAAAATAACAGAATTTTTCGTCATAATTCTAAAACTAATATAGGTAGAATAATGTGTTATAGCTTAAAACCTTCCCTGAAACAATACCTATCTAACGGTATAAGTTCCGTAAAAATCCATGCAGTAGAACTCGAAATCTATGCGTTCGGAACGAAATTTCCGTTTGGATTTTATATATATAATAGATAATAGAATAGATAATAGTTATTATATATATATATATAATAGAATAGATAATGTGTTATGAACTATCTCAAAGTTTAAAACAGATCGCATTGTTAGATTTCCTAATTTTAACAATATCGCGTTATGTTAGTTCCACATTCCACCACCAGGGAGCGCACTCTATTCTTAACGAAAGCGTATCTGAACGAAACTCCTTCATGCAACCTTTCCGTAGATACATGAATCGGGAGGGTGGCGGTCTTAAACAATAATTTAAGATAATTGCTGAAATTACTACGAAAAATATTTTAAAGGGCTCTACGGGGGCCCCTAATAGAGTTAGAGGAAATCGGAAGACGGCAAAATAATCGCGGGAAAAAGTTTGCTTGGGTGCTTTGGAGCTACTTTTGGCGCGAGATCTAAGCTCTACGACCAATAGGAGCCCAGATATTTAAGGAAATATGAAGTAACAAAGTCCAAAATAATAGAATTTTCCGTACTAATTCTATAACTAATCTAGGTAGAATGATGTGTTATAGCTTAAAACCTTCCCTGGAACGATACCTATCTAATGGTATACGTTCCGTAAAAATACATGCGGTAGAACTCGAAATCTCGGCGTTCGGAACGAAATTTCCGTTTGGATTTTATATATACACTAGCAGGCTACACCCGCTTCGCTGGTCAATTTTCCAAATGATCATTGATCAAACAAAATTATGAATTCGACCTTGTATTTTAAATTAATATGGACCTTCACCGGGAAAATCTTTCCGCATTTGCTGAATACTATGCGAACGCTATTTAGCTATTAAAATATCTTGTGTGTTAGGCAAAATTCGGACTATTCAGAAAAAATTCTTTACAGTATATATTTAAAGTAGAGGTTGGGAAGAAAATACGGCCGTTGTGATAATCAGAAATGTTAAAATGTTCTCTAGTCACCACACTACTAAAAGGAGAGATAATTACAATGATTGCAGAGAGTGACCACTGAACATTACTTATGTTCGGATTATTCGCTTTCGTTTGATAGTTCTTGAACTCCGGGCTTCTCAGCTTGGTGCTATGTGTGGTTCTGGTAGCTTAAATGCAATTTCTCTCTACGTTGCATTATATTTTGTAATACACGTCTTCTGGCAGATCTACTGCAGTTTTCCATCTTCGGATTACAGCAGAGTAAATACGGTAAAAAAAATGTCATAAATTGTTTGCACACAAAAAGTCTTTAACTTTCATTAAAAGAAATGTAAACCACATAAAAGTGGATTTTTAAAAATGAAATGTTTGAATAAAATTAAAATAATGTCATTTTCATTACCATTTCCTTTTTATATATATACCACTTGCAATTATGTAACTGTTAACCTGAAAATAAAAAACTCGATAACTCATTATGATAGAAAAATAATCCTCTTGTTTTCATCCAATGAAAATCTTCCCAATCGTCCATAATCGGGTGCACAGCTATGTTTTACGGCAAACATTAAAAGTGTTTGCAAACTATATGGTTACAAATTTACCAGAGTTAACACTTCTAAAACATATGTAATTATGCGCCAGACTACATCCCATTAAATAAAATCAAATTGCTGTTGGCTGAATTATAGATCTTTCGCCAAAAATACTCTTTGTAAATGACAAATAAAGTCAGTTATACAAAACTTAATAACCTAACACGTTATAATATAACGAAATAATCTTTTTGATACACTGAAGACCTTTTATCATTCCTCTAAAGAGTGCAATAACACGGATAAATAAATACACTTTTTATTTTCAAAATTACATTAGTCTTCAGTCTGCTGCCTAAATAAACCTGAAATCGTTAATTTTTTCCTCAGTTTAGCTAATAGGATTGTGCGTCAGAAGAACTTGCTTTATAATGATTTCTATTTTCAATTTTATCTGCATTTCAGGTACTTTTTTTCTTATCTAGGCTAATATGATAAATCAACAAATATTGTTCCACCAGCCACCATTGGAATTTCAAAAATTTTCCCCCAAGTATTTATTTTTTAGTGACAGTAAAATAACTGCAAATAAAAATATATATAATACTAAATCTTCTGTTCTCCGTTTGCTTCATAATGAAAAAACACAAATTTACTAATAGCTAAGTACAAATTTCATGTAATCTCCTACAATCGCGATCACTGTCTGACAGTCACTGTCTGATCACCGATCTAATTCTTTCAAATATAAAAGAAACATATAAATAGTTCAGTAAATACACTAATTAGCAGGTAACCTGATTACGGAAGATTAATCCAATATCAAAAAGCTTAAAAAAAAACTGAAAATGGGATGACGAATTAAAAAGGCAATCGAAAATATATTTCAGTAAGCAATTTTTATTGCAAAATATTTTCTTTTGTGGTATTAATAACGCAAAATTGCATAAATTTTATTAAGAATAATCTTTAGTACTTAACATTTGAAACAGTAGATTTTTCTAAAAGAAAAATTGGCGATATATGTTAAAAAAAAATAAATAAATAAATAAAAAAAAAAAATAAAAATAAAGAGTGGACAATATTTGTTGATCTGAGTTCGAGGTTATAAAAGTCATAAGTTTGGGGAAAAACAAAATAGCATGTATCCGTAGTAAAGTACGCGAAAAATATTTTAAATATCTGAAATTAAATTATTTATAATATGTGTATGTGGGGGGGGGGGAGGGCAAACGTTTGAATTAAAATTTAAATATTTGACTCCACTTTTATAATATTAACTGCTATTTATGTAATATCATTATTTTTATAATTACATCTGCTAGTTTTTTCTGTAAGAGATACATAATAACAATAATAATAATAAAAATTGTTACGCACAAGGAAGGTCTCCTTAAAAAGCATACTCAAAATATTTTGAAAAAGGAAATGTTAATAAAATGACTCATGTATGTAAAAAAGATCGGTAAAAATATAGCGGTCGAATCGTAGTAGAAAATCTGTAAAAAAATATTTTTTCGAGTATTTGGCGCGAACAGACGAACTCTCGACGCTCTTTGGCGAACCAATAGGTTTCCTCGCCAAATGAAGAGATTGAAATGCATTTATAAATTCCTTGTTAAATAAGTAATTAAATGCCTAATGCTCAATTAATTTAAACTTAAACTATGGATTAGTTTACTACTTTTGATGTAAGCTTATATAATATATGCAAATTGCGTGTTACTTGTTTTGAGCTATTTAATTTTATACGGTGTCACCCGCTGGATAAGTTTTAAGGGTATTTTAATTAAGAATGCTATCATTAAACATTTCGATATTAAATTGTTGTTTCCATGGCAATAAAACTCTCTTGTTGTCTCTGACACTAACAATATCGAAGTCAAATTGCCAATTCTCAGAATCGGACCTTAATTTGAGTTTGAAACACTTTTAATCCATTTAAATTTCATTGTAAACGGCATAAATACGATCGTTAAATTTCATTGTTACATATATAAATGTATATGACAAAACTGCAGTAATAAATATGTATTTATTTAAGTTAAACTTACTTAAACTAACTTCGTATCGAGAGTTGAAAAAGTTTTTCTTAATGAATATTTATCTTAGTATTATTCAAAATTTTATCG
The DNA here is from genome assembly GCA_963932465.1 of Maratus speciosus. Taxonomy (NCBI): domain Eukaryota; kingdom Metazoa; phylum Arthropoda; class Arachnida; order Araneae; family Salticidae; genus Maratus; species Maratus speciosus. Next base: position 314,002,557 of record OZ010794.1, read on the forward strand.
TGTCGCCATCCAGCGCTAAATCGCAAAAAATGAAATTTTCATTACTTTTTTAGAAATGCTAAATAGAGGTTCTGCCGTTTTTTTATGGATATATATATATTTATGAGAAAAATATTCTATAATTTTTTTCAAATAATGCTGAGCATGCGCTTATGGGGAACTTCCTTGATATCATTTTATCAATTTTTAGATGCATTTTTCTTAACCTGATGCAAAAGATAAATCGTCAAATATTATTTCAATTGCAATATTTCAACTGAGTAATTCTTTAAGTATTACGAACATTCTATTTCATGTTTAAATTAAATATATTCGTTTTTTAATATTATCACTCATTAAAATGGATTTCTTTCTTTTTTCTTTTTTAAAGGTTTTAAATAAAATTAGTAACAGTTTTTTGTCTTTTATTTTTCTAGGTGTAATAGCCGTTTCAATTTTTTCAACAACAAAAAACTTCGCCAAGAAATAAAATGGTAACCTTATCGTCCAAAATAACAGAACTTTCCGTCATACTTCTATAACAAATCTAGGTAGAATGATGTGTTATAGCTTAAAACCTTCCCTGAAACGATACCTATCTAACGGTATAGGTTCCGTAAAAACCCATGCAGTAGAATTCGAAATCTAGGCGTTCGGAACGAAATTTCCGTTTGGATTTTATATATATAATAGATAATAGAATAGATAATAGATTATATATATATATAATAGAATAGATAATAGATTATGTGTTATGAACTATCTCAAAGTTTAAAACAGATCGCATTGTTAGATTTCCTAATTTTAACAATATCGCGTTATGTTAGTTCCACATTCCACCACCAGGGAGCGCACTCTATTCTTAACGAAAGCGTATCTGAACGAAACTCCTTCATGCAACCTTTCCGTAGATACATAAATCGGGAGGGTGGCGGTCTTAACCAATAATTTAAGATAATTGCTGAAATTACTACGAAAAATATTTTAAAGGGGCTCTACGCGGGCTCCTAATAGAGTTAGAGGAAATCGGAAGACGGCAAAATAATCGCGGGGAAAAGTTTGCTTGGGTGCTTCGGAGCTACTTTTGGCGCGAGATCTAAGCTCTACGACCAATAGGAGGCCAGATATTTAAGGAAATATGAAGTAACAAAGTCCAAAATAATAGAATGTTCCGTAATAATTCTATAACTAATCTAGGTAGAATGATGTGTTATAGCTTAAAACCTTCCCTGGAACGATACCTATCTAACGGTATAAGTTCCGTCAAAATCCATGCGGTAGAACTCGAAATCTCGGCGTTCGGAACGAAATTTCCGTTTGGATTTTATATATATAATAGAAGTTGCAACCCGTCGAAATTCGACGTGCTAAAATGTTTGAAAGGAACTGTCAGATCGATATTATAACAAACCTACAAAAATAATTACAACAAAAAAATCATCTTACATTGGTTGTCTAACTCTTAAAACAAATAATATTTTAAACCCAAAATTACCAGAATATTATTTCTACAAACTTCAACTGCTTAAATTATTAAAAAATTAAACTGTATTAGATTACGTAATCAAGATGAGTAATTATGATGAAGTTATCGATGGAGCTCTTATGTTGTTTTTACGGGATGAAAACTCAGTAGAAAGGATTTCGCTTTGTCACATCATAAAATGTTCCCCCATAAAATCTAAACTGTACGTTACTTTCACATTCTCGTAATTTACATACGCACCTCTCAAATTCACAATTTGAAAGTATTTTAATGCGCAAAAGAATAGATTATTAATGAATGCATTTCCAAAGTTAAAGTCACGTTTGTCCGATACAACTTTTCATGTGAACATTCGCACAAACCTTAAGCTCCAATCTTAGTAACCGCGAAAAAAAAAAAAAAATCAGAAATTTGACTTTAGTTGTCATAGTATTCGCCATTTATAGTATTGGTCAAATATTTAGTTTTATCAAAAAAATGATCGTTTTGTTTTAAATATATTATTTTTACTCAATGAATCATTTTGCCGAGCGCCTCAAACTCATTTATCAGCATAATGTAAAAATATTAAAATGTGGCTGATTTATGAAGAAGAATGCGTGTTTTATTTAATGTCTGACATCATTTTCTGTTCAAAAATTATAAAAAAGTTACTTTTATTTGTAATGTGAAAATGGTATCAATAAGGATATAATGAATAAAAATAATAAACCATGAATATTTTCCCTTTACTTTCAATATAAATGGAGTACTTCAGTTGCCACAATTACAAAATTTGTATTAAAAATAGAAAAAAATTTATATCTCAAAAACAAATTGAGATACAGCTTTCAAACAAATAGTATTTAAAAGAGAATTTTTTTCCTTATACGACTGTGTAAAAAGTTAAAAATGTGTGATGCATAGAAGTTTAAAAATTTGCAAGTAGAGAAAATGCAAAACCAAAATTTTATTTCAAATTTCAAAGTGTTGCCATTCGCAAAATGACGTATGCGTTACGCACAGATATGTTTGTCCTTTATAATATAGATAATAGATTAAAAAAAAGTGCGGCATAAATCCCGGAAATACCCTACTGCTTCTGCCATTGCAGGAATTCTGCGATATCTTACCGTTCCTCTATCACGCCTGGAAGCCTAAAACGATCAACTCGCGAACAACTCCTAATGGAGACGCTCAAATATTCGGGGATCCGGCAGAATCCTGCACGGGAATCGTTCAATCTATATCCTTTGAACAGTTAATCCATTTTCTTACGAAATACCATACATGAAAAGCATGTCGAGAAGCTCCGAATTAATGTAATAATCCATGCTGCTCGAAATCCGTGCGGTAAATGACGATTCAAGCCAACAAAGAACATTCATCCTCCACATTCAACAGCGTCCCCTACTGGCTCAACACTGCAGTTCCGTGCCCACATTCCTATTAGAAATCTGGTTATTTAATCCCCTCTACCTGCCTTTACATTTTTCACCTATAGCTCTGAACCACCCTGTATATCGGCAAATATATTAACTCAGGTTGTCAAATACTATAATAATACAAAACATAACGGTATGTTATCAATTTTCACAACACGAATGGCTAAAGGGGTAGGGGTGAAGGTGTCTTATTCTTGAGCCAAGACAAGAGTCCCCTCCCCTAATAGTAATAATAAAGAAATTTTTGTAGTCATATAATAAACCGAATGAAATAAACCATATTGTAGCAAAACCAATGAAATAAAACATAGATTTAATGTATAGACAGTAACGGAGAAAACCCTACACCTACGTGCCTAGTGTCCCAAAATTGGGACGTTTTGATTTTTATAAATTAAGTAAATATTTTTAAAAAGATATATATATATATATATATATTTATTTACTTTCATTTTACACCATTTACATAATAAAACTGAATTATGAGTTAAAAAAATTCACGTATTAATGGGTTAAATAGTCAATCGATATAAACGTATAACTCTTATATTATTTAACGGAGAGCTAATTCTACGCTCAATAAATTATATATCATTTGCTTCTCAGTCGAGTACGTTATAGAATATAATTATGTATATATCACTTTGTCTTTTATGGTTAATGACTTAGATATTTCGTGAGAAAAAAAGCAACTGTCTATCCGATATCATGGTTCATCTCAATCTTCGTGACAAAATAGAGAAATTAATGAGTTTCAGAAGATATTAGAGATACCTTGACAGCTGGCATATTGCTGACCTCTGATCATTGCTTTATTCAATGTGAAGAAGATATTTACTTTATGTAAAAATGTTACTGTTATCTCTGTATTCTAAAAAAAGAGGAACTAACACTGCTGTTTCTGACGTATATGAATTTATTGTATGTGTGGCTCTTTTTCCCGTTACGTTTAAAATAATATATAGATTGAATATGAAAACATGAAAAATGCTTTCTTTATAGAGAAATATACAATTAGAATAATTGCGATGCAGTGAACAATTTTATGATGGAATCTTAAACGTCGTTGAAATCGATCAAGATTGTTCAGTACCATAAGTTTTATAACATAAAAAATCACTTCCTGCTCGGACTACAGGCAAAAGTAGAATTAGTACTAATTCCACACATTTTCTTTTTATTGAGACACGCACGCATTTCATAATGCAATCCTACGCAGCATTTCTGAGGATTTAAAAAATCTTTCTTCAAAGATTTTTTTTTTTTTTTTTTTTTTTTTTTTTTTTTTACCGATTTAGTGGCGGATTAACAAAGATGTGATATTTTTCTCTTCTACAACATCTATTTATTTATTTTAGCTGTAAAAGTAGGCCCTATCAAAAACTAGTCAATATAAAAGTTGTAGATAATATTAAGAAGATTTATAATAAATTTAAGAGGATTTGATGTTTTGAGGATTAAAATGATGTTATGAATTTATTTCTTTTTGAACCTTTATGTTTTCGCCCCTTGATATCATTTTTAATGATATTTAAAATCCGTCACACATATTTTTTTTACCATTTTCATAGAATTAATAATAACTTTATACTGTTTCAACATGTATCACAATTAAGAAATAATAGGGTGTTTTTCTGTACCCTTCCCATTTCCGGCCACTTGGGCCGATTTTGCCCATTAACGAATTTCACCGAGATTTTCTGCGCCTTGATTTTATGTATCAGTTTGGGAGAGATTTGTGCAGAATTATAGAAGTTATCACGTCGATGAAAAAATGTGATATATATATATATATACATTGATATACATATATCTTATACTATAATGCGAGCAAAAATTGTGTGTGTTTGTGTGTGTGTGTGTATGTAAATTTTATATTGAAAACGGCTCTAACGATTTTGATTAAATTTTGCACCTTACCGTTTTCGGTTGAAAAAGACCATTGGGATGGGTCACATGTTCGAGAAAATTCGATTAGTGGGTCATTTTGGGTCATAATGAGTCGGGGTCAAGCTAATTATATCTAAAGAACGGCTCAATCGTTTTTTACTAAATTATGTAGCCAACCATTTTCGGGTACGAGAAGAATATTGGGCTAGGTCACATGTTCGAAAAATTTCGATTTGCGGGTCATTTTTGGGTCACTGTGGGTCAAGCTATTTTTATCTAAAAAACGGCTCTAACGATTTTAACTAAACTCTATATTCTCCAGTTTTGGATTACGAGAAGACCATTGGGTTAAGTCACATGTTCGAGAAAATTCGTTTAGTGGGTCATTTTTGGGTCACCGTGGGTCAAGCTAACTTGATCTAGATAACGGCTCTAACGATTTTGACGAAATTTTACAATCTGTCGTTTTCGAGCACGAAAAGACCATTGGGATGGGTCACGTGTTCGAGAAAATTCGTTTAATGGGTCATAATGGGTCAGGGTCAAGCTAATTATATCTAAATAACGGCTCAATCAATTTTGACTAAATTTTGTATCCAACCATTTTCGGGTACGAGAAGACTATTGGACTAGGTAACATGTTTGAGAAATTTCGATTTGTGGGTCATTTTTGGGTCACTGTGTGTCAAGCTATTTTTATCTCAAAAACGGCTCTAATGATTTTCAGTAAACTCTATGTTCTACAGTTTTGGATTACGAGAAGACCATTGGGTTAAGTCACATGTTCGAGAAAATTCGATTAGTGGGTCATTTTTGGGTCACCGTGGGTCAAGCTAAGTTTATCTAGATAACGGCTCTAACGATTTTGCAAAATTTTATAATCTATCGTTTTCGGCCCCGAAAAGACCATTGGGATGGGTCACGTGTTCGAGAAAATTCGATGAGTGGGTCATTATGGGTCATATGGGTCATGGTCAAACTAATTATATCTAAAAAAGGCTCACGATATTTTCTCAAAATTTTGTAATATACCGTTTTGGAGCATGAGATGACCATTGGGCTAAGTCACATGTTCGAGAAAATTCAATCCCAACAAAAAGTTTTCGGTAAAAAAAAAAAAGCGCCAAGTTCTCCTTAATGTTTCGGCCAGAAAAAGTAGTGATATCTGAAGTTCGCACAAGTTAAAAGCCAAACATCCCAAATCTTTCATTGAAAATGGCTTCCTGCGACTTGGCCGTTAATGCCTTCTGCAGCATTTCAAAATTAATGATTGGAAATTACGCATTTATGAACTATTTAAATATTAAAAGTAACATTAGAATGCAAAGAGGCAAATTCACTTAAATACATTATAAGTAAAAGACTTCTGATAACTACCATTCAGTTTCAACAAACATTAGTTTTGATTACAGATCATTTAGTCCACTTGTGGTTTAATTGCCATTTTGTACGGTCTAAAGCTAAAGTCATTAACGTAAAACCCAAGAAATAAAACAAAATTTACTTACTTCAAATCTCACAATATGTTACATTATATTTTATTGTATAATATTGAAATCTTGTGTATTGACGAAAGAGATTTTTTTCGTTTGAACATTTATTATAGTTTGTTTGCATACATTAAGAGGTATTCGATTTATAAACTGTTAAAAGCTGATATTAATTATGTTTTAGCAATTACGGATATTAACTCCTGAATACAAGTATTTTGTTATTTTTAACTTCTAAGCATTTAAATAGACTGAAGTTGTTTAATTGCTTTTTTCAAATGTGTACTTTATTTCTGTACTCTGTGCCACAAAATGCCTAAAATAATCAAAAAATGTAGTTGGCATGTAACTCATTTGTACATATTTGAAAATTTGAAAAACACTCTCGAAGTCATTAACGGCCAAGTCGCAGGAAGCCATTTTCAATGAAAGATTTGGGATGTTTGGCTTTTAACTTGTGCGAACTTCAGATATCACTACTTTTTCTGGCCGAAACATTAAGGAGAACTTGGCGCTTTTTTTTTTTTTTACCGAAAACTTTTTGTTGGGATATCACTACTTTTTGTATGTTTTTTCAAGTTTGTTATTCTAAACTATATTAATATGAAAAAACTTAAATTTCGGTACTTTTATGTTAGCCGGGAGCAAATCTCCTCATTAGCCTTTTGTTTTTTCGCCAATAGCAGTTTTCTTTTTTCACATGTGTAAATTAGGAACAATGCTTTGACTTTCAAATAAAATATTTTGGTTTATGTTATTATTTCTTATTTATTCATTTCTATGTTAAATATTCTATTAAATAAAATGAGGGAAATGCATCTATTTTAAATGAGATGACTGAAAAGTATATATCTTTAAATGAAATAAATGCAATATGAACAATGGAGTTGGGAACAGTATTTGGCGATTTGCCACTTGCGCCCGGCTAACATAAAATATCTAAATTCATTTTATTGAGCTTTACAAATTTATACTTTATTTCTTTTTATATTAAAGTACTAGCCGCCTCTAGCAAGCAGTATTTACCGTATTAATTCCATGTTAAACGTTGCATCATGTTATTGTTATTCATAATTTAATTTACTTGCTCATTCTTTCGCCAAGTCGGTAGCTTTTGATTGAGAAATCAAGAATTCTTTACGATCATGGAAGCACATCATATATTTTGTATTGTTATGTATTTTATCTTTCGTGACAAATATCTCTTAACTCACTTATGCATGCTTCCTTAGCAGTTGCGATTCGTTCTCTAATGCGGAAAATTTTAAACCTATTAAGTAATCTTTTCTAATTGGGCTCACTGCCAATTGTTGTATTTTAACTGATACGACTGGGTACAAGTGAAATGGTTCTTATGAAATCCTTTGACAATATCTGCATTTGCATTAAACCATATCGATGCTAATATCGTTTTGTTTCACGTTAACCTTTTCAATAGACTCGATTACGGATGAATAGGTCTACCGGCTCACTGCCATGATCCATTTGAAAATCTATCATTCTTCTCATCTGATCGTGTTGAAGAATTAGTCAATGTACCATAGTTTTACGATTTTAGCTAATTTTATTCGAAACATGAAAACTAAAATGCGAGGAACCGGATTATAGAAGATTCATTCTAACGTACATATCGATTAACAGGTTACATATTATAGAATTATAATAATCATAAGGAGAACTGGCAGTTTCAATGCTTTAATAGTTTCCGTAAATTCTCTTTATATGATACCGAAGTTTTAGCGGTGTAAAGATTAACAACATAGTCACAGTAAGTATAATAACAGTACAATGTAATAACAATAGCAGAGGTCTTGGCGAGGCTAACGAAAAAGACAGGCTACCACGGTGGGTTCGATTCTTCTTTTTTTACAGACCGCTGGAGTCACGTGATGGTCGAATGCACCACTGAAGGTGTGCAAAAAGAGCATCACGTGACTCCAGCGGTCTGTAAAAAAGAAGAATCGGACCCACCGCGGTAGCCTGTCTTTATCGTTAGTCTCGAGTTTTGGGCAGTGGCGAAACTATTAGCACTTTGGAAATATTAGTACGTTATATCATTTAACTATTCAAATGATATGCGGAAAAATAAAAATAGATGGCTCGCATTAATAATTAACTCATTGAAAAATAGCCACTAGCGTCAAATATTCGCCAAGCTTGGCGACATTTAGCAAAGTTTCACCAAATTTGGTAATATATCACGTCAATTCTCAAATTTGGCGACAAAAAAATGTTTTGTTTTTTCTGACGTCATAATAATGCATATGTATTATGTATTATACACATACCTATAATATGTATGATGCAAATGTATTACGTATTATATGCATACGTATAATATGTATGATGCATATGCATAAGTTCATTAATATCACTAAAACGCGCTTAAAGGAATAGTGTTCCATAAATAGTAGGGATAATTGCCAGATTGACCAGAGTGCTATTGACATTAGAATTCCGACATTTATAATAGACCGAGAGGCATCTGCACACATCATCACCCCATCGAGTTTACAGCTGAAATTTTAGGATTAGTTAAAACTAGATTAGCATATTTAAATGCAACTAGTCTGTTAAGTCATATTTTGGTAGAAAACACCTGAAGACCTAATTTTAGTGGTTGACTAATAGGTTTACTATTGTATTTTCCTGCATCCAAAAGTTTGGAAACATGGAGGTGCAGGAAAACACAATGGAAAATCCACCAATTAACCCGTAAAATCGGGTCTGTAGGTGGTTTCCACAAAGATATGACTTGGCAGACCAGTTACATTTCAATACGCTAATCGATATTTAACTAATCCTAAAATTTCAGCCTTCAACTCGATGAGGTGATGATCTGTGCAGACGCCTCCCGGTCTTTAATAAAATTTGTTTTAAGGAAGTAAAAGATAGAAAGATGGACAGATAAACTGAAAGATTTGCCTTATTAAGATTTTTGTAAAAGCATATAAAAATTCATTCAGCTTGAAATCATGTAACACCTTTATAACTCAGGCTAATTTAAGTGTGTGCTTTAAGTCTTAAAACTGAAATATGTTTTGCAGTAGAGTCCCGATTATCCGAGTCACGCTTAACCGAGTTATTTTCTTCTGATGGACTGGTGGCTTCTATTATTATGAAACAACCGTTATAAATGAAGCGTTAGGTGAAGTTGAAAGAGCTGCCGTAAAAAGTTAGAACTCTGATTTTCTGGTCAGAATGGGGGGAAAAAATGGCCATAATTTTTTTAACGCTTCATTTATAATGACTGTTTCATAATAATAGAAGCCACCAGTCCACCAGAAGAAAATGAAGTAATGGAAATGCCGGGGCGACACTAAATTCTGAAAAAGCAGAATTCCTGTTCTCTAGTTTATTACTTTTCTTTTTTTTATGTTCCTTTCTTTTTTTTAAGCAATAATTGAGAGTCATAAATTTTCAATATTTTAGTTTTAAATTAAAGTTATGCATTTTAAATAAAATGAGTGAAAGTACTATATTTTTAATGAAATACGAAAAAATACGACGGGAACAACGTTTGGCGATTTATCACCTGCGCCTGGCTAACATAAAAAAGCAGAGTTCAGGATTTCTGTATCAGAATCTTCGGATTTGGCGAAGGATTGAGCAAGTAAATTAAATTATGTATAGAAGTAATGTGATACAATGCTTAGCATATGTTAAAGGGAGACCAAACTGGTCGCCAAGGGCCGCTAGTACAATATAATAACATTCGCAGCGGACTTCAGACGCCGCATCTGTCGCACATCGTTAAAGACAGTTTATTAGTTACACATTTCATTTAATTAAAAGGAGATTTTTAAACTTTCATATGGAATTAGGATATTTTTCCACTATAGGGACCTTGGCATTTTTTAAAAATCTTGGCGCAATTCGGACTTCAGAAACTGAGATATGTGGCCAAATAATATAAACAACTATGAAAACAAACTTGATTAACTTTTATGTTATTTATATATGCATTTCTATTTCTATACATATAAAAATTTTATTTATACGTGTATAAAATGTTATTTTTTTATATACAAATTATTTATGTTGGTATATAAAAATAAATAAACGGGTTCCTTACATTAAATAAATTGTATGCATATGGAAAAAATTGCTTGTGTATATGACACAGTAAATTGGTTGCCAGAAGATACGTTATTATCAAATTTCTTTTCTCGTCAAGGCTATTTTCTGTATTTCGCCAAGTCTACTATATCGGAAACGTACCGAATTGCGGTTATATTTTGTTAAATGTTATATTGCTTTAATATCGTAAATATATCATAACCTAGACTGATTAAAATTTTTAAGTATATTCATTTTTTCTATTTAACAAACATCTTTGGAAAAGCATATATATATATAATGTTATTCTGCTTGAAATCACGCGACCCCCTTCAAAACTCTGTAATCGAGTTTTGACGACCAACATTGGCACAATTGAATGTGTTACGGCCAAATGAACACCCCCTGTTTGTAGGCTATAGAGGCGGAAATTATGTGTTTTCAGATATTTCTGGTTAATTGTGCTACGAACCCGACTTACTTGTGAAATTTCATGATTCTACGACTTTTAGAAGTGCCTTAGTTATTTGATGATGCGAAGTGAGTCAGTGACAAAAAAGCGCTTTTTCGGAATTTAATATTTCGAAAACTACTAAATATAAAAACATGAAATCGTGGAAGATTAGTTCAGTTTGACCATACGAACATTTGTATAAAAGAAAAATATCTATATCTCTCCCTAAAACGACGTTATGAGGGGGTGAAAAGTATGCCGAAATGGTTCAGGAAAAGGTAGCTTACGGCTTGTGCGAACTTGGCGGACGCACTGCCGTGCTCCCAGATTACTGGGTCATTTTGGGTCACAATGGGTCAGGGTCAAACGTTTTGAATCTAAAAAAAAATGCTCAAAACATTTTGACCAAATTTTATATTATACCGTTTCTGGGCATGAGAAGAGAATTGGGCTTAGTCACATGTTCGAGAAAATTCGATTAGTGGGTCATTTTCGGTAACAATGGGGTAGGGTCAACCTAATTGTATCTAAAAAACGGTTTAAACGATCTTTACTAAATTTTGTATTCTTTCGTTTTCGGGCTCGAGAAGACCATTGGGCTAGGTCACATGTTTGAGAAATTTCGATTTGTGGGTCATTTTTGGGTCACTGTGGGTCAAGCTAAGTTGATCTAGATAACGGCTCTAACGAATTTGACGAAATTTTACAATCTGTCGTTTTCGAGCACGAAAAGACCATTTGTATGGGTCACGTGTTCGAGAAAATTCGTTTAATGGGTCATAATGGGTCAGGGTCAAGCTAATTATATCTAAATAACGGCTCAATCAATTTTGACTAAATTTTGTATCCAACCATTTTCGGGTACGAGAAGACTATTGGACTAGGTCATATGTTTGAGAAATTTCGATTTGTTGGTCATTTTTGGGTCACTGTGGGTCAAGCTATTTTTATCTCAAAAACGGCTCTAACGATTTTCAGTAAACTCTATGCTCTACAGTTTTGGATTACGAGAAGACCATTGGGTTAAGTCACATGTTCGAGAAAATTCGATTAGTGGGTCATTTTTGGGTCACCGTGGGTCAAGCTAATTTTATCTAGATAACGGCTCTAACGATATTGCGGAATTTTATAATCTATCGTTTTCGGGCACGAAAAGACCATAAGGATGGCCCATGTGTTCGAGAAAATTCGATGAGTGGGTCATTATGGGTCATTATGGGTCATAGTCAAGCTAATTATATCTAAAATACGGCTCACGATATTTTCCCAAAATTTTGTAATATACCGTTTTGGGGCATGAGATGACCGTTGGGCTAAGTCACATGTTCGAGAAAATTCAATTACTGGGTCATTTTGGGTCACAATGGGTCAGGGTCAAACTAATTGAATCTAAAAAATGACTCAAAACATTTTGACCAAATTTTATATTATACCGTTTCTGGGCATGAGAAGAGAATTGGGCTTAGTCACATGTTCGAGAAAATTCGATTAGTGGGTCATATTGGGTCACAATGTGTCTGTAAGTCAAGGTAATTGTATTTAAAAAGCGGTGTAAAACATTTTGAAAAAATTTTGTATAATACCGCTTCCGGGCTTTATAAGACCATTGTGCAGGGTACTCATGTTCAAGAAAATTTAATCAGTGGGTCATTTTTGGTCCTAATGGTCAGGATCAAGCTAACTGTATCTAAAAATCGGCTCAAACGATTTTGACAAAACTTCGTATTACACCGTTTCTGGACAAGATAAAACTATTGGGCTGGGTCGCATGCTCGCGAAAATTCAATTAGTGGTTCATTTTGGGTCACAATGGGTCAGGGTCAAGCTAACTGTATCTAAAAAACGGTTCAAACGATTTTGACAAAACATTGTATTACACCTTTTCTGGACAAGATAAATCTATTGGACTGGGGATCATGCTCAAGAAAATTCTATTAGTGGGTCATATCGGCGATAATGTGTCGGGGTCAAGCTAACTGTAACTCAAAAAGGTTCAAAAGATTTTGACTTTTTTTTTATTACACCGTTTCACAGTACAAAAAAACCATTAGAATAGGTCACATGTTCGATAAATTTCGGTTATTGGGTCATTTTTGCATCAACGTGGGTCAAGCTTATTTTATTTAGAAAACGACTACCGATTTTCACTAAATTTTGTATTTCATCGTTTTCAAGCTCAAGAAGAGCATTGTGTTAGGTCGCATGTTCAAAAAAATTCGATTAGTAGGTGATTTTGGGTCACTTATGGCTCAGGGTCAAACTAATTGCATCTGTATCAGCAAGAATGATTCAGTGGGAATAATATATCGAGATAAACACAAAGCTAATTTTGACCGAGCTTAGCTCGGTCATTCCTGCTAGTATGATATATATATATATATATATATATATATATATATATATGTATGTATGTATATATGTATATATATACAGATTGATAGATATAGGGGTCATGATCAGCGTAGATAGGCAGAAATCTTTTAGAAATCACAACACAGGGAGAATGTAATAGGTAGTATTTCTTTCAAAATCAACCTAAAAACTAAGCATAGCTATTTAAACAACTTTTCCATTCTTATATCTCACCAGATTGTACTGCGCAGTGCAAAGTCAGTTTTTAAATCTGCATAATTTTTTTTTCACTTTTTTATTTAAAACGTCATTATATGATTAGAGATTTATTTCATACGAAAAAGCTATTTTTACCTACAGTTGTTAGATTACAAAAAGCCCAAATAATGATATTTCCGAACATGTTTCAATTGAAAAATATATTTACTCATGAATAGTAGAAGGGAAAATTTTTTATATTATTAAATTATTATATGCGAAAAGCAATAAATGGCGGGAAATTACATCATATTTAAATAAATATAATTCAAACGTCATATTTAAACGATTTTCTTATAGCACATACTTCTTGGAATTTTTAGAAGTCCGAGAAGGAGTGAGATTATGTTTTTAAACTTTCATATACAAGCATATTTTCAAATAATGTGATAGATTTTACTTAATCAGTGACGAAAACTGTCTTCCGATGTCACAACAGCTCTGAAGGCGATATTCAGGGCCGAAAAATCTCCCAGACAATGGGTATTTTACGGCCACCCGATTACAGACGTTCATCACCTGTCTTGATAATATCGTAAAATCTTCCGTATTTTGTAATCTTTTTAAAAAGATAATATTCGGGTTTTTCAATTCCTGACGGGTTTGTATAGATATTGTAAAGCGTACCACTTCAAATGAAAGAATGAAAGACGCGCAATTTACATTTTACACTGTTAAAACACTATTCTTAAAAATAAGTAAATTGTACTAATTATTGAGCACTTTCCGATCTTAAAATAGCTCCGAATACTTAACTCTTAAATTTGAAAAACGCATGTATTCAATTTTTGAGTACATACAGGGACTCGAAAATAAGTATGTATAGAAACTCACATACACTATAAGAAAAAAAAAATTACAGAGAACCGACAAATCACCATTTCTAATTGCGAAGAACTACAATTTTGTAGTAAAGAACAACGAATTTACTATTTTAATTCTTAAAATTTTGTGTATGAGCCGCCCCGTGATTTGAACCCGAGTCCTCCAGGTGACAGATTTATTGTACTGACTGTGCCATAAGAGCAGTTACCATCTTGTTCCCAAATGACACCTTTTATGAATCAGCGACAGAAGATCGCTAACAGCAGAGATGAATTTTCCCTTTCTTAAATATTCTAATTTCTAATAAAACAATATTTAAACTAAATTTTCTTCTTTAGCGTTTCTAATGAAATTGTAAATAAATTTGAAAAGTATGTATTATAAATTAAAAATTATAACAAAGATAGACATATCTTTAAATAAAAGCTTGGAAATCCCTACTGTCAATTCGGTATAAGAAAAGGGTTTATCAGAAAACTCATATTTTTGAGCACATAGGATTTAAACATGAATATTAAACTTTAAAATACAAAATATATGTATTCATTTCTGCATACATTTATAAATCAAGTATAAGTGTACACAACTTGAAAATATCATGTACTCGTTTCTGAATTAATTGTTCTTAAAAAAAATCGAGTACAAAGAAATTTTCATTTTTAAGTAGATTAATGCTCTTTTTTGAAGCAATTGTACTTAATGAGTACATGGAAATGCTCATTTTCAAGTGGATTATTTTTAACAATGTACTTCTTTTTGAAACAATTGCACTTAAAACTAGTATGTTGTGGCCATCACAAAACTTTCTTCTATATAAGTCACGTCAATTAAATCGTTTAAATAGTACCAATTCATATCACAATATATCTGAATTTGAAGTTTGGTGAAAATTCGTGCATTAGTTCTTGTATAGAGCTATAGCGGAAATTCCGAAAAATGTAGTATAGCAGCGCCACCTGTTGAGCGATTTACACCAAAACATAAACAGCACTAATTGATATCAAGGTATACCTGAATCTGAAGTTTGATGAAAATTCATGCATTAGTTATTGAGATACAGCTGTGGCGGAAATTCTGAAAAATGCAGCATAGCAGCGCCACCTGTTGCGCGATTTACACCAAAACATAAACAGCACTAATTCATATCATGGTATACCTGAATCTGAAGTTTGTTGAAAATCCAAGCATTAGTTCTTGAGATAGAGCTATTGCGGAAATTGCAAAAAATGCCCAATAGCAGCGCCACCTGTTGAGCGATTTACACCAAAATATATAAAATGTCTATTCATGTCAAGGTCTAACTGAATGTGAAGTTTCATGAAAATCCGTGCATTAGTTCTTGAGATAGAGCCATTGCGGAAATCGTAAAAAATCCATCATAGCAGCGCCACCTGTTGAACGATTTACACCAACACGTAATCAGCATCAAGTCATATCAAGGACTAACTGACTCTGAAGTTTCATGAAAATCTGTGCATTAGTTCTTGAGATAGAGCCATTTCGGAAATCGTAAAAAAGGCAGCATAGCAGCGCCACCTGTTGAGCGATTTGCACCAAAATATATAAAATGTCTATTCATATCAAGGACTAACTGACTCTGAAGTTTCATGAAAATCCGTGCATTAGTTCTTGAGATAGAGCCATTTCGGAAATCGTAAAAAGGCAGCATAGCAGCGCCACCTGTTGAGCGATTTGCACCAAAATCTCTAAATTGTCTATTCATGTCAAGGACTAACTGAATCTGAAGTTTCATGAAAATCCGTGCATCAGTTCTTGAGATAGAGCCATTGCGGAAATCGTAAAAAATGCAGCATAGCAGCGCCACCTGTTGAGCGATTTGCACCAAAAACTAATCAGCATCAATTTGTATCAGGGACTAACTGAATATGAATTTTTGTTAAATTCCGTGCATTAGTTCTTGAGATAGAGCGCCCACAAAATTTGTGTCACATACACACAGACAGACAGACAGACAGACAGACAGACAGACAGACTCACAGAGTCACAGACAGACATTTTGTAAAAACATGTTTTTTGGAATCTCTGACCCCTAAAACGTGTAAATCCGTCGAAAACCGGAATTCGAAAATTTTCATGAATCCAATACTTTCTTCTTGTAAAGATAGAAGAAAGTAAAAATACGAGTACATGGAAGTTCTCATTTTTAAGTAAATTATTTTTGAGAGTGTAGTATATGGAACGTTTCGAATCATTATCGGACTAATTTCATATACATTTTTGGTTTCACTACGACTTTTCATGAATGTATTTTTAAAAGGCAAGTTATATATATATATATATATATATATATATATATATATATAATCCCTGTTGGCTCGACCTACAGACGGAGGTAGATTTCGAAGTTAAGTACTAATTTCACCAACAAAAAATAAATCATGATTAAAGATAAACCCAGTTTAAAAATTTTATGTGGCCGCTTTTGACGAATTTTTAATTTCATTTTTCCATAAGAACTCATTTTATCAAAATCATATTAAGTCGGTATTAAAAATAAATATTTTTCCCCGCTCAACAACTCAAAATTTTCTGACGCATTTTCTGACTAATTTTTAAAAGTAGGAACATGAAACTTGCTGAGATGATTTTTAGAAGGGTTTTATAAGCAACCTGTGTTTTTATTCTTCGTTCAATTAACTAGATAATTCAATTCAATTTACTAATTTCTCAGTACGACCATTTTTTTTTTGTCGTTTCCCGCACTTCCGCTTTGGGAAATTCGGTTCAAGATGCTCACTTTGACAGCAGTTTCTGAATTATATTCTGCCTTTATCAAAATATTCGACCAATACAACACATTACATAGTTTCTGAAGAAGAGAACCTGCCAATTGGGTGCATTTCAGGGCGAAAATGAATTTAAAAAATGACTCAGAAAATAAGCCGTTTGCATTTGAGCACACCCTTAATACGGTCATTTATTCGTCAACACTTGTTTTTGTTTAATTTTGTTTTACTGTAAGAGTTGATCCTATAAAGAACTTCTTAGCATGAAAGTTGTAAATAATATTGAGAAGATGTATAATAAATTAAAGCGGATTGGATATCTTGTGAATTAACGAAGTTATGAATTTTTTTCGTCTTCAACTCTCCCACTTCTTTTTCCTTTTAATTTTTTCCTTTTTCCCCCCCTTTTTTTGCAGTAAGAGTTCGTTCTATGAAAAACTTGTCAATATAAAAGTTGTAGATGATATTAAGAAGATTTATAATAAGTTTAAATGATTTCGATATCATAAGAATTGGCGAAGTTATGATTTTTTTTCTCCCTCAAATCTTATTTTTTTCACCTCTTGAGTCCATTTTTAATTTTATCAAAAATCTGTGATACATAAATTTTTGGCTCTTTTCCTAGAAGTAATAATAACTTTAAACTGTTTTGATATGTATAAAAATAAAGACGTTATGGGGTTTCTTCTGTTTTCACCAAACCTCTCCCTATTTCTATCCCCTTAATCTGAACTTGACCGAGATATTCTACCCCTTGATTTTATGTATCAGTTTGGAAGAGATTTGTGCAGAAATTATCGTGCCTATTAAAAAGTGGTATATAGATAGAAATATATATATTTATATATATATATAAAGTTTTTAACGGGGGTGGTTTGGGGTTCTAGTTGTCATGATGGGCGTAGTTCTGAAAAAGTTGTCTGAAATTCTAAAATAGCGGAGACTGTAATGGGTAGAAATTCTTACGAAATCTACCTAAAAATAAGTTAATGTTTGAAAAATGTCCGTGTGTAAATTTTTAAAATTGAGACTAGAACCTGTGAAAGAGCTCGAGTCTGATAAGTATAACGTAACTTTAAAAACATAATTTTTAGCTCACAGGGTATCAAAGCCTGAGAGCTTATGTGCCCGCCGGTACTGTATGTACGTATGTACGTAACGCGATAACTCTTGATAGAAACATCCCATTTGCTTCAATTTTTTTTATAGTTTCATTCTGATAAGGCACTTCCCTGATTAGTTTTGGGAGTTCATTGGTAAGGGACAAAGGGGGAAAAGGGTGGTTGTCCCCCCCCCCTTTAATTCAGATAAATGGGTTCTTAATGCAGAATTATTCGATTTGCTCCAAATTTGGTATACCGGTTTATTATGCTAAGGAGCTTCCTTGATTAGTTTTGGGGTTCATTGGTTAAGGATAAAGGGGGAAAATGGGGGTTAGTCCATTCCCCTTAATTCAGATAAATGGGTTCTTCATGCAGAATTATTCGATTTTCCCCAAATTTGGTATACCGGTTTATTATGTTAAGGAGCTTCCTTGATTAGATTTGGGGTTCATTGTTTAAGGATAAAGGGGGAAAATGGGGGTTAGTCCAACCCCCATAATTCAGATACATGGGTTCTTCAAGCAGATTTATTTGATTTGCTCCGAATTTGGTATACCGGTTTATTATGTTAAAGAGCTTCCCTGATTAATTTTGGGGGTTCATTGGTTAAGGATAAAGAAGGAAAGGGTGGCTTGTCTACCCCCCTTAATTTAGATAAACTGGTTTTTCATGCAGAATTATTCGATTTGCTCCAAATTTGGTATACCGGTTTATTATGTTAAGGAGCTTCCCTCATTAGTTTTAGTGGTTCATTGGTTAAGGATAAAAGAGGGAAAGGGTGGCTAGTCAACCCCCTTAATTTAGATAAATGAGTTTTTCTTTCAGAATTATTCGATTTGCTCCAAATTTGGTATACCAGTTTATTATGTTAAGGAACTTCCCTGATCAGATTTGAAGGTTCATTGGTTAAGTTTAAAGGGGGAAACGGGGGCTAATCCCCCCTTTACTTATTTTAAGGGCATTATTCTTTAAAATAAGAGTATAATATACAATTAGTGTGGATAGCTGTGAGCTCAATGCCATCAGATTAGCTGGGCACTTTTCTTTCTTTTTCTTTTTTTTTAATATATATATATATATATATATATATATGTGTATATATATATATATATATATATATATATATATATATATATATATATATATATATATATATATATATATATATATATTAAAGGGTTTTCAATTCTAAAGGAAAATACTTACTTTGAAACTATTCTGTTGGAAATATAAATAATTAGAAAGATTGCAATAGCGTACCTGTCAGCATTCTATTACATATTTTGAGTATCTGTACAGCTTTTATTTCTCAGATCACCATTATTTTAAATGTGCGATATGTTTCTCTTTAAGGACGCGAGACAGTTTAATTTATAGAAGCCATATCACTCAGTTTTAGATGTGGAACTATGTGTATGTAGAAAATAATAAATTATAAAAATAATATATAATAATAAATATAATGATTATGGAAACTATGGAGATAATATTAACATGTAATTAAAGATGTCTTTACTTGTTCGATGGATAACATTGACTATACCTTTTTTTTTTCTTTCTTTTGAACAACGTATTTTTTTTTTTTTTTTTTTTTTTTTTTTACTTTTTCAGTATAAAATCACTATAACCGGAATAAGTACATAAAGTTTTCTTAAATATAAATTAAAATTCCATTATAAGTTGAAAGAGAAACAAAAATGAAAAAAAAAATCCTGTAAATTGCGTTCCCTTAAAATGGATCCAATTTGAAATATTAATCAGAATGTGTAACGTGCTCGGAGATAAAAATTATTAAACAATCATTAATGCCCATGTACGCTGATAATTTAAAATACATTCAGACTGTAAGTTTTGGTCTTTGAAGACTGGGATGTTCATTCTTTAACTTATCAGAGTATTCTGACAGTTTTTCAAAATGTAACTTATAGGACCTTATGAAAGTTTAAACTTTTGCATTTTGCACTGTAGCATTTTGACTAAAAATGATTTCGACGTAAAGGTATAGTAAAACCTGATAATTCGAAATACATTAACACTTTATATTTTGGACCTTGAAGAATAGGATGTTCACTATTTTACTTGTCAGGACATTTAGACAGTTTTCAAAACGTAACTTATTGGACAGCAGAAAAGATTAAATCTCATAATTTAAAAAAAAAATTATTTTGAAGTCTAATGTGTAGTAAACGCTGATAATATAAAATACTTTAAAACTGCTAGGTTTTGACCACAGAATAATGGAATGTTCACTGTTTTACTTATGAGAACATTTAGAAAATTTCCAAAATGTAAGTTATAGGGTCGTATAAAAATTTAAACTTCATATTTTTTGGCGAAAAACCTAATTTGAAGTAAACGTGTTGTAAACTCTGATAATTTAAAGTACATTAACAATTTAAGTTTTGGTCAAAAAATAATAGAGTGTTCACTGTTTTAAGTGTCAGAGCATTTACACAGCTTTTCAAATTTCAATTTATAAGACCGTATAAAACATCTAATCTCATAAGTTTTGGATAAAACTATTTTGCCGAAACTGTGTGTAGAACAACATTTAAAAAATTTTGTATCTGGATCCAAATCTCTATTGTTAACAGTTTAGTATTGGACTAATGAATTCCCTGTGCATTATATAGTGTGTTTTCTAAATCGCATAAAAAAATCCTTTTAAAATCGAAATTATACAATCAAAATAATTTCGAATAATTTTCGGTAACCCATTCCATTCCTCACATAATATTATTTCTCATTTACCTTTATCTTATTCAAAGAAATTTTATGAACATTTGATGAAAAATCATTGTAATCGGAACAAGTACAAAATGTTTTTCTATATTAAATTCGAAGTTCATTAATATGTAATATGGAAAAGTGAAAATAGAGCAAGATCTTGTACAGTCGTGGAAAAGAAAAGTAAACACCACCTACTAACTCCTCAATAAATTATCGTAGAAGAAAGTTACTGGTACCGAACAATTGGAAATAAAGTCTACTTTTAAATGATGTATATAAAATTTGCTTAGGGGGCCATTTACATATTAAAACGAATCCAAACTTCATTTTTTTCAATGACAATACCCAATTTTAACAAGATATTTCAAATCATCGGTTCAAATTATGCCTAGACACTGATTTTCATGTCATTTGAATAAGTTTTTGAATTATAAACTCTCAAAATTTAGTGCTTCTAATGTTAAATTACATTTTCAGATTTTTATTTATATCTCCACAAATTATGCTCCTAATGTGCTAATTTTTTTGTAGAAATAATACTAATATACTCAAACCTAAATACGCTGAATTTGCAATTTTTTCTTTTTTATGATATGAATTATGAAATTAATATTCGAAAAAAATATGAATTGCAATCTACAATTTTTTTGATGGATTTAGATTCATTAAGTCCTGCTTTATGTAAATCCAAAATTTCACATTTTTCTTCCAAGTAATTTTCAAATTATGCTTAAAAAATGGCAGAATGATGGTTTAAGGGGCCGTCTATAATAGAAATGACTAGATATTTTGAATCTTCTTCTGCTGTCTTGGTAATCTAGCATGCTTCATTGACTTCTTAAGGTGCCTTGATCAAGATGGGGGCTCTCTCGGTTAACAATCGATTTCAGAACTTCAATTTGGATACAGCCCTTAAAATATGCTCGTTTTAAAATAATTAATTTCCTCAGTAACTTATGGTACGAATTGCATAAAAATTTGTTTTTAGGCTAATTGAAGGATGTAGAGTTCATTTATGCTGTCAGAATTGGGTACTGCTATTGAAAAACAAACAAATTTATGATTCGTTTTAATATGTAGATGGCCCCCTAAGCAAATTTTATCTATATTATTTAAAAGTAGACTTTATTTCCAATCATTCGGTACCGATAACTTTCTTCTACGATAATTTGTTGAGGAGTTAGTGGGGACTGTTTACTTTTTTTTTTCACGACTGTACATAAATAAATATACTTAAATTACATGTTTCACCATTCCAACAATAACTAAAGAATACTAGAAAACAGGAATTGTGCTTTTTCAGAATTTAGCGTCGCCCCCCTACGAAAAAAAAATTAGATATGTATTTAAATATAAATAGCACAAAACATATATCACTTTTAAGACTTTAAACACACTGATTTATTTTATATAAAATGACGCCATTTGCATCTGTTGAAGAATTCCACATTTACATTCAAGTGTTTAAACAACATCTACAGAAAAGTATGCATATGACGTCACCACCGCTGAATAATATACAAATCCAGCAAAAACCGATGTCGTCATACAAGAAACTCTACACAAAAAATCGGCTATCTAATGATTCATATACTTTCATTTGTTTGTAACATTAATATATTTACTTAAAATTAAATATAGTTTATAATAGTCCCATGTTTTATTAGAAATCATTCATTAATATTTTTTTCAAAATAGCAAATATTTTAATTAAATGTCATTCAGTTGTTATGGGAAAATGACAACAAAAAGATATAATTACTATTTTCCAACTATTTTTCCTTAACTTTCTATAGAAATAAAAATTGCCAAATTTTAAAAATGGCTCAAAAAACTACAAAAAATTAATATTTAAAAAATAAATTGAGATGCAATTTTCAAAGAAATGTCATTTAAAAGTACCTTTTTCTTTCAACGACGGTATGAAAATTGATAATGTGCGACGCTTAGAAGTTTGAAAAATTTCAATAGAGATTATCAGTACTTAACAGTACAATGGTACACCTGTTTTATTTTACAGTGGCTTCTGTAACGGAACGTTATTTTTTAGAGACGATACGTTAATTGCTGACCGAAAGAAATAGCATATCGGTGGCTAATAAACATGTATAATACAGCTTTATAACCAAACAAAAGATTTGTTTTAGATATTTTATTTTATTTTAAAGCAGTAATTTTCATTATTCAGCTCACAACTATACTACGTTTATGATTGTATACGCAACTGAAAAGAAAAAAAAAAAAAATGAAAGCTTGTTTAACACTTTGAGTGCCACGATGACTGACACTGAAGCTGAAAATTGAAAATGTTTAAGTAATTTTTAAGAGAGTATATTCCTGTAAGAAATAAAAGGTACGTAAACTTTTAATATATGTTCAGTGATTACTTAAAACCATATATATATTTTTTTACTTTCTACTATCTTTACAAGAAGAAAGTATTGGATTCGTGAAAAAATTCGACTTCGGGTTTTCGACGGATTTATACGTTTTAGAATGCCCAGAACACGATTTGATGGTTTTTAGAAAATGTCTGTCTGTGAGTCTGTCTGTCACTCTGTCACTCCGTCACTCTGTCACTCTGTCACTCTGTCTGTGAGTCTGTATGTGACAAAAATTTTGTGGGCGCTCTATCTCAAGAACTACTGCACGGATTTTCATAAAACTTCAGATTTAGTTAGTCCAGGACATAGTTTGGTGCTGATTACTTTTTTGTGAAAATCGCCTAACAGGTGGCGCTGCTATGCTGCAATATTCATGATTATAGCAATAGCTCTAACTCAAGAAAAAATGCACGAATTTTCATCAAACATCAGATTCAGTTAGTCTCTGATATAAATTAGTGCTGTTTAATTTTTGGTGTAAATCGCCCAACAGGTGGCGCTGCTGTGCTGCATTTTTAACGATTCCCACATGAGCTGTATCTCAAGAACTATTGCATGGATTTTCATCAAACTTCAGATTTAGTTAGTCCTTGACATGAATTGACGTATAAATTAGTGCTGTTTAATGTTTGGTGTAAATCGCTCAACAGGTGGCGCTGCTATGCTGTATTTTTTGCGATTTCCGCAATAGCTTTATCTCAAGAACTAATGCTTGGATTTTCAACAAACTTCAGATTCAGGTATACCTTGATATCGTTTAGTGCTGTTTGCTTTTAGTGTAAATTGCTCAACAAGTGGCGCTGCTATGCTAGATTTTTTCAGAATTTCCGCTATAGCTCTATCTCAAGAACTAATGCACGAATTTTCATCCAACTTCAAATTCAGATATACTTTGATATGATTTGGTGCTAAATTGTTGTTATTTTTTGTAGTATTTAAAGGATTTAATTGACGTGATTTATATAGAAGAAAGTTTTGTGATGGCTACAACATACTAGTTTAGTTTTAGTCAGTCATGACCGGTGACTGACGTGGCGCTTACCGTGTTAAACTATCCTTGTAGGATTTTTAAATTGATTTCTTAAAGTATAATAGTAAATAGTAATAATTAATAACACAAAAGTATAATATTATAATAGTAATTAATATAACAAAGTATAATAGTAATTAATATTACAGTATTAATTGATAAAAACATATATATTTATTTAAATATTACATTCTTCATCTTTTATTTATAATTTATTTTATACTTTTAAGGAGACGAGGGATCTTAAAAATATTTTTTTTTTATCTTTTATAAATTTCACTTTAAATATTACTCAAAGGTACATTATATGCATTATGGCATGCATTTATTACAAAAATAATGTTATTTTTAAGAAAAAAGTGGAATTTTACGCGTCGTCTTAGAAATCTTCGAGACGCCCCCTGCGCGTTCCATATGAATGAAAATCATCAATATTTTTTATAAAAATTTGTTTTATATATATAAATAAAACTGTGCGTCGAATTTTATGTATTTGAATATAAAGGTAAAAAAAAAAAAAAAAAAAAAACTAGTATGTTGTGGTCATCACAAAACTTTCTTCTATATAAATCACGTCAATTAAATCATTTAAATAGTACAAGATATTACATCAATTTAGCACCAATTCATATCAAAGTGTATCTGAATTTGAAGTTTGATAAAAATTCGTGCCTCAATTGTTGAGATAGAGCTATAGCGGAAATTCCGAAAAATGTAGCATAGCAGCGCCACCTGTTGAGTGATTTACACCAATACATAAACAGCAATAATTGATATCCAAGTATACATGGATCTGAAGTTCGTTGAAAATCCTAGCATTAGTTCTTGAGATAGAGCTATTGCGGAAATCACAAAAAACAGCATAGCAGCGCCACCTGTTGAACGATTTACACCAAACTGTATAAAATGCCAATTCATGTCAAGGAATAACTTATTCTAAAGTTTGTTGAAAATTCGTGCATTAGTTCTTGAGATACACCAATAGTGGAAATTCTGAAAAATACAGCATAGCAGCGCCACCTGTTGAGCGATTTGCACCAAAATGTACAAAATGTCATTTCATGTCAAGGATTAACTGATTCTGAAGTTTGTTGAAAATTATTACATTAGTTCTTGAGATACAGCTATAATGGAAATTCTGAAAAGTGCAGAATAGCAGCGCCACCTGCTGAGCGATTTGCACCAAAACACAAACAGCACTAATGCATATCAAAGTATACTTGAATCTGTAATTTGATGAAAATCCAAGCATTAGTTGTTCAGATAGAGCTATTGCGGAAATCGTAAAAAATGCAGTATAGCAGCGCAACCTGTTGAGTGATTTACACCAAAATGTTCAAAACTTCAATTCATGTCAAGGACTAACTGAATCTGTAGTTTGATGAAAACTCATGCATTAGTTCTGGAGATTGAGCTATCGCGGAAATCGTGAAAAAGGCTGCATAGCAGCGCCACCTGTTGAGCGATCTACACCAAAAACTAATCAGCACCAACTTATATCAGGGACTAACTGAATATAAATTTTTATTAAATTCCGTGCATTAGTTCTTGAGATAGAGCGTACACAAAATGTGTGTCACTTAGAGACAGACAGAGAGCCAGACTCACGGATGCACAGACTCACAGACAGATATTTTGTAAAAAACATATTTTTGGAATGTCTGACCCCTAAAACGTGTAAATCCGTCGAAAACCGAAAGTTGAAAATTTTCATGAATCCAATACTTTCTTCTTGTAAAGATAGAAAAAAGTAAAAAATTGAAAAATTTTCAAATTTTCAAAAAAATTTCAATAGTTTCAATTTTTTTCTTTTTTTTTTCTTTTTGTAAATTTTACTTTAAATATTACTCAAGGGTACATTATATGCATTATGGCATGTATTTATCACAAAATTAAAAAAAAAATAAAAAAATAGATTTTTGAGCAAAAAATGACATTTTACGCGTCGTCGTAGAAATCTTCGAAATGCCCCCTGCGCATTCCATATGAATGAAAATCCCCAATATTTTTTTTTTTTTTTTTTATAAAAGTTTGGATTATATATATAAATAAAACTGTGCATCGAATTTTATATATTTGAATATAAAGATATTTAAAAAAATCAAAATTTTTTGAGATTTTTTCGAAAAAAATTTTCAGGTTTTTTTTTTTTTTTTTTTTTTTAACCTTTATATTCAAATATATAAAATTCGATGCACAGTTTTATTTATATATATAAACGAAACTTTTATAAAAATATTGGGGATTTTCATTGATATGGAACGTGCAGGGGGCATTTCGAAGATTTCTAAGACAACGCGTAAAACTCCATTTTTTTTCTCAAAAATATTTTTTTTTGTGATAAATGCGTGCCATAATGCATATAATGTACTCTTGAATGATACTTAAAGTGAAATTTACAAAAAATAAAAAGTTGATTTTTAAGGTTTTTAAGGTACCTCGTACCATTAAGCAGTTAAAACCTTTCTTTAGTGCAGTTTATGTCAGACATTTTGCGTATATAGGCAATCATTTATTGGCGTATAATTAAATCCATTGTACTTTCAAGCTCCATAGAATTGTGCGCGTATCAGAGCATATTTGTCGATTTGTCGTCTATAGCGGATAATGGAAATCAAAGTTAAAATAAATGTATTAACTTAGAATTAGGATGTAAAATTGATAAAAAGTTGTACTATCACCGGAAATACATCTTTTTGTATAATTTGTATATTTCTATTATGTAAAAAATTGGTTAAAAATTGATTCCAAAACTTCCTGTTTGCATAGAAAAAACAGGTTGAGTTTAAAAATAAACGGCCAAGTGCGAATATTATTTGCGATCAGGGGGTTTCGTACAATAAATATATGAATTATAAAATGCATTATTTAAAAACCGTTACTAAAAGAAAAATAAGACTTTCTAAAGAACTATACAACGTAATATTTGGTATAGCTGCATATATACTATAAAAGTATGAATGGGTATACCGTAAAAGTTCAAAGAGATATGAAGCCTAAATATTATAAAATATTGCTATTCTGTATTATTAGAAAACTGAGGGAGCGATGAAGCGTGAGTTCTGTTGCTCAGTTGGCAAAAGTAATATTTTCCCCGTTTATAAATTATTGTTCACTCGATAAGTTAGAATATGTGAAAATTCCTTCCTGAGATTTTTTTAAAATATAGTTGGTGAATGCAGTATATCACTCTCTTTCCATACACTGATTAAATATTACCTGTGGGAATATAGAAGGAAATTGATTCCCCTTTTGTTTTGTGAACACTGGAGTCAGCGACTAGAAGAGCGATTTAGGGATTTCACAATATTTATTCCTCGTATTCTAGATTAAAAAATAGAATAAAAATACACACACATTAATTAAGATAATTAAAAACTTTTTAAAGTTGGTTTTAACTGTTTTATAGAGTTTGATACTAGTGGATCTGGTCAGATTATTGAAGCAAAAACACCGCTTTCGATTAAAACAATTGAAAGACCAGCTCTCATCAGCCGTGTGTTGGCTTGATGATGGTTTAACAGGCAACTAATAAACTTGAGTCGAACAGAAACTACTTGCAGAGTCTTTTAATCTGAAAAACAGAATAGGAATTGCCTATTCAGCATGATTTCTTTGTAAGTTCAACTGGATGTCCTGTACATTGAAAAGCATCAAAATTCAGCCCCGTGTGGTGTTTCCATCTGGTAGAATTTTTATGTAGTTGGGCTCTGCTTGTCCGATTCATTATCAGGTGAAGCGGGCCCATTTTTTTTGCTGACATCTATCGAGGATCAAAGATACTATCATTCAGTTTTAGTCCGAATGTGTACATTGTGTCCGAATACTTTGTGTCCATTGACTTTGAGTCCATTTTTTGGCCCATACTTTGTGTCCATTTGAGTACATTGTGTCCATTGTGTCCGGGCTGATTTTTTTTGCTGACATCTATCGAGGATCAAAGATACTATCATTCAGTTTTAGTCCGAATGTGTTTTGGCGGAATGTCTTGGATAATATAATTCACACTGTTATGTAGTTGATATAAAAAACAAATAAATGATCTAAAAAACATGACATAAAAAAGGATTGCATGCCTCAAAGACATATATCACAAACAAATAGAAATAATTGGAGTGTTTATGTCCAAAAGATAAGTTCAAATGTCCGGGGATTCCAACATGTATAACTCTTATTTAAATCTTATTCTAATCTGTTTCTAATGAGCTTAAGTCGGCACTGACAACAATATAGTTTTTATAAAAGTATAGAATGAGTAGCCTTGATAGTTCGTTCACAGCATCCAAAAAGTATACCGCTAGATTATGAGAAATAAAGTAAAAACGCTTTTCATGTATTTTATTGATATTACAACAATAAGTGGTGCAAATGTTCATTAAATAGTTAAAAATTCATAAAAAAGTAACAAATTTTGATAATGAAGTGCAGTTTGCAAGAAAGGGCTCAAAAGGTAGTAGGATCTTTCTTATCAGCAAAAATATTTTTAGTTAAGAAAGTCACATGTAGAGATTGCTTATGTCCCAAAACACAATGAACAGAACAACAGTATGCTCCAATGATTTATTTTTGCAATAATAAATGTTCAGCATAACCCCCAGAACATTGTACGTGAAAACTAAGGCGAATCGCAACGCCCGTTACAGATGAATGCAACATGTCGTAATGAATTGCAGAAACTTCAAAACAGATAGAATCTTTGAGTTTAGCCAATGTTGAAGTGGATGAAGTGATTTCAAATAGCCCCAGAACCATAAGTCGACCGGGTAGAGGTTGGGTGATCGTGGAAGCCATGCGATCTAGCAATCTCGACTGATCAATCTGTCTTCAATAAAGGTACTCAGGTATCATTTTACTGGATTGGCATAGTGTGTTGATAATGAATAAAGCTTATTGCATACAACACGCCTCTTTGATTTACTGCGGGTACTACTTTGTCACGCAAAAGAGTGAAATGACGCTCAGTAGTTACTGTGCACATTTTCCTGCCCAATATGGGAGAAGATTCTTAAAAAAAACATTGGTCCGACAATGAAAGATGAGGTGAAGCCACGCCAGACTGTCAACTTGGCTGAATACAGAGACTTCGTCGTGTATTTACGAGAATTAAACGTCGCGTCGCCTACATACACTATATGGCCAAAGGTATCCGGTCACTTGCGATTTTAGACGTTTTGTTAAATATCTAGCAAAATACATGAGAAATTAACTTGAAAATGCATGTGTGTAAACAATATAGTATAGGTCATATATTTCCGCGAAGAATTTTCTCCCGAAACCCAATAGGGGACCGTCAACAAATTGAAAAGGAACGAATATCTTTTGGATAACCCTGTAAAAAGTAATATAGCAAAAGCTTTCAAACTTGAGATTATTAATAAGAGGCTTATTGTAAATACTGTGTTCGTTTTTATAAGGATAGCATATATACTCATAGAGAAATTAAGGTTTTTATAAAAACAGTCCAAAATTTCACCAAGTGTTTTGCTAATTGCAGAGTTTTTAATATAAAAAAAAGTTATTTTCAGAAAATATGACAAAGAACATTGTGCATAATAAACCTGCAATCAGAATTTAAAAAAAATAATAAAAATTGGCTGGAAAATGAGCAGGTTTACTAAAAAATGTTTCACTGAGCATGCGCGAATGTAAGCAAAATATAATATGCATAATGTACTAGCTAAGTATATAGCGAAACTTTCGTGAAAGTCTCAAAATCATACCTTGAAAGTTCTGAAAATTATCGTCGATAGAATATGCTCGAAATCCGTTGTTCCCAAAAGGAAGCAAAAAGATGAGGAGTTGTATCCAAATATAGTAGTACGTGCAATATTGTGTACGCTATCTCTGCACTAATCAACATATATTCGATACAACCCCTTATCTTTTTGCTTCTTTTTTGGGAACAACGGATTTCGAGCTTATTCTAGTGACGATAAATTTCACAATTTTCAAGCTATGATTTTGAGACATTCATGAAAGTTGATCTATAAACTTAGCTAGTACATTATGCATATTATATTTTGATTGCATTTGGGCATGCGCAATGAAAAATGTTTTAGTAAACCTGCCCATTTTCCACCCAATTTTTATTACTTTTTAATTCCGATTGCAGTGTAGTATGTACAGTGGTGGTCAAAATTATAAGGGCAAGGCACAAATCGCCAAATCTTGGCTACATTTGGCCTGAAACTTATGCAAATTTAATGACTGGAAAACAATGAAAAATGAAGAATATCTTTATAAGTTTTTATGGAAATATGTGGAAAATTCATATTCATAAAATATATTATGCATTTATACAGCCATCTGGTATGGACAAAATTATAAGAACAACTGTATTTGTGTGTTCTAAAAAGTAAAATTTGCATGTTTTTTGCTCTGCACACGGAATTCCTGGACGATATAAATGCGTAGTAAGCGTTTGGGATCGTCATATTCTGTTTTTCAGTCATGCTGCTTGGTACAAAGCTTCCGGAGTTTGAGAAAAGGAAATTGGATGCATTTAAAAGTTCAGGACTTTCTATACATCAATATGCGACAAAACTTAATAGATCAAGAACGGTTATTGACAATTACTTTAAAAATCCCGAAAATATGGACGGCAAAGACATACAAGTAGGCCGTCTTCTGTTTCTATACGGGAGAAAAGAATGATAATAAGGCGAGCTTGATCCAAAAAACAAATGTCAACAGAAATAAAACGTGAATTGAACTTAGAATGCAGTGTTCGAACTGTTTGACATGTTTTACAAAAAGAAAAAAAAGGTTCGCTATGGTAAACATATGTCACGACCGCCTCTTACAAAAGTTCATAAAAGACTGAGGATGGAGTTTGCCAAAAAATGCATTACTATGGGAAAAAAGTGGGATGATGTTGTCTTTTCTGATGAGGAAATGTTTAATTTGGATGGAACAGACGGTTTTCGCTATTTTTTGATGTAAGCTTCGTAGAGAAAAAGAAATTTTCTCAAAACGTGCATTTGGAGGTGGCTCTCAGTAATGGTCTGGAGAGGTTTCTCAACTGGTGGAACGACTCGAATAGTTTTTGTGCAGGGTATAATGAATTCTAGAGTTATGCTGATGCATTGGGCGATAATCTTTTACCGGAAGAACCGTTAATAACGAGTGGAGACTATTTTTCCCAGCAGGACAATGCCTCAGTACATGTTTCCCAAACTTCAAAATCGTTGTTTGAAGCTAATTTCGTGAAACTACTTGATCGGCCGGCCAGAAGCCCTGTTCTGAATCAAATGGAAAATATGTGGGGTATTCTGGCACACGAAGTATACAAAAACGGTATACAATAGCAAAACAAGTAAGAGTTCATGTCCTCCATCGAAAAAGCCTGGTCAAAAAGTTCTAAGAACGTTCTTAATGAACTGACAAACTCCATGACGTCAAGACTGATAAAAGTGGTCGAAAAGAAGGGGAAGATTATTAATTATTAGTGGGTTTCAGGCAAAAACATTCATTGTCCTTATAATTTTGTCCAATGTTTACAATGACGTATTTTGTTAATTATATCAAAACATTCATATTTTCCATTTTCCAATGTTTTGCATTCTACAATGATTTCTAGCATAAAAAAGCATTTTATGTATAAATTTCACTTTATTTAGTTCAGAAATAATTTTTTTTTCTGTGCAATTTTCAATTGTTCTTATAATTCTGACCACCACTGTACAATGTTGTTTGTCATATTTTCTGAAAAGAACTTTTTTATATTAAGAACTTTTCAAATTATAAGCAAAAAATTGGGCGAAATTTGGGACTGTCTGCATTATAAAGGACAAACATATCTGTGCGTAACGCAATTGTCATTTTGCAACTGGCAACCCTTTGAAATTTGAAATAAAATTTTGGTTTTAACTTCTAAACATCGCACATTTTAAATTTTTGCACCATCGTATAAGGAAAAAAATGCTCTTTTAAATGCAATTTGTTTGAAAGTTGTATATCGATTTAATTTTAAGGTGTAATTTTTTTTGTTGTTTTTATTACATTTTTTGCAATTATGCAAATGAAGTACTCCATTTCTGAAAGTAAAAGGAAAAAACGGAAAATAGTAGATTGCAGTATCTTTTTGTTGCCATTTTCGCATAAAAACTGAAAAAAAAATTGAAATTATAATACGCGCTATGTCAAGAATATCTTCCGTTATAAAACCCAGTGAGTTTTGGCTTTATTCCTTTTTCTATTTACTAATTAAATGATTTTTAGTTTATTGTAATTTAACTTTACAAACTATACGAGACTTTTTATTTACAAAAATATATTTTAAAGAATATTTGTGCGAAATTAAAATACGCGCTATGTCAAGAATATCGTCCGTTAAACCGATAACCATCTTAGATAAAACTAAACTTTTTAACACAAATGCGTAAAAACTCCATAAATTACGGCAATTTTTACGTTAATTAATCCGTTTGCCCTTAAAACAACATAAAGAGTTAATCATTTTCTTACGGCTATTCCATAAACATAAACAACAACAACAAAAAAAAAATTTCCTGTATGATTAAATAAATAAAATAATATAAATAAAACACTAATTTATCAGACATGCAATTGAAACAACGCTGAAATTATCTGAAAATAAAAGGAGGCGGTAAGCAGCAAAATCTTGGGCTAATAAATCTTAGCATGCGGCTAATACGAAAATATCGCTTTTGATAAATTTCAAAAGTTTATTTGATTACATAAATCACATTTCTCACATGAAAAATGCTTTTTTATTTTTAGTGGGCAATCTAAAAAAATATATTACATGTAAAAAAAATATTACTTTTAAATTAAAAAAATTGGTTTTCACCTATATTCTGTCCGGGTACGATCCCCCTAGTTTTGATAAAAAACTTAATTTCTCTAGGAGTATACATGCTCTGTCGCAAATTTTTCTTTTATTCCGAATTAATATAAAACATAACTTTATTACTTTTAAAACATGTTATCCTCCCACCCCCTTTTTTCATACTGATATATGTAATTAAATTCATTTCTTAAAACCACACAGATTTTTATTAAACTGTTTTTATCCTTCCTGAAACATCTTTAATTCATTGCGCTTAGATATTCAATTACTTTTCCCTTTCTCATTTTATCATTTATCTGTCCGTTACTGCTTCCAGTGCAAAAAAAAAAAATAAATAAATAAATTAATTAATTAATTAATTAATTAAAAAGGCAGCTGCTTGTATCAGTATGTCTCATTTAATTGCATCGGTTTTTTGCCCACCGCAGTTCTTAATCTTTGCTAATATTTGACCGTTGAAAATGTATTAACAACATAAGTAAAAGAAAGTATGTTATGGAAATCTTGTACGTTATAATGGTCGAGATATAAACCAGATGCCCTTGATTCTCGGCATTTTTCCCATGCAGCTGTCTGCATTGTGCAATTTTAAGTAACAGTTATTTAAGCGAATGCCTGTCTGTAATATGAACAATTTCTGATGTTCTGTTGCCTCTCTCTTCGTAATTAGAAGCGGTTATTTTGAAACCTAGGCATTACCCACCTGGCTGGATCATCAGATAATTTGCTGTAATGTATTTCGCCAAAAACCTTTGTCTACCTAAGTACAATCACCAAAAGTTTGTAAATTGGCGATACTGTGCATCGCCAAGTTTTCTAGACTTCTAGCAAAAAAAAACCTGTCTCTTCTTCTCTGGCCTTCGAGATTTAAAGTTGGAAAAAGAAGGCCGCTTGGGCGCCCCATTTGTCATCGGGGGTCTCTCTCCCATTTTACAAGTAAAACCAACCCTCTAAAATGCTTTAAATAAAATCATTGTTCCAGCAAATTAATAGTTGGAGTTTTTTTATGTTTTCTGTGCATTCAAAAGCCCGGTCTTCAATCAACGTTACACCTATATTCTGTAACCCGGGAAGTCCGGGTACGATCACCTAATTTTTATAAAAAAAACTCAATTTCTCTACGAGTATTCATGCTATCCTCACAAAAATGAAGACAGTATATTACAATAAGCCACTTATTAATAATCTCGAGTTTGAACGATTTTGCTACATTAATTTTTACAGGGTTATTCAAAAGATATTCGTTATTTTTCAATTTGTTGACGGTCCCCTATGGGGTTTCGGAAAAAAAAATCTATTCGGAAATATATGACCTATTCTGTTTACTCACCTGCAGTTTCAGGTTAATGCCTCATGTATTTTTCTAGATATTTAACAAAATGTCTAAAATCGTAATTTACCGGTCACCTTTGGTCACATAGTGTATCAGTGTCTGTGTATTGACATTTCCGTGTGGTAAAAAGTGCGGATCATCTCTCCATTAAACGTTGAACAACCATTGAGAGTCGCTTTCAATTCTTGACATAGCCCACTCAGCAAACGATTCCCTCACAGCTGTGTCTCCCGATTGTAACATTTTCAGTGAATGTAGTGTGTAGGGTTAGAGATGCAATATCCCATGGAGGATTCGTGGAATCGACGAGTGAGACACATCCAGTATCCTTACAGCTTTGGGAGATCTGCTACTCCGAGTGTACGATTCTGCCACCAAATCACGCATAATTGCTTCCACCGAAGTAATTCGCCCGCCTTCTGCCAACGAGGGTCTTCAACTTCGAGGTTGATACTATAAAGAGCCAGTTTCTTCAAACCGTTTGATAAGCTTCACTATTCCAGGACACGATATGCTGCTACTGTTCCTCTTCACTCGTTTATCCGTGCTAAATTTTCGCAACGAAAATGTTGCTGACTCTCCGTTCAAATTAAAAAACTTCACCAACAACGCTGTATCGGGTAATGATAACATTCTGAAAGCCAATAAGAAATCCTCGTGTATTACCATCTTTTATTGCAAGATCAATTTGCATAATTCTGTTGAATCTCTCGCATGTCAGCGCCATATACATGAGCATTTTTCAATTCCTACTATTAGCTCACACTCTCCCTATAATTCTACCCTATATATATAAAATCCTAATGAATCGAATTGAAACGAATTTATGTAACGATTCTATGAAACGACTGATTAAACAACTGATTACGTTTCACGGCGATTTCTCCTAAAATATGGAATACTTTGCGATGAAATTAACACCAAAAATCCGTATTGATCCACAGATCTCAAAACTGGTATTAGAATTTTAAAATTAGAATTAGTTTTCGAAATATTAATTTGTTTCTAATTTTAAATACTTTTTTTTTCTAATAACGGCAACTCAAATTTTAATCATAACACACTGTAAAAAAAATTCCGCAACGTTCCTGGGAAAAAATGGGCAGCTGAGTTGCCCATTATTTCCAAGAAACATTTCTTGAAAATGACTGGAACTTTACTGTATATGTTAAAAACTTTCTACAGAAATGCCAGTAAGTTTCCTGCGAAATACCAGGAATATTTCTGTTAACAGCAAAACATTACTGACATTTCACAGCATGCGGGATCCGCAGACGATTTTTACATTTCCAGTTGACAATTTTCGCTTTATTATCATTATTTGTTAGAATGAAAAAATATTTTGAAATTGACATCAAAATTATTATTTATAATTTACACGAAAAAAGAAATTTTCAGTTAAAATTCAATAAAGTAAATATATATGTGATATATTGTTTCTGAACTTTGCTTAAAATATAAAAATATATAAATGTAAATAATAATTAGAAAAAAAAATCTAGACATAAAATATTTTGGATTTTTGTCAGTAATTATGTTAGTTTACAAGTTAGATAAAATACATATAAATTTTTATGAAAAAAAAAAAAAAAAAAAAAAAAAAAAAAACCTAAACTTAATTGTATATTTTTTCCGAAAAAAAAAAAAAAAAATTCAAATTTGCAGCAATTCAAAGTGTCAAATATATGTCAAATTTAATTCAAATTGTAATAAAGTGTTAAAATATAAAATTAATTAAAAAAGAAAAAAAAAGTCAAGAGGTAGCATCGAACTCGGGCCGTACGGGTGGCGTGCGAGCTTTCTGCGTTTACACCACGAAAGACACGTTGAAAGCTGCAAACTAATGGGTATTTGAAACGTATGCTAAAACTCGGCATCTAATTTCTGAAAATCTAAGGCCCATTTGAAGAAATCCTTTCACAAGAATAATTAGAGATAAGAACTCTAAAACATACTTTAAATTAATCAAAATCGGTGAAAATCATATTTGATGATCCCCTGGTTAATGAAGATCAAAATAATAGGTGTATTTTTTTACGCAGTCTGCTCGTTAAAGATTCCACAGACAAGTACGAGAGATAATCTCTTAGCGATGTCACAGTGGTATTGTATTTTCATCTGAATTGTCTTGACAATAGAGACGTAAAGGTTTATGTCGTCTATTGATTTATTTGCATTCCATATTGATTTTTTTACATTCATTTAAGGAATTCGTTTTCGACACTCGCGCGCGAGCAACGGATTATAGCAAAAAAATAATAAATGGCGGCCGCAGCGTTTTGCTGTTTCCAACTTTTGTTCAGGAACGTTTCAGATAAGAAAACCAGAATTTCACAGGAAAGAGCTAAATTATTCTGAAAACCTGAGAAAAGGCGAAACGTTCCTGGATTTTACATGGAACGTTACCATTTTTTTTACAGTGCAGATATTTTTTTTCAGATTTTAGAAAAGGTTATTTTAAATTAATTTGGCGACGAGTTTGCCCTCCCTTAAATGTATGCTAAGAAATGCATCATGTTACTCTTATTCAGAATTCAATTTGTATTTCATTAACATTTTATTTAATACAAAACTTTCATTTAAAATTGAAACCTTTAAAATAAATGACTTTTACATCATTCTTTTTTTAAAACGAAACGAAAAGAAAAATATTAGACACAGATGTCATATACGCAACGGGATACCAAATTGGAGCCAAAATGGCGTTGTTTTGCCTGACATGGTAACCCGGCTATTGTTGCTTATTTATTAATAAATGTTTATTTGTATTTATTTTCTTTTTATTTACAAAAAAGATATAAATTGTTTTGTTCTACAGTTATTAATTATTGTTTTTAATTATTTATTGTTATTTCATTTTGAAAATAAGAGAAAACAATTTAAAAATAAATATGTAACACGTATTTTAAAACGAGGTATTCGCCAAATTGTCGTAAAAAAAAAAAAAAAAAAAAAAAAAAAAAAAAAAAAAAAAATCACGCCAAACACGGTGCGTTTGGGACAGTGCAACAAATCATGATATTTAATTTCCACTTCAAAGCAACATTTTAATGTTATTACTTCTCCCGTCGACCAATTTCGCCAAATTATATAAATACCCAAATTATACAAATTGACATTTTTTTCTTTTCTTTAAATAAAAAAAGAACAAATAAATTAGTATAACATTAATAAAAATACAAATAAAACGTCGAAATAAAAATCACTTGATGGCGTGAAAATGTTTAACTTCCTTAAAGTCAAGTGAATGTGACATTTACGATCAACCATTATTGGCATTTAATCTTACAGTTTGGCGACAGATTTTTGATTGATGGGATAACCAAGTAGCACCGTTTTAATTTACCACTCAAAAAATAAAAAAATGCTAACTGGCGAGTTAAAAAAAGCTATTGGCGAGATTTTCACCCGGCTAACATAAAAGTAACAGGAATTCTTCGTGATCATGACAACTTTTATGTAGTTTTATTCGAAAAAATAATTTTGATTCATTAATCAAAATGAAAACCTTTCTTATGAAAACCGAAGGAATCAGCCCGTTGTTTATGGCAGTTACATGACTTGGACTATTTTAATATAATCGAAATAATGGGGATAGAATAATATTCGGCGACTTATCACACCTGTGGCTGGCTAACATTAAAGTATCAAAATGGCCGCCTGGAATATAAAAAGCGAAGGGTTCCGCCTGGAGCTGTTGATGATAGTCACATGAATTAGGCTATTATTATAGAGATTGTTTTCAATTTTAAAAACAGGGCAAAGAATAATATTTCCTAACGATTAAAAATTTATTTTCACATGACTATTAAAAACAGAAAAAGAAACTTTAAAATTACTATTAAATGAATACGTGTTAAAGGCAGGAAAATATTGAAAATTATGTCCTGAAAATTGTATTTACACGTGAATATTAAAAGGGAAAGGAAATTTAAAAATAATAAATACATTAATATGCGTTTAACCCTTTCACGGACAAGGCACTTCTATTCGTAAAATCTTGAAATCAGTGAATGGCACCAGAATTTACAAACAAATTTCGAAATACAAAAATTCTTTTGTTCACTTACTTAATAAAAGGGAAATTTTCATCCCAATATTCAGATGCTAATGTGGCATTTAAGAATTAAAATTAAGTGGTCCAAAAATGAACCACTGCCCTTGAATGGGTTAAAGCAGCAAATTTTAGTAATTGTATTATGTCAATCGTTTTATAAAGCTGTTAAAAATACCGAGAGACAATGACTCTGTTTACTTAATTCATTTTATTTTAGCTTCTTTTCAAATGTTTAACTGATCTTCTTTAACCAAACACGAAAACAACCATTGGATATCTTAACAGCAACTGATTCCACCTTAAATTTTTGCAATCAAAGGGAATTGAATGGAAACCCGTTTACAGGAAGATCACTACAGATTTTTTCAGTATAATTCAATCTTCTCTAATCTTTTTAAAACCAATCAGATTAGCGTGCTTTTAGATTCTACAGTGTCTGAACGGGGGTTGGCGAGCGTAGCTTGCAGGGGGCAAAGCCCCCTAGTAATCAAATAAAAAGAAAAGTGCCCAGTTAAACTGATGGCATTGAGCTCATAGGCTATTCACACTAATTATATATTATACTCTTATTTCAAAGAATAATGCCCACAAAAAATAAATGAAGGGGGATTAGCACCCGTTTCCCCACTTTAAACTTAACCAATGATCCTCCAAATCTAATCTGGGAAACACCTTAACATAATAAACCGGTATACCAAATTTGCAGCAAATCAGATAATCCTGCATGAAAAAACCATTTCGTTAAATTAAGGGGGGTCTAAACCCCTTACCCCCCTTTATATTTAACTAATGAACCTCCAAATCTAATTAGGAAAGCTCCTTATCAGAATGAACATAGAAAAAAAATAAAGTAAATTGGATAATTCTGCATGAAAAACCATTTATCTAAATTAAGGGGATGGGTATTGCCCCCTTTTCCCTTTTTTATACTTAACCAATGAAACTCCAAATCTAATACAGGAAGTACCATATCGTAATAAACCGGCATATCAAATTTGAAGCAAATCGATTAATTCTGCATGAAAACCCCATTTATCTAAATTAAGGGGGGTGTAGCCTCAGCCCCCCCCCCCTTTAAACTTAACCAATAAACCTACAAAATTAATCAAGTTAGCTCCTTAACATAATAAACCGGTATACCAAATTTGGAAGAAATCGAAAACTCTGCATAAAAAACCCATTTATCTAAATTAAGGGGAGGGGGTTCCCCCCTTTATACTTAACTAATAAAACTCCAAATCTAATCATGGCAGTTTCTTAACACAATAAAGCGGTATACAAAATTTGGAGCAAATCGAATAATTCTGCATGGAAAACCCATTTATCTAAGTTAAATGGGGTGCTAGCCCCCCTTTCCCTCCTTTATACTTAACTAATGAACCTCCAAATCTAATCAGGGAAGGTCCTTAACATAATAAACCGATATACCAAATTTGGAGCAAATTGAAACTAAATTAAGGTGGGGAATAGCCCCCTTTCCCCTCTTTATACTTAACCAATGAACCCCCAAAACTAATCAGGGAAGCGCCTTATCAGAATGAACCTAGAAAAAAGAAATTGAAGCAAATCGGATGCTTCTATCAAGAGTTATCGCGTTACGTACATACGTACGTACATACATACGTACATACATACAGAACTGGCGGGCACATTAGCTCTCAGGCTTTGATAGCCTGTGAGCTAAAAAAGCTAATAAAATACATAGGGGATTTTAATACAATAGAATAATTTCTATACCAGTTTAATGATTGGGAACGTAAATCACAAAAGAAACAAACTTGAAATGGTGAAATGAGAGCTTGAAAACTACGAGCAGTCGTAGCGTACGTTGAAAGTACTTGTTCATGCCCAATCCCGAAAACCAAACAGCGTCGATCGCTGTTGGTACTTGGGTGGGTGGCCACATGGAAACCGCTGAAAGTTCAAATATTTCTATAGACATTTCTATTATAGACACTTCTACAGATATGTCTATAGCTCTTGGTGAAACTAGCTTATAGAAAAAAAAAGCCATAATTATATAATACTTAGTTTTTTTTATAGAATTCTTTGAGAAATTTTTGTAAGGGAACGTGCTGGGCCAGCAAAGGAATAGCAGTGGGATAGGTGGTAGCACTGCAGGAAAAGTGCTGGATTGAAGTAATGTGGTGGCAGACCAATGCTGGCCTGCTGTTGGCCATTACTGATGGGCCAGCTGCATTCGGCTCGGACACTTTTCGACAGGTTTAAGCAATGGCTCCCTTGCACTTTAACGCTGCTGGCACTGCTGGCTGCGATCTTTTTTTCCAGCTGATGGCCCTCTGTTTCTTTCTTTTCTGGTGTGTTTCTTAAATGACAACATCTCTTTCTTTTGGAATTGTGTATTATTCAGCAATAGTGATGTCATATGTATACTTTACTGTAGATGTTGTTTAACACGCGATCGTAAATGAGGAATTCTTGATCGAATGCGATTGACGTCATTTTATATAAAATAAAAGGGTATGTTTTATGTCTTAAAACTGAAATATGTTTTGTACTATCGATATTTATATACATATATATATTTGTTTCATCGGGGGCGTCACTAAATTCTAAAAAATCAGAATTCCTGTTTTCTAGTTTTTACATCTAATTTCGATGTATTAAAAAAATAAACTTCTAAACAATATTTGTATAGCGTTCGACAGTATTTTATAATTTATGCCTGATGCAGGATTTTTTGCTGTTTTTAAATACACTTCTGCGATAAGCGTGTTGATATTATATTCAATCAGAAGTAACTAAACGCGTGGGAACGTGGGGGAAAATGACGAAGTTAAGCTTGTACAATTTTTCCGAGCCACCCTGAATTGATTTTTAAACTACTATTTGCACGAGAACTTAATCCATATCTTGCCTGATACCATGAACTTTTTAAATTGCCTCTTTTAATTTTAACTTATCTCACGGGTTTTTCCAAAGAAGGTAATTTTCGTCATCTTTTCCAGCCGTGTGGTAAGATTACACAAATTACTTTTTTTAAACCAGTAAGCAAGACTATTGCAATATAAATGATCTCTTGCGGATTTGTATGTCTTGAGTTCTATTTGCAAAAAAAAAACTTGATGCAAAAGTTGAAAAACTTTCTGTAGAATAATGATTCCTTACGTTCTGATGGGCAAACATTTTAGGCAAAAACGCTGAAAACGAACTAATGCACATAACTTCGCTCAAGTGGAAATGCGCACGTTTATCCTAGTGTTGCGCATGTCCGTCCTCAAAGGGGCTCTTCTGGTTTCCGCAACGTGCTAACGTCTGTGATTAAATGCGAGAAATACTTAATTCGCCATATTTCCCAATTCTTCCTCTTACCCAGCCTTCCCCTACCTAAAATTAACATTTTTCATAAATATAACACTTATTTCCAACGAACAATTTGCGGGGGAAAAATTCATATTTAGATACAGAAATTTTAATTATTACATTGAAACTAATATCTACTTTCTGATTTGGCAACATTTTCTAGCCAAAATTTCTAGTTCAAAGCAAATTTTTATTATCAGCGGATTATACAAAAGAAATTGCCGTAAACATATTCAGATATCTTTCTATTTTTAATTTAAAAGACACATATTTAATAAGTATAAGTATAAAATTTCAAACATTTCGTTTGATGAGATTT
This sequence comes from Maratus speciosus, assembly GCA_963932465.1. Classification (NCBI taxonomy): domain Eukaryota; kingdom Metazoa; phylum Arthropoda; class Arachnida; order Araneae; family Salticidae; genus Maratus; species Maratus speciosus. The sequence continues at coordinate 314,044,613 of OZ010794.1, forward strand.
AAGAAAAAAATTCTTACTTTGCACGAAAAATTTGCATTATATGATATAGCGAATTTTTCGATTAAAGTTTTTATTCGTTCCTATACATTTCTGGTTGTATTCATGGGTGTATTTGGTAAAAGCCTACTTTTATGAAAACAAAGTGTATGCTCAAAATATGTGTGCAATCTGATAAAATTTGGATAATTCACACGTATCTGTATTAAACAAAAGATTTTTTTAACACAAGATCTATCAAGACCGTGATTTTGACGATTTTCAAATTTCATGCTTACAAATTTTGTATAATTTATGTATTATTCTAGAATTTTATGATACGACATTTGATGAAATATAAGAATAGTTAAATATTCCTATTCAATTTCCACTCACCCTCTTTAATTTCCAAAATCAGCATGACCTATACCTACACTGGTGGACAAATGTTAAGGACCACTGTTATTTTCAACGATTACAGTTAGAAATAGACCCGCAGAAGCACGTGTAAATTTGCATGAATGCGGGATGTACTCTGTTTTGTGAAACTTATGCAAATTTTGTACTTCCGCTTTTGTCGATCACATGACCGCAGAGATAAGAGATTTTGGGCAATCGGTGGGTGCTGTGAGTTGTCATTAGATGTAAAAATTGAAGAAGATGGAGTGGAGCTTGACCATTGAACCTTTGAACATGTCTTTGAGACATCATTTAGATGATATTACACGTGGTAGAATAATCGGAAAGTTGGAAGGAGGACGCAAAATGAGAGGTATTACCCGTGAATTTGGTGTGTTGTTTGTTGTTTGGTGGGTTGTGTCACACAGTGTTGTTTCTAGGCTATGGGCGACATTCCAAAAGAGTGGAATATGTACTAGGCGCACTGCTGGAGGTTGTCCTAGCAGTACGATGTCTCAAGAAGATGGCTATATTGTTATTTCGGCAAAAAAGGAGTTAACGCAACACAGGTGGTCAATTAGCAAATCAACTTTCTGCTGCCACAAGAACTAAAATATCATGGAAAACTATTGCAAGACATTTGAAAAAGGGTGGACTATACGCCCAAAGACCTATTGTGTGTGTCCCACTCTCGAGACGCCACGTAGCGCCCGTTTACATGGTGCCGCATGCATCACAATTGCACTGATGACGACTGATATACCGTGCTCTTCTCAGAAGAGAGTAGATTCAGTCTATTGTCTCATTGTAGACGGAAACTGATATGGCGCGAGGTTTGTAGTGCTTATTGTCAAGAAAATATTCTAGAAAAAGATCGATATGCGGCTTCAAGTATTATGGTGTGGGCAGGCATCATGTTCAATGGTCGAACGGATCTCTATGTGCTTGACCAAGGGTCCATTACAGGTAGATGGTACATTGAAGAAGCCTTGCTTCCACATGTTCGAATTTTTCGAGGTGCTGTCGGCGAAAAGTTTCGTGTTATGGACTATTACGCACCTTGTCATCGCACACAGTCTGTACAAGATTATCTTGAGGCCGAATATATCCATCGCATAGACTGGCCAGCACATTCTCCTGACCTAAATCTCATTGAAAATGTATATGATGCTTTGTGGAGACGTATTGCTGCTCAACAATTTCCTTCCGCAAACAAGGAAAACCCATTCGTGCAGTGAAGGAGGAATGGGGTAACTTGCCTCAACAGGTACTGAATCATGTTGTTCTGAGTATGCACGCCGTGTTGAAATTTTTCTCGTATTACACGTTGGCGACATCCCTCATTGATATGACACTGGTAATGGTTAATTCTGAGTATTTTGCTTTCTTTGTACAGTCATGTTTTCAGACAATATTCAAGTTTCAGAAAAAGAACCTCTGAAGTATCCTGTATACATCCTTTCAATAAAATTTTTATATTAAATCCTGTGTAACATTCTGCTAATACTATTGTTTGCATCTTGACCCACAATTTCACGTAGATTCTCGTTTACGTGTACATTTCTTCTTGGTCCTTAACTTTTGTCCCCCAGTGTATTTATACCAAGACCCGTCAAAATGACGATTTTGGCAGGGCTATTTTTTAATTCTACCTCACACAACCTTTTCAAAACAAAGATCTTTGATATACCGTTTGATAACATTTGCAAGAGAAATATGCTACAAAATTTATTATCTTAAAATAGTGGTGTGAATGGAATAAAAAAATAGTCGCCTGTGCAGCCTTGCTTTGACAATTTCAAAGTTGAATGATCTAAAGTGTTCGGCAGTCGTTATAATGGGATCTATTTTGCTCCGATTACGATTGAGTTTAGAACTGAACAGTCTGAGTGGTAAATGTAATCAGGGCGCAATAATTATCAGTTTTACTTCTAACGTGATAAAGTTCTTGGTCAAAAGTGCAATCTATGCAAATTGTAATCTGTAAACAGTTCAATCTCGGAAAATACTATTGTAGGAAGGCTAATTGCTTTCCATTAAGTCATGCACAGCTTTATTTTCGACAGCCTCACTAATACTCACTCACTAATGTCACTCAATGTATATCACTAATAGAGGAACCCTACAATCCGTCGGAATACCAGAAGGCGTGTCTTATCAAATGTGCTATACTATAAATGCAAATAGAATCTGCTTTTATTTGTTTTTTATTAATAATTAATGAATTTTTATATTAAATGTTGTTTTTGTTAAATTATGTTCTTTTACTTACATTAACTAAGTCAAAAGTTACAATGAAAGTCATGATCAAAGTTCGTCTATGAGTGACGGGTGCGGTAAAACTAGGTATATATTTAACATTAAATAAATAAATACAAATTATGCTTGTTTCCTATTTTTCATTACATTTTATAATTACAAAGTTAATAACTGGTCTTTATGTATGAGTAAAATGAATATGTATGGTCGTACGTGCACAAATAACATAGACATATTTTTCAATATATATATATATTTATTTATTTATGTAAAATTCTATTTTTGAGACACTACTTCTTTACGTAGTCTCATGAGTTCATCCGTTATTAATAGGTGTGCAGGATGAAATGAAACAGTGCGAAAAAGATAAGTCACAAAATTTAAATTTTGTAAGTTTTAAAAATGTATGTCAAAAATAAAGTTTTAAGTAATTTTAATACTCAGCAAATTCTGATAAATTATAAATGCGATTACGGGAAAACTACCATATCTTAATTTTGCTTTCAAAATGTCAATAATTTGAGAAATTTAATAAGTCTTCTTTACACAAATTTGTACATCTTATTTTAAGGTCAGTACAATTCAGAAGATCAGCGAGCTGCATCTCAGATCGCTGGCATTTTTAATGTGACTTGAATTTTCGAAAATGTGCGATAAGTTTCTGTATACGATTCTAAAATGTATAATTTATAGTAGCCATATTGTCATTTGAAATGGTTGATCTGTAACTAATGTAATTATTAATAATAGCTTCACTCATTTGATCGATAACATTGACTATAGCCTATTTTTCTAAGAACTACGCTTTTTATTTTATTTTTTTTTTGAATAAAAAAAAAAAAACACCGGAAAAATTTGCAAGTTTTATTGTATATTAGTTTTTAGATTCCGCTAGCCTTCAGTAGCGAATTTTTCAGCCTTCAGTAGCGAATTTTTCACTCCGAAAAATCTTGTTACCTGCTTTTCCATTAAAGCGGATGCAATTTTAAACATAAATCAACGGTAAATAAAGATTCAAAATTAAGAAGAAAAGCAACCTGTGCGAGAAAACACTGAAAATTCAAATATTTTAACTATTTATATCAGGGGTGTCAAACTGTGGCCCGCCGGATACCACTAAAATTTTGCAGAAAAAGTCGACTCCTTGGATTGCAGAGGTTCGATGATTAGATAAGGCAAATATTTCTATAAAATTTTAGTGGTTTCCGACGGGCCACAGTTTGACACCCCTGCTTTATATTTTAGTCAAGAATTGAATTTTCATATCTTTACTTCTCAGAAAATTTAGGAAGTTTTCTAAATATAACAGATAGAACCTAGAATCCGTATAAAAATTTAAATGCATAACTTTTTTTAAAAGAACTATTTTGATATAAAGATGTTTTGATATGAATAAAAACATTGAAATATTTTTTTAATTGGAACTATATCTCTAATAAAATCTGATTAACATTTGACTGCTGAATAATGAGAAAAAGAGTTTAAGAGCAAGTATATTCTGTAAATTGTGAGAAATTTAAGAGGTTTTTTTTTTTTTTTTTTTTTTTTTTTTTTTACTTTCATAATCAGCATAAAATGCGAACAACAACCGACATTGTATTCAGCACATAACATTATTTAACATGTATCATAATCCTAGCTATATAATTTATATATCACTTCTTTTTGTTTCCAAACTTAAAAAGATACATTTTTAGTTGACAAAGATTAAATGATTGGCGTCAATAGTACAACAGTAAGTTTAGGCTTCTGATAATCTCTTTTTGAAAAATTTTTAATATAATTCCAAGCTTTTGTTAATAATTCCTTCACAAAAAGATGTGTATGGATGCGAGCTGAACTTACAATTAAAATACAGTGGAATACCTTTAACACGAATTTGAGGGGACCGAAAATTTGCGTGTTAAATGAATTTCGAGTTAAGTGATTCGTAAAAAAGAGAACAAAACTCTAAAATATTTTCGAAGTCGTCAATTTTTATTTCGATTTCCTGTTAAACTACTAGTAGGTTGCATCCATTAGGATAAAAAGCAGATAAAAATATCCTTTCGGCCAGTGCGGGAGGAAGAGGTAGCTTTCATATTCCTTATTTTTAAAAGCCAGCTTATATTATTCAAACACACGGAGCTCAAATTAATGGAAACCGATTATAGAAGATGATTATAGAAGATTCAATACTAATTTTTGAAAATGCTGAATATACATGTAAAAATTAAATTTGAGAAATCAAAAAACCCGACTGCGTAAAATTGAACTAATTAAATATTTCTCATCAATGTGAAACTATCTTTTATATTACTTACCTATTTTTTTATTTACTTGTATTGATGACTTTTAAAAGTTTCTATCTATAAACACTGTTTTGATGAGGGCTAAAGATGGCTATGAAGGTTAGAGTTGCAGTAAAGAAAGCTAGAGATCTTACCTACACAACTTCCAGCTTATATAATATTTAAACGGAGTTTCTGGCTGTAAAATAGTCAATGAAATATCGGCCTAATTTTGAAAGACCTATCCAATGATATTCCACTCAATATGGGGCGTAATTTTTTTTGTCTCTACCGCCATATAACCATCGGACGATTAAGACGAATCAATAGAGACCTCATTCATTAATTTCCATCCAGGTGTTGGAATGTTTCGAGGGTATGAAGAAATTCACATACCCAGATACGCGTGAAACACATAAACCTTCTTAGCAGTCGGGTAAAAATGAGAAATTCGCGAAATTAGTCAGTTTTATCCAAGCTGGTTTTATTTAAAGTGATTTATATTTGGTCGCCAAATTTGACGATATCTCGGTCGAGACCTTAGTAATTTCTGTGCACCCGAAAACTCGCATCGGAATCGCTTGATATATACGACTCTTGTCGCAGGCAAAAAAAAATCAGATTTTTCAAAATGTCACCCTCATTTGAAATTCAAACTGCTATATCTCAGTTTGTTTTTTAAGATAAAGACAAAACAAAAATTGTTACGGTATCCTTGTATCAAGCCTTTTTCATTTTCTAACGTGTACCTCATTTTAAAATTATTTTTTCTTTTAATTATTATTAGCCGCCATTTTGAAACAAGATGGCGGATGAAGCTGGCCAACGAACTTGCTCGAGACATTTCTATATACTATGCATATGCCTTGTCACATCTAAATCAGTTAATAAATACGCGTGTTATCGCGTGACAAAAATCAGATCGTTTCAAGATGTCTGTCATGCTAGAAAGTCAAAGCGCTATAACTCAGCTATTTGCTAAGATTTGGACGAAACATAAAATTCTACGAAATCTCTGTATCAAGCTCAAACAAACAAGAAAAACATCTATTTCAATTTATATATATATTTTTTAACTCATTTTAATTTTTTTATTTCAAATGGCCGTCATTTTGAAACAAGATGTCTGAAGAAGTTGGCCAACGAACTCGTTCGAGACATTGGTATGTACTGTGTACACATCAAGTTAAATACAAATCGGTTCATAAGTACGCATGTTATCGCGTGACGAAAATCAGATCATTTCAAGATGTCAGCCACAATAGAAAATTAAAGTGCTATAACTCAACCATTTTTTAAGATATAGACGAAACAAAAAATGTCCCGGAATCTTAGAATCAAGGTTGTAAAAACATGTTTTTGAAAAAAAATCCGAAGTATTTCTTTTGCTAAATTCTTTGTTGACCGCCAGTTTGATTTAAAGGAATCGTGTGTACATTATGTCGATATTTACATATACCGGGTGTCCCAAAAAGGACTGACTGATTTTAAAATTCAATAACTTGTAAACGGTGACACATATTTTAAAAATTCTTGCAGGAGGGTTATGCATAAGGTCAAAAGTTTTTTTACAGTGATTTTCAATTTTAGTTCGAATTACAAACAACAGATGGCGCTGTAAGCAATAGTCGCTAAATACAGGCTCGATTTTTGGTCCTTTATCTTGTTCCATGAAGAAAAAGGAGATGGAAATGTATTATCCGGGCCACGAAGTACCAAAAATCGAGCCTGAATTTAGTGTCTATTGATCGCAGCGCCATCTAGTGTTTGTAATTCGAACTAAAATTGAAAATCAGTGTAAAAAAACTTTTGACCTTATGCATAACCCTCCTGCAAGAATTTTTTAAATATCTGTCACCGTTTACAAGTTATTGAATTTTAAAATCAGTCAGTCCTTTTTGGGACACCCGGTACTTAAAAAACAAAACGTTCTGATCGGGTATCTAATTCTATCCATTAAATTTTTAATTATGATATAAAGTGCAAAACAATTTGTAACGTTGTATTGTATTCTTTGCATTGTGCATTTTAAATTTTTACCTTGAATAATTTCGCATATATTTTTACTTATTTTTTTTTTTTACAATATTGCTATTTCTTTCCATACTAAACTGATATCATAAAAAAGTCTTATAAATATAAGGTTAATAGAATAATAATTCATTCATACTTGTGAAGATAATGTAAGGTTAGGTTAGTAGCTTTCGCAATGTACCAGGCCCAAATAAATGTACTTACACGGTTTGTTTCGTTACAGCAATAACTATGAAATGTAAGACAATATAACTGTAGCTTTATAACAAAATGTAAGAATATTGTTAGAGATTATATTTTTTTAAAGCAGTGATTTTCAATCTCTAGCTTACAAAATTCTACTGATATGGGTGTTAAAAATAAACCTCCAATTTTTCTCTGTATCGTGCATAACTTACAGACGGATATTAAAAAAATATATTTATATTCATAAAGCAAACTATTTAAAATGCAGATCGGTTAGTTCTAATTCTAAGAAATAAAGTTTTCTGTTGTCAGACTAGGCAATAATAAATGAAAACTTGTAAATTTGGCAGAAACATTCCAGCTGTTATTTACAGCTCAGGATTGTTTTATGTTTGCAGTGCCATTGACTTTTTACTACAGAACTTGCTAAAGAATGCAAATTTCAGTCTTTATATAATTGCATGTATAAACAAAAAGGGCTGAATATTTTCCTTAAGTCCTTACCTTTCACTAAATGAACTATGGGATAAATAATTCCTACGATATATTTTGCCTGAAATGTGCGAAATAACAAAAATACCTGTATGCTCTGTATTACAAGACTCCACCTTATAAGAAAAACAAAATATTTGGATGTACCATTCCCAAAACTTTCTTCTATCTCATAAATTTTAATATTTCAAAATGTTGTTACAAATGTCAATATTTCTTTTTTATTAGTTCAATACTATATCCACTTTGACTTTCATTTAAATTTCTGCTTCAGTCAATTAACCGGAGTAAAAACGAGTTAATCTCGATCATGATTATATATTGTATCATATTTTTAAATCAATAGTTTTCGTTATTTTGTTGTACATCATCTCTTCGCGAATTGGCAGCTTATCAAGATGGAAAGTTCCTGTCGCTTCACGAGCCGCCGGTGTTCAATACAACTACGATAAATCAAGAAAATTACACAAAAATCGCTATTATATTGCCCCCTTTCGGGGGCCTTTACGGATATTTCCAAATTCAGTGAGGACCTTCTTGCCATGGCCAAATACATACACAAAAAAATTTTGTTCAATTATATGCATAACTTCATGCACCTTTTGATGGTACAATATTTAAAATGGCACAAAATCGCTATTACAGCACACCCTTGTGGCTGTTTTTTTTTACTTTTTTTTTTCTTTTGCAAGTTAAGTGAGAAATTGCTTGCCATAGCCTAAAACAAAACAAAAAAAAATGTTCAATTCTATGCATAACTTCATATACTATTTGATGGTACAATGGCGACAGACATACGGATACAGGGACACACAGACAGACAGATATTTTCTATAACATCCGACGTATAAATCCGTCGAAAACCGAAAGCCGTAAAAAATTTCGATTGCAACTCTTTCTTCTATTGAAGATAGAAGAAAGTAAAAAGAAAACGAATATTTGAAATTATTTCTACAGACTCCTTATTTATCCTTATAAGTTTGTTTTCTAAAGGATTAAAAGATTAATTTATTAATAAAACTTCTAGTAACACGGTAAAACGTACTAGATGCATATTCAAATGTTTACATAATTTTCCTCATTGTTGGTAAATAAAATAAAATGAAATAGGTTTTTTTTTATTTACATTTCAGTAATAATATTTTATTTTTTTTAAATTTGTAAATCTAGAATTCACCTGAAGCATTTTGAAACTAATGCTGTTTTTAACAAATTTATTAACTAATACAACTTTGGTTATAGCATAAAATATATTTTATGCACATACAAATATTTATATAATACATTGTTTGCAAGTGTTTAAAAAACATATATATTTTTTTTCATTTAGATGTTTCAAATTAACATTAAATTGTGAACAGCTCATGCCATAACATTTTGCACGTAACAAAGATATCGTTTTCAAATATCTCAGCACCGATTTTTTTGTTTTTTCGTCATTAGTTTAGTTCATCATTCGTCAGAAAATAAATTTTCAGGCAAAACAAGCCGCGTAAATCGTAAAGCAATACAATTATGTGAGATATTAAATCTTTTACTATACGTTTTGTTTTTTTTTTTTTCTTAAATATATAAATCTGTAGCTAAAAATAATCTAAATTTATCCAACTTTGTCTAATTTTGTCTAATTTTGTAATATGTCTGTGGCTTTGAACACAAATTCAGTTTCAAATTTTTTTTCTATGTTTCTGATTTTTTTTAATTAAAAATTTAACTACTTGATGATTCTCTAAACAAAATTATTAAGTGTTTTTATAATTATGTCTTTCAAACTAAAATATTTATGTAACTATCTATCTGCATTTGTATATTTCTATCGCAATATATGTACACACACACATATATATATATATATATGCATTTCACAAAACAAATACATGTGAAAATTATTGCAAATATAGACGCTAAAAAATGAGCTCTTAAAAAATGCAATGCAATATAAACTTAAAAAATACATGATTTTTGATTTACTGAAACTTAAAAGCAGGTTTATAAAACTGTATTATAAAACTGTATTATAAAACTTATTAAAATGATAACTATTTATGTTTTATAATTATATATTTAAAATTTATTTTATTTTAACATTCGTTTTTAATTATGTTTATAATATAGTTTTATGAATATGATCTGAAATCTTAGTAAATTAAAAATCCTGTATTGCTTGATAATAAAATACATAGGGGAAGTATTGTGGTATTGTCGGACAGTAAGAAATACTTCAATATCGTTCGCATACGGTTATGCAACCAAGCGTAAAACTTCCAAACGACTTTCTTGTATCAGGAGGAACTGTGTTCAGTTCTGAGTAAATGCCTGTTATTGGAGAGATGCGGAGAAATACAATCTTATTCTCAATGTTTGCTGTTTCTTACAGTTAAATTTTATAAAATTCGTATTAATTATAAAATCTCATTGTCAGTAATGTTAACTGAATTCTATATAAAGTTGAACAGCTATATGTATTGCTGTGTTAGTCATTTTTTCCTCTTTGCTAACTTGTGACTGGTACCGAGGTTATTGTTTCTTTCAAGATGGCATGTCGTGTAAAATAGAATATCAGCTAGACAACTGTTTCAAGATGAGTCTATTGAAGAAACAATCATTCCACTCAGACGTATCATTTGGCACCAGGTTGTGCACTAGATGAGGAAGAAAATTACTTTTCCATTAAGAATGTTAATACTAGCTATCCAAACATATGTACTGAAGTTTAACTAATATGTCATTTTCTAAAATCCAACGAATGTAGCTATTTTGCGTACTATTTATTTCATAATCATATTGTAACGGGTAATATTTAAAGATTATTACACTAGGTGGCAGCACATGCCGGCAGTCCCTAATTTTCCGTCATTAGCCGCGGATAGTTTTCCTTCAGAGTTCTTCTATGAGACGTGCAATGAATAGGTTGTTATATCTACGCGTATTACTTTATTATTTCCCACTGAGTTGTCTGTAAGACGACAGTGACGGTGGTGAAGATGCATGCAGGTCAATATATTACCCGGGATCATTTCTTTTGTCATTCCTTAATTAGTACATATGTATTATAATTGTACATAAACGTGTTCAGCGAGTCAACCTTGTATCTTTATCATAATTTATTAAAAGTTTTCTACTAAATCTTAGAGTGGCGCATCTAATTAGAGCAATGTGTCAATTATTTAAAATTGTGGCGCCTACTATGGGAAGTATACTGCTATAATTTGACAATAGGCTGAGGAAGAGTTGTAGAAGACGTCTGGAAATTATCATATTGCAACACGATTTAAAAAATATTACAACTTTCTCTTATTTTTTGCGTTTTATTGCACATGATTCATTCAGAATAGTAACTTATATTTTAAATTTAAAAAGTGAAATAATTATGGAAAAAAAGCTTATGCGGTAGGATAAGGTAAAAACCTTAGAGGTTTTTGACCTTAGTGAAATACATGTTTGAAATGAAAAATATAGCCAGCGGTGCAAAGAGAATTAAGTAAACGTTTGCTATTATTGTTACTAAATTAAAAATCATAAATATAACGAGGTGGAACCCGTCGAACTTCGACGAAGAAAAATGTTTAAGAGGTCTCAGGACTCTTAAAGCTTTAAAATTTTCGTAATTTTAATTTTTTTAGATGTTAAACTCCTATCTTTTCTGAACATTTTGATATAATTGTTTCCTTGAAATTCCTATTAGAACTGAAGTTATGGCATTTACATTTGTACATGTTCAATAGCTGAAGCGTTGTTTCAGAAACTTTGAAGCCATTTTTCTCCAAATGACGTTTTTGGACATAACGCGCACGATATCTCAAAAACTTATGAATATTTTTTCATAAAATTTTCAAAACATATGTTTCATGTTAGTCTGTATAGACTGAACCTAAAATTTCCTTTTTATTGTTCAAAACAATATTTTAGGTGATTATACTGTTGAAATTTTATTAATTTTGCATTAGCTAAATACAACTTTGTATTAAAAATATAAAAAAAGCTTTAAATACAAATTTATTTAGGTTCAGGGTAATTATTATAATCTGAAGTATAAGTAGGTACCAAAATTTTCATTCTAGTTGCAACACTTATTTTGTAATCGTGCGTGTAAGCTGTTATGCCGATTTTTTGCTCGAAAAATGTCTAACAGTTTACAGCCCCCTGTAAATCCTAATTCTGCATCTTATAATTTTTTAAATACATGAAATGAAAGAACATACTTATATATTTTATTCCAATTAAAATTGTGTCATAAAATTAAATACATTTTAAGATATTAAATGTTGAAAATGGTCTTTTTTTTTTCATTTTTTCCAATTTTAAGAGTCCCGAGACCCCTTAAGAAGGAACTGTTTCATTGATTTATAATAAACCTACAAAATTAGTTAAATAGAAAATGCATCTTAAATTGGTTAGTCTAACTCTCAAACAAATATTATTTTAACCTAAAATAAACAAAATACTATTTCTATAAAACTCAGTTGTCCAGGGGTCGCATTCTACAGTGAAAATTCTATTGTTGCTACCACTATTTTGAGAATAACATCATTATGGTACTTTTTCTATAGGACATTTTAAATTAAAATAATACTAAGATTATTGATTAATAGTTCTGGTAAGAACAATAACATTTCCCCAATGGAATGCGACCCCTGGTTGTCTAAATTATTAAAATTAAACTTTAATCGCATATGTAATCAGTAAAATGTAATAAAACTAGTTTGTTGTGGCAATCACAAAACTGTCTTCTAAATAAATCACGTCAATCAGTATAAGAAATTACGTCAATTTAGCACCAATTCATATCAAAGTATATCTGAATTTGAAGTTTAATGAAAATTCGTGCATTAGTTCTTAAGATAGAGCTATAGCGGGAATTCTGAAAAATTTAGCATAACAGCGCCATCTGTTGAGCGATTTACAATAAAACATTAACAGCACTAATTGATATCAAGGTACACCTGAATCTGAAGTTTGATGAAAATTCGTGCATTAGTTATTGAGATAGATCTATGGTGGAAATTCTGAAAAATGTAGCATAGCAGCGCCACCTGTTGAGCGATTTACACCAAAACATAAACAGCGCCAATTCATATCAAAGTATACCCGAATCTGAAGTTTGTTGAAAATCCAAGCATTGGTTCTTGAGATTGAGCTATTGCGGGACTTGCAAAAAATGCAGCATAGCAGCGCCACCTGTTGAGTGATTTACACCAAAATCTATAAAATGTCAATTCCTGTCATGTACGAACTGAATCTGACGTTTGGTAAAAATTCGTGCATTAGTTCTGGAGATTGAACTATTGTAAAAATCGTGAAAAATGTTGCATAGCAGCGCCGCCTGTACAGCGATTTACACCAAAAACTAAACAACACTAATTAATATCTAGGTTTGCCTGTATATGAAGTTTGTTGAAAATCCAAGTATTAATTCTTGAGATAGAGCTATTGCGGAAATTACAAAAGATGCAGCATAGCAGCGCCACTTGTTGAGCGATTTACCCCAAATCTATAGAACATCAACTCATGTCAAGGACTAACTGAATCTGAAGTTTGATGAAAATCCGTGCATTAGTTCTGGAGACTGAGCTATTGTGGAAATCGGGAAAAATGTTGAATAACAGCGCCACCTGTTGAGCGATTTACACCAAAAACTAATCAGCTCCAATTTATATCAGGGAGTAACTGAATATGAATTTTTATTAAATACCGTTCATTAGTTCTTGAGATAGAGCACCCACAAAATTTGTGTCACATACAGACAGACAGACATTTTGTAAAAACATGTTTTTCGGAATCTCTGACCCTTAAAACGTGTAAATCCGTCGGAAACCGAAAGTTGAAAATTTTCACGAATCCAATACTTTCTTCTTGTAAGGATAGAAGTTCCCCGTAAAATCTAAACCCGGCATTATTTTCACCTTCTAATAATTTACTTATGTACTTCTCATATCCGTATTCACCATGTTTAAAATAAGGGTATTTTAATTTGATCATTTTGATTTCATTTTGACTCAAAACTTGAAGTCACAATTGTCAACAACATATTTGCATGTGAACAGTCGCACTCTTAACTTCAGATAACAATCTCGATATCGAAGAGTAAAAATTGCTGTAATTTATGCTTTTTAGACGCATTTGTGTTAAAATCTTTAGTATTATCTAAGAGATTGATCGTTTTCTTTTAAACATGACGTCCTTTTCACGTACTTAAGCCTTTTGGCTAGTGTCTCAAATTTAGTATCAGCACTCATTCGGAATAAAAAATAATGGAAACTTTATTAAAAAAAATGCGCCTTTTCAAAAGCAGTACGTCATTTTCCATTCAAAATATGTTGGTGCAATATGTCCCTAATGGGATTTTGTGCCACTTAACCCAATACAACAAAATTTAAATCTAAGAAAAATATATATATTTTTCTTTTTTTCATCAAAAAATGGCATGAATAAAGATAAATAAACCTCATCATTCTCTCAATTCTGCAATAATGAAAGCTACCTCATTACGATCATTTTTAAGAAATATTGCAAAATATTTTTAAAATTAAATATTAAAGTGGGGATATTAAAAAAACTGCTAGTGCGGGCACATATACAAATGAACAGCTTCCAATTTAAAATAAAAAAAAATATGCTAGTAAAATTGGTTCAGTAGAAAGCTCAGGACAGATGATTAAAAAACAGCGTTGTGTTTTAAATAGATTATATAAAATTATAAAAGAATAAATTAAGCAAATTTTATTATCTTAATAAAATTATAGTAGAATGTTTTAGAGAATAGCAGTAAAATTTTATTGGTCAAGAGAATATTGAACAAAAACATAGAAACATGATATTTTTAACCTCAAATTATTGCCAAGATCCTCATTGTTTGCTTGTATAAATCGGCGAAGCGAATTCATCCAGGCGATAATCGGCAAGTTCTTTAATATATGTCACTATTTTTTGAACAAAGGGTTCCAAACTGAGCATGCACATTATAAGTCACTCCTCTTCTATAAAGACATTGTAAATTTTTGTAAAACATTGCGCTTTATGAGATTTCGATTACATTATTTTTAAAAGAAGTTTTTTCACCTGCGGAGAATTTCAAAGCAGCTGGGGTGAAGTGACGTACTTCTACAAAACATATTTCAGTTTTAAGAATTAAAAAACACGCCTTTTTATAAAATATGTTCATTTGCATCCGCTAAATCATTATAATTTAATGATCCAGTCTTAAACAACATCTACTTAGAGCTTCTAGAATTCTTATGCTTTGCAGTGAGTCCTACATCTGTAGAAATGTATTCAAATGACGACATTATTGCAGGATAATACACAAACACAACAAAAAGCAATATCGTCATTCAAGAAACTCGGCCAAAAATAAAATCGGGTATTTAATGTTACATATGCTTCCACTTGTTTTTGTTTATAATAGCTCCAAGTTTTATCAGAAATCTTTTTTTCAAAATTCGGAAAATATTATTAGACACGGATAAATAAAATTGCTTTCTTTCAGCTTTCTGATACGAAATAAGTAATTGTGAAGAAAAGTGACACAGTTATTTAAAATATGTTTTTGTAAAGAGAAAGTGTTATATCGTTTGTAAAATATTTTTGCTATAAACTAAGAAACATTTAATTGATGAATAGAAACGAAATAAAGCCAAAATTCACCGAACTCAGACGGTATTTTTGACATAGAATCTATTTTATTTTCAATTTTTATGAGGAAATGGCAACAAAAAAGTTCAATAATCTACTATTTTACCTTTACTTTTAATAGAAATGGAGTACTTCTGTTGCCACAATTACAAAATTATACCAAAAACTATAAAATAAATTAATCTAAAAAATAAATTGAGACACAGCTTTCAAACTAATTGCATTTAAAAGTATTTTTTTTTCCTTATACAACAGTATAAAAACTGAAAATGTGCGATGAGTAGAAGTTTATAAAATTTTCAGTAGCGAAAATTGAAAAACGAAACTTCATTTCAAATTTCAAAGTGTTGCCATTCGCAGAATGACGTACGCGTTACGCAGAGATATGTTTGCCCATTATAATATAGATAAGAGATTCTCAGACATATACTACCTTTACTACATACAGATAGTAAGAAAAGTAATTGTTCATGCAATATAATAGTCAATGAAAAGACATGTACTAATATTAATAATACGCCAGATTTGAACGGGTTACGTAGCATTTTTATATACAGGGGTCCGGTCTCAACGGAGTGAAATGGCTAATTCCTAAACCGTTATTCATAGACATATAGTTCCAGTTAGAAAAATGTTTTAAATCAGGTAAAGAAATATTTTAAAAGCAATTTGGGTCATTAAAAACATTTCCTAAAAAATTACGAAATTTAAATTTTTATACGGTCCTACGGTCCTATAAGTTATATTTAGTAAAATTTTCCTTTTAGACTGACAAGTTATAAAAAAAAAAGTCCCGTTATTCTACGATTAAAATTGACCGAGTAATAACTGTTTAAAGTTGGAGCATATTTTTTACTACAAATTGGGGGTCATTCACAAATTTAGTCGAAATATAATTTCGTCAGATATATTAAAAAATGGTTGAAAGGAAAATTAACATTGCAATATAAATTTGAAATATTTAATCATTCTGACATAGTCATGTAAAATATACAATTTGTAATAAACATTTAAGAAGAAAGAAAAAACAGAATTTTTGTTAAATAAAATGGTGCTAAATTAACAGCCTCAATTCTTTACAAAATGATACGTATTTTAAAATATTATTAGATTACACTAGCCTGCAAAAGTTGGGTTATGTCATGTTTTTTAGCTTTTGATAATTGATTCTTATGTATTCTGTTCCGCTGAATCCGAAAATGACCTTCATTTTGAACCATCTCATCAGGAATTTTCGCAAATGGCAAATTTCAAAGTTAAAAAGTTAAAAGTTAAAATTGAACCTCCTCACACACCTCATCGGACTACTCAGCTATTTAGCTGTAAGAATCCCAGGATAAGCAAAAATATCGAACAGATTATTGGATAAAATAAAATAAAATAAAAAAGTTTCACATATGATTTATAGTATGAGATTTTTGCTATATTTGAACTGACACATTTACGATTTGCAAAATAAATTCTTACGTGATGGTTAAAAATGAAGGTCATTTTCAGATTCAGTGCTAAAAAGTACGTAAAAATCAATTATCAAAAGTTAAAAAACACAACCATCTCCTCTATTTTATAGTATCCGATTTTTGTTTTTTAATTTGACAATTTATGATTTGCGAAAAATGACGGTTAAAAATTAAGGTAATTTTCGTATTCAGTGCTAAAAAATACATAAAAGTTAAAAAACCCAACAATCGCAGCCTTGTATTATCTAATCTAAAACTTTTTCTTAAACTTCTTGGCGGTAATCTATCCGAAAGTTTTTGTGTTATCCTGTAAAATAAGTATAAATGGTAACCACCGAAAATCATAATAATATTAGATTGTTATCGGATTTGCGCCAGTATGTAAAATGTAATCTCGATCGGATATTTGAAACTGAGTTAAAGTTCGAGTAGAAATTTTGAACTGGAAAACAATCGTTGAAATAACATAAAAACCTAATTTTTGTTGTAAAGAAATAACATAATTTTTATTAAAAGAAATCATAAAAGAGACAGTCTCAAATCCTGACAAAATAAAACATATGTTATTTGAGCCAATCTGAAACTTAATAAATGTTAACTTAATCGTAATACTTGTACTATCTATGCACTATGACGGAAAAGTTTAGACAATGAAGAAATTCTTACATACTTTGAAAAATATTTATTCAATTTTCAAATCACTGCTTGAAATTAATGTGCTGTACATATAAACAATATTTATAACAAAGAAAAGTGGAATTGTGCATATTGCAATAAATTAAATGGTAACAAAAATAAACTGCTGTCTCAAAAGTTTAGACACAAATTAAATAAAATCGAAATAAACAATTTTTAAAACCTGGTTGCGCATCCATGCTTATGTATTACGTCATATACACGAGATTGCATGGAAGAAACTAAATCTTGCATAGTTTGGATCGATATCGTACCATGCATTCTCAATAGATGTCTTAAGTTCCTTTTCAGAAGAGTATTGTCTAGCGTTGCTATAAACTTTGCGACACGTGATGCTCCAAAGGTTTTCTATAGGGTTAAGATCTGGGCTACATGCTGGCCAGTCGAGAACTCTTATATTATGGGAATTAAACCAAGATTTTGAATGTTTTGCAGTGTGAATTGAAGCATTGTCTTGCTGAAATTCCCACTGAGGACCCCCTAGAAGCTCAGCAAATGGCAGTAGGTTTTCTTCTAATGTCTGTGTATAATGCTGTGAAGTTTGACGACCACTGGTGAAGGACAGAGATACTTTCCATTATAGCAAAAGGCTGCCCAAACCATCACCGAGCCCCCTCCTTGTCTGCGACTAAAAAACGTCGAGGTTCCTTCCGCAAGTCATGCCAATACGATAAACAACCATCTGGACCATCCAGATTCCACTTTTTTTCATCGCTAAATATGACTGACTGCCATTTCTCTCCATATGACATATGCTTTCGAGCCCACATAAGTCTTTGTAACTTATGATGTGGTTTCAGAGCTGGTTTCTTCTGCATTTTGCTATAAACGATTGTTCCTTTTTCCAAAATTCGTCTACGAATCGTATCCTTTGATGCAGAGAGTCCCGATGAGCTTTGAACTCCACGTACGCTCATTTGTTGAGTACTCGCTAGTCTTTGTATCAGGCGATCCTCTCGTACATTTGTCACACGTGGCCTCCTAGACCGACATTTTGCTTTATATTCGGAACCACTCGATAAAACTCGATAAATAGATTTTTTTGACCTATTAATAATAGCAGAAATTTCAGAAACGCTCTTCCCTTCACCTTTCAACTGCCAAATCCTTGAAACCTCATTCACTTGAATTTCTTTAGCTCTCGGCATGTCGACTATGAAGCGCATATCGTTTGCAGAACTTAAGTACTCCAAATTTGTGACATCATCGATTCTAAATTTGCATATGCCAGCGAATATTCAAAGAAATTTAGAATAGTGTCTAAACTTTTGCGACAAGCACATTTGAATTTTTATGAAAAAAATTAGTATTATAGCAAATAAAACGACTGTCTTTTGTACATAGCATTTTAAATCAGTTTTTGAATATATTTACAGGTTTTTGTAATTCTGACGTCATAATTCTACATTTTAAAGCTGAATGACGTCATTGTCTAAACTTTTGCGTCATAGTGTATTATAAAGGACAAACATATCTGTGCGTAACGCATACGTCATTTTGCGAATGGCAACACTTTGAAATTTAAAATAAAATTTTGGTTTTGGAATTTTCTTTACTGCAAATTTTTAAACTTCTAACCGTCGCACATTTTAAATTTTTACACAGTTGTATAAAAAAGAAAATGCTCTTTTAAATGCAATTTGTTTGAAAGCTGTATCTCAATTTATTTTTGAGATATTAATTTTTTTGTAGTTTTTAATATCATTTTTCTAATCGTGGCAACAAAAGAACCCCATTTCTATTGAAAGTCATTGAAAGTAAACGGAAAATAGTCGAAAATAGGAGATACTGTATATTTTGTTGTCATTTTCCCATAAAACCTGAAAAAATAAATTAATATGCTTGCTATGTCAGCGATTTTTTAAATTTCTAAATATAGCGCATTTTCAATTTTTACGCCGTCAAATAGAGAAAAAAACCTACTTTCAAATGCAATTTGTTTGAAAATTGTATCTTAATTGACTGAGTTATTATGGTTTTTAAAATATCTATCCGCCCGTGGCGACCAGTTTCGTCTCCCTTAAATGTATCCTAGGTATAATGTCATGTAATCCCAATGTATCATGTTACTTTTATTCATAATTTAATTTACTTGCTCGATCCTTCGCCAAAGAGGAAGATTCTGATAGAGAAATCAAGAACTCGGTATTTTTATGTTAGTGGGGCACAGGTGATAAATCGCCAAACATTGTACCCGTTTTTCATATTTGATGATTAAAATATAATCCTTTCACTCATTTTATTTAAAATGGATAGCTTTAATTTAAAACTGAAACGTCTAAAATTCACAAAATGACTTTCACTTAAAAAGAAAATCTTTAAAAAAGAAAAACAATAAATAATACCATAAACTATTTAATTTCAACATCAAAGCATTGTTTTAATTTACCCCTAGAAAAATAAAAAAATGTGCTGGCGAGTTAAAAAATGCCATTGGCGAGAATTGCGCCCAGCTAACATTAAAGTACAAACTCTTTCTGATCATGGCAACTTTTATGTAGTTTTATTCGAAAAAAATATTTTGATTAAATAGGTTGCCAGAAAGTACGTTGCCAAATTTCTTTCCTCGCCATGGACCTTTTCTCTATTTCGCAGAGTACCTATACTGGAAAAGTACCTTTATTTATTTATTTATTTATTGCATTTTAAATGAGATGAAGTCGTATGTTTGTTGTTCGATAAATAAATAAATAAATAAGTAAAAGACGGCACAGATGTCATGTACGCACTACGTTGGCGCGATTTTTTTCTGACGTCAATGTCATATACGCACCGGGGTACTTAACTGGCGCCAAAGTGTCGTTATTTTGCTTGATATGGTAACCCGGATGTTGTTGTTTATTTATTAATAAATTGTTTATTTACTTTTTTTTATTATATAAATTGTTTTTTCTATAGTTATTAATTAATCTTTTTTTTTATTTATTGTTATTCCCTTTTGAAAACTATTACACAATAACCAATGAGATGCGTTTCATTCGGAGGTTGCCATTAAACAATTAACAAATAATTGAGATTTCTGTGCCACGTGCGATAGCGTAATATATATGTATATATATATAGAGAGAGAGAGATTTTCAAGCATGAATTATTTTTAAATGTATCTCTATCACGTGTAGCTCGATTATGAAATATTAATCCGCTTGCCTTTAAAACAATGTAAAAATGTCAGCATTTGTTTCCGTCTGATGTCCCATAACAAAATTAAAAATTCCTCTATAGAAAAATAAATAAAATAATGTAAATAAGAAACAAATTTAACAAACATGGGATTGAACCACGCGTTTAAAGCACTGAAATGATCGGAAAGACTGCCTTAAATCGCAAAATCTTAGGCTAAGAACTCCTGGCATGTGAAAGTAACGCTTTTAATAAATTTTAAAACTTTATTTGATTGCATAATTGATATTTTTCATATAAAAATTCTTTTTTATGTTAGTGGACAATCTAAAATATATATTACATGTAAAAAAATAATAATTAGAGTTAAAAAAAAGAATTGTTTTTACCTATACTCTGTAACCCGAGGAGCTCGGGTTCGATCCCCTAGTTTTTTTCAAAGTGCAGATACACATGAAATAAGATCTTCGAGTACTTTAATCACTTGGCATGTGACCCCTCAAAACCAAGACGAACTCATTTGTTTTCAGAGCAGAAAAGTGGCATAAGTCATGCATTTTTAAAGTTTCATAACTCGCTCAATTTTAGTGTTATATGAATGGGGCTGTTTTTGTCTTACTTGTCAGTGTAATAGGAAATGTTTATTAAATATAACTTATAGGACCGGGGAACCCTATAAAAATTTAAATTTCGTAATTTTTTAAGAAATGTTTTTATTGACCCAAATCGCTTTTAAAATATCTCTTTACCTGATTTAAAACATTTTTGTAGTTGGAACTATATGTCTGTGACTAACGGTTTAGGAATTAGCAATTGGACACCGTTGAGACCGGATACCCTGTATAGCTTAGTATGTGTTTCTGAAAACTAAAAGACAATTTAATTCTTCTTAGTTGTGCTATGGACAATAATTAAATGATGGAAGAGGGGAGCAGTGGATATAACGCCTAACACGTGGACTGTGGTAGGGCTGAAACAATAGACTACATTTGTGTTTTTCGTTAAAATTAAAACAATTTTTCAATGGATTTGGGATTTATAGACGATGTACTATTGTTTACATATTAAATAATTTTGATTATTCTTGTAAATCCTGGAGTTTCCTGAAACTTTAGTATCCTTAAAACCTTATTCCTTATTACTCAAAGATGTGTCATTACCGTAAAGTGTGACTTTTTTTAAAGATAAAAATTGATATGTATTTTTTTTTTCATTTTAAGTGCATTAAAAATATATTAAGAAATAGTCAAAGTTTGTTCTTCATTAACTATTAATGTATCTCATTTCTTTTAAGTAACTTAAAAATAAAAATGTAAATGGATGAATACCCTATCCTAATACGATAATACCCTAACTTCTTCTATATACCTATATGATCTGTAAGTAATATTATAAAAATTTGAAATTTGAAAAAGTAAACATTAAAAAGCTAATAACTGATGAAAACTAAGGTTTTGACTGGACTGTCCACTGAACTAATTAATTAGACAGATGCTAAATACGTTTTATAAAATCCATGTGTACATTTATTGAAAAATTACATGAAGAAAAACACATTTATTAATAATTCTTATCCCTTGCTTCTGTATAGAACGTGTAAAAATAATCATTAATTATTGTTCTTAAAGTAAATATTTTAATAGGCAAAATATTAACACATGTTACACTGGGAAGAAATATTTAATAAATATTTATTCTTTGATCGATTAACTTATGTTTAATTAACACATAAAAGATTTTAAATCTTTTGTAGGCAAATGTAATTACAGATAAAACTTGTGATTTTCGTTTCTTAATGACTATTGTCATTTCAGTAGAAAATGGAAGAGTTAATTATTAATAAATTGTAAGTAAATACTAAAATATGTCTAGAGAACATAAAGGAGTTCAAAGAATTTGAAAACAATTAAATATTAACAAAGAATTGTTAATTCAAATTTACTTTCTGAATGATGTAATTGAAGAATCGATAAATTAGATATTCGTCAGTAAATTAGTAGTTGCTTTTTCTTGAGTACATGAGATGTATTAAATGTAGAATTTCAATTTATTTTTTGATAAATTTATATTTAACATAAGTGGACTGTTGCAATTGTAAAATCAATGAAAATTATTTAATATCCCATTTCATTTTCTTGGCTACCACTGAATATACTATGATATTTTTCTGAATATACTATGATATTTTTCCTCTCTATTTTACTAATTCTATTGTGTAATTTTGATTGTATTTTATTTAAGCGAAATCCTTTGCTGATTAGTAACGTTAAATTAGAAAGCATACATGGATGATTTTATTTGTTAAATTGCGTAAATGATGTATTTTTAAATTTTATTTTTTACCAATGGTTGTTTTCTATTTAAGCTACATCCTTTGCTGATTAATAATGTTAAATGAGAGAGCGTAGATGATTTCGTTTGTTAAATTGCGTAATTGATGAATTTTTAGATTTTTTTCCCAATAGTGGAATTATTGATTGGGTATTACAAAATCGTTTCAGTAACGTTTCAGATAAATATTGAATAGGCAATAACGTAATTTTAAATATGAAGGCATAAACGTTTCAAACTGATCTCTAGCTTCTATAGCTGTTTGATTGACCCGAATATAGATTTTTTTCTATAATTCATTTTGAATACACTTGGGGAAATTGATATTTGAAGGTATTTTCTTTTCAACTGAAGTAACTCCTTAAACCGTTTCACTTTTCTTGTAATTGCTCTTTCTAATAGTTTAGAGATACAAATTTATTTATATTTTTTGCTAAAATAACATGATTATTGATTGATTATTAAAATCTAATTAAAAAGATTTACGAAAACAACTCGTTATATGTACTGCCATACACATCTCTTTTTATACTGTACCAAACTGAAAATTGTACCGCTTACTTCAAAGAATTTGTTTGTGATGAAGATTGTGATAGAAAAATCATGTATTTTCAATTACGCCAATTAATAAATTAGTTTACGGGATTGCAATCAATATTTTTATTAAATGAATTACATTTTAGGTTTATCATAGGTCGTAGATTACAATTCTGTCTTCATATACTGCAATCGAATCATTTTATGATCATCATACAAATGAGACATAGTTTCTCTCTGGTTCTATGGTCACCCTCGCATAAATTATTTTATTGCCTATTTTATTTTCAATAAAAGCCGCATATTTCCCTTTACATTAATAGGCTTTATGAAAATTAATTCTCTCTTATGGCCAGAGTTATTTGTTAAAAATAGTTTGCTCTAAAATTTATATGCGGCTATCAAAAGTTTCTATTTGAGGTTGCTGCTGCAGCTTATATGCAAATAAGCTCGTCGTCGAAGCGGGTATATAAGCACTGACATTGACGCAAGGGATTATTATGGCATTCGTTTATTTCCGAAATATGTATGGAAAATGCCCAAGCGTGAACAATGGCGACGTTAGTACAAATGCATGCATGCAGGACCAACCTGTTGTTATTCATTTTTGATACCCGAAGGACAAGTAGATAAATATCAGAGAATATAAATTGTGTATGGAAAAATATGTCTGTTGAAAACTACTCTAGTGGAATTGGGCTCAATGTTAGCTGGTCGCGGTTCGACTGAAGATGCAAGTCGATCTTAGAGGCCATCGGCAATCGATACCGTCAACAAAAAGCGCACAGTTGATGATGCGATTGGGGTAGAATGTGGCATATCGATTCGTGTACTTTCAAAAAATTCAAACTCAAAATATTCAAAAGTTCGTGATTCCTTGATGATTCTTGTCGGACGGAAAAGTGCAGCAGGCAGTTTAGGACTTCTTCAAGCAGCAGAAAGAGGAATTTTACCAAAGGGGTGTCTTCAAAATGGTGAAGGAATTATTATGGCATTCGTTTATTTCCGAAATATGTATGGAAAATGCCCAAGCGGGAACAATAGCGACGTTAGTAGCAAATGCATGCATGCAGGACCAACCTGTGGTTATTCATTTTTGACAGCTGAAGGACAAATAGATAAATATCTGAGAATATAAAATACGTATGGAGAAGTATGTCTGTTGGAAACAACCTTAGTAGAATTGTGCTAAATGCTCAGAGCTGGTCGCGGTTCGACTGAAGATGCAAGTCAATCTGAGAGGCCATCGGCAATCGATACCGACAACAAAAAACGCGCAGTTGATGATGCGATTAGGGTAGAACGTCGCATATCTATTCGTGTACTTTCAAAAAATCCAAACTCAAAAGATTCAAAAGTTCTTGATTCTTGACGGTTTCTGTCGGATGAAGAAGTGCAGCAGGTAGTTTAGGACTTCTTCAAGCAGCAGAAAGAGGAATTTTACCAAATGGTTGTCTTTAAAATGGTGAAGCAGTAGGAAGCTTGACTAAAAGCTCTTGTCGATTTTGTACGACTAGCATACGAAATCTGGATTGTACATCATTCGAACGGAAACCTTTTGATCCCCCCATATATATCAGTCATCAATTTTGATAGCCTGAAATTTAAATGACTTTTCTGGATCACGGAAGCAACTTTCTCGGTCATAGCTAATTTTAAAATATTTTTTATATACATTGCTTACTTTAAAATACATAATAATAATAATAATAATAATAATAATGTTTAATTCTTAGCTATGCTAAGTATTTCTTTATATTATTAATAAGCGAAATTTTTGCTTTTCAATGATCCAATTTGCTTACTTTTAAAAATTATTCCATTTTTCAAGCTTCTCCTGTACATATACACATACATAGTACATACGTAAATTCCCTCATGTGTGTTATCTTCCAATATCATTTTTCGTATACATATCAATATAACATTAACCAGATACTTACACACCTTCTAATTTCTAAGGAACCCGGGACATATTTTTAAGACTAGAAAACTGCTATGTATTTTTTTAATTTCAGAGTTCGTATCTTTCTCTCCAGATTTTGTAACAGTTTTCTGATATCAAATGAAGTGGAATATTGTATTAGAAATTGTGGTAAAACTGTTTGCACCCTGTAATAAAGAAATCCATAAAAAAACTTTATTTATAAGCATGTAACTCATTTATGACCCCAAAAGTTTTTTTTATTAAGATAAATACCAGCTTAGAGAGTACACCTGACAGAGTAATTTCCTCTTATCGAATTTTATATTCTATTAGCGTAAAAAAAAATAGCATACAAATATTGTGATACTCTTAAAATATTATTCTTTTCTACTCATTATCTTTATGTATCAAAATATAAATATTTTTTAATAAAAATTGGTATTTTCATTTTATGAGTTACGGACAAAATTTATGAAACCATAAACTACTTGTGATGAAATATCGAACTCAAATCATGTCAATACAGTCGGCTAATTAATATATCAAACAAAATGTACTCACATGAAAACAATAATAAATATAATTATATAATTCTTATTTTTAAAACACAAGCCAATTTCTTTTGCCATCTGCCCTGGAGCTTCAATTGAACCGATTTTAAAAATTATTTTTTTAATTGAAAGCTGTTTATTTCTAGATGGGGTCGCAATAGTTATTTATTTGTAAGTATTTCCATCTTTATATTTTATTTTTCATTTTAAAAGTTGTTATGAAATTTCGTCATAATGGAAACAATCGGGTTACTAGAACTGTTAAAGAAAATTAGTTGTATGTGCCAATCCCAAAACTTTCTTCTATCTCATATATTATAATATTTCAAAATGTTGTTACAAATGTCAATATTCCATTTATTACGCCAATGCTATATAAACTTTGACTTTCATCTTAAATTTCTGCTTCAGCCAATTAATCGGAGTAAAAAACGAGTTAATCTCCATCATGATATTTATTAAAATCAATAGTTTTCGGTTATTCTGTTGTATATCAGCTGTTCGCGAATATCCGGATGGGAAGTTCCCGTTACATCACAAGCCGCCGGTGTATAATAGAACTACGAAAAATCAAGAAAATTACACAAAAATCGCTATTATAGTGCCCCCTTTCGGCGAAATATTTCCTAATTCAGGGAGTACCGGAAAATGTGTTTCAATCCTATGCATAACATATAAGTAATATAATAAGGAAGGACCTAATTGCCATAGTCAGAAACATAAAAAAAAAATTGGTTCAATTCTATGCATAAATTCATACACTTTTCGATGGTACAATATTGAAAATGACACAAAAATAGCTATTACAGCGCCCCTTTTAAGCGGAATTTTTCCAACTGCAAAGAGGACCTTCTTGCCTTGACGAAAAACATACACAAAAAATTTGGTTCACTTCTATGCATAACTTCATAAACTTTTCGATGGTACAATATTCAAAATGGCACAAAAATCGCTATTACAGCTCCGCCTTTCAGCGGAATTTTTCCAAATACAGGGAAAACCTTCTTGCCTTGGCCAAAAATATACACACAAAATTTTGTTCCTCTCTATGCATAACTTCACACACTTTTTGATGGTAAACTATTCAAAATCGCATAAAAATTGCCATTACAGCGCCCCCTTTCAACGGAATTCTCCCAAATGCAGGGATGACCTTCTTGCCTTTGCCAAAAGCATACACAAAAGATTTGGTTTAATTCTACGCATAACTTCATACACTTTTCGATGGTATAATATTCAAAATGGCACAGAAATCGCTGTTACAGCGCCACCTTTCGCGGAATTTTTCCAAATGCAGGGTAGATCTTCTTGCCTTGGCCGAAAACATGCACAATAAATTGGGTTCAATTCTATTCATAGCTTCAAACACTTTTCGATGGTACAATATTCGAAATCGCTATTACAGCGCCCCCTTTCGGTGAAAATTTTCCAAATGCAGTGAGGACCTTCTTGTCTTGGCCAAAAACATCCACAAAAATTTTGGTTCAATTCTATCCATAGTTTCAAACACTTTTCGATGGTACAATATTCAAAATCGTGCAAAAAACACTATTTCATCGCCCCCTTCCGGTGGATTTTTCAAAATTAAGGAAGGACCTGATTGCCATAGCCAGAAACATAAAAAAAAGGTTCAATTCTATCAATTAATTCATACACTTTTCGATGGTACAATATTCAAAATCGCACAAAAATCGCCATTACAGCGCCCCCTTTTGGCGGAATTTTTCCAAAAGCATGAGGACCTTCTTGCCTTGATCAAAAACATACGCAAAAAATTTAGTTCAATTCTATGCATAACTTCATACACTTTTCGATGGTACAATATTCAAAATCGCGCAAAAAACGCTATTACAGTGCTCACTTCTGGCGGATTTTTTCAAAATTAAGGAAGGACCTGCTTGCCATAGCCAGAAACTTAAAAAAAAATTGGTTCAATTCTATGCATAACTTTATACACTTTTTGATGGTACAATGGCGACAGAGAGACGGAAAGACGGACACACGGGCACATGGACAGACAAACACACATTTTCTATAAACATGTTTTTTGGGTTTTTACCTCTAAAACTTCTAAATCCGTCGAAAACCGGAAGTCGAAAGAAATTTCGATTACAACACTTTCTTCTATTGAAGAAAGAAGCATGTTAAAATATGATGATGAAATATATGAATAAATTATGACTGGGAATACGCCTCGTCGGATATCGTTCCGCGTACAAACGCTGTGCAGTTGGCCCACTACAATCTGCAGCCCGTACACAAAATGCATATCGGCTAATTCTACGTTCGTGTAATCATCCACCCTACTAACTTGGCGTTCTTGTGCGAAATGAAGATTCCCTGCACGAAAGCTCGGAACTTTCGCACAACGCCATCTACCGCGTCAGAAAAGCATTTCTGACTTCCCATTGGTATATGATTTTGGTTCGTCAGGATGTACCCTACCCCTCTTAGAAGTTCTGAGACGTTTAACTGAAACACCCTGTATATATATATATATATATATATATATATATATATATATATATATATATATATATATATATATTTATTTATTTATTTATTTATTAGCAGTTCAGATTATATTTCTCAGATCTATTTCAAATCAAATGCCATTATTTTTCGAAAGTGCTCTATTCCCTCTATATCTCTATACGGATTCTAAAATTTATAATCTATCGAAGACATGTCATCAGTTGTAATGGTGGATATATGTAATGTACAAAATACTAAAAATTATAAAAATAATAAAATTACATATATAATAATATAAATAATGACTTTATAAGCGATAAAAATAATATTTATATGCAATTAAAAATGCCTTCATTCGTTCGGTCGATAACATTGACATTAACTTTTTTCCCATCACATATATTTAAATTCTTCCTTCAGTGCAAAATCCTTATAACCGGAAAACATAGATATTTTTCTATAGTAAATTTAAATTGAACTACTATTTATGAGTGTATATCATAATGAGAATCAAATCTTGTTAACTGCGTTACCTTGAAACAGATGCAGTTTGAAAAATTAAATGATACGTGATACAATCCTCTGGGCTAAAAACTAATGAATAATCATTAGTACCTGTAAATGCTGAGAATTCAAAATACGATAACTGTTATGTAATAGCATCCTTTCCAATTAAATTTAATTTAAAAAACTATTTTAAAATATTTAAATTAAATCAATAAACTTCTTTACTTTAAAAGTTTAAATTCTACCTTTAAATATTCATTAATTTTCGTTAAGTTCGTTTTTCAGTTAAATTTCACTTAAAAACAATTTTAATTTAATCGCCATAAGAGATGGTCAAAAATTATCAATATTAAAATAATAAATCTTAAAATTAATACTTTATACCGTAATAGAATATTTTTATAATAATTTTCAAATCTAAAATTCAAATTTATCACTTAACGTTATTTTATTCAAACACTTCTATTACTCTGTGTGGCATCGATTTTAAATCAACCAATCAACATCTTTGGCGCCGAACGTACGTTCGTTGATAGCGTCATCTCGTTCTCTTGAGCTTTGGACGGCGATGTGCCAACAAGGGCGCATTGCCGCTCCTCAAAAATCACTTTTTTCCGTTGGTATAATTATTTCCTGAACGCCGAAAAGATGTTTATTTCTACCATTAATTGTAACGTATCCTTCGTTTATTATATTTTACTGAAATTCAAGGTTACGTTTATGCAAAACGGATTGTGAAATTTTACGTTTCTTTACACCATTATCATCGAACGATCGTCTATGATTTTGGATCGACAGCGAGATTCAACTGTTATTATACTAGGATATATCATTGCTCATCCTCTCTCAAGATGTTTCATTATGATAAATCATATCGATAACACACAAAAATCCAGTGTGTTAAGTGATGAAAGAATGATGCATTTCAATCTCAAAGCGAGATTAATATATAGTGAATATGCTGTGATGCTTTGGCGTGATCTCCGATCTCAAACTTCAATTCGTGGAGAAGTGTATGTTCAAATATATGAGTTTCAACAGCGAATTATCCTCGATCTCATGACAAGTAAACAACAATTATCCTTACCATTTGAATATGTTTGGTTTGATATATATTATCATCGTGATTGATATGTTGATGATGAAAACGTACATCAATTTTATAAGAGGTCTGATTTCACAGATACTTTACATTTTGCGAACTTTTAACGTATAACTTATTATTGCTAAGTCCTGTATACAAGTTTGCTTGGAAATCAAAAATTTGCATAGATGAATAACTTGTTATGATTTATCTAAAAATTATTAATCAATTTCACATAAAAATTTAATTTTTTAACTTATATAAATTTTCCTTGTAAAGGAAATCTGCGCAGTTTCTACTTTTATTTGATATAATAAACAAATGTGTTTCTATAATTGTTTGAGTGTTTATTTCCATAGATATAATAATATTATCTTGATATAATTCTCATCGTTTATGTTATTTGATGTCAAGTTAATATGAAAACAGTAAAGTAGTATATAATTTAAAATATGCTCGAAGGAATCACGATTTCAGGTGTGATAAATTAAATTGATCAGTTATCTTAATACAGTTCAGGTGAGTCTAATTTTTATTATTTATATTTTGCCATGAAGATTCCTCAGTTTGTATTTATTTACTTCTTTCACATGCAATGTTTTCAATAACCACTAACGATCTTTTGGCCAATATCAATAGTAAACTTTCTCATCTGTAATTCATATTAAATTCACATAATATATTTAAAAACTCCTAATTTTAATAAATTTAAATTCATTTTCTCTTCTACTCTTATTTTATTTATTTCTTTTTTTTTACATAACATTTATGACATATTTGACATTTATGACTATTTAGATTTTGGCCATGGAATAATGGAATGTTCACTGTTTCACAGCATTTAGGTATTTTTTCAATGTATAACTTATAGGACTATATAAAAATTTAAACTTCATAACTTTTGAACAAAAAACTATTTTGACCTAAGGTTGTTTAGAAAAACATTTGAAACAGTTTTACAATTTGATTCATAATTCTAAAATTAACAATTTAGTACTTCACTAATTGATCTCTTTTGTATTATCCACTATGGTTAGGAAATTGTCAGAATAAATAAAATAAAAAGATTTTTTTTCTAATTTGAATTTTCGCAGTAAAAATAAATTACTAACAATTTCCGACATTCCATTCTCCGCATAATACATTTTACCATTTACATTTACCTTAACTAATGAAATTTGTATTATACATGTAAAATCATTTTAAATGGGAAAAAGTACAAAATGCTTTTCTAAATTAAATTCGAATTCCACTAATAATTATTATGCAGTAGAAAAATTTTGTGCGCATAAAAATACACTTAAATTACATGTTTTACAATTACAAAAATAACTACGAATTTAAGCACACATTAATGCAGCTTTAAAACCAAACAAAAGTTGCGTTTGGCGATTTTATTTTATTTTATCTTAAAGCAGTGATTTTCAAAATTTAGCTCAACATTCTGCTACTACTATTATAAAAGCTACTTCTAAGAAATATAATTTTCTGTTCTACTAACTATTACTTAGTACAATTTAATATTTTTTGCATGATTTTACAATTGCAGTTATATAATGTTTATTATTCTTACTTCCTGGAAAACCTGTTACCGATTAACAATGTTAAAAAGAGAAACATTAATGAATTTTTTTTCTGAATTCCTAAATTGTTGCATTTATTTATATATTTATTTATTTTTAAGGATATAATTACAGATTTCGATTCGTATTATGGAAAAACAGACGTAAGCAATTTTAGTACCTATCATGTTTGTGGTGGCGGATTGTTTTTAATCTCATTACAACTGCCACTACATTTGCTTGATCTCTCAATGAACAAAAATAAAAATGAAGCAGCATAAAACAACCACCATGAGACAACCACCTCATCCAGTTGGAGGCTGAAATTCCAGAATTAACTAAAACTCGATTCTCTTATTAAAACGCAATAGGTCTGCAAAGTCATATCTTGGTGGAAAATACCTTAAAACTCGATTTTACCCGCATTGTGCTTTCCAGCTAACAGTCCGCCATGTTTTCATACTTTTCGGTGCAGGAAAAAGCAATGGTAAACCTATGAGTCGACCGCTAAAATCGGGTTTTTAGTATTTTACACCAAGATATGAATTGTCAGACCGATTGCATTTTAATATGGTAATCGGAAGCTAATCGAAAGAATTTTAGCTAATTCTGGAATTTCAGCCTCCAACTCGATGACTGTCTGTGCTGCCGGCTCCCGGTCTAATGATACAATCTCTTTAGAATTTTTCGTTTACAACTTATTTGTTTTTAGCTGAATATCTGATAAGTGCTTCATTCTCTGCTATTTTTTTCCAGTTGCGTTGTTATATATATATATTTATTTTCAACAGCGCACTATACCAAAAATATTAAATCTCTGAAAAAAAATGCGCATAAAAATGAGTGCTTAAAAATTAACCATGAGTACTTAGATTCATATATTAATGAACATGAGAAAAAGACAAGATTATTTGCATGAACGAAAGCACACACATATATATATATATAAACGCTTTGTGGAATTTAAGCAGGTTTGCTTTGTAGTATCGTATGGTAAGTGGCGTAGCCAGAGGCTAGGTCCAGATGCACTTCATACCACTAAAATTATAAAGTTTTTTTGGCCTTGATTAACAGCTGAAAATTCTCTGATTAGATGAAGCGAAGAATACTTTATATAATCAGTGGTGTCAAGTGCATCTGGACCCCCTGCCCTCTGTCTACGCCATTGTGTATGGTCCTCACTTTGTATTTTTCTTTTCTATTTATGTTTGTACAAATTACAGTACGTTTTAAAGACTGTTATCGCATTTTTATGCTACATATTTCATGCATGTTTTGTTACAAAAAAACGATGTGCGCATGATAAGGAGTACACATTTAAAAATAGGAAACTACAATCTCAAATCGTAGATTTGCTTTATAAGCTATAGCACGAATACGTCTATAAGTACATAAAAGAACTTTTACCATATATGATTCCCGATGATCCGTGATTCAGGCGTACAATTCGATGAATAAAAAATTATGTTTAGAACGGAAATTTTAAATATTAACAGAATATAAACAGAAATTTTAAATATTAAGATGTAGCTAGTTTCTAAGTTCTGATTACGTAACATTCTCTAGTCAAAATTTTTGGTTCAAAGCGGATTTTTATCATCAACGGAATATACAAAGGAAGTTTGGCTAAATATATCCAGGTATTATTCTATTTTGAATTAATATATATATATATGTAATGAATATAAATGTACAATTTGAAATACTTTCTTTGATCAGATTAAAGAAAACAAATTAGTACTTCCTACGAAAGATCCGATATGTTATGGCGAATGCTTCGAATCAATTCTTGAATCAATTCTTGTACATTTTCTATTGCGCACTGACTTATGATGGTCATTCATAGTCATCAAGAGTTGCAGATATAATATCGATGTTTTCTATGTAAGCAAATGACTTTAGAAGGACGTCAATAAAGGTCCCATTCAAATCGGACAATAATTAAGAAAATTACAAGGGGGGATGAATAGGGTGACTTACTTGAAATTTACAACTTAATAAACCGGTATCCCAATTAACTAGGCTTCTAAACTAAAACTATCACAATTTAACCTGGAGCAAAAGGCCCTGATGCGAAATTTGACTGCGTCTCTGGCACTAAAATAGTAAAACCGAAATGATAAATTTATATTGCTACGAAATTAGCTCCAGAAATATTGATCTATCTCCATCAGTCCCTGAAGGGGATCGATCGCCCATAACGGAACCCATGCCTGGGATAGATAGAAATGGACTATGCGAAGTACCCGTATCGAAGTATCGGCCTCAATCATGATTTAAAGATAAAAAAATAAACGGTACCAACCTTATCGAAGTATCGACCACAAAGACTGTTTGAAGAAAAATAAAAGTGAACGATACAACACGTGGGCATAAAAGAAATTGTATCAGAGAAATCGCGTTGGGTACAGTATGGATAAAATCGATAAAAAATAACGTCTTCGCCGATCAATAATCAACTTTGCCATTATTCATTACATAGTATGAGTACATTCTTAAGAACTGGTATTTAAGATTGGAATAAGATGATCTTGTGTGGTTGTTAATTGAGTGTCCCCTTGTTTGGTTCCCGCAAATAACGGTTGCTAATCAGCGAGATATAGATAAGCTTTTCCTCACAGACTATGACACATACATTATAGAACTTATGCAACGTGGAAATTATTCATCTGATCCTCAGCTACAGCAAAATGCGAGTAGCCTTTTAACCAATTTTTTTTTGTTGAGACATTTGACCCCGTAAGATTAAGCAAACTTATAGAATTCAAAACATTTATAGCCTATGATCAGTTTGACCTACAAGAAACTCTTAGTAATCTAAACGCAATCGAGATGGACCTACACGGCGGTTTTATCCCATTTCTATTAAATGTAAAATGAATCCGGGGAATCCGCAATACTCCTTGAAAACAAATATAAAGTCCTCGCCCAGAAAACCAACGAAAGCAATATTATGCAAATTGCTAACTCTACAGAAGGCGAATTAGCCAGTGTCTCTGCGCCCCCGAATTAAATTAAGCAAAATTGAAATCCAACCATTTTACATTCAGATTAATGGAAAATGGAATGAATTAGTCTGAAATATCAAAGAACAAAATGAAAACAACCCCCTTTTAAAAACAGATGGCGAATTATTGAAACTCCATTGTTAAACTAACACAGACATCAGAAAAACCCAGTCGCATTTGGATACTAATGTGATAACTTACCCTAATGTGATCCTTTAGCGTAGCGCAACAGCACCATTGTAAAATTGCCATTTGAAGAATCCCTCCTTATAAAGACCCCTGGATAATCATAGATGCCCTTAAAGGTTAAAATTTTACTACTAATCTCTGCATCTCTGAGGAAGAGTAGGAGAACTGGCAGACCAATGCCACTTTACGTAGTTAGGCTAATGTCAGACGAAAGTCTTTTTGCACGCTTTTTTCCATACGTATTATCTCTACACAATTCTAGCGGCATTGTATAGGGATTAACTTAAGGACGTAAGGAAAAAAGCGTGCAAAAAAGGCGTCTGTCTGACATTAGCCTTAATGTTTTGCCTAGGGCAAAATTTGAGGAAATTTACAATATTCATAAAATATTAATGATTTAGCTATATCGGAATAACTATTGAAAGATAAAAAGGCACTAACATTGTTAAGCAGTGTTATCGTTGCGAAAACTTCAGTCATGCATCAGAGATTTGCCGTCCCTCGCCCAAATCCGTGAAATGTGCAGGTGTCCATCTTACATCAGAATGCCCCCAAATCGGTAAAATTACACCCAAGTGATCCAATTTTTCCGTCTTCATGCGGTAGCATATCGCTGTTGCCCTAAGACCCCACAATTTCATAAAATTCAGTCTGCTTCTCAGCCAAAACGCAAAGACAAGCCCAAAGCTTTTCCCAACATGATGGTGCAAATTTTGTCTAACTATAATTATGTCAGACAACCTGATACTACACCAAAAGAAGTTCTGAAAAAGCCCCGGAACCGGACCCTTCTCCTAATCCTAACCTAAAAAACGCTAATTCCTCTCAAAAAAGCTAACTAACCCTGAAACTGCAGCAATGGAAAATGTCCTTAACCCAAACTACTTCGCCGACATCAAAGAAATTTTAAAAACCTTTCAGGAAATGTAAGAGCTTCTCAAGTTCAATAAATTTATCCAATATTTTACACCATAGCTAAACATTCTAAAAACTCTACCGATCCAATTGAAAAATGCTCATTAGCATGAGCGCGTTTGACAATCTAGCCATGAAATTCAACTCACCCGATAAAGAGTTGAAGACCCTCTTCATATTTTCTTCACTTATTTTCCTTTCATGGAACTGTAATTCTCTGCAACATGATGAATGAAACTTAAAATGTTCATCTTAAAATGGAATGAACTTAAAATGTTCATCTCAGATCACCCTCAAATCGATGTAATTTTTCTCCAAGAAACCTACAGTCCTACCTGTAACATTAACATCCATGGGTGTAGACTTAATCACATACACCCTGTGCCGATGTCACACAATGAGGTGGAACCTCAATTCATATCAAACACCATATACCACATTATCAAACTCAAAACACAACCTATAATAATATTGAATATACAACTATTATGTTACAGCTTCCCCATATTAACATTTACTTAGACTCTACTTATGCTCCTCCTAATGATCACTTTCTAGTTAATAGCCTTACTCAGATTTTTTCACAACACCAACACTTCTTTTTTTCCTGGCGATTATAATGCCAAAAGCAGGCGCTGGGAATTGCCATGGCAACTCACAGGGAGGTGCTTCTTAACATATCCAACACCTAAATCTAAGTTAACATGCAACATCCACACCAACACACATCAGCTCTGCCCTAATACCCATACCTCTATTATTGACCTTGCTCTTTCCCAAAATCTCCCTTATCCTATTTCGTCTACTGTAAGTAATGATCTTTCTTCTGATCACCTCCCGACCTGTTTCAAAATTCGCATTATTTATCCTCTCTCTTCTCCCCTTCCATGGCCATCGATTGGAATAAATTCAGAAATTACCTTGCTAACTGGAATATCAAGGTCGCAGAAATAAACACCACCACCGATATTGATGTTGCAGGTTGAACTTCTCAACTCTCACATCAATACTGCTCAAAGTGCCTCTACCTTTAGTATTTTCAAAAACAATAACACTGTTATCCCTCCTTACTATGTCTATAACCTCATTAAACAGCGTAATCAGCTCCGACGTCTCTTTCAATAGTCGAAGGATCCCTCCATTAAACCCATTCTCAATAGGCTTAACAACAAAATTAAAAATTGTCTTTATAAAGAAAAATAAAAAAAATTGGAACAATTTTCTCAAAATTCTTACTAGCGAGGACAAACCATTCTGGCTTATAAAACGCAAACTTAACAAAATATCTTCCGTAAACCCCCCTTTCTGCTAACAATACTACCGCTTATACCGATCAAATAAAGCTAATATACTTGCCAAATCTTACGCATATCAATTCTCTCCTGTCAAATCTCGCTAGCTAAGCTCATCTCACTGAGGTTAATGATACTGTTCGCAGTTTTCTGGACATAACCCCCGATGATCCTCTCCTGTTATTCAGCCATTGTTTATCATAATATTATCAAAAAACTTAAAAATCGCAAGACCCCTTGTGATGACAAAAATGTTAAAACTGCTCTCAAGAATCTCCCTCCTGTTTTCTATACACCACAGTCCTTACTAACTCGTATATTTAAATTCAACTATTTCCCTAAACCATGGAAAACATCCATTATCTCACCTATTCCTAAATCTGGAATTAATCTTTCTGATCCAACCTAATACCCAATCGCACTTATACAATCTCTCAGTAAAGTCATTGAACGCATCTTATGGACCCATTTACAGGTTTTTATTCAGCATAACAATATTCTTATGTCTAAGCAGTTTCGCTTTCGCCCAAAACATTCAACACAACACCAGCTTCTTGTTGTTGTTGAATTTCTCATTGAGAAATTCAATGCGAATGAGAAATTCAATGCGATGATTCCTGCTGCTGTATTATTGCTTGATGTCCCAAAGGCATTTGACAAAGTCTGCCATTAAGGCCTTATATACAAATTAATTAAGCTTAAATTTTGAGACATACTTATACATTTAATATACAACTACCTTTTGGATCGTATATTTCGCGTCCGCATAAATAGCATTCTTTCTGCTATTTTCCTTATCCTAGCGGACATCATTCAGGGAAGTTTGTTGGGCAACATGTTGCTCAACATCTTCTTCAATGACATCCCGCACTCACCTGGCTCTTTATGCGGACGACATTTGTATCTACGCTTCAACTCGCCATCCTTATATTCTGTATCGATACCTACAGGCTCAATTAGAAAACTTCCTGAACTTGTGCACCTTATGGTGCGTCTTTATTAATGAAAATTTAACTACTGCTGTATACTTCTTCCAAAAACTAACCTATCCTAATAGATTAATTAATAGCAACACTGCTATTCCATGGTGCTATTAGCATGGTAAATATAATGCTAAATGCATAGAGTCATCCTTGACCGTAGGCTCACAAGCAGCAAACGTATCCGTTTCATCAGAGGGAAAGTCGCTGGAGCTTTCATTTCTCTTAAACCTCTCCTCAACATTAAAACTCTATCAAACTATAATAAACTTCTTCTTTATAATTCCTGCATCCTAACTATAATAACTTATGCAAGCCCGGTCTGGGGCTTCACCTGTACCTCTTCCACGGATAATCTCAGTTGCCTTCACAACAGACATCTACGTATCTACGTAAAGCTTCACGCTACCTACGAAACACTACTATCCGAAGGTATCTAAAAACAAAAGGAAAGCCCATCAAAGACCTTTCAAAGAATGTTCCAAGCAAAATTTACGATCTACCTAAAACAAATCGTAGCAGAGCCACATGATTACGACGCCTTCTAGCTACAACACCGAAAGCGTCCCAAATATTTCATAATTATGGACAACGAGATAGCTTTGATTTCACCACATCTAGATTGATTTCTGCCTATTTCTCTTATAGTTACTAAACTTTTTTATTAATATATATGTATATATATTACATATATGTATATATTTTTTTTTTATCAATAAATAAAAAAAAAATTCAAATACACTACAATTTTGGAAAGAAGGTGTATATCAACAATATTCATAACATTTAATTATAAAAATCCAAAATTTTTAAATTTAAACTACACACGTAAAATTCACAGGCAAAAGATTGTCTATTCTTCCTCAGTGGGTGGACAGACAGACCTAACTCCACCCTCACTGTTAAAAACTTGCAGGTTTTAAACACACGCCTATCCTGCACTCAAAACAACAGAAAAAACTAAACTATTCTCATTTTAGATATAAAATTAAAGAATTAAAATAGTAAATAAACCAAAATTAAACAAAAGTGTAGTATAAACAAAATATAATTATATTACAAAAAAAAAATGTCTGTAAAAAATGTCTTTATAAAAGTTAATTTAAAAATTGCAACTTAAATACTATTAAAAGATAAACAAATTAAATTATCTTAACGTGTATAAATGCAGAACGATGAGCGCCCACCCAAATCTACATAAAAAATATATACTTATATATTAAAATAACAATATATATACTTATATATTAAAATATACCAAAAATGTATATTGCCCTAATTAGTGACTTTTTTTTTTGTTAAGTGGCTGTTGCCGCCTCATTTACAGCTTTTCCTGCCCTGGCTTGGTGAATGTCATTTCTGAACAAGCACTATTCATTTTTCATATACAGGGTGATTCAGCTCGTCGGTGACAAACTTTAAGGATCGATAGAGCACACCTAGACGAACATTTTTGAATAGGGAATGTAGGGTCCCTGACGCGATGGTAAGGCGCTAGGCGCTTTCGAAAATTTGGGTGCCGAAATTCGAAACGTCATAAAAACTAGGGAAATGGTTAGATTTTCTTGCTTGTTGCGTCGAAATGATTCTGTTTGTTTAGACTTTCTTCAGTACCAATTTGATAAGCGTATCTCTTAAAACATGGATAGGGGGCGCTGCAGACTTTGGAGAGCTAGACAACAACTTTAAGCCCGTTATTTTGATAATTTAACACATGCTCGCCAAAGTTTATACTCTAACTTAAAGTTTGAACCCAAAAGTAGAGCCCTGCAAAAAGCGTAAGAGCCGGAATAAAATGTCAAAGTACAGGGTGGTCGAAACTCGAAGGCTCCTAGGAGATAAACAAACAGATTTCTTGACTTATGGCATGCATTTTCATGATTCTGTTTGCTGGGGCTCTCTGAAACTCAGTTGAACGGTACAAAAAGAAACATCGATAGGGGGCGCTTTGGGCAAAAAACATAATTCGTTGACATTTCGGACGCTAACTGGAAACGGGGCGCTACGATCAGTTAGAAACAAAACAAGAGAGTAATTTACTTATCATAAGAAGCTATTAAAACTGCAGTTTGTTTGTTTTTTTTAACAAACATAGCTGGTTTCAATCATGCACAATGCGCGCAATAAAATTTACATAAGGTGCTTTTTGCTGATTTATGCAAAAGATATCGTACCATATCGATATGCAAAAGATACGTAATGCGTAGACGACAACGCGAGATGACGTAGTTGTATGCGCAGACACGTCTTTTAAACGTGCGGTACCTACTTAAGCTTCGGGTTACTTGTCTGCAGATCGGTAGTAGGATGGAACGGTACACAAACTCTGAATTGGCTGACATGCATTTGGCGTATGGCGCTGCTGGTTGTAATGGACGAGCCGCTCAGCGGTTGTACGCCGAGCGTTACCCCAACAGGCAAATCCCCTGCCATGCCTTCTTCGCTCGAGTACACCAGAGGTTGTCCACAACGGGATCTTTCGACGGAGGCAGGCCTGAACGGGAGCGATCAGTGAGCACC
Organism: Maratus speciosus; assembly: GCA_963932465.1. Lineage (NCBI taxonomy): Eukaryota > Metazoa > Arthropoda > Arachnida > Araneae > Salticidae > Maratus > Maratus speciosus. The sequence goes on from OZ010794.1 coordinate 314,085,015, forward strand.
CCCGACAACGAAGAGGCTGTGCTTAACCTGGTTGAGGACAACCCAGGTCTTAGCACGAGAGATATCGCCAGACATGTTGGCATTTCGCAAGCAACTGCGTGGCGCATCTTACGTTCCCGGAATCTGCACCCCTACCACATCCAGCGGGTGCAGTTGCTCAGAGAGCAGGATTTTGGCCCTCGAGTGGAATTCTCAAGATGGTACTTGGCGATGAGATCCAGGGATCCCCGTTTTGTAAACAGCATTTTGTTTACGGACGAGTCCACCTTCAGCCGGGAGGGAATGTGGAACGCCCACAACAGTCATGTGTGGTGTGATGAAAATCCACATGAAACCAGAAGCCGAGCAGCCCAGGAGCGTTTCTCAGTAAATGTGTGGGCCGGCATTCTGGGGGATTGCCTCATTGGCCCTTATTTGTTACCTGAACGGCTGACAGGTGGAAATTACCCGATTTTCCTGGATCAAGTGCTGCCGCAGCTTCTGGATGAGGCGCACGTACCCGAAGGTTCGCGTCGCCAGATGTGGTTCCAGCACGATGGAGCTCCGGCCCATTACACGAACGACGTGCGTCTCCATCTAAACGCAAGGTATGGCCAGCGGTGGATCGGGCGTGGGGGTCCAGTTCACTGGCCTGCCCGATCACCAGACCTCACCTGCTTGGATTTCTTCCTTTGGGGTTACCTGAAGGCCGAGGTATACCATACACCTGTCAGCAGTGCTGAAGAACTTGTGGCGCGCATTGTGGCAGCTGCAGGGCAGATCAGAGATACTCCTGGCATTGTTGGAAACACACACTCCTCAATGCGACGGAGGTGCGAAGCCTGCATCATGGCCCAAGGTCGAAATTTCGAGCATCTTCTGTAGTGTTATTTTTTGTAAATAAATTTCCAGTATCATTGATGTTTTTGGTCTAAATTTATTCAGAAGTGTTGAGCAGAGGTAGAAAATGTGTTTTCATTATTACTAACTGATCGTAGCGCCCCGTTTCCAGTTAGCGTCCGAAATGTCAACGAATTATGTTTTTTGCCCAAAGCGCCCCCTATCGATGTTTCTTTTTGTACCGTTCAACTGAGTTTCAGAGAGCCCCAGCAAACAGAATCATGAAAATGCATGCCATAAGTCAAGAAATCTGTTTGTTTATCTCTTAGGAGCCTTCGAGTTTCGACCACCCTGTACTTTGACATTTTATTCCGGCTCTTACGCTTTTTGCAGGGCTCTACTTTTGGGTTCAAACTTTAAGTTAGAGTATAAACTTTGGCGAGCATGTGTTAAATTATCAAAATAACGGGCTTAAAGTTGTTGTCTAGCTCTCCAAAGTCTGCAGCGCCCCCTATCCATGTTTTAAGAGATACGCTTATCAAATTGGTACTGAAGAAAGTCTAAACAAACAGAATCATTTCGACGCAACAAGCAAGAAAATCTAACCATTTCCCTAGTTTTTATGACGTTTCGAATTTCGGCACCCAAATTTTCGAAAGCGCCTAGCGCCTTACCATCGTGTCAGGGACCCTACATTCCCTATTCAAAAATGTTCGTCTAGGTGTGCTCTATCGATCCTTAAAGTTTGTCACCGACGAGCTGAATCACCCTGTATATAGTAGTTGTTGAAACTACAGCTATACATTAACTTATTCTTTCTACTAGTTTCCTCGACTTAAGTTTAAAGACTTAATTTTAAATCTTAATCTTTTTTATCTGTTTAAAAATTCTTATATTTAGTTTTATACTTAAAATTTTTCTTTTACTTATCTTGTAGTTTTAAAACTACACTTTTTCTTTTTGCAATGGCTCATTATAATACAATGCATTTAAACAATAGACTGGGCGATAAGCTGCCCACAGCTAGGTAACCCCTTAATGCTGCTCAACTGCTGTACAGTACTGTTCACTAGAGTTTAACTGACTATATCAGAGGTGATTTTAAATTCTTGTTAGCTGCTACTTACTACATTAATTTATATATTAGGTAGCTTTCATTACAAAAAGCTACCTATTGCAGCCGTTCGGAGGAAAGCGATTTCAAAAAATTTTGGTATATTTTCATCGATCATGACCCCCAGACCCCGAAAGCACCCTCCGTTCAAAATTTATATATATATATATATATATATATATGTATATGACCTTTGTCATACTGTAACTCTCGAATTTATGAACCGATTTGGATGTAATTCGGTATGTACATAGTACATATCAATGTCTCGACCCAGTTCGTTGGCCAGCTTCATCCGCCATCTTGTTTAAAAATGACAGCCATTTAAATTTTTAAGAAAAATTTAAATTTGAAATGTGGTACCAAAAAATTGAAAATTGAAAAAATATTTTTTTCTTATGTATTTGAGCTTGATACAAAGATTCGGGAGCAGATTTTGTTTCGTCTATATCTTAAAAAATGGCTGAGTTATAGCATTTTGAATTTCTATTGTGGCTGACATTTTAAAACGACCTGATTTTTGTCACGCGATAACAAGCGTATTTATGAACCGATTTGGATGTTACTTGGTCTGTACATAGTACATACCAATGTCTCGACCGAGTTAGTTTGCCAGCTTCATCCGCGATCTTGTTTCAAAATGGCGGCCATTTAAAAAAAATTAAAAAATTTAAAATTTAAAATGAGATACCAAAAAATACGAAAATGGAAAAGATTTTTTTGTATGTGTTTGACCTTAATACAACGATTTCGGAACAGTTTTTGTTTCGTCTATATCTAAAAAAATGGCTGAGTTATAGCATTTTGAATTTCTATTGCGGCTGACATTTTAAAACGACCTGATTTTTGTCACGCGATAACAAGCGTATTTATGAACCGATTTGGATGTTACTTGGTCTGTACATAGTACATACCAATGTCTCGACCGAGTTAGTTTGCCAGCTTCATTCGCCATCTTGTTTCAAAATGGTTGCCATTTACAAAAATTAAATTTAAAATTTAAAATGAGGTATTAAAAAATTGGAAAATGAAAATTTTTTTATGTGTTTGGCCTTGATACAAAGATTCCGGAGCAGATTTTGTTTCTGCAAATTTGTTCTTTTGTTTATATCTTAAAATATGGTTGAATTATAGCATTTTGAATTTCTAGTATGGCTAACATTTTGAAACGATCTTGTATTTGTCACGCGATAACACACGTATTCGCCTATTTCCATGTAAGAAGGCATGTGGATAGTATACATCAACATCTCAGCTAAATATAAGTTACTTTAAATAAAAGCAGCTTGGATAAAGCTGACTAATTTCGCGAAATTCTCATTCATAATGATTTAGTATTGATAAAAATTAGTATTGAATATCTTATATTCGGTTTCCACTAAATTGAGCTTCGTGTGTTTGAATAATATAAGTTGGCTTTTTAAAAATAAGGAATTTGAAAGCTACCTCTTCCTCCCGGCAGTGGCCGGAAGGACTTTTTTTAATAAATGTTTTTTTTTAAACTATTTGTACATGTCTTGGAAAATTTTCTTGAAAAATAAAAACATATTTTTTTTAAATAATTATTCATTGCTTCTGCATAGAGTATCAAAAAATGATTATACCAATTAATTTTTATTTACAAATTAAATATTTTAAAATAACAAGTAATAACTCATTTTCAAGTAAAAGAAACATTTATTGAATAATTAGTTTTTCATCGCTGACTTTTTGTTTAATTAACATATCAAAGATTTCAAATCATTTGTAGTCAAGTGTAATTCTAAAGCAAATATGTCATTTTGATTTCTTAATTACTGTCCGCATATAAGCACAAGTAAAAAGAAGCAATATAAAGAGTAAATAGTAGAATGTTTCTAGCGATGACAATTAGCCTCAAAGAAAATGAAAACAGTTAAATAAATAAGATTAAATTTATCATCCAAGTTTATATTTTATACAGTGTAATTAAAGAAATGATAACCTGGATATTCATCAAATAACTATAGGTTGCTGTTTCTAGAGTATATGACATATTTCAAAGATAGAATTAGATATAACAATAAAAATCTAGAAACATTTATAACTTTAATTTGAGATTTTAAAAACTTTTACGAAAAAATATATTTTTCATTCAATGCTTTATAGGTGATCGTGATAGTACTTTTACATTATTGGTATAATAAATGGACATATGTAATACATGAGTATTTCATACTTTTATAACTTGCAGTTGTAGTTTCAGCAAGTTCTCATTATATGGGAATAGGTTCTAAAACACTTTCCATGCTATGTAATTGTAAAAACTTGTTTTGAAGAAAATGGAAATTATTTCTTTCATTAACTTTTTGCTGACCACCAGTTTTATGTATTAGTATCTTGTGTCATTGTGTCGATATTTCCAGGTGATTAAACGGCAATACGTTCTTTTCCGATATCTGATTCCATCCACTACATTACTAATTATGAAATATGCAAAAAATAATGTAATGTTGCCTATGCATTGCATTATACATTTTGAGTTTTTACCTTTAGTAATATAATATATTTTTTTAGCTTAATTTTTTATTCTTAAAGTAATGCTTGGTCTTTTCCATACTAAGGTAATGTCATAAAACAATTCTTATAAATATAATGTTAATAGAACAATATCAATTAAATATAAGTTTATACTGCCGAAGATAATATGAGGTTATGTTAGTAGAATTATCAATGTATCAGTGATACATAAATGTATATATATTTTTTTAACTACAGCAATAATTACGAAATGAAAGCGCATATAATTGTAGCTTTATAACAAAATATAAGAATATTTTTATAGATTTTATTATTTATAAACTATTTTCAATCTGTAGTTTAAAACTTTACTACATTTATGTTCAATCTGTAGCTTAAAAATCTACTACTGTTATGGAAGTTAAAAATAAAGCATTATTTTTTCTAGGTATAAATGCATAACTTACAAACGGATATTAATAAAAAATAATTAAATGAAACAAACAATGTAAAACGTAGATCACATAGTTCTAATTCCATAAAATATACTTTGCTGTTGTCAGACTAGGCAATAATATGAAAAATTATATTTATATAATATACCTGATATAATGAAAACTTTTAAATTTTTAAGAATCCTTCGGCTGTTATTTACAGTTCTGAATTGTTTTATGATTTTAATGCCATTAGTAGTAGGAAAAGGAGAGTACGGGCTCAGGAGGGGGTGCTGGGGTGCCGCACCACCTCCGACACCGCCTCCCATACCCCCTCCGGTCCCGCACCCCCTCAGATACCGCCTTTCATCCCCCCTCCGGTCCCGCACCCCCTCCGACACCGCCTCCTAGCGGGAAAAAATAAATTTCTGCTATAACACGAGAGGGTGAACGACCCTATATTCAATTATCATCAGTCACCTCTCAACACAGTCAATACCTCTCTTTAACAGACATTCCCTCCCTAAAACGAACATTACCTCTCTAAACGACCATTTTTAGAACTATATAAATCAAAGTTTTTCGAAATTATTTTTAAAAATGATCTTAAGCGGTAAAGTGATCAGTGTTTTATGTGGATGTGTGTTGATGTGTATTGTTTTTTCAATTGTTTATATTTTTACTAAAGTTGATAGAATAGCACTGGATTTTATTTTAAATTTTAACGATACCGAGAATTTTACCCTGTGAGATCGTATTATGGAGAAAAGTTATCAAGATTCAAGGCAAATTGCAAGTTTTGGGGGAGTGGATGCTCTTCATCGGGCAGCTCATGGCAAGGTATCTAAGAAAAAAATTAAATCTTGGTTAGAAGGAGTTGATGCTTACTCTCTTCATAAACCTGTACGTAGAAAATTTCAAACAAATCGAGTGATTGTATATTCTATAGATCAGCAGTGGCAAGCAGATTTAGTAGATCTAACTTCTTTACAGAATTTTAATGACGGGTTCCGATACATTTTAACTTGCATCGATATTTTTTCTAAATATGCATGGGCTTATCCTTTGAAATCGAAACGTGCCGAAGATATAGTAGCAGTGTTTGAATCCAACACGACGCGCAACACGAAAACCAAAGTATTTGAATACTGATGCGGGTAAAGAATTTTTAAATTCCCGTTTACAGAAGTTTCTAAAACAACAAGGTGTTCGATTTTTTAGAACTTTTGACAACACGAAAGCTTGTGTAGTGGAAAGATTTAATCGCACCCTGAAAACTAAAATGTGGAAATATTTTACAGCACATCACACCTATAGATATATTGACGTGTTGGATCAATTTAGAATGCAGAAGAATTGCAAAAAGTTCAACCTAAAAACCATTTTGATATTGAAAAAGTACTGAAAAAACGTAAAAGAAAAGGGCAACTCGAATATCAAGTTAAATTTAAAGGTTATCCTTCTAAATTTAATCAGTGGATACCTTCTTCAAATTTATTTTCTCTATAAAACCCACAATTTTTACAGCGAATGATCATTTATAATCATGTCGTTCTACGTTACGTTACCTTCTGACAGTTCAATGAACTATTTTCCAGAAAACAAAATTTCTCATTATTTTACTAGATTACATATGCTTCTAGATTTGAAAGGTGAATGGGAGGTTGGTTTAACTGAATTGATTTACCTTCATACATGGCGTAATATTACGGAATACGGCAACGAGTATGAATATGTGTTAGGTAATAGTTTAGAATTGGCTGATGGAAGACCTAGAAACGGTAATGAATATGAACATGATGATAGTGACACGAAAAAATTTCGAATTCTTTCAGGATATTATGAATCTCCGAATGATATCATTAAGGTGATAAACTATCAAAAATTCAACGATAGAATTTCAATTAGCTACAACAAACACACTAAAAAAGTGAAAGTTTCTTTGAAGAAATATGCGCAATTAAAATTTTTATCTGGTTTAGCTGAATGTTTAGGATTCCCACCAGGTGAAGTAGTCTCAAATGTTTCAGCTCCTTCGTCAACTTTTGAAAGTCCCTTTATCGCTGACCCACACGCCGATTTTAAATTACTCTACCTGTACAGTGATATTGTAGAACCTCAAATTGTTGGAGATACAGTTGCACCCTTGTTGCGAGTGATTCCTGTTAAAGGGGAAGACGGAGATATGATTCATGAAGTGTTTGACAGATCTCATTACATACCAGTGACACGAAAAAATTTTCAAACGATTGAATCTGTTATAAGGACGCACACGGGACGTTTAGTGTCATTCGATCGCGGGAAGTTGATTGTGAAACTACATGTTCGTCAAAAATATCTTTCATAATGCTTGTACCTTACCAATGCTGCAACCAATCTTTCGAAGATTATTATACGCATCAGACAGGTAGCGGATTGAACTATTATCAAGGAACTACTTTTCAGAAAGGATATGGTTTCGGAGGACTGTTTCGCTCACTTTTCCGCGCAGCTGTACCTTTATTTAAATCAGGTGCCAAAGCCGTCGGAAAACAGTTATTTCATACAGGTGTAGATGTATTAAACGGTATTTCGCAAGGTGATAATATTAAAACAGCAGCTAAACGACGATTTAGGGAAGCAGGGAAAAATCTGACAGACAAGGCAGCAGTTAAAGAGAAATCTATGATTGGATCAGGTCAGAGGAATAAAAAACGAAAGAAACCTCAAAGTTCTCTCAGTCTTCCTAAAGCAAAGAAAGCGAAAGCACGCGATATTTTTGGTTAAAGATGTCTGGTCTTATTCATAAAGATTCTCCACCCTGCGTCAAATCTGAACTAGACTTGTTTATGATTCCACCCACACAAACTGCTATAGAAAAAGGACACTTTGTAGAATATCACCCGCTAGCTACTATATCTGAGAGTGGCCCCGTCGAGTTTAACATTGCAGGTAACAGTGAAGATTATATCGATTTATCAGCATCTTACCTTTACGTGAAAGTGAAGTTGACCAATGCTGATGGAACACCTATACCCGACAAGGCACCCGTAGCACCTGTTAATTTATTTTTACAAGCATTGTTTTCTCAAATAGATGTGAGTTTGAACGAAAGAGTGATTTCCTCCTCTAGTAACACTTACCCGTACCGTGCCTACATTGAGACTTTGCTGAATTATGGAGAAGATGCTAAGAAAAGTTTACTTTCCTGCGAATGTTTTTTCAAAGATGAATGTTTGGATGAAGTTAACCCTACGCTTACTACAAACCCTGTACTTCATAAAAGATATGAATTAACTTCAAAAAGTAAAGCGTTGGACATGATAGGACCTTTGCATTGTGATATGTTCCAACAAAATCGACTTTTACTGAATATGGTGGATTTGAAAATTAAAATGACACGTAGCAAACCCAATTTTTGTTTGATGGCAGATAAAGACGGAGATAAAACACCTGATTATAAAGTGGTGTTACAACACGCCTCTTTGTTTATTCGAAAGGTAAAAGTCAATCCGGGTGTTTCTATCGGACATGCCAAAGCGTTAGAGAAAACTAACGCTAAATATCCTATCGATCGAGTTTTATGTAAAACATACTCAATATCTAGTGGAAGCTGGTCTTTTATGCAAGATAACGTATTCTTAGGATCTATGCCTAAACGTGTAATTATATGGTTATTAGAAAATTCAGCTATTAATGGACAGTATAATCTTAATCCATTTTTCTTTAATCATAACAACGTCAACTTTTTAAGAATTTACATTGACGAACAACCAATACCATCCAAACCTTTAGAATTGAATTTTAGCGAAGGAAATTACATAGCAGCTTACCATCGATTGTTTCCAGGATTTAATCGATATAACGGAAATTATCTATCTCAAGAAGACTATGCTAAAGGACACACCTTATACGCATTTGATTTAAGTCCAGATTTATGTGATGGTCCACACCTAAATTTACAACATCAAGGAAATTTAAGAGTTGAAATTAAATTTTCATCTGCATTTTCATCAACTATTTCTGTTCTAATCTATGAAGAATTTGAAAACATTATTGAAATTTCCAAGTCAAGGCATGTGTTGTGTGACTTTCCAAACTAAATGAGAATGAACTCTCAACAGATTAAAGACATTTTATCTCATAACAAACACACTAAGAAATATTTTTTAGATGTGTTTCCCAGTGACATGTTTCCTAATAAGATTACGCAATATCCTTGCTGTTTTGTATGCAACGTATATTCCTCAGATCAACCAGGTAGTCATTGGCTTGCTTTCTGCATAGCTTCACCCAAAAGAGTAGAATTCTTTGATTCTTATGGAAACACTCCAGACTTATATCAAGGACCTATTTCAGACTTTACTTCAGAATTCTCTCGAGTGATTTTAAACCCATTGACGCTACAAACAAATATTACAGCTGTTTGTGGACAATATACAATTTTTTTCCTCATCTGCAGATGCAGAGGTGAATCTCTGAAAACGTTTCTGTCCTAATTGGTATCTGAAAATTTATGTAACCATCAAAGAGTGTATAATTTTATTGTCAAACGGTTTCACGTATATGTGAATTTTTATCAATAAAATTTTCTTATAAAATAGCATATCTTTTGTGTTTGTTTTTATTCGTCATGGATTTTCCGAGCCTTCAACACCCCTTCACAGCTATTTTAGCTAGGCCATCTAAAGTGGAAAGTCTTTTTTTCCAAAAGATTTTATCTACTTTAAAGCGTATACGATGAGACCTACACCTGATAAAATTGTTTGGTTTTACGGTATCAACCAAAAGTTGTACAATGAAATACCTGATGTCACATTCATTGAAGGTTTCCCAACTAATTATGAAGAATATTTAGGTAACAATACATTGTTTATTTTTAACGATCTTATGTCTGAAATTAGTGGTGACGGTCGACTTACAAACTTATTTACCAGGGAGAGCCATCATCAGGATTTAAGTGTTATTTTTATAACACAAACTTTTTTTCATACTGGAACGAAAGATGTTCGATTGAATGCAGACTATCTTTTTGTATTTAAAAACAGACGTGATTTAAGTCAAATCACATGTTTAGGAAGACAATTATATGCACGAAATTATAAATTTTTCTTAGAAGTTTTCTTAGATGCTACTCGAAACCCTTTCACCTACTTATTAATTGATTTGAGAAATGAAACAACTTAAGAACTTCGATTACGAACACAAATCTTACCGTGCCAAAATCAATATTACTATCAACTGAAATATAAATAATTGTGAAAAACAGGTGACTCATCATTTCATAAAATGTCGCCGACCCGTAAACAGGTCAAGGATTTACAGCTAATTCATTCATGCCCGAAAGCGTTGCGTAAGCAGTTACTAAAAAAGTTACCTTCAAAAGTGGTTAAGACCATCTGTGAGTGTTCTTTAAACGTGTTAAAGGGAAACATACCGATTTCACATTATCAGAAAAACCAGCTAGGAAGACACAAGTATCTTCTAAGAAAATTAGCTTCTAAAAAAGGCAGCCTTTATCAGAAAAAACGTTTAATTATTCAAAAAGGTGGTTTTTTAAACATTTTAATACCAGCTGCTGTTACCACATTGTCATCGCTTATCCATGGAATTTAGCAAGAAATTTGTGTTAGTCCCTGAAAGTGATTTTTCCAAGCATACAGCCACTAAAAAGCAACTAAGCGAGTTTGATAAAGAAATGCAGAAAGTTTTGAACAGCGATTTGCAAGATTTTGAAAAACTTCAATTGTATTACGACTTGTTAAAAAGAAAAATGAATTTACAAGATTTTAATCCACCATTAAAAATTGATGCTACAGAAAAGGATGAAACTTCAAAACCGGTTGAAGATGGAACTCTTGAAAACTCGACAAACTCTGAAGACAACATTTTAAAAATGATCCCAACTGGTGTTGAAAAACAAGCTGAACAACTCTTACAATATTTGAAAACGTATCCAGATATTTTACACTGGAATGATCGGGGTGAGATTATTTATAAAGACCAATTAAGTCTAATCTAACTGATTTGATCAGTCTAATACTGACTCAGAGAAAATCAAATAAACATTTATTCGGAAGAGATGAATTTTTAAAAGCACTGAATTCTACGAACACACCTAAACTTTTTTCAAGAATAAATATTTAACTATGAAAGCTGATGTGCATTCACCTATAAAAAATGTTAAACCGATTGATAAAGTTAAAAGGACTGCTTTGAAATCTCCTGTAATTCGTTGGCAGAAGTTATATAAATTAATAAATACTTTTCATTAATTTGATGTGTCATGTTTCTTTCTTAAACTCACAATTTCTTATACGTAAAAGAAACATTTATTTTCCATCTTGTAATTTTAAACTAAACTTTTTTTTCAATTTACTTTTTCACTCAATAATTTTTAGACATTTTTTTTTTTCACTTTGACATTTTTTTTTTTTCACTTTGATTTTTTTTTTCACTTTGATTTTTTTAAACTCATCTTTTTGGAAATGTATGACTAAATCTTTGAAAAGATTTTTTTATGTTCTAAAATCTGTTCAAAGATTTGTATTTCATCAATAAAGTTGATGTCTCCTGAAAAAAAAAAAAAAAAAAAAAAAAAAAAAAAAAATTCCTGAAAGGAAAAATATAAATTATTTTGACACATTAATTACACCATGTGAGATACACCAGTTCATTTTTTCCAAAATTTATAAATCATCAGGTGTTTTGAACAGAACACCGGTTAACACACTGAAACTTAAATTTTCTAGGAAATATCTTGAAACAGTTTGTGTTTGTCTTACAAATAGATCAGCTACATTTTCAAACTTTACTGATAATAGACATAATTCACCTAAGTTTGCAAACTTTTCTAAGTTTCTGCTTGTTATACAAGCGTGTCTAAATTGGCCTGGGGAATTATAAATACAACCGCTGCACAGATACTCTGATTTAAAGACCTGGCATAATTCTTGTTCGATCAGTGCTACTATACGTAATTCCAACACAGAAAAATCTTCATCACATGTTTCTGTAGGTGAAAGTTTATGACTAATTAAGGTTGGTAAATAGTTTTCATAGAGAAATGCCAATACACTTTCATTAAAGGAATTCAAATGACAATTTAAATTTTCAAGTTGAAATGCATCTAATTGGATCTAACAGCCTTTTTGAATGCTGCTGATTTCAGCAATACCATCTTTAGATAATACGAGGATGGAGTTGTTTGCAATGAAAGAGGATGAAGTGTACGTCAAGTTAAAGTCTGATATTTTCTGCACGAATCGATACCATGATTTTAAATTCATAGAAACACCAGTTTTTGTTGCACTTAGCGGTTGAGATTCAGAAGATCGAAGAAATTTTCTTATGTGAATTATCACAGAACCTTTGAACAGTTCACAAGTTAAATATATACCATTCCCAAGTTCTTTTAAACAGATTCGTTTATTCGAATAACCATCATTCATGTCCACAGATTGAGAGTGAGGTATTGTTTTCTGATTTCCATTAGATAATGACACTGATGGAATTGCATCAACGATTGGTACAGACGAAGTCTCAACAGCAATCGAAGAGGTGGATTCATCAGATAAGCCCATAATTAGTTTGTTGAAATCCATGTCTTGAAACACATCATCCAAATTTTCAAAAACTTCTTCTAGATCACATTCATTTTTACACTATTTCTCGCAACCATTCTGAGAAGAACCATTAGATCGTTTCATTTTTCCAAGAGAGAAAATAGATGCGGCTTTTCACAACAAAATCCAGTGAGCTTGTGTTGCCATAAGCAAATTTGAACTAACACAAACCTTCTCATATTCGAACGTCATATTCGAACCAATTTTTAGTTCACGTTTCCTGCACCTGGTGTTGACACAAACTGAAAAAAATTCTTTCTCACGGTTTCGAAGGAAAAACATCACCTGCTTCTTGTGACGTCATGGTCTAACCTCGAAAACATGTTTTGTAACTGAAATTTTAACCTTGAAAATTGTAAACGAGCTATCTTAGAAAGTTTTACAGTAGAAAAATTAATTTTATGAATACTATTATAAAATTTCTTAGCTAATGAAATTGAATATATTCTTTTATTTTTTGGAAACAGTCTTCTTTTTGACTTCGAATAGAAGGAAACTGGAAATATAATATATGTTTAAAAATAATGTATATATATTTTTTATGGGGTCCCACCACCTCCCCCCACATCTTCTTATTATGTGGCGCCCCACTTTTTTTTTTTATCTTGATCTTCATTTTTTTTTCACTTTTCTTCAATTTTTTTTCTTTTCTTCAATTTTCTTTTTTTTTCTTTTCTTCAATTTTCTTTTTTTCTTTTCTTCAATTTTTCATTTCTTCAGTTTTTCATTTTACTCGTTTTTTATATCCATAAGCTAAACTGCTTATACCGTCTTCTAAAATAAAACGTTTGTCGTCAAACGGGCTGAGTGCTAGTTTCTGTTGTTCTATGGTATATAATTGGTGGTGATCTTGTTGGATTCTATTGCTTACTGTAGAGAGGGTTTTCAGACGATGTATACAATCGTAATATTGTTGATGTTTAATTTTATTTTTACGGTAGAGGTGGGTATTCCCTTCGCTCTTTTTTTCTCACCTTTTTCCTTGAGGATGCTATACATTTTCGCCTTAATTCCTACAAATTCAAAGACAGTTTTCCCGCTCATCTTGTCCTTGAATTTGTCTATTGTCTTCTTATTTTTTTCAGAGTATAGAGGGTGGTTTTTAGGTAAGTTGGAGAAGTCGAATTCGTCTTGATGTTCTTGCATGTCTTTTAGTAGATTATCTGTTTGGATGTGGTAGGTGAGTGAGTCGGTGTCTGTGAAAAGCAGTTGGGCACGATCTTGGTAGTGTTTCTTGATTATATTGTAGTGGAACTTGTACATATGTAGTTTGGAGAGATCTAAAATTGCGAACCCTACATAGATCGGCCGATTCATAGTCAATGTAGTTTTGACTCGTTGGACAGCTACCAGTCCTTCATATTGAAGATTTTAAAGCTGGTGAATGCTGGAGACGCAACAAGTTTTTTTACCTCTTCTTTTCACAACTCGTTACACAACTCAATATTTCGTCTTAATCGGAGATTTTCCATTGTTTTACCGAAAACTGAGTTGTTCAACAACTTGAAGAAGTCTTTCGCGAAAGCGCTGGTAGCCTGCTTCTCTTATCAGTGTTGAATTCTATGTAGGGTTTTAACCAAGGTGATTGTCTGAATTTTATAACTTTGTGGATTTGAATGAGTTCAAGACCAAGTTGGAGGTAGAGTTTCAAATTTCTGTAGTGGATGATATAATGTTCTTTGTCTTTTAAATTGGGTGAGAGTTTGGAACTTCCTTTGTAGGGTTTTTTATTTAGTTTGGAACTTCCTTTGCAGGGTTTCTTATTTAATAGAGATTTTGCGTAAGGAGATAACATGTCTTCAGTGATGTGGAGATTTTCTGGCGCTAATGGGTATTCGTTATGGAGATGGTGAAGATTGGCCGAATAATGGAAGTCCACCTACAGGACATAACCATAATCAGCATTATCAGGGTGGGAGAGGGTGGTGTTTATATCTATTTCTGATGGCTCGATCCAGTGAAACTCCCCTATAGGCAAGTACTGGGACATAGCCCACCCATACAAGTTGTTAGCATCCCAGTACATAATATGGCTTGTTTTGCATTTTTTATCGTAATCAGGGGTATCAGGGTTGTTTGATTTAGCATACCGTTTGGTAATAACACTCACACCCCCTCTTACTTCCTTCTCGAAAAACAAGAGCATATCAATATCTGTAAGAAGCTCCAATTGTATTCGAGTCATCCTTAAACAGGCTTGCCATGAGAGTCCTGGAGATGTGAACATGTGTGTAGGATCTATTTTGTAATATTTTAAACAGAGTTTTCTGAAGTTTTGAAAGATGTCTGCGAGAAGAAGGACGTCACGTTTGACGTACAAGTCATGATATTCTCCAAGATTTTGGATATTAAATTTTTCCCAGACATTCTGTGCATGTTGATAGTCTTCTATGGAAATGGGTTCGTCTGTTAAGTCGTTGTGGAATGCTGAAGGTGGAGGGAGTTGTGTTTCGTCGAATTTTTGGAAGTCTGTAAAATAGCTGTGTGGATATATTCCCTTTCCAGTGAGGAGTGAGAGATCTGTATCTTGAGGAAAATTAGCTTTAAGGAGATGGAAGTCTGTTGGTGGGAGATTTTCAGTTAATTTTTCCAGGGATGTAGATAGAAATTGGAACGAATCGAGGAAGCGAAGTTTTACGGGACAGTCTTGTTTTTTATGGTGAAGGAGATGTACTTTTCCAATGTATTGGCAATGACGTCTATGGAGTACTTTTAAAATTTTCCTAACTCTGTCATGATATGGTGGCCGTCGTAATGCTTCAAGTAGTGAAAAATAACTGGGATAACTGTAGTTTGTTTGTATTGAAGATTGCAATTCGTGTGTGCTGCTCCACGATAGGCACCCGAGATATGATCATGATCACGACAGCGTTTTTCACCCAAGGGTTGATCACAGATGCAGCATACAGTAGCTTCTCTAAAGGCGTTTTCTTTCTCTTTGCTTAATTTCATAGGATTGATGACGTTCATTATTTCAGCTAACTCATCTCGCTCTTTAAAAACATTTTCCAAGAAATCTGATACTGCATTTGGACCTAAATAAGATTTAAATTTTTTCTTATATGTTTTTCCGTCTTGATCTATTATGATATATGCATATCCGGAAGGAACATGCTTTTGTGTGGGAATAGTGTAAGAAGGTTTAGTTTCCGGTTCTTTTGTGGGGGCAGATACGTCGAGACTTTAGAAATCAGCAGGAACATGTTTTTGTCTAGGAATGGTGGAAGAAGTGTTAGTATCGGGTTCTTTTGTGGGGATAGGTACGAGGAGGCTTTCAAAGTCAGCTATGATAATATAAGGTGTTAGGTGTTGGAACTGATATCCATTAAATTTTAAAATATTTTTCTCAGGAACAGGCATCTTGATATGTTGAGGGCATGTTCTGAGCAATATTGTAGATGATTATCTAGAAGTGTTTGTGTCTTGAAGCGGTGGAGGCATCGATAGCAAAAGTAGACTTCTCCATGGTGATTAGTGAGATGGGAAAAGAGTCGTGACATATTTTTGATGTAGATGTAGTGTGTATTGTTATCTTCATTTCTAATTAATAATAGATTTATGGCTTCATGTTGAACACGTTTTGATATATGAAGCATTCCGAATTCTTCTTCTTCATCATCGTAAGAGTACACATTTATTCTAAGGTTGTTTTTATCTTCGATATCTTTAATTCTGTTGTAGGGCACTGGACAGTGGATATCCTCTAATATTATTTCACTTTCAAAAGGTGTATAGTTGGAAACGCGTTCTGCATTTTTTTCGATCTTCTTTTTGTGAGCGAGAAGGCTCCAAATAAGACACTTATTATCATTGAAATTTTGAACATTGATAAGGGCTTCTTTTCTTTTTAATTTTTCAGGGGTTTCAATGAAACTGCTTCCAGCTAAAGGTTTGTAATGTGCAAAGCATAATTCAGTGTGTATAATTCTGTCTAGCACCCAGCCCGATCCCAGTTGGACAAATTCTTCAAAAAGAGTTTTGATCTTTTGTAAATTTTCGACCAGATGGTCTCTAACTGTTTCTTCAATGTGCTCTGCACAGGGGTCACATCTGAAGTAGCCCAACATCGTTTGAACTTCTTTGGCATCCTCAATGCTTCGCTGGAACCGTACTGTGTGAATTAAGTACCACTTCACAGATCCGATTTCATGGAGAGTATTAAAAATGTGGTTTTCTACTTCATCTGTGATTTGGGCATGAAAAAAGTCCATATCATATGCGTTTTCTTCCGTAGCTGGGATAGTAATTTTCGCTAAGGTATTTAAGGCTTTTTCAGTAGGTCTTGTCTTCTTCGGTTTGACTGCTGTTGTTTTCTTTATAACTACTAAGGGTTTGACTGTATGATGGGTGCGTCGGTGTTGGAATAAATTTGATTTCAGAGCAAAGATTTTCTGGCAGTCTTCGCATTGGTGTGAAGCAGATGATGCATTATGTTTCTCTTGATGTCTACGAAGATTATCCCGTCTATTGAAAACTTTGTCGCATTCTTCACAGGGGAATGAAACCTGCTTCTCGTGTACCTTCTGATGACGGATCAAATGCTCTTTTCTTTTAAATGATTTGGGACATTCTTCACATGTAAAATCTTTTTCAGTGTTGTGGGATTTCAGGTGACGGTTTAAAACAAAACGTCGACAAAAGTCTTGTGACAAACAGGGCATTCCTGAAAGGAATAAAAAGTAATTGTAAGTATTTAGTTTAAATGTGCAATATTTTTTAATGTGAATAATTTTTATCTAATAATTTACACCTATCAATGTTAATCGGGACAATTTATATCTAGCAATTTATATCTAAAAAAATTAGTGTGTATAATTTTTATCTAACAGTGTGAATCATTTCAGTTTGGGCAATTTATATCTAATAATTTTTTTATCTAAAAATGTATACCTAGCAGTTCTAACTTGGACATTTAAAATTTTTAACACTAATTTGGGGATCCTAAAATTAGCCTACCTAACATAGAGAAATTCGGGTGAGCCAGTCCTACGAGCTGAAGAGTCTCGAGAGTACTGTGGGTCAGTCATACCTCGATGTAGACTTCGAAACATAGAAACAGAATTAGCAGAATAAGGCTTCTCCCAACTCTATCTCACGTCCAGCTCACCAAAGATAGATAGCTTTTGTAAAAATACTTACATGTGTTGAAGCTCCTGTCATTTCGGATCGATCCTTGGTGGTTGTCATCTCAGGGTGAAGTTCATCAACGCTCCTCTGCATAGCTTGAGGCTGACACTCCACGGCTCGTACCACGCACTGAGCTTCATCTTCTGATGATTCTGTGACACTCTCCTCGTTGGATGATGTAGCCTTGGAGTGATATTTCATATGGCGTAAAAAATGTCGTTTCTGCTGGAATTTGCTATCACAAAGTGGGCATATCTGAAAGTAGATGAAAAAGAAAAAATCATTATTTGTACAAATTGAAACTAAAAAGAAAATTTTAAAGTGCTTTTTCTGTTTAAAAAATCATACCAAAGACTTCGTAACATTTTCTGTACGAATTCTACTTGGTCCAGGAGAAGTTTGTCTCTCTGTCGTTGAAACCTTGTTTGAAACGTTGCTTCTAGGCTTCTTTGACGGTGGTATGCCAGAATCCTGAAAATAAAAAAAAGAAAAAAATACTTAAAATCATTATTTCTACAAATTGCAACAAAAAAGAAAATTTCAAAGTACTTTTTCTGATTAAAAACCCCTAATTAAATTTTAAAAATCTCTACAAATCAGTTAAAAAGATTTTCTTTAGAAATTTTATCAACAAACTTTTTGAAAATATTGAATTTCCTTACAAAACTACACTTTCGGAGAACTTCATCCATTAAGCTCTAAACACTTTTCCTATCAAATCACGCAAATTAGATTTATTTTTCCTGTAAAAATCTTAAAGCAAAAAAAATATGTACTTACAGGATCTATATCCATTTTCTGTTTCTTTAAGACGGGTTGAAGAGCCTCGTTTTCCCATTGGTCGCAAATTTGTTGCAATTCGGAGACTGGAATTCCAAACTCAATGACCATGGATTGCTGGAATGATAGAAAAATACATATGCATTATTATTTTAATCTCTATAAAAAACGGTCACACATTTTTAAAAACATATATTCTAAAAGAAAAACAGATGTATAATTACTTCGGTTTGTGAATCCAATGCTTGAGATGACATCTTTTCAATGATACTAAAATCGTAGCTGTAGTAAAATAACTAAGGGAATCGAAAACAATTGTCTTGATTCTAGCAGCGTGAGAGATGCAATGTAAGTAAAGTCGATGGGGTGAATTCTAAAACGTGAACTCCAACCTTACGTCACAGGTCAAACATTTACTAAAATATATGATTAAATTTTTCAGATAATTTTCTATAACGAAATGAGTATAAAAAATAATGTTAATAATATAATAAATGAATAATATTTTATAAGGGAATATAGGAAATTCAATTGTAAATACATATTTTAATAACTTCATTTATATAACACTGAATTTAGATTGGAACGTACATATATTAATTAAATGAGAAAGTATTTTTAATATAAATATTGAAATAATCCTTTTATCTATAAGAAATATTGAAATGCATACATGTTAATTAAAATGAAAAAAAGCATTTAATATAAATATTGAAATAATCTTTGTCTATAAGAAACCTAATTGATGATAATTGAATATAGGGTCGTTCACCCTCTCGTGTTATAGCAGAAATTTATTTTTTCCCGCTAGGGGGCGGTGTCGGAGGGGGTGCGGGACTGGAGGGGGTGTGGGACCGGAGGGGGGATGGGAGGCGGTGTCGGATGGGGTGCGGCACCCCAGCACTCCCTCCTGAGCCCGTACTCTCCTTTTCCTACTACTGCCATTGATTTTTACTACAAAACTTGATAAAGAATGCAATTTCAGTTTTCACATAATTGTATCTATAAAAAAGGGCTAAATTTTTGTTTCAGTGCATCTCGAAGTCCTTCCCTTTCACTAAATGGACAAGGGGATAAACATTTCCCATGATGTATTTTTTTTCCAGAAATATACGAAGTAACAAAAATACCTGTATTTTCACAATTCCAGGACTTCTTCTTAAATGAAACGTAAAAGCAAAATTCTTTGAAACAATTTCACCACCTTTGTGCCTCTAAATTAGTAAAATAATAATTGAGGACTAATAAGGAAAAACGCTTAAACTACCAAAAAGTTAAAAAAAAAAACATTTTTTTCCCGAAGAAATGTCTTAAAAGTCAAGTTTAAAAAACAGGATAACCCTTGCAGTGCCAACCCTCGTAGAAATAGTTTAAAAAAAAGAGTAGAATGATGTCGCTGATTGAATTGCCACATGACTTGAAGTGGAAAACGCTGAAAGTGCCAGTGATAAGATGCGCAGTTACTGCTGAGCATTACAAAACTTGATCATGTTGTTATTGTTTGCATCAGTGGAATATTTTTGAGCAAGGTGAAATACATTAAATAAATAAATAAAAGAAATGTTTAAAAAATGATAATATAAGGTATTTAAACACTAAACGAAAGGGAACCTACATTTCAAAATGCTGAAATAAGAGTCCTAAAGGAATGAAATGGAAAATACTAAGTACCAGATGTATGGCTTATTATTTTTTTTTCGCTCTCTTGAAAAAAAAAAAAAAAAAAATTGGGACTTTCTGAATCTTCCATTTTCAATCCTTCCTTGATTAACACTAGAAATGCCGTTAGGGTCATTTTGACCCTTGCCAAAATTGATAATGGTCGATTCGAAAAAGACATTTTTTCATAAGATGTGTTATATGTATAAAGCACAGAATAGGCTAATTAAATAAGTTAAATAATTTTAAATAAAAATTCTGGTGTTAAACACTTTTATATAAAAATGAGTAAAATAACCGGCGGAGATTCTAGTGTTAATAAAACTTCTACTAATACGATAAAATGTACTAGATGCGTATAGAAATTCTATATAATGTTTCATATTGTTGGTAAATGTGAAGAAATGGAAATATATCTATAGATTTATTTAGATTTCACTCATAACATTTTATTTCTTTTAATTTGTAAATTAAGAATTGATCTTAAGCAATTTTAAATATATTTAAAATAAACTATGTTGATTTTAACAAAGCAATTTACTAATACTGCTTTCCTTGATACCATAAAATATATTTTATGCACATTCAAATATTTTATATAATATTTTCCATAGTTTGAAACCTTAAAAGTTATATATATTTTTTTTTTCATTAGATATTTCAAATTAACATTAAAATGTCTATACTTCATGACATTCCACTTAGCGCATAGCACAATTTATCGTTTTGTAATACACTAGCGACCGATTTTCTATAGCTATTTCACAGAAGATAAATTGAGAGGATAGAAGAAATAAAATCAGAAGATAAATTTTCAGACAAAGTGAGTCACGTAAATCGTAAGGCAATACAATTATGTGAGAGATAAATTCCTTTACGATGCGTTAGGAATTTTTTCTTATATATATAAATCTGTAGCTTAAAATAATCTAATTTATCTAACTTTGTAATATTTCTGTTGATTTAAACACAAAATCATTTTTAAAAAACATTTTTTTCTGAGTTTCTGGATATTTTAAAATAAAAAAGTCGCTACTTGTTGATCCTCTAAATAAAATTATTAAGTGCTTTGATAATATTTTTCTTTCAATCAAAACTATCCCTTTATGTAACTATCTATTTATGTAACTATCTATCTTTATTAGCCTCCGGTACGGTATGCTATTTCTTTCTCCCACACTGTAAAAAAATCCGAACAGTATTCCTGTAGGAATCGGAAAAATAGTTGCCCTTATCGTACCGGAAAATTTTCCGACTCAGCTCGGAATAAAATCCGTAAAAAAAGTAAACATTCATTAAAACGGTACTTTACGGATTTTATTCCAATTTTACGGATTTTATTCCGATTTTACTGATTTTATTCCGAGATGGGTCGGAAATTTTTCCGGTACTATAAGGGCAACTATTTTTCCGATTCCTACAGGAAATCTGGTCCTTTTTTTTTTTTTTTTTTTTTTTTTTTTTTTTTTTTTTTTACAGTGCAGCTTATTTTGTGTCCAAAAATAACGTTACCTTACAAACGCTAGCAATAAACAAAGTAGATGTATCATTGTACAATTAAATAGTCTATAGCATTTTTTAAAATTTCTAAACATAGCACATTTTCGATTTTTATACCGTTGTATTGGAAAAAAAGTACTTTAAAATGCAATTTGTTTGAAAACTGCATTTCCATTTGTTTTTGAGATATTTTTTTTCTAGTTTTTAGCGACATTTGTTTCATTTTGGCAACTAAAGCACTCTATTTCTGTAGAAAGTAAAGGGAAAATAGTTGAAAAATAGCAATTATACCATTTTGTTGCCACTTTCTCATAAAAACTGAAAAAAAAGTAATTAAAATACGTGCTATTTTGAAAAAATATAAATTAATTTATTTCTTTTTGCTGCATTTGTGTATTATTCTGAGATATTGACGTCCAACCCATACTTTATTGTAGGTGTTTATGATTGAATCGTAAATGAGGAATTCTTCAGCGGATTCGGATGACGTCGTTTTATATAAATAAAATCGCGTGTTTTAAGTCTTAAAACTGAGCTACAGTAGAGTCCCCATTATCCAAGTTCCGCTTTTTTTTCAATATTTTTTTCAAAAAAAAAAAAAAAAAAAAAAAAAAAAAGTTACTAAAACTTAACCCTTCACCGCACCATGTACCATGTCTGGCACATACCTAAAAAAATTATAATTTTCAATATGTGCCATATATTTTGCTAATGTGATCATTATAACTGATTAAAAACAATCCAAAGAATGGAAAAACTCTTATTTTGTCCTTGTCAGAGGGCTACATTAGACAAAAAAAATTTGAATTTGCCCTTCGGAAACAACAACAACAAAAAATAAATAAATAAATAAAAATAATAATAATAATAATAATAATAATAATAATTCGATCAAGCTAAAATTTACTTTCATTATTGCTGTCTGAATGCTTAAAACTATTAATATAAATAAAAATTGCACAGTGTTAAGCAGATAAATTTAATTAATTTAAGCTCATTTAGTTGCAAAATATAGCAATAGAATTTTTTAAAACCCTAATTTTGTAGATATGGTACACACCATAAAATATCAAATTTTAGCTGAAAATTTGAAATTTAATTTTTTTTGTACTATTTATCACTTTATTAGATCGATATATAGATTTGAATTAATTTTTTTCATAAAAATAGAAACAATCGTGCAGTGAAGGTTTAAGAGAAGGCGTATAAAACTTTATTTTAAAAATTACAAAAATTATATTTTTTATAATTATACATTTAAAACTTATTTTATTTTAACATAAATTTATAATTATGTTTCTAATATTTTTATACACATGCTTATAAGTCTTTGTATATTAAATATCATGCATTGTTTGATAACTAAAAAGGATGACTTAGCAAGTAGTTGATCAGATAAAGTCGGTTGTAGGTGGAGTTTATTATATTTCCTTCCTTTTAAGTTTTAGAAGTAAACTATCATGACTACTACAATCCTTAATAAATGTCCAATTATGGGTAAAAATAAACACTTCTGAAATTACATAGCAATAATATTATAAGTAAATAGTTTCTTTAACTGTCATTTTCCCAGTAGTTAATATATATCGAAGAAATCTGTCGAAAATTCAAAAATTAATCTTTAAAATATATATGCTTAAGATGTGATTAACAATCTCTATAATAATAGCCTAAGCCATATGACTGTCATCAATAGTTCCGGATTGACCGCTTCACTTTTTATATGCCAAACAGCCAATTTGGTAATTTAATGTTATCTGGGTGCAGATGATAAATCGCCAGATATTGTTCCATCGCCATCATATCACCAGTATTATAAATAGTCCATCGCATGCAACTGTCAAACAATTTTTCTCGAGGTAAATTAAAATAAAGCTTTGATGTTGAAATTAAATGTCATAGTTTATAGTATTATTTATTACTTTTCTTTTCTTATCATTCTTTTCTTTCTTTTTTCTTTCTTTTCTTTTCTTTTTTAAGAAATAAGAGAAAATTGAGAGTCAAATTTTAATCGTTTCAGTTTTAAATTATAGTTAGGTATTTTAAATAAAATGAGTGAAAGTATTATATTTTAAATGAAATTAATGAAATACAATAAAATACGACGGGTACAATGTTTGGCGATTTATCACCTGCACTCGGCTAATATAAAAATACCGAGTTCATGATTTCTGTATCGGAATCTTCCGATTTGGCGAAGGATTGAGCAAGTAAATTAAACTTTGAATAAAAGTAACATGATACAATGCAATACAATACTTAGCATACATTTAAGGGAGACCAAACTGGTCGCCAAGGGCGGCTAGTAATTCATATAAAGCTATTATTCAAATAAGCTAAATGGAAGTGGATTATTTTAACTTAACGCAGTTGTCTCCAACTAATGCAAAACTAAATTTTTACATTAAAAAATGATAAAATGGCTTCTCTTACAGCAGGCAGGTGATAACAATGTGACAACGGGCAGAGGCGTCGAAATGGGGGGTTATGGGGGAGGGAGCCTCCCCCTCCAATGTATGTGAATTTGGGAAATCCGAGGTTCGAGTTGGGAAATTCAAGATTTTTGAAACACTTTTTCTTTTTCTAAAAAAAAATATATATATATATATATATATTGTTTTGCTGACTAATTTTTTGAGTTCTGTAAGAGTAAACTGGTTAAATTATCAAAATAAATACAAAAACAGCAAGACTCAATTTGTCATTGCGTTTCTCCGTGCTTCGAAAATATCATACATCTTCCAGCCCTGAATTTCTCCACAGCTGTACATCAAAAGTTCTCTAATCTATTTTCTCCAAAACTTCGTTCCTTTCTCGAAAATCTCAAAATATCATGAGGCGATTTTCATATGAAGTACGCAATCGTACGCAATAGAAGACAAAATCTTTCATTAAATGAACCAATAGTTATAATGTTCCTGTTTTTAGTTTCAGTATTTTTCCTTGGAAGGACAGATGTTATTACAGATAAGTATCGTTATCATTAAACAGACATTGCACATATCATTTCAGTTGGAAAATAGAGCAAATAGTTTCAAGTTGGGAATTTTTTTAATTATCCCCCCCACCCCCACACACACACACCCACAAAAAATATCTGTAGCTACGCCCCTGACAACGGGTGCGCCAACATTCAAACAAAAATATTATGTCTCATGCCACGTGTAAAACACATTTCACCCTGAAATGGCGCAATATTTCAAAAAAAAATTATCAACTACTGGAAGCGTATCAACAACTCGCTAGGTCGCCCTATGTAGAGAAAGTTCGGGTATTATGGAATTGCACGACAATAAGGAATACTTCGATATCTGAAGCATACGTTAATGCAGTCATGCTTAAAACTGCAAAACGACTTCCTAGTAACTTCCATGAGGCATTATGTTCAGTTCTGTGTATATGCCTGTTGATGGACCGACACAGTGAAATAAAATCCTATTCTCAGTGTTTGACTTTTTTTTTTCTTTTTTTTTCTCTTATTTTTTTTTTTTTTATTATTATTCCTATGAATAATAAAATCTCATTCTCAGTGATGTTAACCAGGTTCCGTATAAAATGGAATTGTTATATTTATTTCTTTATGCTAACTTGTTGACTGGTCAAGAGGTTTTTTTTTCTTTTTTTTAAGATGGTTTTTCGGGTAATATAGAAATCAGTTAGATAATTGTGCCTAGTCCTCTCAGCTGTTTGGACGTAGTTTTCCGTTTCCCCAAAACAAATTAAATCTGTTGTAGAAAAAAAATATTTTAAACAAAATTGTATTTTTAAATGTATGTCAAACAAAAGGACATGAAGTGTATTTTAGAAACAAACAGGGAAACGAAATTTAAATTAGATTATTTTTTATAAGCATTTTTATGAAAATGCAGAAAAGCCCTCAAGACGCTCGGAGGGCTAGACGCGTCTAGTGAAGACGAACAATCATTCCGCCACGATGTATCATTTCAGATGGGCTTTTTACCATGTTGTACACTAGAGGAGGAGGATGCAGTGTGCTTGTTTTGCAATGGAAAATATTCAATTGACAGAAAAGGGTAGCAGTGGATATAATGCCTGATATGCGGTCTGTGGTAAGGCCGAAATTATACACTACATTTATGTTTTTGCTAACATTTATACATTTTTTTTAAAGAATCTGACGACTCATAGATGATGTACTAATGTTTTCATATTAAATAATTTTGATTATCCTTGTAAATCGTTGTTTCTTCTGAAATTATGATATTCCTTATAACTCCATTCCATATTAATCAATCAGTGTTCATTATCTGAAAAGTGTAACTATTTTAAAGCTAAATATTCATATTTTTTTTTCTTCCAGTTTAAACGCATTGCAAATGTGTGCAACTATAATATAGTCAAATTTTGTTGTTTACTAACACTTCACACATCCCATTTTTTATGTATCTTACAAATAAAAATGTAAGTGGTATTAAATAGTACCCGGACTTCCTATATATACTAATATGATCTGTAAGTATATTCTAAAAATTAATAAAAATAATAATAAACACCCAATAACTGATGAAAACAAAGGTTTTGACTGGACTGTCCACAGATCTGATTCATGAGATAGATTCTAAACACGCTTTACAAAATCGATGTGTACATTTCTTGAAAATTCCTTGGAAATATCATGAAAAAAGAAGACATTTTTTTAACAATTCTTATATCTTGCTTCTTCATAGAACGTATAAAAATAATCATTAATTATTGTTTCTAAACTAAATATTTAATAGGCAAATAATAACACGTTACACAAAGAAGAAATATTTAATTAATATTCATTCTCTGATCGATTAACTTATGTTTAATTAACACATCAAAGATTTTAAATCCTTTGTAGGCAACTGTAATTACAAGTAAAAATTTCATTTCTTAATGACTATTGGAATTTCAGCAGAAATTCAAAGAATTAATTATTACTAATCTGAATGTAAATACTAAAATATTTGTAGTGTACGTAAATGAGTGCAAACAATTTTAAAACAATTAAATATTAACAAAGACTTGCTCATTCAAGTTTACTTTATGAAGGGTCTAATTAAAGAACTGATAAACTAATATTCGACAGATAATTATTTGTTGTTTTTTCTAGAGTGCATCAACGGTATTAATCATAAAATTTCAATTTATTTTTTGATAAATTTATATATAACGTAAGTGGGCTGTTGCAAAAGTAAAATTAATGAAAAACATTTAATAATACATTAAAATTTTTTTGGCTATCACTGAATATATTATTATATATTTTGTCACTATTTTACTAATACAATTATATAAGTCTGATTGCTTTCCATTTCAGCAAAATTCTTTGCTGATTAATGACGTAAACTAAAAAGCATATATAATTTTATTTTGCGTAATTTATGAACTTTTAAATTTATTTATTTTTCCAAATGGTTGTTTTCTATTTACGCAAAATCATTTGGTGATTAGTAACAATAAATCAAAAAGCATAGATAATTTTATTTGTTAAATTACGTAATTGAAGATTTTTTAGGGTTCCGTACTTAAAAAGTAAAAACGGAACCATTATAAGATCACTCCTGTGTCTGTCCGTCAGTCTATCTGTCTGTCACAGCCATTTTACTCGTAAACTATGGAACGTGGAAAGTTCAAATTCAGGGAAGCAATAAAGACCATTGACCCACATATTTTCAGATTAATAAACATTCATAAATATATTTAGTAAAAAAGTAGAGGGGCTAATTATGCTACTTGAAAAAAAAAATATTTTCTTTGTATATCATGTGGGGTATCCTGTGAAAGCTTTTGTAACGCTTAACTCAAAAATACATTCCTTTTAATTTTATGTATAATATTTTCAAAGATATTGTTAAAAATGTAGCGCAAAAATATGTTCCCCCCTATCTAATTCCGAATCTACTGAAACTAAAATTATGAAAAAATTAGAGGTAGTAAACGTTAAAATAAACCTTGCCGGGAAATTATAGTGATTATCCTAGGTCACAATTTTTTTGAGTAATTAGCATTTTTCTGTTATACACCAATTTTGATTTACGGGCATTCAGAAAAATTGTTGAGCATTGATGAATATACCTATCGTTGCAGAAGAATAAAAGCATTGTTTATAATTATTTTCGAAAAAAATCATCGGTAATTAGCCGAGATATTAACCCGTAAAGGTACGGTCAGTTTGGACATACACAAGGACAGGGGCGGCGTACTCTATGCCTATTTAACAACTTTTAATGATATATATGTGTAATGTAATGTCCATAGTAACAGTATAAAAGCAATAAACGTCGAATTGTTAAAAACATACTAATTTAAGGGGTCTCGGGCTCTAAAAAGTGGAAAAAATGAAAAAAAGACCATTTTCAACATTTAATGTCTTAAAGTGTATATGATTTTAAAACACAATTTTTATTGGGATGAAAGATATAAGTATGTTCTTACGTTTCATGTATTTAAAAATTGCAAGATACAGAATTAGTATTTATAGGAGGCTCGAAACTGTTAGACATTTGTCGAACAAAAAATTGGGATAACAGTTTACGCGTATGATTACAAAATAAATATTGAAACTAGAATGAAAATTTTGGTGCTTACTTATACTTCAGATTGTAATAATTTCCCTGAACTTAAATAAATTTGTATTTAAAGCATTTTTATATTTTTAATGCAATGTTGCTATTTAGCTAAAACAAAATTTTGAAAATTTCAACAGTAAAATCACATTAAAAAAAACATTTTTTTGAACAATGAAAAGGAAATTTTGGGTTCAGTTTATACAGACTAACATGAAATATATGTTTTGAAAACTTCATGAAAAAATATTCAGAAGTTTTTGAGGTATCCTGCGCGTTATGCCAGAAAAACCCCATTTGGAAAATAATGACTTTAAAGTTTCGGAAACGCCGCTTCAGCTATTGAGCGGGTATCTATATTATAAAGGACAAACATATCTGTGCGTAACGCATACGTCATTCTGCGAATGGCAACATTTTGAAATTTGAAATGAAATTTCGCTTTTGCAATTTTCGCTACTGCAAATTTTTAAACTTCTAAACATCCCACATTTTAAATGTTTACACCGTCGTATGCAGAAAAAAAATGCACTTTCAAATGCAATTTGTTTGAAAGCTGTATCTCTATTTACTATTGAGATATTAATTTTTTTATGGTTTTTAATATCAATTTTTCTAATCGTGGCAACCGAAGTACTTCATTTCTATTAAAAGTGGATTAGTTATCTTTATTCATTATATTCTTACTGATGCCATTTTCTCATTACAATTAAAAATATATTTTTAGAAATTTGAACAGAATGACGTTACGCTTTAAAAAAGACACAATTTCCCTGATGATGCTGTTATATTTCACAATTTTTCATTTCGCTGATATTGAGTTTGAGTCAATAGGCAAAATATTTCAGCGACTGAAAATGACGTCATATTTAAAAGTAAACGATAATTTTATTTGATAAAACGAGATATTTCCCCTTGAAGACGTCTAAAAGTTATAAATTTCTGGAATTTTTACGCGCAGGTACAGAGATTATACTAAGACCTCAAATCACGAGTGGGAATTTTAACATGAGAAGTTGTAATAGTTGACAAACTTGACTTCAAGCTTGAAAATATATTTATTAATAACCTATTGCGCATTCAAATGTTTTTAAATGGTTAATATGGATGTGAAAAGTGGAAAACGACTTGATTTGGTTTAGATGTAAAGGTAGAAAAATTCTATGATTATGTCAAGGTGAAATAATTTTTGCGGATTTTTCATTCCGTAATACCAAGCATCAATTAATAACTTAATCAAAATTAAAAATCTTGATTATATTTTACTGATGACGTATATGAATTAAGTTTAATTTTTCAATAATTTTAACAGTTGAAGTTTATGAAAAAAGTATTTTGTTACTCTTAGGTTAAAATATGTCTTTGGAGAGTTAAATTAACAAGTGTAAGATGGATTTTTTATTATAATTATTGTTGTTGATGCATTATAAATTTGATGCAACAGTTCCTTTGTAAATATTTTCTTTCGTCGAAATTCGGCGGGTTCCACCTCGTAATTCTAAAAGCCAAAGTTCTGTTCTAATGGGAATTTCAAGGAAAAAATTATATCAAAATATGCAGAAAAGATAGGAGTTTAACATCTAAAAAAAATTGAAATTTCTTAAATTTTGAAGCTTTAAGTGTCCTGCGACTACTTAATCCTTTCCGGCACGGAGTAATTCTATTTATAAACTTATGAAACAATGAACTGACACCAGAATTTATAAACGAATTTATTAGAAAATGCGAACTTACTTATTTTCACGTACATGATAAAAGGAAAATTTTAATTAAATATTCTTGGTGCCGTTTGTCTGTTTTGGAATTAAAATTAGGTGTCCGTTTTTTAAGGGCATCGCAATCGAAAGATTTAATTAGAATAAATCGCATAAATACTGTGGGATTCGCGATAGTTTGCATTGATTGAATCTCTCAATACGCCTCGAGTGACTTTAAAAGTTAATCAAACACCTATTTGGAAAAACGCGGCACTGACCAAGGCGGCGTTGCAACTTTGAGACCTCAATTCGAAGCGCGCTTAGCACAATGCCAAATTTAAACTTTGAACAAAGGTTTTGTTTTAGCTACACTGTAGAAATAAAGGTTATTACTACTCTGAATTTAGTTCATGAAATGCCAAATGAAGTTTAATTATGAACTGCTTTTATTGTCAGTACCGAATTAAGTTCATCATAAACAGATTAGGATAATATTTAAAAAAGAGTTATACGAATAGCTATATTTGATATTATTTAGGTTCCATATCTCTTTGAACTTTCATGGTATACCCGATTACACTTTTCTAATATATACAGTTATACCCAACTCTACGTTGTATAGTTTTAGAAAGTCTTAGTATTCTTTTAGCAACTTTTTTTTTATAATACAATTACAATTTTATATATTTATTCTACGGAACCCTCTGTACGCGAGTAATGCTCGCACTTGACCGTTTATTTATTTTTGTTTTTATCCCTATGCTGAAATCACCGATTGGTTATTGAAAAATTGTTTCAGTAGCGCCTGAGAAGAATAAACAAGAAATAGGTAAAAACATAATTTTAGATAGTAAGGTATAAACGATTCCAACTAAGTTATAGTTTTTACAGCTGTTTACGTGAGAGAAAGATCGATTTTTATTGTGTATAATGCAGGTTGGGTACACTTACGCGAAAATTGCTATTTGAAGGTATTTCCGTTTCAACTGAAGTAACTACTTTCATTTACTTTAATTATATTTCCCCTTTTAATAATCCCCTTTTGTGATAAAAATTTATTTATTATTTTTACTAAAACAACAGGTCTATATATATATTGATAATTAATATCGAAATAAAAACATTTCAAAAAAAAAAAAAAAAAAACTCGAGAGAAACATAATATAATTGCAGTTACGCCAATTAATAAATTGGTTGTAAATTTTTTTATTGATTGAGTTATATATTTGGTTTATCATACGTCAGGTATTCCACTTTTGCACTGTTAAAGATTTTTTTGTGAAAATACAGAGAATCTACTGGTAATCTATTATCTTAAATCTTATGTAAAATTACAGATATTCGAAAAACAGAGATTCTGTTAAACATTTTCACGACGAATCATTCCAAAAGTGATATATTTCTTGACTTTTTACTGGCCACTACTAAGATTAGAAGTTTAAGACAAAAGTACGAATGTTAAAATTGTAGCTAGCTAACGTGACGTCAAGTTCTAATCTATATTTATTAACAACCTAGCGTATTAAAATATTCATAAAAGGCTGAGTGTGAATATAAGAAGTACACATGTGAAATTTTCGACAATGAAATCGTCGTTCATTGAAAAAATCAAATATTGCGTAAAATTGACGACATGTTTGCTGATGTTTCGTTCCGTAAGATCGAAATTAAGATCATCAATGGATAACTTCATCAAAATTAAGAATCTTCTTTACACGTCACTGATTACTTATACAAACACAGTATATATTTTTTTATAATTAGACAAGTTGAAGAAAATGGAAATAGTATTTTAATAACTTTCGTTTAAATTTATATTTCTTTTAAAAGTTAGACAAACAAATTTAATAGTTTTGTTTATATTGTAATTATTTTTTGTAGGCTAAATAAAATTTCCATGTAAGAGTTCCTATTAAACATTTCCTTTCATCGAATTCTGACAGTGCTACATCCTATATTTGTTTAATTCCTTTCAAAGTAATGCGTTTTAAATATTTGTCTGTTAAACAATTGCCTTTTCATTTCTAAATACCTAATTGGACCCGCGTTGTGATTCATCTGTATGTTTACAGATTTCTGGAATGTTGTGGGGTTTCGTTGGAACGATTTTTGAAAGCCGATTACCTACTCGAGAGATATAGTCACTGCAAGTTTTGAGGGGAAAAAAAATATTGATTCATTTTTTTAATAAAAATTATAAATCATAAGCTAAAAATGTAATTATTATAATTGATAAATCATAATTAGACCTTTCAATCATCGTCTAATTCCTTAAAATTTTGAAAAATGAAATGATTGCGTGAAAAAATGCCAAAATTTACTTCAAATTTTATTATTGTAGAATTTTATTATAGCCTTACATATAATTTTGAGTAAAATGGAATAATGTTGAGTCATTACATAATAGTACTTCACAATTTATAGTGTTGCATCGTATCATCCTTACATATATTGGGTGCTTCAAATGTTTGGTTGAATGTAAAACGTGATAAAGAATGATCAATGAGTCAGAGAGACACGAAGTTTGCCGATGAATATTCAGCATCATACCATACATACATAAATATTAGTTTTGTTCAATACCAACGAAAAATTACAGTAGAACCTCGATTATCTGAAGTAATGTGGACCGACCACCTTTCGGAAAATCGAAATATTCGGATAATCGGGAAAGCTTCCATTTACAGATTAACGAGAAATATATGCAATGTTTCTTATTATGGTAAAAAATGCTTAACCCTTTAAGCGTCCTATCCGTGTTTTTCCGTCGCGTAACTTTTGAAATTAAAGGCTGATTTACCACAAAATCGATATTAAAGCTCATTTTTTGAAGTGAACAAGATAAATAAATATGTAAGGTTATCAGATAAAAATTCCTATACCAATACTTATCCTAGCTACTATTTTATGAATAGTTAAACATAAATGTAAAATTCTGCAGGACGCTTAAAGTGTTAATAAAAATAAAGCAATAGCAAATACGATCAAAAATAAATTACCTGAGTTTTAAGTTTGAAATTAAGTACTTTTAAAAAATATCACAAGGGTTTAAAAAAAAAAATGATTTGTTTGCCAGTTTCAATTGCCTTTGCTTTGAAACTTTTTCACGGCGTTTTTAAAATATTGTTAGTTCACCAGGATCGCAGTCTTTCAGGTGCTCCAGCAATGCCAAACCTTATTGCACAAAATTCAAAAGCTTCAGAATTGCCAAACCTTTTGAAAAATATTCAGAAGCTTCAGAATTGCCAAAACTTTTGGAAAATATTCAAAAGCTTCAGAATTGCGAAACATTCAAAAGTTTCAGAATTGCTAATTTGTTCGTTTTCTTCGTTCCACTCGACAGCTTACTGAAGTTCAAGTTAAATGCAAAGGAACTCTAAGAATGGAGGACGGAAATATTTATATGTATTCGTAGATCAGAAAGGACTGCTTGCACATAAGGAATATCATAGTTTAAAAATAAAAAAAGCTTTCGAAATGGATTTTGCACACAAGGAATATGATAAAAAAAGCTTTAAAAATGGATTTCGGTTAAAAGAGTTTCGGATAAAAGAGGTTCAACTGTATTTCAAAATTTCGACAATAGAGTGCGATACTGCAGATAAATCCATGGAATAGTTAAATATTGCTCACACAACATAAGATTTGGAGACAAATAATGGTACTTGGAATGTTCTGAATTGTTTTTGTATCCAAATCTTGCGTTGTGTGAGCAATAAGGAATTATTTCATGGAATTATATGAAGCACCCTCTATTGTGAAGATTTTGAACTAAATTCTTTGTTTGTGTCGTACAAAATCCCGTACACTCTGACTATTTATCTGTAAACCGCATAACGCTCCGACCATAAATCTTTTTTTTTTCGCATTTTGCTTTCGTACCGAACTTTTGAAACGCCCGGTATACATATGGCAGTAATTAAAAATAATACCAATAAATTTTTATTAAATTTATATAGTTTTGTTATCTCTGTCTCTGACTATAAGGTAAAGCTAAGAGAGTCTGCGCACATTTCAAATGAATAATAATAAAAAATATATATATTAATCTTTTACTAAACTGTGCATGAATAATTTTGACTTCATTTGTTTTTTACGTAGTTCCATTGTTATTTCATTGTTATGCTGTAATTTAATAGAGCAGCAGTAATAAAACCATGAAAACTATTTTGCGGAATCTCTCCTTACAGGGTTGGTAAGATTGCGCATATGGGTATAACAGATTGCGCACATGGAAAGAAACGATTGTTATTAATAATAACTACAACTAAATTGTTAACAATAATAATTACACTTAAATGGCATTGTTGTGAGGTTTCTGTGAGTAAATATTATTGTATTGGGGGTGAATATTTCAACCTAATGTTTAAATAATAATAATAATAAAAGAATTTTAACAACAGTTAAATAATTTTAATTTAATAAGAAGATTGAAATATCAGTAAAAGCAAGCCCTACTAAGATTACAAAATAACATTAATCTGCTTGATCACATGTTTAACTTGAAAATTACATCATTTTCATTTACACAGTTTCAATGTATTTTGTATGCTAACCGAAGTTGTCGTCGTCCACAATCGATGCACTTATCGTTGTAAATCATGGAGCTTTCGTGCAATCACCTGCCAAAAGCAATACATTGAATTCCAGTCTGTGGTCGATGTTGTCTCCTGCTACAGTTCCAGACATTCACTGCATTCATTCTCATTGACCTTCGTTATTTTTCGTTCTCACTTTTTCTGGAAGCACCTTATCTTCAGCAGTTTTCTTCTTCTTTTTTTGTAGCGGCGTCTATCTTAAGTCTTTTCTTCATATATATATTGTGCATCAGCAACATTAGTTGCACTCTGCTTCCTTTTCATTTCGACGGCATTAAACTTAGAATGGGTGAAAGCTTTTCTAAACACTGTAGGTGTTATTAGAAAATTTATTTCAGTTAAGAAAATTAATTTAACAGCAAATTAATTGTTCATAAATTAAAATAAAATGTAAATATTTAATTAATTTATTAACAAATATATTATTAATTTATTAACAAAACTAATTACATAAAATTAATTTAAGAACAACTGTATTATTAATTTATTAATAATATTTTTAGCTGCAAAAGTATTTTTTTGCAAATTAATTTGTCGGCAAATGTAGTTTCAATAATTATGTGTTTCTTTTTTTAAATATTTCAAAATTGATTGATTCGTATGTTTCACACGTAATTTATAATTCATGCAAATTTATCAATATGCTGCGTAATCTCTCCTAGAATTGAAACTTATGGTAAAATGCGCCATCTCTCCTAAGTAGGAGATGCACAAACTCTCCCAAGTAGGAGATGCACAAACTCTCCTATTTTGGTAGGAGATATTGCGCGGCCTTTTATTTAAACACGGCGACTTCTAAAATGAATTGTTGATGTTCGCATCCTTAGTCTACGTTAGTTGTTTATAAGAAATCGTTTATGTTCAAAATATTTTGTACTACTGAGATTCTATAAAAATTCTGACGAACAGTTATGAAAATTCTAGCACTTACTTTGGAAAAGCAAAAAAAAAAAATAGCAATGCTTTATCTAAGACGCTTGGAACAATCAATGTGCACATTCATGTAGACACCTGCATTAATGCTGCTGTAGAACTACCTGGAGTCGCTGCCCCTGCAATCTACTCCTTCCCGAAGAATATCTTTGTGCGCTAGCTCTCATACCGCGTGATCTCTCCTGGCTTTACCTTGCATATATTTTACCATGTCTATATTAAAATGCATAGTAATAAAAAATATTTTTATTCTTAAATGTTAAAAGCAGTTTTAGTATATGGTGATTTTAAAACCGCCAATTTTGCTTTAGAGAATTTTATAAATATTTTGATAAATGTTGTAATGTTTTGAATTTTATAAATTCAATTTTTTTTTCTGTTTAATTATATAATAATCAACTGTATCCTTATGTTTTTATTTATTATTATTTTATATAGATTAAGAGTTTTGTTAAAGAGCGCGAAATTACTTACTACACATAGCACATTTGTCGCTCACGGAGAGTATTTTCCCACATTCCGAATTTTTTATTTTTGTATCTGAAGAAAGAATTTTCCCGAAAAAACAAACCAAAAAATGTTTATTAAACATTTTTGAGTTGTTATTTTTATTCGTCAACTCATATTTTTGGATTCTATTTTGAGATAACAATCCTTTGACGTATAAAATATGTATTTATTTTTATCAACAAGGTTTTAAAAATCCATCACTCATACTCAGTTTAAGCTCATAAATATTTTATACATCTAATGGATTTTCTTTTTGTTTTGTTAAAATAAACTACACATGTCACTAAATGAAATTACACTGAAAAAAAATAGACTTTTTAACATAATTTGATGGAAAATGTTTTCTAATATTTCTATTTAAAAAAAAAAGAAAGAAAAAAAAAACTTTTATTATTGAGCAATTTTAATGATTAAAATTTACATAGAGTTTAAAACTACTAAAATGGTAATTTAGCATAGAACCTGCGGTAGATTATGTGAATAAAATATATTTAATTTTCAACCTGATATGTCTAACAAATATGCACGACAGCCTAACTATACAGTAACTATAATAAAGTTTACTGTTGTCTATTTAAAATTTCCTATTTTTTTAATTCAACTGAACTTAACGTCTATTTAACTTACTCATTATAAATAATATATATGTTACTGATGTAAAAGAAAAAAAAACTGACAACTTGGCCTACAGGCGGAGGAAGACATCGAAAAGTTATAATTACACTAACAAAAACTAAATCAAGATTAGAGATAAACCCAGATTAACAATTATATCTAGCCGCTTTTGACGAGTTTTTAATTTCATTTTTCTGTAAGAGATGGTTTTATATGAAACATGTAAAGGCAATACTCATAGAAATATTTTCCACACTCAACAACTCAAAATTTTTTGACATATTTTCAGATTTATTTTTAAAAGTAAAAACATGAAACTTGCTGACGTGATTTTTTGAAAAGATTTATACGCGACCTGTCTACTTATTTTTCATTCAATCAATTAGAACTTGATTTACAAATAATTATTTTCTCAGTACGGGTTGGGTTGGGTTGATTTTTGACGGCCAATTATCTACACGAGGGATATAGGCCCGGGTGGAGTGCCCTCCGTGGGGGTCTTTCTAAGGGAACCTAATCCGTATTAACGCATGGAAGATCCACGGCTCGAAGAAAACCACGAAAACTCCGAACGATTAGGCCGACGGGCGCGATTGGGATCGAACCCAGCACCTCCTGTCTACCAGCTTCGAGAGCAGAACCTCTCGGCCACTGGTGGGGCCTTTTCTCAGTACGATCATTTTTATCGTTTCCAGCACTATCGCTTCGGGAAATTTGGTTCAAAATGTGAACTTTGACAGGTTTTTTATAAAAATATATGCTGTATTTATCAAACAATACACCAATACGGAACATTATACAGTTTCTGAATAAGAGAACCTGCCAATTGGGTGCATTTTACAGCAAAAATGAATTTAAAAATGAGTCAGAGAATAAGCCGTTTGGATTTGAATACACCCTTAATACGAGGATTTTTTTCTTCAGCCCCTATTTTTGTTTATTTTTATTTTTTTTTTTTTTTGGCTATAAGATTTGGTCCTATCGAAAACTTGTCAATATAAAAGTTACAGATAATATGAAGAAGTTCTATAATAAATTTAAGCGGATTGGATATCTTGTGAATAGAGAAAGTTATGAATTTGTTTCTTCTTCAACCGCCCAATTTTTTCGTTTTTATTTTTATTTTTTTTTATTTTTTTATTTTTTTTGCCGTAAGTATTGGTTCTATCAAAAACCTGTCAATATAAAACTTGTGGATAATATTAAGAAGATTTATAATAAATTTAATTGAATTTGATAGCTTAAGAATTGACGAAGTTATCAATTTTTTTTCTCTCTCTAAAACACTATTTTTTGCGCCCTTTGAGCCCATCTTTAATTTTATGAAAAATCTGTGATATAAATTTTTGTCCCGTTTCCTAGAAGTAATAATAACTTCAAACTGATTTGATATGTATTATAATTGAGAAGTTATATAGTTTGTTCGGTTTTCACAAAACCCCTCCATATTTCCACCCCCTTGGTCCGATTTTGACCATTAACGAACTTGAGCGAGATTTTCAACCCCTTGATTTTATGTACCAGCTAGGAAGAGATATGTGCAGAAGTATGGAAGTTATCGTGTCCATAAAGAAGTTTATATCTATACTAATAAAGAAACAGTTCTCTGTGTGTGTGTCTCTCTGTGCTAGTCTCTCTGCGATGGCTAGCGAAAACTACTCCACGTAGAAGTCTGAAAATTTAGGTGTGATTAATCCAAAACAGCTCCTGATGCACCTGAAGATAGGATTTTTAATTTTTTAAGGGCCGGTGCCTTGATCCCTTTTAAATTTTTACGCGCTAAAGTGTTAATAACATGCCTCTTTTCTGTTCGATCATCTTCATTTTTGGGCTGAATTATCCATTCTGTTTCTACCCCAATCCTACATTTCAATTAAAACTCTGGCACCCTAGGGGCCCGTTACAAGGTACCATGAAGTTTTAGTGCACTATATGGTTAATAAATTGCTTACTTTTAATCCGATATTTATTGTTGGTAACCTTTTTCCAATTAGATATTCTCCCGTTTCTACATTCCAGTTAAGACCCTATACCCGTTAAGAGTCCCGTAGGGCCTCTTGAACTTTTTGTGTGCCATGCCTTTTTCACCCCCTTATTTATTCACATTCTCAGAACGTAATTTTAAAGTTGAGTCTTGGACTCATCTCCCTTGACCAACACCCACATATTTTTATTGTGTCCCTAGGCACATTTTGCACCTTTTGCACATTTCTTAAAAATTAAATTCTAATTATTATTTCCTACTCTGTGCCTAACTTTGACTAATCAAAGATCTAAAATACTAAGTACTAAAACGTTTTAACATGTTTTTTTTGTTAGGGTCTTGCTCTCAACTATTAGTTAGCCCCTTTTGTGTCCCATATTATAGCTCCCTTAAAAATAGTGCGATTAACTAGCTTTTTTTTTCTAATAACGTCTTATGTTCTCCAGGTACTACATGAACAACAACAACAAAAAATTCAGACTTCAGCTACGACCAATTCTGAATATTAATTGCCTCCTTGAAGCCCTTGGTGCATCTTCTTTAAAAATGATCCGAATTGCTTCCAATTTTTTTAACATAGTTATAGCGTTCTCAGTTTACTTTAAAAACTACTAAAAACTATCTTTATAGCCAACTACATGCCACATAAGTCCCTGTACCCTTGGGGCCCCGTAAAGTTCCCTTAAAGTTTTTGCACCATAAATTTTTAATAAATTGCTTCCTTTTAATGGAATCTTAATTTTTGGAATCCTTTTTCCATTAAGTTGCCCGTTTCTACATGCCAGTTAAGACCCTGGGACCGTTTCGGGTCCCGTAGGTCCCGGTCATGTGTTCCTTGAACTTTTTGTGTGCCATACATTTTTCACCCCCAAATTTTGTCACCTTCACAGTTCGTAATTTTAAAGTTGAGTCTTAGACTCATCTCCCTTGACCAACACCTACATATTTTAATGGGGTCCCAGGACCTTTTAAAAGCATTTCCCCAGGTTTTTGAGCATTTCTTTAAAATTATATTCGAATGAATATTTCATACCATATGCTTAATGTCCACTAATCGAAGATCTAAAACGCTAAGTACTAAAACGTTTTAATATATTTTCATGTTAGGGCCTTGCTCTCAACTATTAATTGCCCATTTTTGGGCCCCATTATTATAACTCCCTTAAAAATAGTCCTATTCAATAGCTTTTTTAAAATAATTTCTTAAGCTCTCCAGGTGCTACATGAACGACAAAAAAAAATTCAGACTTCAATTACCATCAATTTTGAGTATTAATCGCCTCTCAGGGCCTTTGGTGGTGCTTCTTTAAAAGTGATCCGAATTGCTTGCAATTAACTTTATCATATTTCAAGTGTCCTCTGATTACTTTAAAACTACTAAAAAGTATCTTTATAGGCAACTACATGCCACTTAAGTCCCTGGCTTCTTGAGGCCCTGTAAAGGTACCCTTGAAGTTTTTGCACTATAAATTGTTAATAAATTGCCTTCTCTTAATCCGATCTTCATTTTCGGAGCCCTTTTTCCATTTAGTTAGTCCTCCTTTTCTGTATTCCTGTTAAAATACTGGGAAACCCTAGGGTTCCATAGGGTCCGATCAGGGGTAGCCTTGAACTTTTTGTGCGGCATACATTTTTTCACCACCTAATTTTCTCTCATTCTCAATGCAAAAATTTAAAATTGAGTCTTGCACTCTTCTTCCCGGACCAATACACTCTTATTTTTACTGGACTCTAGGGCTCTGTTTTAAGCAGTTCCCTTTATTTTTTGCGTATTTCTTTAAAAATTTGTTCTAATGATGAATTCATACCCTATGCTTAATTTTGATTAATTGAAAATCTAAAGTGCTAAGAGACCTTTTAATAAGTTTTCGTTTTAGGACCCTGATCTTTACTATCAGTTGCCCTCTTTGGGCCCTTTGTTATAAGTCCCTTAAAAACGGTCCGATTCACTAGCTTTTTTTTTATATAACTTCTTACGTCCTCCTTCTACTACATGAATGACAAAAAAATTTCTCAGACTTCAGTTATCACTAATTTTTAATATTAATCTCCTTCTTGGGGCCTTTGTAGCAGCTTCTTTAAAAACTATCCGATTCAATTACAATTTTCGTTAACATAGTTTCAGCGTCCACCAACTACTTTAAACTACAATAAATTTTCTTATATCCAACAACATTTCAGATAAGATCCTGGCTCACAGGGCCCGGTCTTTTTTTATACCTCAGCTACCACTTTTTTCGAACATTAATCTCCTTTTTCGGCATCAACTTACGTTTACTCACTTCAGCCGTAAACTAAAAATCGTGGTACTTTAAAGGTAACTTTAGACAAGGGTTAGTTAATGTTAAAAGTAATTCATGAAATTTATTTTTGGAGGGGGCATCTTCTCAAGTTTGGGGGTGCATTTTATCCTGGGATTCTAAGAACTCAATTTCAACGGGATTTGGTTCATTCAACTTAGATTACAATTCAGCGACTTTCAGCATTATGAAAATTTAATTTATACTTCAGTTAACAACATTTTCTGACATTAATGATGCTATTTTTTTATTCTATGGGCTTGATTACTACGGGGATTGGCTCACTCAACTTGGTTTTCGATTGTCTCCGGCACGTACGGAAAACTTTCGGTACATTGCCTTAGGTAGTGGGGGCCATGTTACAGGTGTTTTCCGAAAGAAGTTTGTTGGGAACTCACTAGACGTTGCGGAATGGGGACCTCTGGAATCAGTTTCATTTAAAAGAATTTCAAAAGATATAAAATCACTCAAACTTGTGTTTTAACAATTATCAAGAAGGACCTTGGTGCAATATAATAGAAGTGTAAAAAATAACAACGTTAAAAGAACCAAAAATTTAAATTTCAAGCATACCGGTTTCAGTAGCATAGAGCATACCTCCCTCGGTGCTATATGCTACCAAAACCGGCATGCTTGAAAAAAAAAAATGTGCTTTTAACATTGTTATTTTTTGCCCTTCGAAACTTGAGTTCTGTTTAACGTTATTATTTACGGACCCCGGGCAACGCCGGCCGGGTTTGTTAGTATATATATATAAAGTTTTGAACTGGGGGGGGGGGGGGGTGTTATAGGCGTCATGATTGGCGTACATCTGCAATTTTTTTTTTTTATTCCAACATAGGGGAGATTGCAATAGGTAGTATTTCTTACGAAATCTACCTAAAAGAGTTCTGCGTAATAACAATATTTGATATTATTTATCTTCTTATATCTTTGAACATTTATGGCATACATATTTACACGTTTCTAGTGTATAGAGCTATGCCCAACCCTACGATGTATAGTTTTTTACAAAGTCTTATTATTCTTTTAGCAACTATTTTTTTAATCATACAGTTAATAATTCATATATTTATTGTACGGAACCCTCTGAGCGCGAGCAATACTCGCACTTGACTGTTTATTTTTATATAATCAACTACATTGAAAAATAAGAAAAAAAGTGTTATTATGATATTATTAAAAACGAGTTGGAACCCGTCGAAATTCGACGAAGTAAAATGTTTAGAAAGAAACTATTAGATCAAATTTATGATAAACCTACAAAAATAATTACAATAAAAAATTCATCTTATATTGGTTGTCTAACTGTTAAAACAAATAATATTTTAAACCTAAAATTATCAAAATGTTATTTCTACAAACTTCAACTGCTTAAATTATTGAAAAATTAAACTGTATTAGAATACGTAATGCAAACTTTAAGTTCTAATCTCAGTACCCGCGAATAAAAAATTCAGAAATTTTCCTTTAGTTGTCATAGCATTGGTCATTTAGTATTGGTCAAATATTTAGTTTTAGCAAAGAAAATGATCGTTTTTTTTTTAAATATGACATCATTTTTACTCACTGAATCATTTTGCCTAGCGTCTCAAATTCAATATCAGTGTAATGTAAAAATCAAGAATCCTTTATCATATTATCATGATAATATGATAAGAGAGTCTTGGTAAAAATAT
Source organism: Maratus speciosus (assembly GCA_963932465.1). Classification (NCBI taxonomy): domain Eukaryota; kingdom Metazoa; phylum Arthropoda; class Arachnida; order Araneae; family Salticidae; genus Maratus; species Maratus speciosus. Next base: position 314,127,400 of record OZ010794.1, read on the forward strand.
TGAAATGTAACTGATTTATGAAGAAATATGCGTGTTTTTTTTTTTAATAGCTACGTCATTTTCTGTTTGAAAATTATAAAAAAATTACTTTTATTTGTAATGTGAAAATGGCATCAATAAGGATAAATAAATCATGACTATTTTCCCTTTACTTTAAATAAAAATGCTGTACTTCAGTTGCCACAATTACAAAATTGGTACTAAAAGCAATAATAAAATTAATATCTCAAAAATAAATTGAGATAGAGCTTTGAAACAAATTGCATTTAAAAGTATACTTTTTCCCTGTACGACGCAGTAAAAATTGAAACTGTGCGATGTTTAGAAGATTAAAAATTTGCGGTAGCGAAAATTGCAAAACCGAAATTTCATTTCATATTTCCGAATGTTGCCATTAGCAGAATGACGTATGCGTTACGCACAGATATGCTTGTCCTTTATAATATAGATAGCTTTTAAACTTCCATAATAAATATTTTTTCTAGGCCATCTTTAAAAATATTTGAAATAAAATTTGAAATCGAGAAATATTTATATAAAATACTTCTGAAAAATATGAACCTTGCTGAATAAATTTGTAGTCGAGTATAATGTTTAATATTTTTTTCTCCTTTGATGCCTACTACCTATTTTTTTTTTTTTTTTTTTTTTTTTTGTATGATTAGATTAACTGTTATATTCTAACCCGTATACAGACCACTTACAAAAAAGTATAAAATTTGTTTTATATTCGAACTAATTAGTAATTTTAAATTATTCCGACTGCCAAAATTTATTTTACGCATTGTATCATAACATTTTTTTTATTTAGAATGCCCCATATAAATTTTAGAATATTTGCATTGCTTAATGTTATACAGGGTGTATCTAAACTCTTGGGCAAAACTTTATGTGGTGATAGTACACATCAACACAAACAGTATTAAATAGGAATCTAAGGATTCCAAACGTCTCCTGAAGGAGATAGACACCATTAAAGTTTAAGGTTCAAAATTTTAAATGATTATAAAACTGGTTGGATGTGCCAATCCCAAAACTTTCTTCTATCTTATACATCTTAATATTTCAAAACCTAGTTACACATGTTAATACTTTAATATTATTAGTTCAATACTATACCAACTTTGATTTTCATCTTAAATTTCTGCTCAAGTCAATTAAACGGACTAAAAACGAGTTAATCTATATCATGATATTTGTTAAAATTATTAATTTTTCCTTATTCTGTAGTTATCAACTGTTTGCGAATAGCCGGCATAGCAGGAAGCGAGTTCCCGCCGCTGCATGAGCCGCCGATGCACAATAGAACTACGAAAAATCAAGAAAAGTATACAAAAATCGCTAGCACGGAGCCCCTTTACCGCGCAATATTTCCAAATTCAAGGAGAACCTGTTGGCCAAGGCCAAAAACAAGTACAAACATTTTGGTTCAATTGTATGCATAATTTTATACGCTGTTCGATGGTACAATAATGAAAATGGCATAGAGATCTGAATTACAGCGCCCCCTTCTTTCGGAATTTTTTCAAGTTCAGGGAGGACTTGTTTGCCATAGCCAGAAACATGCAAAAAAAAAATTGGTTCAATTATATGGATAACTTCATACACTTTTCGATGGTACAATAATGAAAATGGTACAGACATCGCAATTATAGTGCCACTTTCCGGCAGAATTTTTCCAAATTCAGGGAGGACCTTCGTGACATGACCAAAAATAAACACATAAAATAACACCAAAAATAAACACTTTTCGGCGGTACAATATTAAAAATGGCACAAAAATTGTACAAAAATCGCTCGCAGTACAAAAATCGCGTACAGCGCCCTCTACGAGCGATTTTTTTTACAAATTAAGGGAGGACCTCCTTGCCATAGCCAAGAACTTATTTTTATTTATTTATTTATTTTTTTTTTTTTGGTTCAATTCTATGCGTAACTTCATACACTTTTCGATGGTGCAATATTCAAAATCGCACAAAAATCGCTATTACAGCGCCCCCTAACGGCGAATTTTTTTAAATTCATGGAGGACCTGCTTGCCATATCCAAAAACTTAAAATAAAATTTTGGTTTAATTCTATACATAACTTCATACACTTTTTGATGGTACAATGGCGACAGACAGACGGACAGACGGACACACAGACAGACAGACATTTTCTATAAACATGTTTTTTGGAATCTCTGACCCCTAAAACATGCAAATCCGTCGAAAACCGGAAGTCGAAAAAAATTTCGATTACAATACTTTCTTCTATTGAAGACAGAAGAAAGTAAAAAGTAAGAAAGCAGAAGAAAGTAAAAACGGAAAAATTGGTCGATTCGTTTGCGGTTTTCACTAAAACTATTCTTTATGTCAGTATTTTCTTCAAAATAAATTTTAAAGATAAAGTTTAAAAAGTGCCGATAGCGGGCGCTTTAGACTTTGAAGTAACGAACAACTATTTTTTACCGTTATTTTTTGTATCTCATTAAATGCTTTCTAAAGCTTAGACTTAAACTTAAATTTTGAGCTCAAAATCTGAATCGTTGGGAGTGGTTAAGTAACGCAAACTGAACTGTGTTCAGGAGTTGAAATTTGAACACCCCTCCTGAACCCAGTGCAGTTCTTACTTTATATATGTATATGTGCAAGCGTATACATCAGAAATTATATTTTAAATATTTATGTTAGAAATACCTCAACCAGACACTTTTTTTCTGTGATGTTTTAAATTTATTCTTTTCGAAATTTATCATTTCGTTTAAGATCACATCTAATATATATACGAAATTTCTCGAAGGATTTTACATTTCGATATTTCGCAAGAAATATTTTATCATCTGTGACGATAGATAAAAGGAAGTAAATAAATTGTATAAGTATCTGTTTTAAGATGTAACATATCATTTTATGTAATCTTTTGTTCAATAAACGAAAATTATTCTTTTAGCATTACAGGAGAGGAAATTTATCAGTATATTTATACCATTTTTGAAAGTTATTATAGACTTGTATTTAATTGATAATTTTTATTGTAACTTAATAAAGATTTACAGTGTACAAAACAATTTAAATCGTTGATTGTTGTGAAATATAAGTTCTGAAATTTTATTTATATTATTTCAAATACGGAAGCCAATGTGATAATTGAATAACTACCCATAGTAGGATAGGGCGTTTAAGTTAGTTATCATTTTAAGAAATCTTCAGTTCTAGAAACGAAAATTATGCCTCAATTTTCATGAGAGATGGAATTTCTATTTATATTATATCTATTTTTTTAATTTTGTTATTAGTCGATAATTTATTATTAACTGGATAATAATTTGCAATATATAAATGAAAGTTTTAAATTTTTAAAACACACTGTAAAAAAAAAAAAAAACCTGTAGTTCTACAGCTGTAAAGTTACATGCTTACTAAACTTTCATCTGTAATTGTACAAAAAAAGCTGAAAATCTACAAAACTACTTTTTGTAGAGCTACAGAAACCTGTAACTTTACAAATGAATCTGCTAAAATTACAGTAGGGTAATTCCGGGATTTATGCCGCATTTTTTTTTTTTTTTTTTTTTTTTTTTTAACTTGTGTAGAAAGTACCATGGTGGACATAAAATTTAAAAAAAATCATGCTGTGCTATTTAATGTTAAGTATACAACGCGTGTAGTGTGACAAGAAAATTCAAAACAAATTATTAATTTTTTTTAACATTTTTTTTTCTAAAACATTGCACTGCGGCGGGTCACCCGCACATTCAGGCTGAGTCACCGCACTTCTGCGGTAGTTATGCCGCGCTTATAATAAGAACAGAATGAAATTATAAATAAAAATATTTAAAAAAAAAATCATATCTGGACTATCATTAACGGTGTAATAACAAAATGAAACTAAATGAGTACAATGAAACGTGTTAGTAGATTCAAATCAAAAATTGCTGCCTACTTTCACTATTAAAATTATCGACTTATTTTTTTACATTAAATTTTAATTATTATTCCAGCAACAACGTAAAATCATTGTATTAAAAAGGGTAAAGAAAAAAAGTAAAATTGTGTTTACATAATTTATTTGTTAACCCTTTCGGGACCGTTGGCTTTTACAAAAATTTATTCAGTTTGTACCACTTTTTTAAAATAAGTTCCCTTTACTTAAATAATCATGAAAATGCGCTAATTAAACAAAGCAAATATTAGTTTTCTTTTTTACTGGTGCCAGAAACAAATTTTGTAAACTCTTTATGAAGATGCTTATATGCACCTACGGTCTCGAATGTGCTAAGAGACCTGTTTTTTCGACTACAATCTACAGAAAAAGTGTCGAAAAAGTACAGTCTTTATGTTACTACATTTAAACACATAATACAACGAAGCTAATTACACGTCCTCTTTTTTGGAGTAGTTTGCAAAGAACGTCTGCGTTACGCGTAATGCAATTTTTCATTATTATCATCGTGACTTGCATCTTTCTTGCCCTTTTTAATTTTTATTTCCCCCTTTTTCTCTTTTGGTTTTAGAAAACTTGATAACATGCCTAACATGGTTCGTCTGCGCAAAAAGAAAAGAAAAAGTTAATAACAATTAATCATTCCGTACAAAAGAAACTGCGGCATGTATGCCGGAATAACAGTGCGGCATGTATCCCATTTTTAGGTGCAGACATAAGCCATCACAGATACCTGCAATCGCTAAGGGGAATGTCGTTAACATACACACAGTACTCTATACAAAGGCTACATTTAGTTTTGACTTCGAAATCATGCATGCATTTAGCAATTAGTGCATGAAAAGCATTTAAACATAACGTGTTTAAAAGTTTGGACAGTAAAATCATGCACTTACGTCAAATTAAGGATTGTACTTCGACAAGTAAACATCGAAATGGGATTCACACTATACACTGGTTAAAGTAATCTCATTGCGCGCCTATACTGTGCGTTTGGCGATCATCTATCGATAATTACAAGAAATACAAGGGGTGCGGCATCTATCCCTTATGCGGTGACTCTCCCGGAGTTACCCTAACCTTACTAAAATTTTATCTGTAACCCTGGTTGCAGTTACATGAAAAGTTCTAGGCATCCCAGTTTTCTAAAAAAACCTAGTAAAAACAGATTTTTTGATTTTCTCAAAAGTGTGTCTATTACATGAATTTTTGTTGTTGCCGTTACATAAAAAAGTTCTAGGAATCCCAGTTTCTTAGAAAAACGTTAGTAACTTTACAGATTTTTTTTTCTTTTACAGTGCATGTAAAATAATAGCTTCTAGACTTTTTATAATATTACGTTTGTCTGATTATTTAGAATTATTAAAAATGGAGAATTGGGATAACTATCTGTTTCAGGATGTGGTGTTTTAATTACATAGCATGTTATGCAAAAAAAAGTAACAAATTTCAGTTGTATAATTATGAAATGTTCTAATATTTAATTTTAACAGTTATCGGCACCTCTATATTTCATGTTACATGACGCATCAGTGTTTCGAGGAAAGGCAAGAGAGTTCATTAAAAGAGTCCCTATATTGTTTCAAATCATAAAAAAAAAAAAAAAAAACATTTGAAAATATTATGAGTTAACATTGTAAATCTTTAGTTAAGTTAAGCAATTTGTAACTAAAAGTTCTAATGTCTTTGTAATAATAATAAAATAGATATAAAATTGGCAATATTTTTCTAATTTATTTTCCTGAAGTACTTTAGTATGAGCGTATTAAATTAGTTTTTCTGAAGGAGTAATTAGGGTCATTTAGCATGCAGGATTAATTAAAACTTGACCATAGCTTGCAAGTAACGATGTATTAATAAATTTTCATTATTGACCTATACCTATCAATTTAGTAGTATATATTTCTGTAAACTACATATATATATATGTGTGTGTGTGTATTAGCCAGGGGGTGAACTTTCCTATGCAAACTGGTTATGCTATTTTTCACTAGTAACTTCTAATAAATTTTTCTAATAAGTTTTCCAGGAAGTTTTTACGATTTACTTAAGTCTATGAAAATTACGCGAAAAGTTGTGGGTGACAGCATGATGTTGCAATACAACGCCCATTTCTCTTACCCTTTCTTTCAGCGCATGCGCATACAGTGACGATTCTCCAACTCCGCTCTGTGAGCGAGATTATTCAGTTCTGTTAAAAACGTCAGTGTTTAGTCGCACTTATGTCTGTTCTCAACTGCTCTGCAATCCAACCGCAAAACGTTTTTACACATTTATAAATTAATTTTTTAACGGAAAGATATAAAATTGAAAGCCTGACCATGGAAGCGATTTCGAATCGAACAGTTTTTTCCATTTTTTGATCAATCAATTACCTATTGAGTTATAAGCGATTTTGATCACGTGACACGGCATTTTTCTTCCCTTACTGACTGAATTTTCTTCTTTCGTTCGGAAGTTCGGTTCAAAATGCCAACTTTGACAGTATTTTCTGAAAGATCTATTGTGCTTACAAGAAAACGGAAAAAACAGTTCGATGACATAGTTTCTTAATAACAACACCTTCTAGTTTCATGCGTTTCCGAACAAAAATGAATTATAACTTATTTCAGAAAGTTGATCCTTTGGATTTGAGAACAGCCTTAAGCTATGGGTATATTTTTGTCTTCGTGTTACTATTAATAAATAGTTTCTCTCGAGCTATTCTGTTAACTCGGTGTGCCCCAACACCAACACATGATTTGGTTGTGCAGCATGATTCGAGATTGGTAATATATCTGGTAATATATTTGTGCGCGATGTTTTACATGTCTACATTTTAAATTTTTATCCTTTTTATTTAAAAGCTCAACTTTGAGAAAAATGTATTCTTCAAATACCAGGATATTTCCAAACGGACATTATATTCTGACATTCCAAAACAAATATTTGAACATCTGTGATGTTAGCTTAAAGCAAATACATAGTATGAAAAAGTATCCGGTGCAGGATAAAGCATTTGACTTACATATCATTTTATGGAATCTTTAGTTCAATAAATGGAAATGATTCCCGTAGTCTCATAGGAAAGGGAATTTATAAGTATTTGATATCCTATTTTTTAAAGCCTTTGTAGACTAAAACGTGCGTACATTCTTCGTTAAGTTCAAAGGAATCTGAGACTAGTAATTAATACAGATTATTTTACTATTAATTCCACAATAATTTGGAATGCATAAATAAACAGTTTATGTTGTTGATGGATGTAAAAGAATAACATGTAGGTTTTTATAATATTAAAATTTGCTATTATTTAGCAAATAAACAAAACTAATACGTATCCGTTGTAGGATAAAATATTGAAAATATATAACATGTAATGAAATTATCAACATCAAATGAAAATTATTCCTATAACCTCATAAGAAATGGAATTTATTAGTATATTATGTCCTAGTTTTAGGTGAATACTTAATTATAACGATTAATTCAAAACTTATCGTTGAAATTTTGTTGGGAGGTAGGGAAACGTCAGGAAACCGATTTTTATAGGAAAGTATTACCGCAAATGTACCCATTCGTATGTAGAGGGCGCTGTGTGTACCAACCTTCCATTGCGTCCCAATTATTGTTTTGACTTTCTTAAAGTTAGTATTATTTATTCTCCTATTGTCACTTCTTATTTTGACTTCCACGAAGCCTTTTACATCTTTAAATACTCCAAAAATCTCGTTAATGTACTTTATTCAACGCCCTCATTATCTGACGCTTGGAAACTTCTCGTTTAATTTTGTTCCCTCTGGTTCTTTTAACCTTTATTTAGATGACGTTTTCGGAAATACTTTCCTATGTGAAATTGGTTTCCTGACGTATTCCCTACCTCCCCACGGAATTTGAACGATAAGTTTTGAATCATCCTGTATATATACTTACAAGGACTGTCTCCATACTGAGCATACTCAGAATATTATGAAAAAATATACTAATTAAACTAACGGCGGAATTACAGTAGAAAGTCTGTAAAAAAAATAAAATACTTTCGAGTATTTGGCGCGAAAAGGCGAAAGAGTCACGCTATTTGGCGAGCAATACTTTTCCTCGCAAAAAGCAAACGATTTTAGTGCACCTGAAAATTGATTGTTAATTGATTTTTAGAAAACGTGTAAGAAAAATTTAATGAATTTAAACTTAAACAAAGAGAGAGTTTAATAAATGCGTTTTTTCGTATTACATATTTATGTTGTTTGCTATTTAATTTTATTACTTTAAAAACAATTTCATATATAAAAAATACTTTCATATATTTAAGCGTATTCCAAAATAAAGGCAAGATTCATTTACCAGTTATTCATTTCAAAGAATTCGTCGTTTCCATAGCAACTGAATTGAATCTACAGTGCTCAGTTGGACTTAATTTTGAGACATTGAAACAATTTTAATTTATTTTAGTTTTGTTTTAATTCATAAAATTTGGTATTTAACTTTCATTATAAATATATATATATGACAAAACTATAGTTAAATCAATCTAAAACTGGGAATACTGAAGTCATTTACATTAAATTTATTTAAACAAGTTCAACATGAAACATTTTTATCTTAAAGAGTATTCGGCATAAAAAAAAGCATTTTTCGAAATTTCATTTCATCGCCAACCGATGATATATCGCCAAATAAACGAAATTTTCATTATTTTTTTACGAATGTTTTAATGCGGTTCCGCCAAAAAAAAATTTATAAACATATATATCCCCATGAGAAGAACACTCTGTAATTTTTTCAGATTTCTCTGAATATGTCCGTATGGAGGCCTTCCTTGTTAGCAATATTATTCGTCTGGTCCGTCTGTCTGTCTGCTCGTCTCTCCGCATACAATAGCAGTAAAACTACCCAACCGAAGGGTTTTAAATTTAATATATATAAACGTTGCAGAATTTTCTCGAGTCATTAGAAATTTTATGAAAATCGAATCAAAACATAAAAAAGATATTAATAAACGTTTTCTACAATCTATTAAATACTATCCTATCTAATTAAATACAAGATATCGCATGATTGTTAATGATTTTATGTTGCCATGGTGATCACGTCAGATTTAAGATGGGGCCATATTATTCCAATGTTATTGAATTTAATACATATAATGGTAATAAATTTTGTATTTATGCATTTTTGCATAAGAGTGCAACAGTTATTGCACCAAGATCTGAATATTTATAAAACTACTTATAGTACGAACGCTCCTCATTTGCCATGTTTGACATATAATTTCCTATGTGATTAAAGATTTTATAGATTAGTGATTAGTAGATGATTTTTGTATTAATAATTTAATAATTTGCAATGCGTAAATAAACAATTTAAATTGTTGATCGATTGAAAAGAATAACATCCACAAATTTATAATATAACAGCTTTATTTTATTTTGCAAATACCTAAGCAGATAAAACAAAGGACTATGTATCTATTATAATATTGCATATTCTGTTCCATTTACATATAATTTCTTGGAGTCCTTAGTTTGATAAACAAAAATGATTCCTTAAGTCTCATATCCGATTGAATTTATCATTAGATTGTATGCTATTTTTGAATTTTTTTAAGATAATAATTAGCAGATAATTTAATTATTAATTAGATAATAATCTGCAGTGTAAAAATAAATAATCTAAATTATTGATAGATTTGAAAGAATAATTTCTATAATTTTAATAATAATATATAACATTACTAGGGGGCTCTGCCCCCTGCAAGCTACGCTCGCCAACGCCCGTTCAGACACCGCAGAATCTAAAAGCACGCTAATCTGATCGGTTTAAAAAATATTATAGAAGATTGAATTATTCTGAAAAAAGCTGTGCAGATCTCCCTGTAAACGGGTTTCCATTCAATTTCCTTTGATTTCAAAAATTTAAGGCCGAATATGTTGCTGTTAAGACATCCAATCGTTGTTTCCGTATATGATTAAAGAGGATCAGTTAAACGTTTGAAAAGAAGCTAAAAATAAAAGGAATTAAGTGTACAGAGTCTTTGTCTCCCGGTATTTTAAAACAATTTCTATAACAATAGCCTAAGTCATGTGACTATCATCAAGAGTTCCGGGCGAACTACTTCGCTTTTTATATTCCTGGTGCCATTTTGGTATTTTAATATTAGCCAGGTACAGGTGATAAGCCGCCAAATATTATTCTATCGCCATCATTTCATCTATATTATAATAGTCCAAGTCATGTAACTGCCATAAATAAATACGCCCTGATCCCTTCGGTTTTCATATGAAAGTTTGGCCCATATGTCAAATACGGCCCCATATTGGCGCGATTTTTTTCCGACGCTAATTTGGGGAAAAGATCAACAGCATAAACAACAACATCCGGCTTATCAAATCAAGCAAAATAACGATACTATGGCGCCAGTTAAGTACCCGCTGCGTATATGACATTGGCGTCAGAAAAAAAATTAGCGCCAATATGGGACCGTATGTGGCATCTGTGCCGAAAGTTTTCCATTTCGATTTTTAAAAAATCAATTTTTTTTTCGAATAATACTGCATAAAATCATTGTCGCAAAGAATTCTTGGTTCTGTTACGCTAGCCGGGTGCAAATCTCGCCAATAACTATTTTTCAACTCGCCAATTAGCATTTTTTTTTTTTTTTCGAGTGGTAAATTAAAACATTGCTTTGAAGTTGAAATTAAATGTCATCGTTTGTTACATCATTTAATATTTGGACAGATGCCATATACGTACCCGGTTTGGCGTGATTTTTTTTACGAAAATTTGGCGAAATCATTGTTTTCGAATACCAGTAATCATATGTATTTTTGGTACTACTTAGTTATCCCGTCGAACAAAAATCTATCACCAAACTATAAGATTAAATGCCAATAATGGTTGATAAATGTCCCATTCACTTGACTTTAAGCAAGTTACACGTCTTTACGTCATCAAGTGATTTTTATTTCGACGTTTTATTTGTATATTTATTAATTTTATACTATTTTCTTTGTTCTTTCGTTATTTAAAATAAAAATTATGTCAATTTGTATAATTTGGCGAGTGGTTTGGCGATTTATATAATTTGGCGAAATGGGTCGATGGAACAACTAAGTAGTACCGTATTTTTCTAATTATTTTCTATTATTTTTTATTTTTAAAGGAAAATAACCACAAAAATAATTAACTGTGGATCAAAACAATTTCTGTAATTTAAAAAAAAGAAAATAAACTAAATATACACTTATTATTAAATAAACAACAATAGTCGGGTTACCATGTCAACCAAAATAATGCAATTTTGGCGCAAATAGGTACAACGGTGCGTGTATGACATCTGTGCCTAATATTTTTCTTTTCATTTCGTTTAAAAAAATAAATGAGTGAAAGACATTTATTTTAAATGTTTCTGTTTGTATTAAATAAAATGATAACGAAATACAAATTGGATTATGAATAAAAGTAACATGATACATTTCTTAGCATACATTTAAGGGAAGCCAATGAAATACAAATTGGATTATGAATAAAAGTAACATGATACATTTCTTAGCATACATTTAAGGAAAGCCAAACTTCTCGCCAAATTAGTTTAAAATAGTAACCTTTTCTAAAATCTGAAAAAAAAAATATCTCTTTGATTAAAATTTGAGTGGCCATCATTAGAAAAATGTATATACAATTAGAAAAAACTTAATATTTCGAAAACTAATTCGAATTTTAAAATTCTAATACCAGTTTTGAAATCTGCGGATCAATATTGATTTTTGGTGTTAAATTCATTGCAAAGTATTCCATATTTTAGAAGAAATCGCCGTGAAACATAATCAGTTGTTTAAGCAGTCGATTCAAAGAATCGTTACATTTCAGCCGTTTCATACATTCGTTTCATAAATTCGTTTCATTATGATTCTATATATATAGGGTAGATATATTAGTTTTTTATTCTTTAGCAAATAAAGAAGCAAATACCGAAAACTAAAAAATTATATGATTCAGTAGAATTTTTGTTAAACGTCATATTATTTAATGGAAATCATTTTGCGAATCGAATATGGTTTGATAACTAAAAAATAATTCTTTTAACCGCATAACAGTGGGAACTTCTTAATCATTAAATCATAAGTTGTATACTAAAGATTTCGAAAACCAACATTTAATGTATAAATGAAAGATTTTTATTACTGAAAGGTGTGAAGGAACCATTTACACTCTTTCAAAATATTATAGATTTCTGTTATTTAATCTTAACTAAGAAAAATGATTTTAAGAAATTTAAAAGGATTATGTTATAATTGCACTGTAAAAAAATATTATATTAAAATACGGAAATTGTACTGGCAATCCAGACGCCCAGTACTATTTCCATATTTTCACGGAATTTGTTCCCGTAAATTCGAGAAAAAATTCCTTTTTTTCACAAAATTTTCGGAAAAGAATTTCTTTAAAATTCGGAAATAATACTGGCATCTCGATTGCCATTTCAATTTTCGAATTATAACAGAATTTTTTTACAGTGTATATGATAATTTTGTACGCCCATACAGAATGAATCTCACCAGTCATATTACAACTTAAAATATCTAACAACATACAGCGTAACAGTTTGTAATATACAGAGTGCCCATAAAAAATGTCCCAGTTTCAGTGCTATAATATAACAATTTTAATTCAGACTATTTACAACAAATCATAACACCAAATTGAAGGTAAACTAACATACTTTTACTTACAAATATTGAATATGTTCACTTTTAGTTATACGGCACACATTCAAACTAAATTTCAATTCTTCCCTCACTTCTTTTAACAAGTCCTGAGTAATGAGTGCAATATCCTCTTCAACTCTGGCGAATCATTAGGCAGTGGCTGAACGTAGACACGATCTTTTATATCCTCTGACAGTCTTGAAAAGGGTAAAATTGTAACGATGTTTAATCTGCATTTTGTTTTAAATACTAAAAAAATAGTATTCTTTCAAAATTATATAAAAAAAACTTAATAAAAATATGAATATAATCCTTGAGAATAGTAATTATTCTTCAATGTATTAAAAATCCAGTAAATCAACAGAATTATATTATTTTAAATATTGCTGATATTGCCGTGAAACCTGGAGCTTTGTGAACGTATTAACACGGGCTTGTCAGTGAGGTGTTAATCTCCAAAAGAAAAAAAAACATTTCGTGTCTCTAACGGCTTTTAAATCTTCCACCCACCAATAAAATAACGCTTCACGCTCAGGAGTCGCCATTTTACGTATGGGACACTGCAGGCAAGTAAATAACTGCCAAGTATTCGCGCGTGTGCTTATCTAACGTTGTTTGAGTTACTACTTATTTGTGACTTTGAACCAAGACTCTACATCGCTTACAGTTAATGCTATTAAAATTTATAGATGTGGCATTATTTTATATACAACCTGTATAAAAAAAACTGTTGAAACGGAATCTCTCAGCAGAGTTAAACAATTACGTTTTACACAGGTTGTTGCTCCAGCAGTTATAATTGTAGGTTATTATTGTGGTCGGGACCATGTGAATTTTCTCTTTAAGACAGGATCACTATATAGACAGATTTTAGATTCACAGGATTTACAGTATAAGTAAACTGATCATAGTTATATAGTAAAAGAACAGATTTTATAATGATATAAGGAAAACAAAAAGTCAAAGAATAAAAAATTTTAACCATGTGTTGTATTTTTTATTAATTCAAAATACAAAAACATTTTATAAATACCAAACGAATAAAAAAGCATCACATAAGATTTTTTGGGAAAAACATTTTGAATAAATGCATTACATTTGTAATTGAAAAATATTATATCATTTTACACAAAAGATTAAATAGCTATTTATTTCAATTTTGTATAAATTAGCAATAAAACAGTGTTATTTCAATCTAAATCTTTACTTGACCATTTTTCTATGAGGATTAGATTTGAGTAGTGACCATATTTTTCTTCATAGAACGTATTTTTTATTAAATTTGCTGTTCTCTTATCTATGTAGATGTAGACACATTAATTAAGCTAGGACATTATCATAACTTTTTTTTTTTTTTTTTAATACTGAAGTGGTCTAAAATGACAAAATGAACGTTTACATTTTACATAAGAAAAGAATAATAAGTAATTAATGTACGGAATATAAAATACCAGTCATATAAAAACAAGAAATAAAAATCATACAACAAGCATAGCTCATGAAAAACTATCCAAGACGTTCAGAATACCACAACAAAGCTGATGTCTATGTAGGCATTTTAGAAAACACATAATACATCTGAAAACACATTTTCAGCAATTACAAATCTATAATCGAAAAATACCGGACTTTTTGTGAATCGCTGATATATAGATTAGTTTAAATACTACATAGTACGCTAAAAATTTGTCAAGTTACAAAAACGCATAATACAGATGAAAATTCGTTTTCACCAGTCTCCGTCACTTAACAAAAATCCACACGATATCTTTTGTGTAATCCGATATATCATTTCTGAAATTTATGCAAAACAGGTATTATGCAAAACATAAATTTCATTTAAAAATGCATACCTGATTTGAAAAAATGAATTCCCGCTCATATACATATATATTTATCGCTTATAGACAGTACTATAACCGAATAATTTTGTGTGTCCTTGTAAATAAACGATAGATGTTATGCATACCATATTCCATAGCAGGGACGGCGAACCTATGGCACGCGTGCCATAAGTGGCACGCTGCAGATTATTTTTGGCACGGCATAGATTCAGATTCTACATCAAAATATAGTAGAATTTCCCAAAATGCATTATTTAATCTAGATGTTGCCTCTGTTCATCTGAATTCGATTAGTCCGGCTGATTGTCACTGTCATACAGATTGAAGAAACTGAAATATAACTTAATGTATCACAATCTAGCTCAATATTGGCTCAAACAATTTTCAGAATAAGAGAGAATTAGGAGGGAATCGCAAAAGAAAGATTAAAAGGTATTATAAGCAAAATTACCGATGGTAAAATTGTATGAGCTTGAATGCAATTCCAGACACAAAGCTGTAGATTCTGGCGCTTGCTATTTTGACAAGTTTTTTCTGCGAAACATTCTTTTCGGATGCAAATAATATGAAAAATTCGAGTAAAAACATCTTGTCAAATGAGTCCAATTCAACGTGCATTCCCGTAAAAATAACTAAGTATGAAGCAGATATAAATTATTTGGCATCTGAAATGAGGCAACAAAAATAATATTTCAAAAATAAATTTCTAAATTATAGCATCAAGTATTACCCATATTTGTTTAATACTAAAAACAAAATTTTAAGTAATTTTAATTTATTATTATTTGACCCATTAAATTTTTTTATTATTGGCACGTCATGTACACGTAAAATATGTTTTTGGATAAATTTGGCACGTGGATGTGAAAAGGTTTGCCGTCCTGTTCTATTGTAAGCATCTTGTAATGCACCAGCATATGAGTGGTATATATTACTCTCAAATTGCTTCCAATATTGTAACATTATAAAAACACACTGAAAACTTTTTTCCCCATAGTACCATTGTAAAGAAATTCTTTTCAGTGCTCTTGTAAACGAACTATAAATTCTTATTACATTATCAATACCGCACATGCCGTTTCAAACCCTAATGAGATATAATTATGCATGCAGCATTTACTGCAATTCCAAAAATAATCTTCGATCCATTCTGTTGAGCTGATTCAGATATCAGAACAGATGTTGTGTTTGTTAAAGGTTAGATGGCTTAATAAGTCGTCCAGATTCATCCTCGATGGCTCAGTTGGTTGAACATTGGTGGTTTCAGCCAAAACATCCCTGGTTCGAATCCCTGCATGGTCATTTTTCACTTACTTTTAAAATTTACAGCACAATGAGATATATCTATTACTTGACAATCCACGTATATATACCAGGTTATATCAATAAGTTTTTCTCCTCACATACGAATAATTGAGTGAAATTTATGAAATTGTTACATTGTAATATTCATTTTCTACATTTCTGCAACATGTATTTCAAAGAGAGGGGGTGGGATGTATTTAAGGAGGTGCGATAGTAGACACAAAGAGGGACATTTTTTTTAACTTTTGCCAACCCCCACATGTGACATATTTTTGGAAAGGCCTGTGACCACTTATTCATGTTACGCCCTCCAAATCCCCTCCTCCCAAATTTGCCAAGCGGGAGCATGAATGATGAAAAGTTAGAAAAGTGCCCCCTGGAGGTCAAATTTGGAGAGGAGGGGCTGGGGAGGTACATAGCATGAATACGTGGTCAAACGTCTTACCATCAATATGTCACATGTGGTTGTCGGTAAAAGTTAGAAAAATGCCCCACTTTGTGACTAATATCGTGCCTCTTGGAATACATCATCCCCTCTCTCATTGAAATACCGGTTGCAAAAATGTATTACCGTGCCATAGCTGCCAACTTTTACGCTTTTTTGCTACCACTAAAATTTAGTAAAGATCTTCCCCTTGTTTAATCGTGAGATTTGGACGATTAGATAGGGCAATATTTATTATAAAATTTTAGTGGTAGGAAGAAAGCGTAAAAGTTGGCAGCTATGCTGTGCACACTGACTATATAGAAAATGACTCATAAAATGTAGCAATATTATAAATTTTACTCAATTATTTCTATGCGAGGGCAAAAACTTATCGATAAACTCTCGTACGTCAATTAGAGCAAGAACAGACTGATAGGAGAAAACCGGTCGTAGAATCCGAATTTATAAACACTTTTCAACTACTATGGACAATGTTAAAAACACCTAAAACTTTTATTAAAAAATATGCTCCACAAGTAGAAGAATCTAAAAAAATAAAAATAATAATATATATAGTTTCGATTAGAATATATTAATAACACACATTTGGAAATGTTCAATAAATTAAACAAATATTATGCGATAAGTGTCTTTCATCTATCCTAATCAAAATGCATTCATTTTATGAAATTTAATGGAAAACATATGTATACATCGGAAAAGAGAATGCAAACACTTCAGTTTAATTAGTTTCTCACAACATCAAACAGAATTAGTATCGAACGTGCTAATACAATAAAAATGCATTAATTCTTCGAAAATGCGTTACAAAGACATCAGTAATTTTGAAATGAAATGAATTTGCTTGATTATTTCCTAATAGCATTTCATTACAGAGCGCATGTTTAATACATTAGATGGGTATACTTCAATTTAGATCAATAGAAACTGTTATTAAGAATTTTAGTATGAGATTAATGTATTTTCTTATTTAAAATGTAAATATTACTGAACTACATTCTTAACTTAATTGATGTGTAGGCTTAAAATTTTTGAAATTAAGCAAAATATATTTAATAAATCGTTTAGTACTGAATAGTATAGAATTGTTTTGTTATTTGTGTTTTTAATTGTTTCTTACATTTTAAATAGTATATTTTCGTAATTAACAAAAATAATGACGCGCAAATTAAATTTTATATTTTGTAAAATATTTCTACAACGTTTAGAAATATATTTATAGCTGTTCAGATGATTCATTCACATAAATTTGAAAATTTAAATGAAAACACATATGTTCACCAGAACGTAACGATTCTATTAATTATCTTCTATCTTGAACTATATACAGGGTGTATCAGAACAGCGTTTACACATTTTTAGGAAGGATAGAGTTCACCTATACGATGGGAAATCACATAGCAATGCATGGTCGGAACGATTTTCTGTCGCGACAGTGACAACACAAAAAAGAAGAACGGAAGTACACGAACAGGACCAGAAAACATGTTTATTATCCTTAGTAAAGCAAAAATTCTGGGACAATGTTAAACAATGTTGAGGAACATGTTGCTCGCTCTCGTGGCAGCTGCTGGGGAAATCCTTAACAGGCACAATATTTTCAAGAACATTAGAGCTACCATGTTCAGGAGATCTTAGACCTGCATCAGGACCCGGGTTCGTAATTTTGAACACCTTCTCTGACGACGATCGTTGTCTCCCTTTTTGTTCTTATTTTTTAATTTTTTACTCTACTAAGAACTATAAACATGTTTTATCACCCTCTTCGTGTACTTCTTTTCTTCTGATTTGCGTCTTCACTAACGCACCAGTAAAGCGTTTCCAACCATGCAATACTATGTGATTTTCCATCCTCTAGGTGTATTCTATATCTCCTGAAATTTTGTAACCACTGTGCTGAAACGCCCTGTATTATGAAATATACGAATACAATACTGGGCACCAACAATGTGATCATGTGTTGCAAACGCGTTAATACATTTGAAATGTATTAATTTCTTTCATTTTCCCTTACTTGTGTTCGATTACTATTTATATGTTTCATGAATCCAATGCATTATGTTAATTTAGATAAAAAATAATCCAGGTTATAGAGAATTTACGATAACAGCCTATTCTTTTAATTTAAATTTAAATATTCCTTACTTATAGTCAAAACACAACCGATGTGGATAACTTTTATTTGCTTATTATTTTTTTAATTAAATGTTAATTAAAATAATAAATATTTCGTCGCTGGATGATATGCACATTGTCTCTTGGTTATTTTCCTAATTACTTTCGTATTTTATAATATTCGCATACGGGAAATGTTTTTAGCGCTTTTAATTTTATGTGGAAAATAATCCAGAGGAAACACATTTATGTCTGAGACTGATACCGTCCATTTTGTCCCAGAAAAGGTAATCTGACAGCGCTTAAATAACATTGCTTAAAGTTGCATAGAATACTTCTTGAAATGCAATTTGCTTCGATGCTAAACAATATATTTTCAAAATGTCCGCATACGTTAAAATAATGTAAAATTAGTATAGTTGAATTGAGGAATAGAAATCGAACAGATTATATGTATAATAATAGATAATACAACAATAAGATCACCGATATCAAAATAGAAAAATTCAAATTGTTTAAATATAGGGTAATTTTATCCTGTTTGGATTTAGAGCATTAATCAATATATTTGTCACCAGCTATACCGTCAACCAGGGCTACTTTGGTCCTTGCGGTGTTACTTTGGTCCATTCCATAAAAAAAAGATTTTATTCTTTGTATTGAACAAACAATACAAAATAATTTGGAGTGTTTACCCTTGAAAAATATTTTATAACCTACTATAGGGTATTTTAAAAGTTTGGGGGCAATTTATTTTTTTTAGTGGCAACACTGGATGTATTTGTAAACAACTTTTTTTGTGTATAAATTTTAACTCTCCAAACTTTCTATATGGAAACAATCTGGACAAGAGGTGCAAATAAGGTAAGTGTCAAAATATTACCTTTAGTAACCTGTAACCGATGTGTGATCATAGTTTTTCCTTTAACTTTTTATCTTGACAGGAAATGTTAACGTTTTCATAAAGCTAACATGAAAACTAGTATTTTGGGGCTACTTTGTACCAGTCCTTTTTAGGTCCAAAAAATGCCTCAGTTACTTAGAAATGCCTTTTATACAACCAAATCTCTTAAAACATGTTTTATGTAACATTTTTTTCAACTTTTACTGTAGCAAAATGTTACATTAAATTGTTTTTGTTCCAGTTGCTGAGGATAACATGACGAAAACTGTTTCTCGTTTCTTTAATATTAACAATTTTTTATTGTGTTTAAATATTTAAAAAAAAAAAAAAAAACATTTGTTTATTAAATTTCCAGTGTTAATTTATTAGCAGATGTTATTGCAAGTGGGTTTCAATAAAAAGGTATTCATTTACATATGAAATGTATTCATTTTATATGAAACTAAGTGAATGGACCAAAGAAGACTCCAGCAGGGGCTACTTTGTTCCAAATTTTTAAAAATAGTTAAAAAATAAAAGAATTAAACATTTCATCTTTAAAACCATACAGTTTGCTTCATTGTTTCATGTTAATTGTTTACAACCCCATTTCGATGTTGAAAAATCATATATAATATTTTTTAATAATGGAAATGTGAGTGGAACCAGGAAAAAGGGGCCCAAAGTAGCCCCGGTTGATGGTACGTTGCTCGCAAAGCATAGGTTCGCTATTTCTGCTCTATACTGTAATTCTAATTGTATAAAAAAGCGAAGAAATTTGTGAAAATTTTCTGAAAGCGATAAAAGACTTATATATTTAATGATTACTTAAATATAGCAGATGCAATAAGAACTATGTTATTAGAACTGTAAATTCACAATATGGAACAATTGCGAATTATTTGCGGAGCCACAGATAGCTTGTTCACACACACATACACACACACACACACAAAAAAAAAGCAGATTTGTTATCTTAGCATTCATGTCCTATAATACATTCGTCATCTGTGCCGAAAATAATAGAGAATATAAACTTCTATGGAAGAAAATTTCGTTAGAAGGATCTTTTGTAAGCTGAGGTACCACGTTATTATTAATTATCACATTAATACACTTAAAAATAAAATGACAAAAAGTTATTAATTTGGGTCTCTTACTCTATGAGTTTCATTTGTGGTATTTTCACCCATTTTTCTGCCAACGAAACCCAGTGCACGGGGGTATAGCAGCGTATATTAGACACATTTAACACACACACACACGATAAGTGTGACAAAGAATCATCTGAAACATTTTCTTTTCGTACTTTGAAAAGCAAATTTAATATCTCCTAAATAATGTTCTTTGTTCAATTAAAAATTATAAATGTTTCTTGAGAAGTTTTAATAGTGAAAAGAAAATTGAAAATTAAAAATATTGTGTCGCTAAAAACACACATTTAAAATACTGTTTCACGAAATGACAAATTTCATTTAATTAGTAATATGTTATGGAAACTGTATTCCTAAAAACATGTTACATCTTTATGAATTACTTTATAGAAATCGAAAGTAACTTTATCATCATAAATAAATAATATTTAATATATAATATAATTAAATCAATATTTCATAATATTTCAAATACCACGCGATGTCGAATACATAGTAACAAGCAGTAGAAGAAAACAAATACTGTAGCATGTAACAATATAAAAATATATTGCTTTTATTTCAATTTCATCGTTTTCATCACTTTGTAACAAGTTGTGAAAAATAGATGTTTAAGATATTTATAACCTAAGTATTAAAATTAATTCGCATACGATATGAAGTTTTCATATTATTAAAGACGTATTTCCTCAGCACGTTATCGTAAAAGGAAATTAATATTAGTTATAAAAGTAGTTTACTGAAATAATATAGCTTGGATTGTGAATAAAAAACATAAATGTTAAGATCAAATCTTATTATGACCGCAAAAATATCATACGTAAAATGAAATGAGGACTATTTCTGTCGTTTTATTTGTGTAACTTTTATATATAAATTTAATGATAATTACAATTCTACTTAGTTATGAAGGACGTACTAAATTAAAAGTATGCTAATTAATATATATTTGGTTTATATGTAATTACCATACTCTTAATTATCCATTTATTTGGTAGCATAATAAATTTGCTAGTACAATTAATAAGTAATTAACAGGGGATATTCGAAGTTAGTGGAAAATGATAGATTTGATATTGTTAAAGGGACAGTTTACATCAAAATTGGTCAGAAATTGATTATTGTTTAGGATATTAAAGTCAGTTTAATTGTGAATAATTTGACACCTCATTTTTATCCACCCGGCAATTATATCGCGAGATATTGTAAATCATGTTAATACACCCAGAGCAATTCCCCACACAATTTAAAATTTTAAATGACTTTTTCTCCATGTTCATATTTTCGTCACTTTCATGTTTTAAAAATACTAAGTTTTTTTTTTTTTTTTTTTTTTTTTTTTTTTGGTATTTGGGGTGCGGATTTAAACTTTTTTTTTACACATCCCTTATTACATATGTGATAAGTATGTGCATGGAATTAGCCTCCAGGTGTATTGTTATTATTTTTTTAAATAAAAGTATATAAAAATGTGTTAGATTTCACCGCTTTACACTATATACGTCAGTAAAAGAAAATTTATTAAATGTAACATTGGATGTATCTAAAAATCCATGTTTAGTTTGTGTAATACAAATTTTCAAATTAAAAAAAAAAAAAAAAAAAAAAAAAAAAAAAAAAAAAAAAAAAAAAACGGGGGGGATACAATATTTAAAAATGTTGTACAGATTTTAAAAAATTATTTGTTTTAATTTTTTTTTATTTGTAATTAAATATGCACTTAATTTTTTTCTAAATGTACTTTTAGTTGAACTTTGAAATGCAGTGAGTTCAACATTTGAACAATATTAAAAAAAATAATAATCACAATTTTTGAAAAGGTAAATAGTCTTCTTAAAGATAAATAAAGCTGATTATCTCTAAACAAATAAATTTCTCTTCATATATATGTCGTAGGCTAATTGAGAAATCCGGCTCTTTGCAAACAGCCTAGGCTCTTTGCAAAGAGCCGGGCTAATTGGAGAATACATCTCCCTTTTTCAAATTAGCCTGATATTTTTCAGGCTTATTGCAAAGAGCCTAGAAAGCGTTAGGCTAAT
Organism: Maratus speciosus; assembly: GCA_963932465.1. Lineage (NCBI taxonomy): Eukaryota > Metazoa > Arthropoda > Arachnida > Araneae > Salticidae > Maratus > Maratus speciosus. The sequence goes on from OZ010794.1 coordinate 314,149,798, forward strand.
TGAAAAAGGACCACTTATTATCCGATCAGGATGACATTTTTAGGTCACAGGTTATCAAAGCGTGAGAGCTTATGTGCCGCCGATTCTGTATGTACGTGTGTACGTACATACGTACGTATGTACGTAACACGATAACTCTTGATAGAAATATCAGATTTGCTTCAAATTTCTTTTTCTAGGTTCATTCTGATAAGGTGCTTCCCTGATTAGTTTTTGGGGTTCATTGGTTAAGGATAAAGGGGGAAAAGGGGGGCTAGTCCCCCCCCCCTTAATTTATATAAATGGGTTTTTCATGGAGAAATATTCGATTTGCTCCAAATTTGGTATACCGGTTTATTGTGTTAAGGAGCTTCCCTGATTAGATTTGGAAGCTCATTATTTAAGTATAAAGGGGGGAAAGGGGGGCTACACCTCTTAATTTAGATAAATCGTTTTTTCATGATGAATTATTCGATTTGCTCCAAATTTGGTATACCGGTTTATTAAGTAAAGGAGCTGCCTTGATTAGATTTGGAGGTTCATTAGTTACATATAAAGGGAGGAAAGGGGGGCTATCCCCCCCCGTAATTTAGATAAATGGGTTTTTCATGCAGAAATATGCGATTTGCAATAAATTTGGTATACCGGTTAAATATGTTAAGCAGCTTCCCTGATTACATTTGGAAGATCATTATTATGTATAAAGGGTGAAAGGGGGTAATTGCAGTCCCCTTAATTTAGATAAATGCGTTTTTCATGTAGAATTAATCGATTAGCTCAAATTTGGTATACTGGTTTATTATGTTAAGGAGATGGCTTGATTAGATTTGGAGGTTCATTAGTTAAATATAAAGGGAGGAAAGGGTGGGCTACCCCCCCCCCCCCTTAATTTAGATAAATGGGTTTTTATTGCAAAATTATTCGATTTGTTCAAAATTTGGTATACCGGTTTATTATGTTAAGGTGTTTCCCTGATTAGATTTGGAAGTTCATTAGTTAAATATAAAGGGAGGAAAGGGGGGCTAGACCCCCCCCCCTCTTAATTTAGATAAATGGGTTTTTCATGCAGAGTCATTCGATTTGCTTCAAATTTCGTATACCGGTTTATTATGTTAAGGAGATGCCTTGATTAGATTTGAAGATTTATTGGTTAAGTATAAAGGAGGGACAGGGTCTAGTGTGCCCTTAATTTAGATAAATGGGTTTTTCATACAGAATTATTCGATTTGCTTCAAATTTGATATACCAGTTTATTACGATATGGCTTCCTTCATTTGATTTGTAGGTTCATTGGTTAAGTATAAAAGGGGGAAAGGGGGGCAATTGCCCCTCCCCTTAATTTAGATAAATGAGTTTTCATGCAGAATTATCTGATTTAGTTTAACTTTTTTTCAACCGGATCGGAAATTCAAGGTTCCATTTGAAGTTAACCCGAAAACCGGCCACAACCAGGTTTCGGATTGAGTTTAATTAGAACTTTCAGGTTCGGATCGGGTTGCCGGTGGACGGAGATTATTTTGTCTGGCTTTGCATCGGGTTTTAGTTCTTTGGAATTATTTTGTCGGTTAAGATTTGGTTCGGGACGGGTTTCAGGTTGACTTCGAATGGAATTTTTAGGTTCTGTTAGCGTTGCGTGTCCACGGAAACTAATTTGTCTTGTTTGGATCCGGTTATGGATCATTGGAATATTTTTGTCGGTTATCAGATTTGGTTCGGGATTTCGGGTTTTTTCAAATGGAACTCTCAGGTTCGGGTGGGGTTGCATGTAGATTGAAATTATTTTGTCTTGCTCGGATCGGAGTAATTTATTTTTCGGGTATGGGTGGGGTTATGCGTTAATAAACCTAATAAAAAGAAAATTGCTAAGTTAAACTGATGACATTAAGCTCACAGTCTATTCCCACTAATCGTATATTATACTCTTATTTTAAAGAATAATGCCCCTCGAAAAATAAATGAAGGTATTAGTCCCCGTTGCCCCCCTTTCTACTTAACCAAATAACCTCCAAATCTAATCAGGGAAGCTACTTAACATAATAAACTGGTATACCAAATTTGAAGCAAATCAGATAATTCTGCATGAAAAAACCATTTCACTAAATTAAGGGGGGGGGGGGTATTAGCTCCCCCATTTCTCCCTTTATGCTGAACCGATGAACTTTCAAATCTAATCAGAAAAGCTCCTTATAAGAATGAACCTAGAATTAAACAAATTGAACTAAATTAGATAATTCTGCATGAAAACACATTTATCTAAATTAAGGGGAGGGGCAATTGCCCACTTTCCCCCTTTTATACTTAACCAATGAACCTCCAAATCAAATGAAGGAAGCCATATCGTAATAAACTGGTGTATCAAATTTGAAGCAAATCGAATAATTCTATATGAAAAACCCATTTATCTAAATTAAGGGGACACTAGCCCATGTCCCTCCTTTATACTTAACCAATAAATTTCCAAATCTAATCAAGGCAGCTCCTTAACATAATAAAACGGTATACGAAATTTGGAGTAAATCGAATAACTCTGCATGTAAAACCCATTTATCTAAATTAAAGGGGGGGGGGGTAGTCCCCTTTCCTCCCTTTATACTTAACTAATGAACCTCCAAATCTAATCAGGGAAGATCCTTAACATAATAAACCGGTATACCAAATTTGGAGCAAATCGAGTAATTTTGCATTAAAAACACATTTACCTAAATTAAGGGGGGTAGCCCCCCCTTTCCTCCCTTTATACTTAACTAATGAACCTCCAAATCTAATCAAGCCATCTCCTTAACATAATAAACCAGTATACCAAATTTGAGCTAATCGAATAATTCTACATGGAAAACGCATTTATCTAAATTAAGGGGAGAGGCAATTGCCCCCCTTTCCCCCCTTTATACATAATAATGATCTTCCAAATGTAATCAGGGAAGCTGCTTAACATAATTAACCGGTATACCAAATTTATAGCAAATCCAATATTTCTGCATGAAAAACCCATTTATATAAATTACGGGGGGTAGATAGCCCCCCTTTCCTCCCTTTATATGTAACTAATGAACCTCCAAATCTAATCAAGGCAGTTCCTTAACTTAATAAACCGGTATACCAAATTTGGAGCAAATCGAATTATTCATCATGAAAAACCGATTTATCTAAATTAAGGGGGGAGCCCCTTTCCCCCTTTACACTTAAATAATGAGCTTCCAAATCTAATCAGGGAAGCTCCTTAACACAATAAACCGGTATACCAAATTTGGAGCAAATCGAATATTTCTGCATGAAAAACCCATTTATATGAATTAAGGGGGGGACTACCCCCTCTTTTCCCCCTTTATCCTTAACCAATGAACCCCAAAAAATAATCAGGGAAGCACCTTAGCAGAATGAACCTAGAAAAAAAAAATCGAAGCAAATCGGATATTTCTATCAAGAGTTATTGCGTTACGTACATACGTACGCACCTACGTGCACACGTACATACAGAATCGGCGGGCACATAAGCTCTCAGGCTTTGATAGCCTGTGAGATAAAAATATCACCCTGATCGGATAATAAGTGGTCATTTTTCAATTAACCTAACGCTTTCTTGGCTCTTTGCAATAAGCCTGAAAAATATCAGACTAATTGGAAAAAGGGAGATGGACATATATATTAAATTCAGTAATACGAAAATAATATGACTCTATCTTAAATAGTACGTAATCACCATACAACTTAGAATCATTACCTATTACGGGATAACTTTGAATTAATTAGGTACAATAGGATTTTATAGAATGAAGAAAACTTTTATTGATAACGTTTAATGTTTTGATTCAATTTTTACAAAAATTGAAATGACTCGACAAAATTCTGCAAATATTATATATTTTAATTTTCAAATCATTCGTTTCGGTTATTTTTTCGCTGTAATATGCGGAAAACAGACAGACAGAGGGGCGGACCAGGCGATGGCTATACATGCTATGTATTCATATAAATACGAATGCACTTAATAACTGCTCTATTGCAAATCAATAAATTTCATCATATTAGGAGTAACATAGGGGATGGTAGTACAAAGTGAGACGAGAATTATTATTACTTAAAATGGCGACAATTTTTATTCTTTTGAAAATTATTTTGCTAAATCTTTAAGCTACAAAAATGCGCTACACATTAATGTATAAATGGTTTTAAAAAAGTTATGTATAAAAGCAAAGAAGCAACATAACGGAGTATCAAAAATTGTCTCACTGTGTACCACACTGTTAAAAATTTGCAGGATTCTGGCAGGTCATTTGCCCGTTTTTTCCGAAAACGGTCAAATGACGGGTAATTTAACACTATTCTGACCATATTATTGGCCATTTTATGGTCAGAATATAGTTAAATTATGGTTATGAAACCTTTTTTTGAAAAAACGGTCGAATGACCTGCCAGAATGCTGCAAAATTTTTAACAGTGCACAAGTAGTACACAGTGCAACAGTGAGACAATGTACATATTTTCATAAATCATACATTTTTACATTCTATCAATAATTTTCTTCAGTTTAATATTTCTAATTAATATTCCTTGATTTTCAAAATATTAAACATATGAGCCTCGAGTGGACAATGACAGACCTTGGGCTACTTTCGTGCAAGTTTTCAGCCTCTTACGTTTAGTAAATTTCCCTAGCCATCGCACGCCCACACACACAGAGAGAAAGAGAGATAGAGATAAAAACCTTCTTTTATTAATAAATAACTTTTTTGACTTCAGAATCACATAGTAGGTACACAATAAGACACGTCTCACTGTGTACCACAACTTTGTGTCTCACAGCGTACTTTCGTTACGTTGTAACAAAGTGGATGTCACACCTGTTACACCAATTTCATCGCTTTAAAAAGTTTATGTAATTTTGTCGAAATAGTCTATTACTAGATATAGCTAGGTTTGGTTAAGTAAATATATGTCATATTGAAGGAAATAAACTTTAAAATAGACGTTTGTGTAACTTTAACCACTATAAAATAAGGAATTATTTACTATCTTGTCGGACGAGTAACTGAAGTTCCTAAACTACATCCACGTGTTGCATAAGATGAGGTCGTTATGTGTGTGTGCCAGCTTGAAGAAAAAGTTACAACTGTATGTCAAAGTGGCTGCTGTCTCACTGTGTACCATATCTCATTGTGTATTCCCCTACCCTATTTTGAGAGAAATATTCACGTTATTGGACGGGGAAGGAGGAGGGAGTATTTTTTGAGAACCATCTTAAAATAAACTTATATTTAATTTTATAAGTATTAGTTTTAAGAAGCAGCATCAACATAGTTAAAGTTTTCTTCAAATTCAAAATGGGAGAAAGAAGAAGTTTAATAATATTTCATTAAGATTATTTAAATAACCTCTAATTTTAAGTTATCCTCACACCTTTGAAAGGTCATTTCCTTTTTATATTCCGATTTTTGTTTTTATTTGCAATAAAATGGACTGTCGAATAATGCGTAATTTGTGTCTGTATCTTTATTAAGAGCAGAGTTACAGCCGTTTAAAGCTACAGCTATTACAGTTTTTGAATTGTGTTTAAAAATTATTTTAACTCTTTCTGAAAATGAAGTTTATAAAATTTTTACTACACGCAAGACATCTTATACCAGAGTAGCTATACATAAAATGTCTTGATATTTAGTGTAATTATTTTAGAAATGTTTATTGAAGGCAATGTTTATTTACAGACAACACTCATAATCATATATTAATTAGTTTTATATTTATAGCGGTACAAGTGATAAAGTTGCAACAAAATTTTACCGATTTTTCTTTACATCAGTACTTGAACTTCCACAGCATTTGAGAAATACAGTGTGCCCTAAAAGTTCCCTTACTCCAAATTAAAGAACTCAATGTCCGCGATTTTTTTAAATTTGGAATTTCATACTCTGCCTATCATTGCATCAATTCTTGAGTTTTTATTTTTTGGTTCTTTTCGCACTTAATTAGTGCGAGAATAAATTTCTATGTTATTTTGTTCTTCATAGTGAAATTAATTTATCACGCATTCAGAGAATTGTGCTGCTCGATAACTTATTTTAAATGTAAATCGTTTTAATGGGGCAAAGATGTTTGGCGAAATAAATATCCAAATGATACAATACCAAGTAAAAATACGTTATATTGGCTCGTTCGACGATTTTGTAATACAGGTTCGGTGGAAGACAAGCACAGGAGTGGAACGACGAAAGTTGCTACAGCAATCTTTTAGATTCTCAAGAAATTGGCGTACGGTGATGTGTATTACGCAAAAGGATATTTGAACCTCTGTTTTTCCAATCAATTGTTGATAGTTTCGTATACAGGGAACTTATACAGCAGTTTGTTATATTTTTAAAAGTGAATGAATGCGGTTCTTTGTTCCAACAAGATGCTGCAACAATCCATACAAGTGCTAAATCCATGGACATACTTGAAGAAATTTTTGGCGATCGACTCATTTCATAACATGTTTTGATCCCCTCATCTGCGCATCCCGGACATTTTTCTGTGGGATAGTTACAGAAAAAATTTATGCAAATGATGCTAAATAAATAGACGATCTGAAAACTGCCATTACTCAAAGGATACAAGAAGTCGCTCCTAGCATGTTAAAACGTGTTTCAACAAACCTGCCCAAAGCAATTCAGCTTTGCCCCCTAGAAAGCGTTGGATATTTATTACAAATGTAAGTTCAGTATTTATTCCTAAGTGATGTTAAAAGTGCTTTTTATCACTAGCATAAAAGTAATCATTTTGATGTTTGTTCTTTTGTGAATAATAAATATATATGTCGCCAGTACGGGAACTTCTAGGCCACTCTGTAGATGCTATTATAGTGCGAATAGACTATGTCCTAGATAGCGTTTTAATTTTGACAATATATCACTTAAAAAAATTATTTCTGTATAATTGCTAAAATATTTGCATATTTTTCACAGTTTTACTTCACAAAATCACTTCCGAAGTTTTTTGGATACCTAAATAAACATCCCGCATTTATTCTGTCTATTACCATTAACCCTTTATCTACTGACGATACTTATAAGGACCATTAAAATAACTTGTTATGAAATTCATTTAATGCATCGATTAGTAGTAATACAGTTTAGAATAAGTTACAGATGCATTACTTTATCTTGTTCCAAAATCATTATTGGTTACACAAAACAAAAATTATTTTTAAAAGGATGATTTCTTTTTCCATCTTTTCAGTTTTCTTGGCGTTGGGGGGGGGGGGGGGGGGGATTTTTCAATTCGAAAATATTTTTATTTCTATTGTAAGATATTTATACATTTCCTAATTCTAAAAAATGCCAAGAAAAATTTTTAAAATAAAAGATTTGAGTGGGTAATAAATATTGTACAAAATCCCTATAAATTTAAATTTAATTAATCCATCCAAAATCCTTCTAAAATTTATTAAATGATTATGTAAATCTTCTAATGTAGTTTCAAAAATTCACGACAAATGCTTTAGAAGATAAAACGTTCATGAGTTCATAATTCAGTACATAAAAGATTAAAATACTCTTTGATATTCAATATTTTCGAGCTAACATTATATACAACTTAAACACGGGAAAACGAAATCTATAAGTAATTTGTAAATATATGAACTTCTGTATTATTTTTATAATGCTTATAATAAAATAAAAATCTAATAAAACGTCTTTTAACTATAAATTACAAAGCACAACTTAATATATTTTACTTGTGGTAGAATATACATTATGCAACTATGAAGTTTTTGAAAAATGTATATTGAATAATGTAAACAAAATTACAATTTTACAGAATGTGAATAGCCATATTAAAAAAAAGTCCTTCCGGCCAGTGCCGGGAGGAAGAGGTAGCTTTCATATACCTTATTTTAAAAAAGCCAACTTATATTATTCAAACACACGAAGCTCAATTTAGTGTAAACCGAATATAGGAGATTCAATACTAATTTTTATCAATACTAAATCATTATGAATGAGAATTTGGTGAAATTAGTCAGCTTTATCCAAGCTGCTTTTATTTAAAGTAACTTATATTTGGCTGCCAAATTCGGCGATTTCTTAAAGTGCCTGCCATTTTAAGACAACATGGTGGATGAGGCTAACCACAGAACTTGGTCGAGACCTTAGTAATTGCTGTGCACATGCTCACTCACATCGGAATAGGTTGATATATACAAGTGCTGTCGCAGGCAAAAAATCAGATTTTTCAAAATGTCACCCACATTAGAAATTGAAACTGCTATATCTGAGCTATTTTTTAAGATAAAGACAAACAAAAGATGCGCCCGAATCCTTATATCAAGGTCAAATACTTAAGAAAGAAACCTTTTCAATTTCCAATTTTTTTGCACCTCACTTTAAATATATATATTTTTTAATTTAATGGCCGCCATTTTGAAACAAGATGGCTGATGAAGCTGGCCAGCGAACTTGGTCGAGATAATGATGTATACTATCCACATGCCTTCTTCCATCGAAATAGGCGAATACGTGTGTTATCGCGTGACAAATACAAGATCGTTTCAAAGTGTTAGCCATGCTAGAAAGTCAAAGTGCTATAATTCAACCATTTTTTAAGATATAAACAAAAGAACAAATTTTCAGAAACAAAAACTGCTCCAGAATCTTTGTATCAAGGCCAAACACATAAAAAAAATCTTTTTCATTTTCCAATTTTTCAATACGTCATTTTAAATTTTAAATTACATTTTCTTTAAATGGCAACCCTTTTGAAACAAGATGGCGAATGAAGCTGGCCAACGAACTCGGTCGAAACATTGGTATGTACTATGTACAGACCAAGTTACATCCAAATCGGTTCATAAATACACCTGTTATCGCGTGACAAAAGTCAGGTCGTTTTAAAATGTCAGCCACAATGGAAATTCAAAATGCTATAACTCAGCCATTTTTTTAGATATAGACAAAAGAAAACCTGTTCCGGAATCTTTGTATTAAGGTCAAACACATACGGAAAAAATCTTTATCATTTTCCAATTTTTTGGTATCTCATTTTAAATTTTAAATTTTTAAATTTTTTTTAAATGGCCGCTATTTTGAAACAAGATGGCGGATGAAGCTGGCCAACGAACTCGGTCGAGATATTTGTATGTACTATGTACACACCAAGGTACATCCAAATCGGTTCATAAATACTTCTGTTATCACGTGACTAAAACCAGGACGTTTCAAAATGTCAGCTACGCTAGAAATTCAAAATGCTATAACTCAGCCATTTTTTAAGATATAGACGAAACAAAAACTGCTCCCGAATCTTTTTATCAAGGTCAAACACATAAGAAAAAAATATTTTTTCAATTTTCAATTTTTTGGTCCCACATTTCAAATTTAAATTTTTCTTAAAAATTTAAAACGCCGCCATTTTAAAACAAGACGGCGGATGAAGCTGGCCAACGAACTCGGTCGAGACATTTGTATGTACTATGTATGAACGAAGTTACATCCAAATCGGTTCATAAATACGCCTTTTATCGCGTGACAAAGTTCAGGAAGTTTCAAAATGTCAGCCACGCTAGAAATTCAAAATGCTATAACTCAGCCATTTTTTAAGATATAGACAAAACAAAAACTGCTCCGGAGTCTTTGTATAAAGGTCAAATACATAAGAAAAAAATATTTTTCCATTTTCAATTTTTTGGTACCACATTTCAAATTTTAAATTTTTTAAAAATTTTTAAATGGCCGCCATTTTGAAACAAAATGGCGGATGAAGCTGGCCAACGAACTCGGTCGAGACATTGGTTTGTATTATGTACACACCAAATTACATCCAAATCGGTTCATAAATACGAGCGTTACAGTGTGACATAGGTCAGATATATATATATATATATATATATATGGATATATATATATATATATATATATATATATATATATATATATATCAATTTTGAACGGAGGGTGGTTTCGGGGTCTGGGGGTCATGATCGATGAAAATATACCAAAATTTTTTGAAATCGCTTTCCTCCGAACGGCTGCAATAGGTAGCTTTTTGTAATGAAAGCTACCTAAAAAATGAATTTCTCTCTTTCTGTATTAGACATTCACCGGAAAAATAATTTAAAAAAAAAATAGTCAATTATAAATGAAAAAAATCTTTGAAGTAACTGCATCGGGAGTCGATTAACCTCGCAATCAAGACAGCTAACTATGCTTTTGTATCAGTTAGACTATCTATATTATAAAATACTAGCAAACCCCGCGGCTTTGCTCGCGTAATATTTGAAATATGCCAAGTGATATATATATGTCTAATTTTTATTTAAAGGTACTAACTAAATTTTTATTTTATTAAAATGTAATATTTTAGTTTATTAAAAGGTACTTATTAATTTTAGGAATAATTAAAACAATTACTATTTAAAACACAATTTGATTAAGCATCATTGTTACACTGCATAAAGCAGAAATGAGACTTAAATTAATAAAACGAAATCAAACTAAATAAATATTAATTTAGAAAATATTTTGAAACTTTTATGCTCAGTTAATACGCTCATTTCAGTATTCATTTGAAGTTTTGAATTTTTTAGAAACCATCTTCTTACATCTTAAAATTAACCATCATGTCAAATTCCAAGTTCTACCACCTCTCTCAACATAAAGGGCTGTGTTGAAATTGAAAATGTCACCATTAATTTCCCAACATTAATTTTGAAATTGGTTTGTTATTTCCTAATATTCCACAGAAACGTAATTTAGAGAGCTTTTAAAGGCCTTTTTTAGAGCGTTTGTTGTTCCTGTGAACCCCAAGTGGTAGAATCATCGGCATAAAATATAGCCTGTGTAGGATCAGAGACTGTTACCATTGATTCGCAGCTATTACTTTTATATTTGATTTATATTCCCTGAAATTGCGTAGAAATCGTAATTTAGGACTTTTTTAGAATGCTTTTCGCACCTCCCCTTCGCTTCACCCCTTTTTAATTCAAATATATTTTCGACAGTCCTTCGAGGGCATTTATGTTTTATAAGTAACTACCATGCCATATTTAAAGTTTCTAGCCTTTTCAGTATCATAGAAATCGCAATTTAGAAAGTTTTTAGCTACTGCAACCCCTGGTGGTAGTGGCACAGACATAAAATATAGCTTATGTTTGAGCAGGTTCTAACACCAACAATTTGTCATCATTATTTTTTTAATCGGTTTGGTATTTGATAAGATTACATAAAAATTGTTATTTACAACGCTTTTCGCTCACTTCATATTTTAAATTTGAAATTTTCTTTTGACAGTTCTTAGAAAGCAGTTGCATCTTGTAAGTAAATACCATGCCATACTTCAAAGTGTTAGACCCTTCAGTTATGCAAAAAACGCAAATTAGAACATGTTTCGCTTTTGCAACCCTCAGATGGTAGTGACAGCAACATAAAATATAACCTATGTTATAGCAGGGACTGTCACCATTGATTTGCAACCATTACTTTTGAAACAGCTTTGGAATTTCCTGACATTGAGTAGAAATCGCAATTTATAATGTTTTTAGAACGCTTTTCGCGCATTTTCACCCCTTTTTAAATTTCCAATTTTTTCGAAACCGTTCTTAAAGATCATTTATATGTAATAAATATGTACCTTGCCTAATTTTAAGTTGCTAGTCCCTACCGGTCACAAAAATCGAAATTTGGAACGCTTTTTTGCTCCTGCAACGTCTAGGTGATAGTGATACCGACTTAAAATAGCGTCTATGTTAGAACAGAGGCTGTCAGCATCAATTTCTTAACATTACTTTTGAAATCAGTTTGATTCTTCCTGAGATATTGGTGACAAATCGGCATTTAGAACGTTTTTAGAACGCTTTTCGCTCATTTTGCTCCTGCATCTCCTCTGGATTAGTCGAAACATATATAAAATATAGCCTATCTTGGAACAAGATCTGTCACCATCATTTTAACGCCATTATATTTGAAATCGATTCATTATTTCCTGAGATTGCATAGAAATTGCAATTTAGAACGTTTTTTACAACCCCCTTTGTGGTAGTGGCACCGACATAAAACATAGCCTATCTTGGAGCAAACGTTGTCTCTATCATTTTGACACCAATATTTTTTAAATCGGTTTGGTATTTCCTGAGATTATGTAGAAACTACCATTTAGAACGTTTTTTAGAACGCTTTTTGTGCATTTTCACCCCTTTTAAATTTCGAATTGTTTAAGAACTGTTCTTAGACACCATTTATATCTTATAAGTAACTAATATTTCAAATTTCATATTTCTATGTCCTTCAGTAACGCAAAAATCGCATTTTTAGAACGTTTTTTGCTCCTGCACCCCCTTTGGGGTAGTGGCACCGACATAAAATATAGCCTATGTTCTAAGTTGGACTAACACCATCATTTTGATACCATTACTTTTGAAATCGGTTTGGTATTTCCTGAGATTATGTAGAAACTACCATTTAGAACGTTTTTTAGAACGCTTTTTGTGCATTTTCACCCCTTTTAAATTTCGAATTGTTTAAGAACTGTTCTTATACACCATTTATATCTTATAAGTAACTAATATTCCAAATTTCATATTTCTAGGCCCTTCAGTAACGCAAAAATCGCATTTTTAGAACGTTTTTGTTCCTGCACCCCCTTTGGGGTAGTGGCACCGACATAAGATATAGCCTATGTTCTAAGTTGGGCGAACACCATCATTTTGATACCATTACATTTGGAATCGGTTCGGTAGTTCCTGAGCTTATCTCCGACAAATAAACAATTTTTACCTCTTTATAATAGGAGTATGATATGATGATTATAAAGGACAAACATATCTGTGCGTAACGCATACGTCATTCTGCGAATGGCAACACTTTGAAATTTGAAATGAAATTTCGGTTTTGCAATTTTCGCTACTGCAAATGTTTAAACTTCTAAACATCGCACATTTTCAATTTTTAAACCTTCGTGTAAGGAAAAAAATGTGCTTTTAAATGCAATTTGTTTGAAAGCTGTATCTCAATTTATTTTTGAGATATTGATTATTTTGTAGTTTTTAATACAAATTTTGTATGCGTGGCAACTGAAGTACTACATTCATATTGAAAGAAAAGGGAAAATAGTCATGGTTTATTATTTTTATTGATTATATCTTTACAAATAAAAGTAACTTTTTTATAATTTTTGAACAGAAAATGACGTCAGACATTAAATAAAATACGCATTCTTCTTCATAAATCAGTTACATTTCATTATTTTTACATTACGCTGATATCGAGTTTGAGACACTAGGCAAAATGATTCAGTGAGTAAAAATGTCATATTTAAAACAAAACGATCATTTTTTTTTTTTTTTTTTTTTTTTTTGATAAAACTAAATATTTGACCAATACTATGACAACTAAAGGCAAATTTCTGAAATTCTTTTTCGCGGGTACTGAGATTAGAACTTAAAGTTTGTGCGAATGTTCCCATGAAAAGTTGTATAGGACAAACGTGACTTTAAGTTTGGAAATACATTCATTAATAATCTATTGCGGGTTAAAATACTTTCAATTTGTGAACTTGAGTGGTTTATGAAAAGTGAAAATAACGTGCAGTTTAGATTTTATGAGAGGAAATTTTATGATGTGACAAAGCGAAATACTTTTTACTCCATTTTTCATCCCGTAAAAATTAAACATATGAGCCTCAATCGATAACTTCATCATAATTACTTATCTTGATTACGTATTCTAATACAGTTTATTTTTTCAATAATTTAAGCAAGTTGAAGTTTGTGAAAATAAAATTTTGGTAATTTTAGGTTTAAAACATTATTTGTTTTAAGAGTTAGACAACCAATGTAAGACGAATTTTTTATCGTAATTATTTTTGTAGGTTTATTATAAATTCGATCTGACAGTTCCTTTCTAACATTTTAGTTCGTCGAATTTCGACGGGTTCCGACTCGTCTTTAATAATAAAGAAAGAGCAATGTGCTACGTCTCAAATATGAAATAATACACATCGAAGACTATTTTTTATTAAATTTTTTATGCAATTTTCTACTTTAGTGCAAATAATGGGGTTTCAATCTTTTTCTTTAAATAGTAAATTTTGTCCTATTTTCAAAGTTAATTTGGACTTCGTAGTGCGATTTTTGAATTTTGGCATTTTTTAAAGCAATGTTTAATACGATTTGCTATGCGGTTTTTAGTGTTTTCTTGCGTTCCTTGATATTTTTACATTCGTAAAATAATTCCATCTACACTGTTTTAGTTGAAGCAAACTTTGACCAATTCTATGCAATTCGTGAAGATTTTATCACATTTGTAAACTGAATACTGTTTTAAAGTGTTAGCGAAACATAGTATATTCTGTTTTCTTCTCAATAAAGTTTTTTAGAAATTCGTACAGTAATTTCTGATATTTTTCGAGAGTTTTTCGTGCGCAGCATTCTTTGCATTCGTAAAATAAAATATGTTTAATCTTTTAATTTAATATAGTAAATATTGTCGTGTACGATTTTTGAAATTGTCGCGTTTTTTCACTATTCTCTGCAATTTTTTCATATTAGTAAAAGGAATCTGGTTTCAATTTTCTAGCCCAATAGTAATTCTTTTTACTTTTTCATTAAAGATTATTTGGAATTCGTGCCACGATTTTTAATTTTTCCGCGACCAACTGTGATTTTTTTTTTCGTTCGAGTTGTGTTTTAATACACGCTAATTTATTCCGCCATAGAATACTATTAACTTTATGAAATTTTGCAACTTCTAAGTTAAGGCAAACCTCGTAATACTAGCTTATGAAATTGTTAGAATATAGAACGATGCTTTACACGATTGAGATAGTTAGTAATAAAGATAACCTTTTCTGAAAATATATGTGTATATTAGTGAAGTATTTATTAGTCAGCTTGCAATTAATAATAGAGGTAATTTTTGGCGCAAACTCTTACGACATATGGTAAATGTGATGTTAACACTTGCTATAAAAATTTTAAGTATAAGAGCACATATGATTAGAGATCTTTAACATCTAAAAACTTCACAAAATATTTTTCTTGCAATAATAAAAATTAATTTCTCGTGATTTCTCATGATCTGCTGTCAAATTTAAATTACAGTACCAATCGCCCGAGTCTTGATATAAACTGAATGAATTTTATAGATTCCAAATTACGCCATAATTAAAAGTAACATATACTAGGCCGCTTTTAAAATGATAATAACAAACAGGAATAACATCAAACAAAACTCGTGCCGTATTTCTTTATGTTTTTAATTCAATTGGTAGAAATTACAAATCGAACGAGCTGGGAGTAAAGAAAATGTTTTGCGGATTTACTCAGCTTATTGCTGGAGCATCAAATGAATTTGAAAAGACTATTTACACTGCACTGTATATATATATATATATTACATAGAGGTATCCCTCGTCTTACATATTACGCGACATACGTATATTCGCAGTTACGTAATAAATCTCTAAAATTACATTTGTGAACCATACTAGCGCATTTGATACGCAGTTGCATACTTTTGATACTTATTTTATAAATAAAATATGTAGATATAAATCTTAACAGTGGCTTAAGAGTGTTGTAACTTTGAGGGGCTTCCGCGTTGACATCAACTTTACGCCCAGGATATGTATGATTGTCTTATTATATGTGAGCCATTAGGGATAAAAAAGGTCTAACTGTAGTTATAAAACTACTATAAAATTTTAATAAAATAAAGACGGAATGCAAAAATTACTTTTAAAGAAAAGTGGTATTGTAAAGTTAAAAATTAAGAGTTTTACTGGTTAAGAAATAAGTATATAAAAAGAATAAAAGTTAAGATTAAGGTTTAAAAAATATGTTAAGCACAGTTAAGAAAGTTACGCTGACAGGATGTCGGGCAAGGTAAAGGGTGTGACAGATGTTATGTCACTGGAAATAAAAAAAAGGCACTTTTCAGAGTCCATACATTTTTTTTTCGTTTTTTTTTTCATTTGTTACTAGGTAACAGTAAAAATGATCAAAAAGATCGTAAATGCTAGATAATAGCAAGATATAGGTTTTTTTATAGTAAGAAAAAGGTAATATAATGATAGAAAAGAGATAAATTTTGACAGTTGTGAAGAACTCAAGGTCCCTCAACATCCATAATAATGGAATATCTGGGGCGTTTTCTATGATCAGGCTCGAGGGCGTCATTGTCCGGCAATTCAGCCAGAATTTCGTTAGGGAGATTGTTGAAATAAATAAAAGGCAGGCATAAAGGCGTGGATCGAATTGAGTATATTTGATATTAACAATAACAATTACACAAACATACTGAAAGAAAACAGAAAATTTACAGGTATTTATAGATTTTACAAGGCCCATGTCGGGGAATTGGCGGCCGTGAAAGAAAGCTACATTAAACAACCAATCACAATAAACATAGTTGTACAAAAAGAAATTAATAAGAATTTAATGTAATGCTATGATTATTTTTAACACACGCCCATAATCTAGCATTACATCAGAAAACAAAGAAATTTCTTGAAATCAATCATTAATAATAATATGACACAATTTAAACATTACTTGTACAAACAACAAAGAAATAATAGTTCATAAAATTTAACTTTAGGTAATGCCTTTGTAAATAAATCAGCAATTTGCATATTCGTAGGAACATATTCAATTTTGATGTTATTTTCTTTTATAATATTGCGAACAAATTTCAATTTGATATCGATGTGTTTCATTCTACCATAATTACTCTCATTACTGATACATTTTATACATGATTGATTATCCTCAAATATTACTAAATCCTTAATATTTACAATTTCACTAGCAATATTTTTAAACCATAACAAGTCTTGCAAACTTTTACTTAAAGCAATGACTTCAGCTTCAGTTGACGATAAAGCAACTGATTTTTGTTTATTACAACACCACAGAACAGGCATGTTACAAAACATTAAAATATAACCTGTTACTGATTTGCGGTCATTTGTGTTACCCCCCCCCCCGCCCCCAATCAGCATCAATATACATGGATAATTTAGGATCAGAATTTTGCTTTTTATACACAAGTTTTAAACACAATGTTTCTTTTAAATATCTTAAGATTTTCTTAAGTGCTTTCCATGCAATTTCAGTAGGATTTTCTTGCAATTGACTTAAACAGTTAATAGCATACAAAATATCAGGTCGAGAAATATAAGCTAAATATAATAAACAACCTACAAGTTCACGATATGGGCCATTAAAAGGTTTACCATTTTTGAAATCAGATGGGGTGGACTTAGGGGAAATAGGAATGTCACTGGGTTTACAATCTATCATATTAAACTTACTTAACAATTTAATTATGTAAGACTCTTGATTCATTATTAAACTATCAGAATTGAATTTCATTTGAATACCTAGAAATTCTGAAACACTTTCCGATTTTGACATATGAAACTCTTTATATAATAGGGAAATAACTACATTAGTTTCATTTACATCTGAACCTGCAATTAATATATCATCTACATACAAAGCAATAATTATTTTATGATCATTATTATACCGAATAAAAATACAAGGTTCATTATCACAAGATTTAAAATTTAACTTTGAAATAAATTCATGAAACCTTTCAAACCATTGTCGTGGGGCTTGTTTTAGACCATATAAACTTCTTTTAAGTTTACACTTTCGCCCACTTTTATCATCATAGCCTTGCGGCTGATCCATAAGAACAAGTTCATTTAACTTACCATTCAGGAACGCTGTTTTAACATCTAACACAAATGAATATAAGTCTTCATTTAAAATCAAAATAAGAACCAAACATAAAGCTGGCATACTTATTACAGGGGAAAAGGTTTCACTATAGTCTAGCCCTTCTTTTTGCATAAATCCACGAGCTACGAGTCTCGCCTTATGTCGACCATCTCTTTTGATGGTAAATACCCAATTTGCAGGAAATAGGTCTTTTGTCAGGTGGTAATTTTTCAAGATCCCAGACATCGTTGATTTTCATACTTTCAATCTAAGCGTCCATAGCTTCTTTCCACAAGCGTTGTTCATGACTAGCGAGGGATTTGATATCATCAAACGTTAATATTTCTTGTTGGCAAAGTAATGCTTCGTAAACTTCAGGATCTGGATACCGTACAGGTTGCTTTTTAAATCTTTCAGATTTTCTTGTTTTGTCTTCTTTCTCTTCAAGATCATCCAATTCATCACTCGTATTTTCTAGAACATCTGGATCAATTTCATTATCGACTGGTTCTGAATTTTCTAGAATGTATTGTTTCGACTGAACATTTTCCTTTTTCTCTTCATCGAATTTCACAGTTCTTGATACAGTTATGCGTTTCGTTTCAGGATCTAGTAATCTATATCCCATTGAAGAATAACCAATGAAGATCATTTGTTTAGACTTATCGTCAAATTTCTTTCGATGAACGGAAGGATTTAACATGTAAGCACTGCATCCAAAAACACGTATGTGCTTGAAATCGGCTTCATCTCCATATTTCAGGAAGTACGGAGTTTTATTCTCAATAGTGATGCTTGGCATTCGGTTTTTCAAGTAAGCTGCTGAAAGGATAGCTTGAACCCAAAAAGTCTTTGGTAAATTTGATTCAGCAATCAAAGCACGTCCTATATTCAGAAGAGAGCTATTGCAGCGTTCAGCTACTCCATTCAAAGATTGCGTGTATGGAGGAGCGGGATCGATCACTATACCAAGATCTCTAGTAAAATTCACTAAATCATTAGAAAAATATTCATTCCCGTTATCACATCTAATTTTCTTCACTGTACGGTTGGATTTTAAGAACATTTTTAATTCTTCTGAGACTTCATTTTTATGTTTCAGTAAACGTACTTCAGTAAAACGAGAAAAACCATCGATAAGAGTCATAAAATAGCACTCGCCAGAAAAAGTTGCCGGAAAAATAGGTCCACAAATGTCACTATGAATCAAAGTCATTGTTTTGGTTTCTCTTTTTCTTGGTCTTCTTCCCATTGGTGTTGCATTCTGTTTTGCCCGAGCACAAATATCACAAAAAGAATCAGGTACTGGAAGCTTCATATCTTTCAATACTTTGTCACTCGGATGACCAAGTCTGCGATGCCAGATATCACAATAATTTTCCTTTGAAGTAAGAATGGTTTCGTAAACAGGGACAAAGTCACTTACGTATTGTCCATTCAAATCACGTTCACCAAAGTAAAAACGGTTTCTCCTTTTTCGATAAATACTTTTTGATTCTTGAAAATAACTGTATAATTTGCACTTTCAATTTTCCTAACGGAAAAGAGTTGCCCGTTTAATCCTGGAACATAAAGTACATCCTTTAAAGTAATTTCCATTCCATTTGACAGTTTTCCATTAATATTTCCAATACCTTTGATTTCAAGATTCGTTGTTTTCGATGCGCATTTAATAGTTCCTGAAGAAGGTACTAAGAATGCGAAATAATTCTCATTAGAACACATATGGGAAGTTGCTCCGGAATCTACTATAAATTCATTCTTTTTAATGCTTCCAGCAACGAAAGAAACAGCTGAAGAGGCAAATTTTTCTTCATTTGAATTTTTAACAGCTTTACAGTTACGTTTTATGTGTCCGGATTTTCCACAAGAATGGCAAGTAATTTTCTTTCTACAATATTTCGCTGTATGCCCTTTAGAGTTGCAAATTTTGCAAAAGAATTATTTGCGAGTCGACACAAATGCAGTATTATCATGAACAGCCTTAGTATATACTTTTTTTTTCTTTGAATCCAAAAGAAGTGCTTCAGCATCTAATAATCTTTGTGTCACGAAATCTAATGTCAAAACAGAATTCGGTTGGTTTTCTAAAGCAATCTTAACATTTTCAAATTCCTGAGGCAATGACATCAAAATATAAACAATAGTATCCGTTTCATTAACTTTTGCCCCAGACAGCTTAAGATCCGAAATTAATTAATTTATTTCATCAATGTGATTTCTCATAGAAACTGTACGATCTTTCTTAATCGTTGCCAATCTCTTCCGAATTAAAATTTGATTCACTGCACACTTTGTATCATAAGTGTGTTCTAATTTATTCCAAATTTTATGTGCTGTATTTTCATCTTGAAGTGACGCAAGAACATTATCACTTAATAATGATAATAATAAAGCGTAAGCCTTTTTTGCTTTCACGACATCGGCGGCATTGCCTGGAGCCGCTTCATTTTCCAGGAATTTTTCCAGGTACTTAGCATAATTAGTCCATTCAATGGTGATGCTATTAATGGTAAGTCTATTGGGATAGGTTAGTTTTCTAGAAAAGTAGACAGCAGAGGTTTTGCTTTCATTAATGCGAACACGCCATAGGTTGCACCAGTTAATGAATAAGGCGATGTGATCTAGATATAAATCACAACCATGATATAGTTTATATATTATACAGAGTGATATTTTTATTGGTATATACGATCAAATATATAACAAAACAATTTATTCGTTATTGTTAGTTATTCATAATAATCATAAAATTCATTAATAAATACAGTTTGTGGTTATCAAGGATTATTTTATTTTGTGAGTGCTACTCGTTTATTTTGCCATCAGAAATTCATGGATAATAGGTTAAATTAGTCCTATTAACTTATTTATTATTTTTACTGTCGTTTAATGCAAATTCAAAATTCTTATAAATCAATTCATAATTTTTTGATTTATAAATCCCGTTTTCAACAAGATATTGGATAAGTGTTCTTTAAGTTTGTTTTAATATTTTTTTACACTTTAATATTTTATATGCGAGTAAATACTGTCGCAAATGGTTTATTTATAAAAAAAAGTCCTTTCGGCCAGTGCCGGGAGGAGGAGGTAGCTGTCATATTCCTTATTTTTTCAAGCCAGCTTATATTATTCAAACACACGGAGCTCAAATTAGTGGAACTCGATTATAGAAGATTAAATACTAATTGTTGTCAATATTGAATATGAATGAGAATTTCGCGAAATTAGTCAGCGTTATCAAAGCTGGTTTTATTAAAGTGATTTATATTTGTCGCCAAATTCGGTGATATCCCGAATTATATTAATAATTATATTAACCCGAATTATCGGTGATAGCCCGCCATTTTAAAACAACATAATGGGTGCAACAAATCTCACCAATGAACTTGGTCGAGACCTTAGTAATTCCTGTGCCCATGCTCACTCATATCTAAATCGGTTAATATATGCGAGTGCTATTGCAGGCAAAAAATCAGATTTTCAAAAATGCCACATACATTCGAAATTCAAACTGCTATATCTCGCCTTTTTTTTTAGATAAAGGCAAAACAAAAAATAATCCGGAATCTTTGTAAGAAGCTGAAACATACAGGAAAAAAATCTTTTTCAATTTCTATTTTTTTTTTTTTTTACTTCATTTTAAATTATTTTTTTTTTTAATTTTTAAATGGCCGCCATTTTAAAACAAGATGGCCGATGAAGTTAGCAAACGAGAGATTGCTATGTACTATGCACATGCCTTGTCACATCCTAATCGATTCATAAATACGCGTGTTATCGATTGACAAAAATCAGATCGTTTCAAAATGTCAGCCATGCAAGAAATTCAAAGTGCCAGCCATTTTTTAAGACATAGACGAAACAAAAAATGCTCCGGAATCATTGTATCAAGCTCAAACACATAAGGAAAAAATCTTTTTCAATTTCTAATTATTTTGTACCTCACTTTTAAATTTTATTTTATTTTTTAATTTTTAAATGGCCGCCATTTTTAAACAAAATAGTGGATGAGGCTGGCCAACGAACTAGGTCGAAACATTGCAATGTACTATGCACATTCCTTGTCACATCCAAATCGGTTCATAAGTACTTGTATTATCGCGTGACAAAAATCAGATCGTTTCAAAATGTCAGTCATGCTAGAAATTCAAAGTGCTATAACTCAGCCATTTTTTAAGATATAGACGAAACTAAAAATGCTCCAGAATCTTTGTATCAAGCCCAAACACATAAGAAAAAAATTCTTTTTCAATGTCTAATTTTTAAAATTTTTTAAATGGCCGCCATTTTGAAACAAAATGGTGGATGAAGCTGGCCAACGAACTCGGTCGAGACATATACATGATATATATATACATATATATATATATATATATACATATATATATACTAGCAAACCCCGCGGCTTTGCTCGCGTAATAGTTGAAATATGCCAAGTGATATTTGCATGAAGAACATTTTTATTGCTGCATTCTTATTAGAAGAACACTTTTTGGAATAATTCAAAAATTACAAATTAAGCCACCGTTTGACTAAACTTCATTAAAAAAGTGCAATAGACTGAAATGAGATTTTAATTAATAAGATGAACTAAAGCTAATTCCAAATAAATGATAATTTAGAAAATATTTTGAGACTTTTATGATCATTTCATACGCTCATTTCAGTATTTATTTGAAGTTTTGAATTTTTTAGAAACCATCTTAACACATTTACTATTTACAGGAATTAAAGATATTTACATTTTTTTTTTCTCGAGAAAAAAAGCAGGCTTTGTACAAAAACTGGTATATTACAGTGCAAGCACTGGGCAAACATCTCCAAGCTATTTAGTACGCTTCAGGCTAGGCAAGAAGTCGTCCTCGCTGTCCAGATCGGCATTCGAACTTGGAACCTCAGATACGGGCCAATGGGAACAGCCAGGAACAGGAGATCTGGATCGGACGACTACAGTACGAGACTCAACATGGACAATAGATTTGGAACTACGCTCTTTCTGCTCCACCACCTCACCCTCCTCCACCTCTTCATTGTGTGAGGTGGCACTCGCATTCAGATTCAAACCTTCGTGCTTTATCAACATGTGTAGCACAGTGTTGTTTGGCGGGGGTCTGAATCTCTCTGTATATAATGTTCAGAACCGAAGAAGTAGTATATACTAAATCTAGCCCGAAGTGCGTCTAAGGTAATGCCTGTGAAGCATTCTTGCATTTGAAAATTAGAAGTTACAATAATGCGCTTGCCCCTTATAAGAATAGTACCCCTTTTAATTTCCGCGCTGCAGGGATACATATCAGCGCAAATTTTCAAAAAACTGGCAAGCCAGACACAGTGGGAAGTGTCTACGTCAGCTATCAGAACATAGTCTTGGTTGACGTATCCATCCCACCATTTGTTCAAACTTTTAATAAACAAAGAACTAAAATGCCTCACAGCGTAATCCTTACCGATCCGGGGCGGACCGCAAATCCAGACTCCACAGGAAGTCGTTGTTAAAAAGCTGACAAGAGTGTAAACACGTCTTGTAGCGGATATAGAGCCCCGGATAATCGGCCTTAATGGAGGTGATCTCACCGCGCTCAGCCATATCGAGTACGTCTCTAAATGCATTAACTTTTCGCGTATCTGCTGGAATAGAGCCAAATTCGGTGAAATCACCATGCTTTTTACAATACGACGAAGCCTCTGTCACAGTTCCTTTAGCTCGTTGAAAATGAGCACCAGGAATCCAGCGCTTAACTGTGCAGAAGTTTCTTCTATTCTTAAAACAAACAAAGCCTTGGAGATGTTCGCGACCCGTATACGGGCAAGTCTCTCTACCACATACAAGATATTCCTATACATTGCTATCAAATGCAGGCTCGGTAGAGAGATCAAAAGATGTAAAAATCCAGCGTTTACACTTGGACATCGCAAGCAGGTAGACTGATTTTACAAGCGTATACGCTCTCTATATACCAGTTATTTATCTAAAGTGCGATTAAAAACTCAGTCTAACATTACGCTGGCGCTCAGCAGTTTTTATGAAAGCGAATCAAACATACTATCAGCACAGGTTCGATTGCGCCTGACTAAGTAGAACTACATTCCAGAAACACTCGAAACACTCACATTCGGCAACTCTCAAGTGCGAGATCACTTTTCAGACCGAGCAGGAATATCAAATTCCAAGCTTCTCGTTTAACAGTCTACCACCACTCTGGTGTTAGTGGCACCAACATAAAATGCCGAAACAGAGTTGAAATAGAATGTCTCAAAAAATGTTGAAACAGATACTGTCAACATTAATTTGCCAACAACATTAACCTTGAAAGCGGTTGGTATTTCATAATATTCTATAGAAAATGGAATTTCGATGTTTTTAAAGGCTTTCTTGTTGTTCCTGCCAACCAGGTGGTAGTGACACCGGCATAAAATATAGCCCGTGTAGGATCAGGGACCATCACTCTTGATTCGCAACCAATAACTTCTGTAAGCGGTTTATTAATTCCTGAGATTCTAGAGAAATCGTAATATAGGACTCTTTTAGAATGCTTTTCGATCCTTCCCTTTGCTTCACACCTTTTTAATTTTGAATTTATTTTCGATTGTTCTTAGAGGACATTTATATTTTATAAGTAACTACCGTCCTATATTTAAAGTCTCTAGCCTCTTCAGTACCGCAAAAATCGCAATTTAGAAAGTTTTTTGCTCCTGCAACCCTCTAGGAGTTTTGGCACCGACATAAAAAAAAGCTTATGTTTGAGCAGGTCCTATCACCACCAATTTGTAACTATTATGTTTGAAATCGGTTTCGCATTTGATACGAATGCAGGAAAATCTCTAATTTAGAACGCTTATAGAACGCTTCATACTTTTAAATTTGGAATTTTCTTTCGACAATTCTTAGAAAGCATTTGCATCTTTGAAGTAATTACCATTCCAAATTTAAAATGTTAGACCCACCTCTTTAACACAAAAAACGCAATTTAGAGCATTTTTTGCTCCTGTAACCCCCCAGGTGGTAGTGACAACAACGTAAAATATAGGCAATGATGGAGTGGGGACTGTCACCGTCAATTTAAAACCATTACTTCTGATATCGGTTTATATTTCCCGAGATTGCGTAGAAATTGCTATTTAGAACGTTTTTTGAACGCTTTTCGCTTATTTTCGCCCCATTTAAATTTCAAAATTTTAAGGAACTCTTCAAAAGAGATCATTTACATCCCATAAGTAATTACCATGCCAAATTTCAAGTGGCTAGCCCCTTCAGTATCACAAAAATCACAATTTTGAACGTTTTTTTAAAAATGCAACCGCAAGGTGGTAGTGACGCCCACATAAAGTAGATCCTATATTGGAGCAAGGGCTGTCATCATCAATTTCCAAACATCACTTTTAAAATCAGTTGGGTACTTTCTGAGATCGCGTAGAAATCGACATTTACAACGTTTTTTAGAACACTTTTCGCGCATTTTCACTCCTTATAAATTTCGAATTTTTTAAGAAAAGTTCTTAGAGAACATTGATATCTTATACGCAACTTAATACCATTCCAAAGTTCCTGTTTCTAGGCCCTTCAGTGACACAAAAATCGCATTTTCTAACGTTTTTTTGATCCTGAACCCCCTTTAGGGATAGTGGCACCGACATAAAATTTAGAGTATGTTTAAGCAAGGGTTGTGGCCATCATTTTGACACCATTATTTTTAAATCAGTTTGGTATTTCTTGAGATTGCGTAAACATCGCATTTAGAAAGTTTTTTAGAACGCTTTTTGCGTATTTTCATCTCTTTTAAATTTGAAATTAAAAAAAAAAATGTTCTTAGAGATCATTTATACCTAATAAGTAACTACCATGCCAAATTCAATGTATCTCGGCCCTTCAATAACAGCAAAAATCATAATTTCGAACGTTTTTTTTGCTCCTGCACCCCCTTCAGGGGTAGTGGCACCGACATAAATTGTAGCCTATGTTGGAGCAAGGGTTGTCACTACCATTTTAACACCATTATTTTTTAAATCAGTTTGGTACTTCCTGAAATTTCGGAAATATCGCCATTTAGAACGTTTTTTAGAACTCTTTCGCGCATTTTCACCCCTTTTTTATTTTGTTATTTTTAAGAAATGTCCTTAGAGATCATTAGTGTCTTATAAGTAACTACCATTCCAAATTCCATGTTTCTAGGCCCTTCAGTAACACAAAAATCGCATTTTTAGAAAGTTTTTTGCTCCAGCACCCCCTTTTGGCTAGTGTCACGGACAAAAGATATAGTCTATGTTCTAAGTTGGACAAACACCATCATTTTGATACCATTAGTTTTGAATTCGGTTCGATAGTTCCAGAACTTACCACCTACAAATAAACAATTTTTACCTCTTTATAATAGTACTAGCAAACCCCGCGGCTTTGTTCGCGTAATATTTGAAATATGCCAATTGATATTTATATGTCTAATTTTTATTAAAAGGTACTAACTAAATTTTTATTTTATTAAAAGGATTTTTAATTAAAAGGTACTTATATTACTTTTAGGAATAATTCAAAAATTACTATTTAAAACACAGTTTGATTAAACATCATTATTACACTGCATTAGGCAGAAATGAGACTTAAATTAATAAAATGAAATAAAACTAAATAAATGATAATTTAGAAAATATTTTGAAACTTTTATGCTCAATTAATACGTTCATTTCTGTATTCATTTGAAGTTTTGAATTTTTTAGAAACCATCTTCTTACATCTTAAAATTAACCATCATGTCAAATTCAAGTCCTACCGCCTGTCTCAACATAAAGGGCTATGTTGAAACAGGAACTGTCACCATTAATTTGCCAACATTAATTTTGAAATCGGTTTGTTATTTCCTAATATTCCACAGAAACGTAATTTAAAAAGCTTTTAAAAACCCTTTTTTAGAACGTTTGTTGTTCCAGTGAACCCCAGGTGGTAGAATCACCGGCATAAAATTTAGCCTGTGTAGGATCAGAGACTGTTACCATTGATTTGCAACTATTACTTTTATAATCGATTTATATTCCCTGAAATTGCATAGAATCGTAATTTAGAACTTTTTTAGAATGCTTTTCGCACCTCCCCTTCGCTTCACCCCTTTTTAATTCGAATTTATTTTCGACGTTCCTTCGAGGGCATTTATATTTTATAAGTAACTACCATGTCATATTTAAAGTTTCTAGCCTTTTCAGTATCACAGAAATCGCAATTTAGAAAGTTTTTAGCTCCTGCAACCCTCTGGTGGTAGTGGAACAGACATAAAATATAGCTTGTGTTTGAGCCGGTTCTATCACCAAAATTTGTCATCATTATTATTTTAGTCGGTTTGGTAATTTATAAGTTTCCTTAAAAATTGTAATTTATAACGCTTTTCACTCACTTCATTTTTTAAAATTTGGAATTTTCTTTCGACTGTCCTTAGAAA
This sequence comes from Maratus speciosus, assembly GCA_963932465.1. Classification (NCBI taxonomy): domain Eukaryota; kingdom Metazoa; phylum Arthropoda; class Arachnida; order Araneae; family Salticidae; genus Maratus; species Maratus speciosus. Next base: position 314,176,900 of record OZ010794.1, read on the forward strand.
GCAGTTGCATCTTGTAAGTAAATACCAATGCCATACTTCAAAGTGTTAGACCCCTCAGTTGTGCAAAAAACGCAAATTATAACATGTTTTGCTTTTGCAACCCTCAGATGGTAGTGACAGCAACATAAAATATAACGTATGTTATAGTAGGGGCTGTCACCATTGATTTACAACCATTACTTTTGAAATAGCTTTGGTATTTCCTTAGATTGAGTAGAATTCGCAATTTAGAACGTTTTTAGGACGCTTTTCACGCATTTTCACCCCCTTTTTAAATTTCCAATTTTTTCGAAACTGTTCTTAAAGATCATTTATATCTAATAAATATGTACCTTGCCTAATTTTAAGTTGCTAGCCCTAACCGATCACAAAAATAGAAATTTAGAACGTTTTTTGCTCCTGCAACGTCTTGGTGATAGTGATACCGACATAAAATAGCGTCTATGTTAGAGCAGAGGCTGTTAGCATCCATTTCGTACCATTACGTTTGAAATTAGATTCATTCTTCTTGAGATATTGCCAACAAATCGGCATTTAGAACGTTTTTAGAACGCTTTTCGCGCATTTTGCTCCTGCATCTCCTCTGGTGCAGTGGAAACAGATATAAAATATAGCCTATCTTGGAGCAAGATCTATCACCATCATTTTTACACCATTATATTTGAAATCGGTTCAGTACTTCCTGAGATTGCATAGAAATCGCAATTTAGAAAGCTTTTACAACGCTTTTTGCGCATTTTGACCACCTTTTAAATTTCGATTTTTTTTAGGAAATGTCCTTAGAGATCATAGATATCTTATAACTAACTACCATTCCAAATTTCACGATTCTAGGCCCTTCCATAACGCAAAAGCCGCAATTTAGAACGTTTTTCTCCTGCACCCCCTTTGGGGTAGTGGCACCGACATGAAACATCGCCTATGTTGGAGCAAGGGTTGTAACCATCATTTTGACGCCATTATTTTTTAGATCGGTTTGGTATTTCCTGAGATTGTGTAGAAACCACCATTAGAACGTTTTTTAGAACGCTTTTCGCGCATTTTCACCCCTTTTAAATTTCAAATTGTTTAAGAACTGTTCTTAGAAATCCTTTATATCTAATAAGTAGCTAATATTTCAAATTTCATATTTCTAGGCCCTTCGGTAACGCAAAAATCGCATTTTTAGAACGTTTTTTGCACCTGCACCCACTTTCGGGTAGTGGCACCGACATAAAACATAGCCTATGTTGGAGCAATGGTTGTCACCGTCATTTTGACACCCTTATTTTAACACCATTATTTTATAAATCGGTTTGGTATTTCCTGAGATTGTGTAGAAACCACCATTTAGAACGTTTTTTAAAACGATTTTTGTGCATTTTCACCCCTTTTAAATTTCGAATTGTTTAAGAAATGTTCTTAGACATCATTTGTATCTTATAAGTAACTAATATTCAAAATTTCATATTTCTAGGCCCTTCAGTAACGCTAAAATCGCATTTTTAGAACGTTTTTTGCTACTACACCCCCTTTGGGGTAGTGGCACCGTCATAAGATATAACCTATGTTCTAAGTTGGACTAACACCATCATTTTGATACCATTACTTTTGAAATCGGTTCGGTAGTTCCAGAGCTTACCTCCTACAAATAAACAATTTTTTCCTCTTTATAATAGGAGTATAGATATGTGTATATCAATGTTGAACGGAGGGTAGTTTCGGGGTCTGGGGGTCATGATCGGTGAAAATATACCAAAATTTTTCGGAATCGTTTTCCTCCGAACGGCTGCAATAGGTAGCTTTTTGTAATGAAAGCTACTTAATAACACCGTGTAAATTATATACATGTGTGTATGTATATATACAGACGTGTGACAATTATTAGAATAATTGCGAAATTTACAATAAAAACTTGTTATATTAAAGAAATATTTAAAAAATATTGATACATTTTATATTTAGCTTGCATCCCCTTGTTTTTTATTAAAGAATTGATTGCATACTTGTCTTGGCGTACTTTCTATGAGTTTTTAGCAATTAATTTGTATTTCGTTGTCATGATGCCAAATTTGGAGTCTTTCTATCAGTCTAGTCTTGTTTGTGATGTTGTATTTCTTTAATTTATTCTTTACAATGTCCCAAAGGCGCTCTATGGGGTTCATATCTGGACTGTTTCCGGGCCACTGAAATGTTTTCTTTAATTAAATTAAAGAAATACAACATCACAAATAAGAATGTTTTGATAGAAAAACTCATCCAAATTTGGCATCATGACAACGAAATACAAATTAATTGCCAAAAACTTATACAAAGTATGCCAAGACGTATCGAATCTTTAATAAGAAACAAGAGATGCACACTAAATATTAAATGTATCAACATGTTTTAAATGTATTATTTCTTTAATATAACAAGATTTTAATATAAATTTCACAATTATTCTAATAATTTTCACACGCCTGTATGTACATACTTATATAGAGGGTGTGCCACAAGGTGCGCAACGTCTGATATGTACAGATTCGGATAGAGCACGTCAATAAGAGTATTTTGAAAGGTAACATGTGGGGTCCCCGAATATAGCGTGATAGTGTAAGTAAGGTGTGAAGCTTATCATATGAAAAACACAAGAAATGAGAAAAAAAACCCAAGAAATCACGCTATATTCGGGGATCCCACATGTTACCTTTCAAAATACTCTTATTAACGTGCTCTATCCGAATCTGTAAAAATCAGACGCTGCGTACCCTGTGGGACATCCTGTATGTATATATATATATATATATATATATATATATATATATATATATATATATATATATATATATATATATATATATATATATATATATAATAAATATTGAGTTTCTTATAAAATTTTACCTAAGCAACTTACAAATTCGACTTACGTAAAAATCAAATTACATAGAACTTCATTGAACGCATTACTTTCGTAAGTCGAGGGATGCCTGTATATGTATATATATATATATATATATGTATCTGCATTTTACAAAAAAAGTGGTTGCACCCCGGCTGTTAGCACAGTTGCTGTAAATTTACAAGATGCTGTGTTTTCGAGAGCTGTAAAATTTCTTAAGTCTGTGAAATGTCGCGTTGCTATTGACTGTATGTTAAAGAATTCAATTTTTACTTCACTTGTTGCTTGAATTCGATTTCACATCATTGGTGCTTAAAAAATAGCAACATAAAGTGCGTGTAAAATCAGTGTACTTTACCACAAAATATGCTGGCACGCTGAGGCCAACAGATTTTATGTAAAATTAACGCCTGTAAGAGTGCTGTAAAAATTTTCAAGTCTGGGGAATGTCGGGTTGCTATTGGCTGCGTTGGTTTGTAAGTGCATCATGACTTATACGTGACACAATATTTTTCTTTCAATTTTTAGTTTTTCAGGAACGGCTGAATCTGTCAGTTTGGTAGTGAAATATTTGAAACAAAGTAATGTAGATTTCCCTTTAACCTCTTGAAAGATGCTGGAATATATTTTACAAGTCTTAATTTCATTCAATATTTGTACCAGAATTTTTGAACAAAAGTTTACTTTTATAGATTTGATTCATTGTAAACAATTTTATTATTTTGTAGAATTCGTTATTACACCGAAGATATGTGGTATAGAACACAGGCATCTCGGAGAAAATCTCGTCGAAACTCTAAAATTGCATTTCCTTATTTTCAAGTAAATATTTGAAAAATCTTGTAAGAATTCAATATTACATACAAACAATTGAAACTTTGAAAGGATTATTCAGTTACTCTAATGATGAATTTGCGCAATACCTTTTTAAGAGTTTCATTTGAAAAAAAAAAAAAAAACAATTTCAAACCTTCTCTCAGAAAGGGTAAGGTAAAATCAAATTTTAGTCAAAATCTCTGATACAAATTTATGTTAAAATTGTGTCGTATAAATAATATATTACCGCCCTTTAAAGTGTTAAAAATAAACATTTATATTTTTACTATTTTTAAATAATATAAAGACATATATTATAACATCCATTTTATAACATTTTTAATTTTTAATAATAAAATTTATAATTAGACGACGGAGAAGAAAAATAAAATAAAACAAATAATAATATGGTATTTTAAGTGGCATATAAGAAGCTTTTCAAAACGTCGTCCGGTAAATTTCACTAACATTAAAAAATACTTATCATGCATCTATCCAAATTATTATACATTCAATCAAATACATGGCGAAATTTAAATTAAGCTTAAATTTAAATAAAATTGCAAATTCTATTTCAATTAATTAAACCTCTCATATCTTTTAAAGCATAAATTATCAAATGCAACAAAATAATCGTGAACTATAATTTTTACGATATGTATTTCAATAACGTTAATTGCGAAATAAAATGTATTTGTTTGATTCTATTAACGATAATTACGTTTAATTATAAAATACATGTTTAATGTATTAGATGGATATATCTTAATTTAGATAAAAAGAATTGGTTTTCGAATTATCTTAAATTAAATGTAAATACTGTTAAATTAAACTCATAACATAATTGACTTGGATTACTTTTTAGATTTAGAAAATTAAGAAAAATGTATTTAAAGTAAAAAAAAAAATGATAGTGGATAAGATAAATTTATTTAATTAATTACCTACAAAATTTTATAATACATGCGATTGAAAATATACGTGAAAGATTTCATAAAACAGTGATTTTGAAAAGTAACTTTTCTTTGAAAACTAAAAATGTCATACAACAGAAGTATGTGTGTTTATTTAAGGATTGTTTCAATGGAACGTTATCATATGATCATCACAATGTATAACTCGATTTAAAAATAGTTTACGTACCTGAAATTTTATCATTTTCTTCTATACAGTCAAGATATACACACTTTTAAAAGTGAATCTCACGTTTAAATTGATACTTTTTTGATAAATGAAAGATTTTCTGTAAACGTATATATATATATATATATAAATGTCTTGTATAAAAAAGTAAGCGTTTTGCAAAGGAATTATTCATTCTAACGTTTGGCATTTTCAATATGTATCATTTTTCACAGTTTAAATTTAATAAAAACTCATATTTTTCACGTTTAACTATTAATAAAAAATCCCTATAGAATTTGTATTGGGATAAAGTTTTATGTTTACATATAAAAACTGGCGGAGATATTTACGATTAATCGACTGTCCGAAAATTACTTTCAAATAAACAAAAATAATAACTCTAGCACATTTAATAATTTTGTTAACAGTCAAATCTGTAAAATCAGTTTTGCTAAAATTAAAATACATAGCTATAGCAAAATCATATGTACGCACAGAATAGATGCAAAAAAATATAGAAATTAAGCATAAAATTCTATCCTACATAAAAAAGTATAATATGACTTTGATTATATTTTTTTTTACTAAGTTAGACAAAACTAAAATTCGATAGGAGATATATGTTATGACAGGTGTACAGTCGGAAGTTCCTTCAACTTTCCGAAAGAAAAACAACACATTCATGAAAAATGCGTTTCAAAGAAACTTGCTTGGTGGAAATAATTTTTCTCGGATTTGGTTATTCTTATATAGGGAAACAACAATGGGAATGTGTTACAAAAGAATAGTTAAAGAAATCCAGAGAGAGTAGTTTTTTTTTTTTTTTTTCGTTTTTTTTTTTTTTTTTTTTTGTCATAAATATGCACATTTTCACAGATATGAAAAAATACGAAATAAATCGATAATACAAATAAATAACTTAATCACTATCAATAGAAATTATTTACAAAAAATAAATAAATAAATAAATAAAAGGCAAAATACCGTTTCTCTTATTTTTCCATTAAATAAGAAATTAGATTTAACTTTCTTCTATCTTTACAAGAAGAAAGTATTGGAATCGTGAAAATTTTCGAATTCCGGTTTTAGACGAATCCCCCCCCCCCCAAAATGCTTTTACGAAATGTCTGTCTGTCGGTCGGTGAGTCTGTATGTATGTGACACAAATTTTGGCGGCGCTCTAATCAAGAACTACTGAACGTAATTTATAAAACTTCAGAATCAGCTAGTACTTGATATAAATTGGCCTTGATTTATTTTTGGTGTAAATCATCAGACAGGTGGCTCTGATATGCTGCATTTTTCACGATTTATGCAATAGATACATCTCAAGAACTAATTGACGGATTTTCATAAAATTTCCGATTCAGTTAGTCCCTGATATAATTTGGTACTGATTACTTTTTAGTGTACATTTCCGGCAGGTGGCGCTGCAATGCTGCATTATTCGCGATCATCACAATACCACTATCTCAAGATCTAATGCTCGAATTTGCATCAAACTTCAGATTCAGTTAGTCCCTGATATAGATTGATGCTGTTTAGTTTTTCGTGTAAATGGACCAGCAGGTCACACTCCTATACAGAATTTTTATGATTTCCGCAATAGCTCTATCTCAAAAACTAATGTTCGCATTTATATCAAATTTCGCATTTAGTTAGACGTTGACAATTATTTAAGTTTTGGTATAAATCACTTATCAGATAGCATTGTTATGCTGCATTTATCAGGATTTACATAATTTTAGCGATTGTCATATTTCAAGAACTAATGAACGGAATTTCATATATGTAAAATCTTCATGATGATAATAGATTGTCACTTAATGTTGGCACTGTGATAGCGAATTTTTCAGTATTAATATGTTTGATATAGAAGAAAGTTTTGGGATTGCCTTAACTTATTGGTCTGAATAGAAGTGATATGGGGATGCAGCTGTGAGAAATGGCGGTAGTTTAAAAACATTTGGCATCGGAACTATCTCTGAATGGGTGAATGAATCATGGTTTGAATTACCACAGGACATGATCACCGGTCTTTCAAAAAATGTTGCATCAGTAATGTAATGGATGGAACTGAGGATCATGCAATTTTTGAAGAAGATTGCGATGATCATGATGATAAATTAGACACTGATAATAGTCATCCTGATGTATCAATGAAGAAAAGCGATTTTAAGGAGTCGCTTGAAAATTCTGATAATGACTTGAATAGTGAATGATGGTCGGTGACTATATTCATTGTAAAAGAATGGTGTATTAAAGTATTTTTAGAACTTTGTAAGAATTTTTTTTTTAATGTTTATTACATTTACAATCTTTTATATTTTAGAATATCACATTTGGAAATTTTCTTAGACTCGTGTATAAGCCGACCCCTCATCTCCCCCCACTTTGGAGCTAAAATAAGGCACAAAAAGTATCGGTCTGTACAAGGAAATATACGGTATATATATATATATATATATATATATATATATATATATATATATATATGTTCTTTAAAAACATATTGATAAAAAAATCTGTTTAAAATTATATATTTCGAATCATACTGCAATAACTGAAAAGTACATATTGATTCTAAAATTTAATTTTCACAAAGAATGATATCTATATTTTAACGAATAAATAGAAATGAAAGGGTTTTATTCCTCTTTATAGGAATTTTCTATTCTAGACGACAATCGAGGCATTCTTTTTTTCTGTATTGGCTTTCCATTTATTCTCTGTTTAAATTTTAAATAGAGCATTAAATTAATTCGAAAAATAAAACGAATGCTTACTTTGATAAAAATAATCAATCGGATGAAAGTTTTTCCATAATTGTTTTTGTCGACTAAAGTGCAACGAAAATGACAAGTATATTTTTCCTTCATCTTCAGTTATCGCTTCGAATACGCCCATTTGAATTTTTCATTGAATATTATATTTGTTTCAGACACAAATCTCTTTAAAAACGCATTTATGCGATTATACGTATTTAAAAATTTCTGTCTTTTGTGTTATTCTACCTTAAATTAGAATCAACGAGAGCTATTATGAGACTTTTTATAATCATTTTCTCAATCAATTAACTTTTCGTAATAATTTCTGAATTCATGACGCTAGATTAAGAGCAAAATTACTGTAAATTGTATTTTTTATTTCTTCTATCGCTTTATGGATCGAAGAAATTGCTTACCATTAGAATAAAATTAATAAAATAAACATGTCTTTTATTTTTCCAAGGAATGGGACTAATATAAACCAGAAGACTATTAAAAATATAAAAAAATATTAACAATTTATGTTTCTGTTTGTGGTGGTTGTTTCAAGCTACATGACAGAATAGTATTATTCTATCCCGAAGTACTGCCTCATTATTAGCCCCATACGCACTTTCATAATAACAACATAAACTGTCTCACATTAGCCTCCTGAGTTTGTAACTCACAAAATTTTAAAGATATTCCAAATTTTAAAGGCTATAAATAGTTACTATTACTTCTGAGTAAAGGTTTATTTTAATAATTTATAGTTTTTGTCCCTCCGAGCGTCTTGAGAGCTTTCCTGCATTTTTATCTTACTTTAAATTTTGTTTCCCTGTTTGTTTCTAAAATACACTTCATGCCCCTTTTTAGACATACATTTTGAAATACAATTCTGTTCAAAATATTTTTGTCTACAACAGATTAAAGTTTTTTTTTTTTTTTTTTTTTTTTTTTTTTTTTTTTCAAACGGCAAAAATGCGGGTAAACCACTCACAGGGTTTTTTAAACCTCGCATGACCAGAACTTTGAAATCTAACAGAAATGTTTCTCTTGTCAAAAAGTAAAGTTATGCAATGGTTTTTGCATTTTTCTTTTTAGATTTTAAGAGAATTCATAACGTATATAAGAATGTATATAAGATGTACATATATTGCATCGAAAATATTCAGAAAGCCATTTTTATTACTGTCAATATTAGTACTTATTTGGTGCGTCTGATATAAGACCAATCTTTTAGTGTCCCATATCAACCCGATTGACCATTTTCGTTTCTGTGGCACATCATTTAGTAGAGAACTTTTCTTCATAACGATACGAGTAAACTGACTCGTTAACCTAAAGTTCACTTCCAAATTTTCAATATATACATTATAAAACAAAAACATGTCCGTTAAAAGTGCTGACGTAATATCAGCGCTGGAAACGACATAAACAATCTAATTTGTTTATTTGTTAACTTCATCAACATCGCACTATATCTTTTAAAAATACACTTTGTCTTAAAACAATATCTCAACATAGTGGTTATTTTTTTTCTATTTTCTTACATAATTTTCACGCGATTTCTTTTTAAATTCTATCTCAAAAATGAACATGCAATCCCTTTACGGAATGTTAATACGTTTGGACTTAAAATGATTCAGCATTTATTTGTTTCCATGAATTCGTAACTAAATTGCAAAGAAAATAGAAAAAAACGCAAATTTAACAGATATGTAATCGATTTACGTGCTTAAACTTTGAAACATTCAAAACCAAAATGGGTCGTAGAAATGGGGGTAAAAAATCATCAAACATACTTCAGCCATTCTTTGTAAATTTTAGCTCATCTATCTATATTATAAAGGACAAATCTGCATTATAAAGGACAAACATATCTGTGCGTAACGCATGCGTCATTCTGCGAATGGTAACACTTTGAAATTTGAAATAAAATTTTGGTTTTGCAATTTTCTCTACTGCAAATTTTTAAACTTATAAACATCGCACATTTTAAATTTTGACACCGTTGTATAAGGAAAAAAATGCTCTTTTAAATGCAAATTGTTTGAAAGCTGTATCTCAATTTAATTTTGAGATATTAATTTTTTTGTTGTTTTTAATACATTTTTTGTAATTGTGGCAACTGAAGAACTCCATTTCTGTTGAAAGTCGTAGATGATTGAAAGTAAAGGGAAAATAATCACGGAGGAAAGAAAATATTATATTTCTGTACCTTTTTGTTGTCCTTTTCTCATAAAAACTGGAAAAAAGAAAGAAATTAAAATACGTGCTATGTCAGCGATTATTTAAATTTCTAAATATCGCATATTTTCAATTTTTAAACCGTCAAATGGAGAAAAAAATCTACTTTCAAATGCAATTTGTTTCAAAATTGTATCTTAATTGACTGGGTTATTATGGTTTTTAAAATAACTAGTCGCCGGTGGCGACCAGTTTGGTCTGTCTTAAATGTATGCTAGGCATTGTATCATGTTACTTTTATTCATAATTTAATTTACTTGCTCAATCCTTCGCCAAATTGGAAGATTCTGATAGAGAAATCGAGAACTCCCTACTTTTATGTTAATCGGGCGCAGGTGATAAATCGCCAAACATTGTACCCGTCGCATTTTTTTTTTCATATTTCGTTAATTAAGATTAAAATATAAACATTTCACTCATTTTATTTAGAATGGATAACTTTAATTTAAAAATGAAACCTTTAAAATTCATGACTTAAAAAAAATTCTTTAAAAAAAGAAAAAGAATAAACATTACCATAAACCATTTCATTTCAACATCAAAGCATTGTTTTAATTTACCCCTCGAAAAATGAAAAAATGCTGCTGGCGAGTTAAAAAAAATGCTATTGGCGAGAAATGCGCCCAGCTAACATAAAAGTACGAACTCTTTGCTATCACGGCTACTTTTATGTAGTTTATTTGAAAAAAATATTTTGATTAAATCGGTTGCCAGAAAAAAATTTCTTTTCTCGCCATGGATCTTTTCTTTATTTCGCCAAGTACCTATACAGGAAAATTACCTTTATTTATTTATTTATTGTATTTTAAATTAGTTGAATAAAAGACGACACAGGTGTCATACACGCACTAGGTTGGCGCGACTATTTTCTGATGCCAATGTCATATACGCACCGGGGTACTTAACTGGCGACAAAGTGTCCTTATTTTGCTTGATATGGTAACCCGGATGTTGTTGTTTATTTATTAATAAGTAGTTTATTTACTTTTATTTTATTTGTTTTAATTATATAAATTGTTTTGTTCTATAGTTATTAATTAAACTTTTTATTTATTTATTGTTATTCCATTTTTAAAAATATTACACAATAACCAATGAGATGCGTTTTATTCAGGCGTTGCCATTAAACAATTAACAAATAATCGCGATTTCTTTGCCACGTACGATAGCGTAATATATATATTGATTTTCAAGCATAAATTATTTTCAATGTATCTCTATCACGTGTAGCTCGATTACGAAAGTTTAATCCGCTTGCCCTTAAAACAATGTAAAAAATTCAACAGGTGTTTCCGTCTAATGTTCCATAACAAAATTAAAATTTCCTCTATAGAAAAATAAATAAAATAATGTAAATAAGAAACGAATTTAACAGACATGCGATTGAACCACGCGCTTAAAGCACCGAAATGATCGGAAAGACTGACGTAAGTCGAAAAATCTTGAGTTAATAACTCCTGGCATGCGGTGACATGTGAAAGTATTGCTTTTAATAAATTTCAAAACTTTATTTGATTGCATAATTGATATTTTTCATATAAAAAATCTTTTTGATGCTAATGGGCAATCTAAAATATATATTACATGTAAAAAAATAATTAGAATTAAAAAAAATGATTTTCACCTATATTCTGTAACCTGAGGAGCTCGGGTTCGATCCCCTAGTTTTCTTAATGGCACGGAAATTTGAAGTTCCTACATTCATTTTGTATACATAATTGCAATTTTATTTTTTACATTAATTTATAATTACAAATTCTTGTCTAAATTATTGAATCGAGTAACTCGGTTGATAAATATTTATTAAACTGTCTATTTAGTTATTTTAAGTAATACAGAACAAACAATAAAAATAATATGCGATATCATTTTCACTGGCACAGTAGACAAACAGACATTTTTACATTTCCCTCATCTATGCTTTTTGTAAATGCATTTTAGACTAGGGGCTCTGCCCCTGCAAGCTACGCTCGCCAACCCCCGATCACACACCGCAGAATCTAAAAATCTAAAAATATGCTAATCTAATGGGTTTCAGAAATATTAGAGAAGATTAAATTATACTGAAAAATGTTGTGCAGATCTCCCTGTAAACGGGTTTCCATTCAATTCCCTTTGATTTCAAAAATTTAACGGGGAATCAGTTGCTGTTAAGACATCCAATGGTTGTTTTTGTTTTTGATTAAAGAGGATCAGTTAAACATTTGAAAAGAAGCTAAAATAAAATGAATTAAGCATTCAGAGTCTTTGTCAAGCGATATTTTAAAACAATCTCTATAACAATAGCCTAAATCATGTGACTATCATCAACAGTTCCGGGCGGAACACTTTGCTTTTTATACTCTAGGTGTCATTTTGATACTTTAATGTTATCCAGGCACAGATGATAAGTCGCCAAATATTATTCTATCTCCATCATTTCATCTATATTATAATAGTTCAGGTCATCAAATGCTATAAACAAATACGATCTGATCCCTTAGCCTTTCATATGAAGGTTTGGCACAAATGTCATATACGCCCCATAGTGGCGCGATTTTTTTCCAACGCCAATTTGGGAAACGCATCAACAGCATAAACAACAACATCCGGCTTACCATATCAAGCAAAATAACGATACTTTGGCGCCAGTTAAGTACCCGTTGCGTATATCGCATTGGCGTGTGAAAAAAATCGCGCCAATATGGGGCCGTATATGACATATATCCCGAAAGAAAAAAGCCGGGTGCAAATCTCGCCAATATCTTTTTTTCAACTCGCCAGTTAGCATTTTTTTTATTGTTCGAGTGGTAAATCAGAACATTTATTTGAAGTTGAAATTAAATGTCATGGTTTGTTACATAATTTAATATTTCGCCAGATGTTATATATTGCATGTTTGGCATGATTATTTTTTTCTTTTTTTAACGAAAATTTGGCGAAAACCTCGTTTTCGAATACCAGTTACATATGTATTTTTAGTACTACTATCTGGCTATCCCGTTGACAAAAAAATCTATCGCGAACTGTAAGATTAAATGCCAATAATGCTTGATCGTAAATGTCACATTCACTTGACTTTTAGCAAGTTACACGTGTTTACGTCATCAAGTGATTTTTATTTCGAAGTTTTATTTTTATATTTATTAAAGTTATACTAATTTATTTGCTCTTTCGTTATTTAAAATAAAACTTTTGTCAATCTGTACAGTTTGGCGAGTGGTTTGGCTATTTATATAATTTCCGAAATTGGTTGACGGAATGACTACTACATTGTACCGCATTTTTTAATTATTTTCTATTATTTTCAAAAAGAAATAGCAAAAAAAAAATAATAACTATGGAACAAAATAATTTATATAAATTTAAAAAAAGAAATAATAGTGAATATACATTTATTATTAAACTAGCAAACCCCGTGGCTTTGCTCGCGTAATAGTTGTAATATGCCAAGTGAGTTTTGCATGACTATTTTTTATTAGAAGAATACTTTTTGAAATAATTCAAAAATTACAAATTAAGCCACATTTTGCAAAACTCCATTATAAAACTACAATAGACAGAAATGAGATTTTAATTAATAAGAAGACCTAAAACTGATTCCAATTACATGATAATTTAGAAAGTATTTCGAGACTTTTATGTTCATTCCATACGCTCATTTCAGTATTCATTCAAAATTTTCAATTTTTTGGAAACCATCTTAACACATTTACATCTTAAAATTAACCATCATGTCAAATTCCAAGCTCTCTGGTGTTAGTGGCACCAACATAAAATGCCAAAACAGAGTTGAAATAGAATGTCTCGAAAAATGTTGAAACAGAGACTGTCACCATTAATTTGCCAACATTAACCTTGAAATCGGTTGGTATTTCCTAATATTCTATAGAAAACGGAATTTAAATGTTTTTAAAGGCTTTCTTGTTGTTCATGCACACCAGGTGGTAGTGACACCGGCATAAAATATAGCCCGTATAGCATCAGGGACTATCACTCTTGTATCGCAACCAATAACTTCTGTAATCGGTTTATTATTTCCTGAGATTCCATAGAAATCGTAATTAAGGACTCTTTTAGAAAGCTTTTCGTTCCTTCCCTTCGCGTCACCCCTTTTTAATTTCGAATTTATTTCTGACTGTTCTTTGAGGATATTTATATTTTATAAGTAACTACCGTGCTATTTTTTAAGTTTCTAGCCTCTTCAGTACCAAAGAAATCGCAATTTAGAAAGTTTTTTGCTTCTGCAACCCTCGACATAAAATATAGCTTATATTTGAGCAGGTTATATCACCATCAATCTACAACCATTATGTTTGAAATCGGTTTCGTATTTCACACGATTGCATAAAAATCGTAATTTAGAACGCTTATAGAACGCTTTCCACTCACTTCATCCTTTTAAATTTGGAACATTCTTTCGACGATTCTTAGAAAGCATTTGCATCTTTGAAGTAATTATCATTCAAAATTAAAAATATTAGACACCCTCAGTAACACAAAAACGCAATTTAGAACATTTTTTGCTCCTGTAAACCCCAGGTGGTAGTGACAACAACGTAAAATATAGCCTATGTTGGAGCGGGGACTGTCACAATCAATTTGAAACCGGAAATCAATTCTGAAATCGGTTTATATTTCCTGAGATTGCGTAGAAATCGCTATTTAGAACGCTTATAGAACTTTTTTCGTTCATTTTCACCCCTTTTAAATTTCAAAGTTTTAAAGAACTCTTCGCAGAGAGTATTTACATCTCATAAGTAATTTCCATGCCAAATTTCAAGTTGCTAGCCCCTTCAGTATCACAAAAATCACAATTTAGAAAGTCTTTTGCTTCTGCAACCGCAAGGTGGTAGTGACGCCGACATGAAATAGATCCTATAATGGAGCAAGGGCTGTCATCATCAATTTCCAACCAATATTTTTGAAGTAGGTTGGGTACTTTCTGAGATTGCGTAGAAATCGCTATTTAGAACGTTTTTTAGAACTCTTTTCGCGCATTTTCACCCTTTTAAATTTCGATTTTTTAGGAAATGTTCTTAGAGATCCTTTGTATCTTATAAATAACTGCCCTGCATAATTTCAGGATTCTAGTCCCTTCCGTAACACAAAAATCGCAATTTAGGACTTTTTTTGCTTCTGAAGCCCCTAGGTGGTAGTGACACCGACATGAAATAGAGCTTATGTTGGAACAAGAGCTTTCCAACCATTACTTTTGAAGTAGATTGGGTACTTTCTCTGATTGCGTAGAAATCGCCATTTAGAATGTTTTTTAGAACTCTTTTCGCACATTTTCACCCTTTTAAAATTTCGAATTTTTTAAGAAATGTTCTTCGAGATAATTTGTATCGTATAAGTAACTACCATTCCAAATTCCATGTATATCTGGTCCCTTCAGTAACACAAAAATCGCAATTTTGAACGCTTTATTGCTCTTGCACCCCCTTTAGGGGTAGAGGCACCGACATAAAATGCAGTCTATATTGGAGCAAGGGTTGTCACCATCATTTTGACACAATTATTTTTGAAATCGGTTTGGTACTTCTTGAGATTGTCTAAAAATAGCCATTTAGAACGTTTTTTAGAACGCCTTTTGCGAATTTTCACCCCTTTTAAATTTCGATTTTTTAAAGAAATGTTCTTAGAGATCATATATATCTAATAAGCAGCTACCATTCCAAATTCCATGTATCTGGTCCCTTCAGTAACGCAAAAATTGCAATTTCGAACGTTTTTTTGCTCCACCAGCCACTTTAGGGACAGTGGCACCGACATAAAATGTAGCCTATGTTGAAGCAAGGGTTGTCACCATCATTTTGACACAATTAATTTTGAAATCGGTTTGGTACTTCCTGAAATTGCGTAAAAATCACCATTTAGAACGTTTTTTAGAACACTTTTCGCGCATTTCCACCCCTTTTTAATTTCGATTTTTTTTAAAATGTCCTTAAAGATCTTATCTAAGTATCTTATAAGTATCTTATAAGTAACTACCAAGTAATTTTTTAAAGAAATGTCCTTAGCGATCATTAGTATCTTATAAGTAACTACCACTGCAAATTTCATGTTTCTAGGCCCTTCAGTAACACAAAAATCGCATTTTTAGAACGTTTTTTGCTCCTGCACCCCCTTTTGGCCAATAGCACGGACATAAGATATAGCCTATGTTCTAAGTTGGACCAACACCATCATTTTGAGACCATTACTTTTGGAATCGGTTCGGTAGTTCCAGAGCTTACCTCCTACAAATAAACAATTTTTACCTCTTTATAATATTACTAGCAAACCTCGCAGCTTTGCTCGCGTAATATTTGAAATATGCCAAATGATATTTATATGTCTAATTTTTATTAAAATGTACTAACTAAATTTTTATTTTATTAAAAGGTAATATTTTATTTTATTAAAAGTTCTTTTCGTTAAAAGGTACTTATTACTTTTAGGAATAATTCAAAAATTACTATTTAAAACACAGTTTGATTAAACATCATTATTACACTGCATTAGGCAGAAATGAGACTTAAATTAATACAATGAAGTAAAACTAAATAAATGGTAATTTAAAAAATATTTTGAAACTTTTATGCTCAATTAATACGCTCATTTCAGTATTTATTTGTAGTTTTGAATTTTTTAGAAACCATCTTCTTACATCTTAAAATTAACCATCATGTCAAATTCAAACTCCTACCAC
This sequence comes from Maratus speciosus, assembly GCA_963932465.1. Classification (NCBI taxonomy): domain Eukaryota; kingdom Metazoa; phylum Arthropoda; class Arachnida; order Araneae; family Salticidae; genus Maratus; species Maratus speciosus. Next base: position 314,193,374 of record OZ010794.1, read on the forward strand.
CTCTCTCAACATAAAGGGCTATGTTGAAACAGGAACTGTCAACATTAATTTTGAAATCGGTTTGTTATTTCCTAATATTCCACAGAAACGTAATTTAAAAAGCTTTTAAAGCCCTTTTTTAGAGCGTTTGTTGTTCCTGTGAACACCAGGTGGTAGAATCACCGGCATAAAATATAGCCTGTGTAGGATCAGAGACTGTTACCATTGATTCGCAACTATTACTTTTATAATCGGTTTATATTCCCTGAAATTGCATAGAATCGTAATTTAAAACTTTTTTAGAATGCTTTTCGCACCTCCTCTTCACTTCACCCCTTTTTAATTCGAATTTATTTTCGATGTTCCTTCGAGGGCATTTATATTTTATAAGTAACTACCATGTCATATTTAAAGTTTCTAGTCTATTCAGTATCACAGGAATCGCAATTTAGAAAGTTTTTATCTCCTGCAACCCTCTGGTGGTAGTGGAACAGACATACAATATAGCTTATGTTTGAGCAGATTCTATCACCAAAATTTGTCATCATTATTTTTTTTTAATCGGTTTGGTAATTTATGAGTTTGCTTAAAAATTGTAATTTATAACGCTTTTCACTCACTTAGTTTTTTTTAATTTGGAATTTTCTTTCGACTGTTCTTAGAAAGCAGTTGCATCTTGTAAGTAAATACCATGCCATACTTCAAAGTGTTAGACCCCTCAGTTGTGCAAAAAACGCAAATTAGAACATGTTTTGCTTTTGCAACACTCAGCCTCAGATGGTAGTGACAGAAACATAAAATATAACCTATGTTATAGCAGGGACTGTCACCATTTATTTGCAACCATTACTTTTGAAATAGCTTTAGTATTTCCTTAGATTGATTAGAAATCGCAATTTACAACGTTTTTAGGACGATTTTCGCGCATTTTCACACCTTTTTAAATTTCCAATTTTTTCGAAACTGTTCTTAAAGATCATTTATATCTAATAAATATGTACCTTGCCTAATTTTAAGTTGCTGCCCCTACCGATCACAAAAATCGAAATTTAGAGCGCTTTTTTGCTCCTGCAACGTCTTGGTGATAGTGATAACGACATAAAATAGTGTCTATGTTAGAGCAGAGGCTGTCAGCATCAATTTCCTACTATTACGTTTGAAATCAGATTCATTCTTCCTGAGATATTGCCGACAAATCGGCATTTAGAACGTTTTTAGAACGCTTTTCGCGCATTTTGCCCCTGCATCTCCTCTGGAGTAGTGGAAACAGAAATAAAATATAGCCTATCTTGGAGCAAGATCTGTCACCAGCATTTTTACACAATTATATTTGAAATCGGTTCAGTACTTCCTGAGATTGCATAGAAATCGCAATTTAGAAAGTTTTTTACAACGCTTTTTGCGTATTTTGACCCCCTTTTAAATTTCGATTTTTTTAGGAAATGTCCTTAGTGATCATTGATATCTTATAACTAACTACCATTCCAAATTTCACGATTCTAGGCCCTTCCGTAACGCAAAAGCCGCAATTTAGAACGTTTTTCTCCTGCACCCCCTTTGGGGTAGTGGCATCGACATAAAACATCGCCTATGTTGGAGCAAAGGTTGTCACCATCATTTTGCGCCATTATTTTTTAGATCGGTTTGGTATTTCCTGAGATTGTGTAGAAACCACCATTAGAACGTTTTTAGAACGCTTTTCGCGCATTTTCACCCTTTTTAAATTTCGAATTGTTTAAGAACTGTTCTTAGAAATCCTTTATATCTAATAAGTAGCTAATATTTCAAATTTCATATTTCTAGGCCCTTCGGTAACGCAAAAATCGCATTTTTAGAAAGTTTTTTGCTCCTGCACCCCCTTTGGGGCAGTAGCACCGACATAAGATATAGCCTATATTCTAAGTTGGACTCACACCATCATTTTGATACCATTACTTTTGGAATCGGTTCGGTAGTTCCAGAGCTTACCTCCGACAAATAAACAATTTTTTCCTCTTTATAATAGGAGTATAGATTAAGTATAGATAAACAACAATAGCCGGGTTACCATGTCTATCAAAATTATGCCATTTGTGCGCCAATTAGGAACCACGGTGCGTATATGACATCTGTGCCTAATATTTTTCTTTTCGTTTTTTTTTTTTTTTTTTTGTTTTTTTTTTTTAAGAAGTGAAAGCCATCAATTTAAATGTTTCATTTTTAAATGAAAGTTTTGTATTTAATAAAATGATAATAAATACAAAAAAAGCATTGTTCTTAGCATAGATTTAAAGGAGGCCAAACTGGTCGTCACAGTAATTTAAAATAGTAACCTGATCTGAATTATGAAAAAAAAAAATTCTGTTATGATAAAAATTGGAGTTGCCATCATTAGAAAAAATGTATTTAAAATCAGAAAAAAATAAATATTTCGAAAAATAATTCGAATTTAAAAATTCTAATACCAGTTTTGAGATCTGTGGATCAACACGGATTTTTCGTGTTAATTTCATCGTAAAGTATTCCATATTTTAGGAGAAATCGCCCTGAAACAAAATCAGTTGTTTAATCAGTCGATTCAAAGAATCGATACATTTCAGGCGTTTCATATATTCGTTTCATAAATTCGTTTCATTAGGATTATACATATATAGGGTAGATAAAACCAGCATCGCTAAATAGCCTTCTTGCAGGTACAAATGCTACAGTCAGAAATAACATTAATTTTGATAATAGTGAAAGAACTGTGAATTCGTACTTTATATTTTACACAATGTGAGAATATTATGAAACCATCGTCCAGGTCTGTTGTTAGGTAGATTTCGTAAGAAATACTACCTATTGCAGTCGTTACCATGGTGCGACTTTTGAAAAATTCCTTCATAACTTTTCATTATATGACCCCAGGAGCCCAAAACCACCCTCACCTAAAAAGTTTATACATATACATATATATACCGGGTGTCCCAAAAAGGACTGACTGATTTTAAAATTCAATAACTTGCAAACGGTAACAGATATTTAAAAAATTCTTGCAGGAGGGTTATGCATAAGGTCAAAAGTTTTTTTACAGAGATTTTCAATTTTAGTTCGAATTACAAACAATAGATGGCGCTGCGATCAATAGACGCTGAATTCAGGCTCGATTTTTGGTACTTCGTGGCCCGGATAATACATTTCCATCTCCTTTTTCAGCATGGAACAAGAAAAAGGACCAGAAATCGAGCCTGTATTTAGCGAGTATTGCTTACAGCGCCATCTATTGTTTGTAATTCGAACTAAAATTGAAAATCACTGTGAAAAAACTTTTGACCTTATGCATAACCCTCCTGCAAGAATTTTTTAAATATCTGTCACCGTTTGCAAGTTATTGAATTTTAAAATCAGTCAGTCCTTTTTGGGACACCCGGTATATATATATGTATGTATGTATGTACTAAATTTTGTCCGCACGATAAAAGTCACAATTATGCACGGATCGTCTTCAAACTCGCCAACAACTTTGAGATGGTTAATATCTCGGCGGGGATTGAAAATGGGCAAAATCGGCCCAAGGGAATGGAAATGGGGAATGCTCAAAATTTTGAATACCATCTTAACATGATTCTGATAAAACCAGCTCTTACACAACAATGACAGGAAAAAATAAATATTTTTCGTTATAGCAGTTGCCAACAATTAAAAAAAAGCAATAAAATTCTCACCACAACAATTGCTTTTCTATTGCAAGATTTCACGTGAAAAATTATATTAAATAAACAGTTTGACGAATTGAAAACAAATTGAATATTACGTCATAAGTTTTCTAGAGTAAGATTTCCGCATGAAAACTCAAAATGAAATAAATAGTTTGACGAATTAAAAAAACAAAAAAAAATATTGCGTCATATTGGAAATATAATGGACTTCATCAGGTGAATAGGTAACGTCATGTGAGTTCGAAGAAACTTATTAAAACATGATAAAAGCCCGACTATTGAAAAATTAACATATTTTAAAACTTTGAGGTTCTCTAAATTTGCTTTAGCTATTTTTTAAACCTATTCCATATACATGCGTGTGTGTATTTATGTATATTAGAATTTTCACAAAATGTTTAGCTCCCTAGAGCTCATTCTTAGCGAAGGAACTGGGTTTATCTTTAATCTTGATTTAAGTTTTGTTGGTGAATTTAGTACTTAACTTCGAAATCTACCTCCCCCTGTAGGCCCGAGCCGGCAGGGATTTTTTTTTTATTTGTAGAATTTTAGTTATTTTTCACAATGGTACGAAGTATCGTAACTAGCTACATTATCGTTCCATTTTTTTATTACTGATTTTTTTTTCTTATATTTACATTAGTTTGCAAACTTAAAAATGTAACATAATTAACTGAATGTATTAAATTGATTAAAAAATATCGCGATTAAGCATTAATCGATTAATCAGACCAGTGATCCCACTAATCGGCAAAGCACTACTTAGAAGGCGCATATTTGAATTTTTTGACATATTTTATATTGATTATTGCAAATATCATAATAGTAAAATAGTAATAAAATTAAATACATAATAGTAATTAAAAATATATTAAAAATGTTTTTGTTCATAATTTTGTATTTATCAGAATACACTATGCGATACCCAATGTTAAAGTTTTAGTAAAATTACTATTCCTTTATTTCAGTTCTATATTTATTGATATTTTAAAGTCAACGGTACAACTTACCAAGTATTTCAATGCCTATGTAAAATAACTTAGATCAACTTTTCAGATAAAAGTGACGATGGATATGATAAGGGAAAAATGTGACGACAGGTGCGTTCCTTGAAGATATGTTTTCGTTTCTAAAGAAAAACATGCATGAAATATTAGTTTTGCTAAAGTCTCAGAACAAAATAGCTGTTTATTTTATTTTCGTATTCCCAGATATGAAAACAAAAATAGGAAACATGCTTCATTCCAATAACCAACTAAAGAAACAAACATACCCGTTGGTATTTCCGTATCGAATATGAAAGCAACAATGTATATGTAAAGATTTCAACATTATTACGAAGGTAAATCATACGAACTTCTGTAAGAAAGTTTTCTATAGTAGAAATATATTGAATATAATTTCTCACAATGGTATCTGTTAGGAGCGAGTAAACTTTGGTTATTTTGTATAGACATTTCTTTATATTCTACCAAAATACATATACATATATATAAATACATTTATAATATTATTGCATTAATATAAAAAATACATTTATAATATCATTGCATTAATTTAAAAAAAAATTAAATTACTTATTACACAGTTTTTTTAGGAAAAAATCCTAAAACAAAGTAATATCAAAAACAAAATATACACATATATACAGTGACCCTACTTGATTTTCCGAACATTGGTATTCGCATTGAGCGAGTAAAAAAAAAAAAAAAAAAAAAAAAACTAGAGAACAGGAATACAATTTAAAGTCGCCTCCGATGAAATATACATATATATATATATATGTGTGTGTGTGTGTAGGTATATAAATATAGATACAGAAGAGTCCCGATTATCCGAGTTAATCGAACTTATACTTTTGGAATTCATCATTTTCTTCTGATGTACTGAAGGCTTCTATTATTATGAAGCAGCCATAATAAATGAAGTGTTAGGTGAAAATGAAAGAGCAGCAGTAAATATTTAGAACGGTTGCTCTTTCATCTTCACCTAACACTTCATTTATAATGGCTGCTTCTTATTAATAGAAGCCATCAGTCCATCAGAAGAAAATAACTCGGTTAAAGCGGAAACTCGGTTAAGCGGGACTCGGATAAATCGGGACTTTACTGCAGTTCAGTTTTAAGGCTTAAAGCAAGAAATTTTATTTTACATAAAACGACGTCATCCGAATCCGCTGAAGAATTTTTGATTTACGGTTCACTCATAAGCAACATCTAAAATAAAGTATGCATAGGACGTCAGTATCTCAGAATAATACACAAATCCAGCAAAAAGAATTGAGCAAGAAACTCAACAAAAAAATCTGCTATATAATGATTCATATGCCTTCATTTGTTTGTAATATTAATATAGAAACTTAAAATTAAATTTAGTTTATAATAGCTCCATATTTTATCAGAAATCATTCATTTATATTTTTTTTTCAAAATAGCACGTATTTTAATTGCATTTTTTTTTTCAGTTTTTATGAGAAAATGACAACAAACAGATACAGTTGCTATTTCCCACATCTATTTTCCCTGTACTTTTTACAGAACTGGAGTACTTGAGTTGCCAAAATTAAACAAATAGCGTTAAAAACTACAAAAAAATTAATATCTCAAAAATAAATTGAGATGCAGCTTTCAAACAAATTGCATTTAAAAGTAATTTTTATCTCCAATATGACGGAATAAAAATTAAAAATGTGCGATTCTTAGAAGTTAAAAAAATTCAGTAGAGAATATTCCGTACAATCATACCTTTGCTTTGTTTTATGGCTGACTTAAACAATGTAACGTTATTTTTTGAAGAAGACACTTTATTAACTGCGAGAAAGAAATAGCATACCAGTGGCTGGAAAAAATAACAAGATATTTTTTTTTCTACCATAATGGAATGGACTGCATTAGAATGATGGACTTCCCGTTTTGAAAGTGGAGACGTTGCGCTGTAAATATATATATATATATGTAGAATAGGTGGGATTGACTGTGATCGAACTTTGGTAGTAAAGGCTTCTGATTGAACACTCGTAGTACAGAAATAATCACGTTTTAATGTCTTGATTAAGCATAGATTATATTTACAGAGCACATTAACTATATACCGGACTTAGGGGAATGAGGGGGAATTTCTTACGGCAGTTTACCGGTATTCAATATATTTCGGAAGCCTAACCGGGTACGTCTTACCAGGTCGGTCCGCAGCACAACTCTGACGTTACATCGAACGTTAGCCCTCCGGCTGCGGTTCAGAATTACTCACTCATCAGGTTTATTGTCTTATAGAATTTGTCTACTCTGTCAGTTCTCATGGGATTCTAGCTGCACCTCTTACTGTGGTCAGGATGTGGTTTAGATTGTTTTGGGAACCGCAAGCCACATCCACACTCGTCCATCTTGACAGGTGTGCGCCCTTGCACACGTGAGAGCAACCGCAGCAAGATAAGGGCAAATTAAAATTTATCTAAAACTAACAAAAATTTTCGAAATTTTTAAAGTTAAAAGAAAGAAAGAAAGAAAACTTATCTTTAAAAAAAGTTTAGAGGCCGAAAGGGAGAGAACTGACGAAACACGAACAAAAAAAAAATGAATTTAAATTTTGGCTTTTCCATTTCAATGCATAAGCTGAGCTGCACTACACTACGTGAAGAAAAAAGAAAAAGAAGAAAGAAAAAAAATGACTTTGAAGAAAGAAAAAATAATGATAAAGAAAAAAAAAAGTCTTCGTGTGTCATGTGAACATGACCGTCTTTCGTCTTTAAGATCTTTCGTCTTTAAGATCTTTCGTCTCTTGATCTTTCGTCTTTAAGAAGATCCGCCTATGGAACTTCACGTCTTTAAAATATTCGTCTTAAAAAATCTAACATAAGGAAAGAAAAAAAATTCGTCTTAGTAGTTCAGGCAGTCAGTTGCTATACAGTGAGAGAGAAAAAAGAAACAGTGGCACTCCGGGAGTGCCAATAGAAGTGAAAACTTCAACAATTACGTGTGTGTTTTTTTATTCGTCAGTAAATGTTTTATGCGTTGAATTGTGTAGCAGCACTAATGAAAACATCTGGGGACACGGCAGTACCCCTGCCAAGTCTTGAAAGCACAGCCGTAAGCATCTTTTTCTGGAAGCAACTCAGGGTACTTTTGACCCCCCAATATCTTTGTGTTGGTGATTCCCAGAAACTTGAAAATTCGTAAATCTAAAGTAATGTGGAAATGGAACTAAATGCTGAAATTTCACGTTTCTGTCTTTTTTATTTCAGAAAATATATGAACTTAAACTTTCGCCTTTTCGACACTGATTCACCGATCATCAAAACTCAGAGGTACGTCCTGTACCCCTAGAATCTTGAAATTTGGTATGAAGGTAGTGTTTGGGATACAATGAAAGGGAAAATTTAAAACATCCGGAAAATTTGGATAAAAAGTCGAAAAATCAAAAAACCGAGAATTTGGCAGAGATGTCATATACGAACCAGGTTTGGCGCGATTTTTTAACATCAATTTGGCGAAAGCCCGTTTTCCAATACCAGTTACAATATATATTTTTAAATTATTTTCTATTGTTTTAAAAAGTATACAACAATAAATAAACGATAATTTCATTAATAACTATAGAGCAAAACAATTGTACAATTTAAAAAAATAAATTAAAAGTAAATGAACAATTTATTAATAAATAAGCAACAGTAGCCGGGTTGCCTTGTAAAATAAAGTAACGCCATTTTGCTGCCATTTAGGTACCCAAGTGCGTAACTGACATCTGTGCCCCGTATTTTATCTTCCGTAATCGAAATTCCTGCCAATACTGTTGGTCATTGACCAGATCATCAACACGATAAAATACAACGTTATCGGTTTTTAGTTACACGAAACAGGTAGGTCACGAATACGGTATAATTCATTTTAACTGACGAAAAACAAAATAATAATTTGTTTTAGCAATACGCCGGGAGAAAAAGCGAGTTTTAGCTTCCTTCTTCTTTTGAGGATTGAGCTGAAGAGGGAAAAGTTCCGGCATTCACCGCTTGGCGCGCTAGTGTCTATGTGCTGCATGTCGTTACGTTACAGTGTCTCCAAATAAGTGGTTTTTCCCCATCTCAAAAAAAGCTCAACGCGCCTATTAGAAGTTTTCACTTCAAAAATCAAATGCAGGCGTTGTTGGGGGGGGGGGGGGGTACATACAAACATTTGAAACAATTATTTGAATGAAACATTTCCAAATGTATATAAAAAAAATCAAATGTATAAAGACATACATAATAATACGAAAAATAATGATATTGATGGCAACTTGTAAAATAATAGGCGTAAGAGTAAAAATAATGCAATAATGCTAATTGAGATTCTACCTTTACACTATATTAATAGTGCAGGAAACGTCTTTGATCACTTCTAAAAAACACACTGAAAAAATCACTTCTTTACATAATAAAATTAAAATGCTAATAAAAAAAACATATTTTGTATAAAGGGAGAAAAAGACATCATCACTGGACTTCAAAAAAGAGGGGGGAAACGGGGAAATTATCGTTATACGTCTTTAAAAATAATCACCATCATTGAATTTTCACTCATACGTCTTAAGAGGGAAACATCAATAAACACAAAAAAATCCTCTTGAATGAAAAAAAAATAAACGTTTCGTCGCGGTTTCCAGCATCCTGAAAAACATATACGTATACACAAAAACAATATTAAAAAAAAAATAGAATGCTGCAAACTTTTAAAAATGTTTCCGAAGTTAATTGAAGAAAACCTTACAGTTCGATACCGTTTATAGTGTCAGCAGTGTGCACACTATTGGAGGTTAAAAAAAAATATTTCTCCGAAGCAGAAAAATAATATTTTCTTGAATCAAAATAACACGTATAAATTGAAGATAAATAAAAAAACCCATGCACGTTTCCTTTAAAAAAAAAATTCTCACACTATCTTGCGCGTTCTTGAAAATACAGGAATACGTCCTGACACATATAAAAAAATAAATATTCACTCACTGGTATTGGGTACACATAAAAAGGAAATATCTTCGCAGCACTATTTTCACTCAGATAAACACAACATCGCACGATTTTATAAATCACAGTAGATGAGACACACGAATAAAAAAAAAATAAAAGCATGGCACTAATTAACTCGGTGAACATTGAAGGGGTTGTTGAATCATACGATTACAGGCGGCACTCACTTTCTCTTTCTTTCGTATTGGTTTATCTGCACATCTTTCTCTGGTTTTCTTTCCGTTAGAAGTAGTGATTGACATTTTAATACACGTAACACACACACACTGATGATATCGCACAGACGGAAGGCATTTATAGACATATTAGCGTAGAATAATTTCTTCAAAAACAGTCCATAGCACTGAATTATCACTATGCTGTAAAAGCATGAGAACGAAAAAGATAGGAAGCATCTGGTGAACTTGGATTGACTCATTTTCACGCTGCCGCATTTGCATGAAAAAATTAGCTGATAAGGTTTTATGCTTCCCTTGGAAATAAACATCAGAAAGCAACTAACAAGTCCATGCTATTCCCGAGAGGATTTAAAGCAGTGAAACAGAAGTTTGCTGATCCTCATCCTTTCCTGGACCCAAGTCGAAGAAAATAGAGAAATCCGTTCATTCCGTATATCTTGCAATAACATGTCGTTTTCTTCTTTCGCATTCACAGATGGCACGATAGCAGATAAGTAGGTCAGTAGGTGTTCTTCTCTCTCTCTTTCCTTATCGGAGAAAACTTCGAACTGAATCTTCGCAGATGTTAAATATTTCAGAAGTTGGATTTCTCAACAGTTTCATGGATGTCTATGGGCAAATAGTTGAATTCGACGCGGCCGAGTCCTCATGTAGAATAGGTGGCATTGAATGCGTCGAACTTTGGTAGTAAAGGCTTCTGATTGAACACTCGTAGTATAGAAATAATCAGGTTTTAATGTCTTGATTAAACATAGATTATATTTACAGAGCACATTAACTATATACAGGGCTTAGGGGGATGAGGGGGAATTTCTTACGGCAGTTTACCAGCATTCAATATATTTCGGAAGCCTAACCGGGTACGTCTTACCAGGTCGGTGCGCAGCACAACTCTGACGTTACATCGAACCTTAGCCCTCCGGCTGCGGTTCAGAATTACTCACTCATCAGGTTTATTGACTTATAGAATTTGTCTACTCTGTCAGTTCTCATGGGATTTTAGCTGCACCTCTTACTGTGGTCAGGATGTGGTTTAGATTGTTTTGGGAACCGCAAGCCACATCCACACTCACATATATATATATATATGTATATATATATACATATATATATATATATATATATATATACATATATATATGTATGTATGTATGTAACACGACTCCATAAAATTGGGGCAGCCTGCTGCCTCCAATTTTTTGGAGTAATTTAACTTATAAAATGATTAATTTTATTCATCTATCTATACTACTATTATAAAGAGGTAAAAATTGTTTATTTGTAGGAGGTAAGCTCTGGAACTACCAAACCGATTCCAAAAGTAATGGTCTCAAAATGATGGTGTTGGTCCAACTTAGAACATAGGCTATATCTTACGTACGTGCCACTGGCCAAAAGAGGGTGCAGGAGCAAAAAACGTTCTAAAAATGCGATTTTTGTGTTACTGACGGGCCTGGAAACATGAAATTTGGAATGGTAGTTACTTATAAGATACCAATGATCTCTAAGGACATTTCTTAAAAAGTTCGAAATTTAAAAGAGGTGAAAATGCGCGAAAAGCGTTCTAAAAAACGTTCTAAATGGCGATTTTAACGCAATTTCATAAAGTACCCAACCGATTTAAAAAATAAGGATGTCAAAATCATGGTGACAAACCTTGTTGCAACATAGGCTACATTTTATGTCAGTGCCACTACCCCTAAAGGGGATGCAGGAGGAAAAAAAGGTTCGAAATTGCGATTTTTGTGTTAATGAAGTGTCCAGATATATGGAATGTGGCATGGTGGTTACTTATTAGATATAAATGATCTCTAAGAACATTTCTTAAAAAATTCGAAATTTAAAAGTGGTGAAAATGCGCAAAAGGGATTTCTAAAAAAAACGTTCTAAATGGCGATTTTTATGCAATCTCAAGAAGTACCAAACCGATTTCAAAAATAATTGTGTCAAAATGATGGTGATAACCTTTGCTCCAACATAGGCTACATTTTATGTCGGTGCCACTACCCGTAAAGGGGGTGCAGGAGCAAAAAAACGTTCGGAATTGCGATTTTTGTATTACTGAAGGGCCCAGATACATGGAATTTGGCATGGTAGTTACTTATAGATACTAATGATCGCTAAGAACATTTCTTAAAAAGTTCGAAATTTAAAAGGGGTGAAAATGAGCAAAAATCGTTCTAAAAACGTTCTAAATGCCGATTTTTTCGAAATCTCAGGAAGTACCAAACGGATTTCAAAAATAATGGTGTTAAAATGATGTTGACAACGCTTGCTCAAACATAGACTACATTTTATGTTGGTGCCATTTCCCCCAAAGGGGTTGTAGGAGCAAAAAATGTTCGAAAATGCGATTTTCGTGTTACTGAAGGGCCTAGAAACATGAAATTTAGAATGGTAGTTACTGATAAGATATAAATGATCTCTAAGAACATTTCTTAAAATATTTGAAATTTAAAAGAAGTGAAAATGTGCGAAAAGAGTTCTAAAAAACGTTCTAAATGACGATTTCTACGCAATCTCAGGAAATATAAACCGATTTCAGAAGTAATGGTTTCAAACTGATGGTGATAGTCCCCGCTCCAACATAGCCTATATTTTACGTTGATGTCACTACCACCAGGGGGTTACAGGAGCAAAAAGTGTTTTAAATTGCGTTTTTTGTGTTAAAGAGGGGGTAACATTTTAAATTTGGAATGGTAATTACTTCAAAGATGCCAATGCTATCTAAGAATTGCCGAACGAAAATTCCAAATTTAAAAGGATGAAGTGAGCGAAAGGCGTTCTATAAGAGTTCTAAATTACGATTGTTATGCAATCCTATGAAATACGAAATCAATTTCAAATATAATGGTTGCAAATTGATGGTGATAGAACCTGCTCAAACATTTAAGCTATATTTTATGTCGGTGCCACAACCCCTAGAGAGTTGCAGGAGCAAAAAAATTTCTAAATCGCGATTTCTGCGGTAGTGAATAGGCTAGAAATTTTAAATATAGCACGGTAGTTACTTATAAAATATGAATGTCCTCTAAGAACAGTTGTATATAAATTCTAAATTAAAAAGTGCTGAAGCGAAGGGAAGGAGCGAAAAGCATTCTAAAACAGTCCTAAATTATGATTTCTGTGGAATCTCAGGAAATAATAAACCGACTACAGAAGTTATTGGTTGCGAATCAAGAGTGATAGTCCCTGATCCTATACGGGCTATATTTTATGACGGTTTCAGTACCACCTGGTTGGCAGGAACAACAAGAAATCCTTTAAAAACATCTAAATTCCGTTTTCTATAGAATATTAGGAAATACCAACCGATGTCAAGGTTAATGTTGGCAAATTAATAGCGACAGTCTCTATTTCAACATTTTTAGAGACATTCTATTTCAACTCTTTTTCGGCATTTTATGTTGGTGCCACTAACACCAGAGCTGTAGCAGACTGCTAGACAAAAAACTTGGAATTTGACATGATGGTTAATTTTAAGGTGTAAATGTGTTAAGATGGTTTCTTTATTTGGAATTAATTTTAGTTCTTCTTATTAATTAAAATCTCATTTCTGTCTGTTGCACTTTTATAATGAATTTTAGTCAAACTGTGGCTTAGTTTGTAATTTTTGATTTATTCCAAAAAGTGTTGTTCTAATAAACAATTAATATAAAAATTTTGTTTTTAAAGTCAATTCCTACTTAGGTCATCAAAGAAAAATTTAATATAATCCCTTAAGCTAATATTAGTTTTTGTTGCATTAAAATATCTCAATTTGTTGATTTTCTATAAGCAAGTAGGCTTACAATGGAAGTCTATGGGAATTTGGCAAAATATTAGAGATATCGCCAAGTTAGCGTCACATTTGGCGACTCATTTTGGTAGCCAAATTTGGCATTATATCGCCAAGTTGGCGACAAACTTGGCGGTATCTGGCGACATTTGCCCCCCCCCCCCCTATGGGAACCCTCCTAATAGATATGAAGATGCATTAAATGGTTCAATAACCAATGGCCGCCATTTTGCCTCCCATGTAAAAATAAAATTAATTAATTAAAATTTAATTAATCAATTAATATTTGAAAAAACTGTATTAACATCAATTGTCATCCAGTACAAGTTTTAAAAAAATTATTTCAACTTTATAGGATGAATAATAAGTATTTTATTAACGACTGAAAATTTGAACAAGATATATAAATAAATAAATAAATAAATATAGGGAGAGTGTGAACTAATACTAGGAATTGAAAAATAGTTATGCAAATATCACTTGGCATATTTCAACTATTACGCGAGCAAAGCCGCGGGGTTTGCTAGTATTATATATATATAAATAATATAGATAATATAAACTATATGCATAAATAATATATATATATATATATATATATAGAGAGAGAGAGAGAGAGAGATAAAATGTGATGTAAACTGATAAAATTGGAGTAACATTACACATTAATGTAACGTAACATTAGTTATAGTGTTTAATATAAATCTTTATTATTTATTATTATTTAAAATTTAATATAAATACAATTTAATATAATCTCAATAAAATGGAGACAGCCAGGCTGCCAACAATTTTATAGAGTAATGTTACATAGTTTTTTTACTGTATACTTCTGCGGCAGTAATAACTCATATACTTCCCCGTGATATTTATTATTTAAACTCTGTGATACATAGTTGGTAATTTTCCGAATTGAATAGGCCCCATAAAGGTTTAAAAGTAGTTTAAAAATTGATTATTTAAATATCCAATTCATCTACAGAATTTCGAGAATGTCTATGCAGTT